>JAYESA010000013.1:161349833-162094833 GCA_036927795.1 Iris macrosiphon | reverse complement strand
CTTGCCCCTCCCTCAAGCTACTATATAAAATCTAAAATACCCCTTGGAGCCTCTCATAAAAAAATTAATTAAGGAGAGAAGCTTCTAGTCTAATGGTTTCACTAATTAATTCATCCTCCTAATGAATGGGCTTAATCTTGGACTCAATCTAAACTAAAATAAATGTTGGATCCATGAGTCTAAACTAACTAGTTAGGTCCACTAACACAAGTCCAAAAAATAAATCGAACATACTAAAAATAAATAAATAATACAATAAATAAATATTCAACATGCATAATATTTAATTAATTATCAAATGACTAAAATACCCTTTCATAGAAAATATGGTAGTGTTATATTTTATATATTGTGCTATTTATTTATTGGTTAGTGGACTAGCCTATTTATTTGTACTTGACTCCAATGGACCTAATTAGACTAGTCATGATACATTGAACCCAATATTTGGGCTAGGCCCATTAGACTCATTCCTCTTCATTAATTAGGAGATTAAATTAAACTTTCATTAGTCTAGAAGCTTCCATGATTAAACCCCTAATTAAATATCCTTCATGAATAATTAATGAGGGCATATTTGACATTTTGTGTTGCTTGGATAAGGGAGAATAGGGGCCGACCACAAAAGGAGGGAGTTTTTCTCTTTCCCCTTTATAATCCACTCATTCTAGATCCCTAATTATGTTCTTCCCTAATTTCGCTTATCCCTCCACCAATTTTATCCCAAATCACTCTTATCCCCTTCTATTTTTATCATTTAAGGAGCATAGAAGCTTGGATTGTAAGGAATATTTGGAAAAGAAGGAGTTGGCTAGGAGCTTGTCTCCTAATTGTGTCCATTCGAGCTTTTTATTGAGAATTCATCTCCCAATAGGTATAATTCTAAATTTTTCCTTCATTTAAATTCTGATTAATCTATTTGACCATTAGGAATCCTTTTATTACTTATGGCTACCCATAGGAACAAGAACTAGGTTCAATTGGCCCATATTGAGACTTCTACATTAAGATTTGTGCCAAATTTAGGGAAATTTTGAGATTGGTGCACAAAGTATTTATTATTAGGACAATGAGGTCCAATTAGACTTACATTAGTAGTGTGGGACTAGCTATGTATCCACAATTCGATACGAATATGACGTATCATGGCACTTTATGATACACTATGATACAGGGGCTTATTTAGGAGGTTTTGTGCATATTAGTGTATTTCTCTTCAAATGTCTTTGTAACTAATTATAGTAGTTATATATAGATGCATTGATATGTATATATATTTATTGGTTGAGTATTGTGGAAAATTGGCTTGTTGGTGGATAGAGTATCCTGACACATTATGTGTATCTTGGCATATAAATCAAGATGTTTGATGAATTGGCTATTAATTAATGTGTATACTAAGGTTGACCTATTTATACATATATATGAATCATATGTGTGTGTCTTTATATATATATATATATATATATATATATATATATATATATATATATATATATGTATCTAGTGGGTGATTGTGGTGTTGGTGATATGTGAGGAGTATGATTGTGCAGGATGGGGGTCGGGCAAGCCCACATTAGTGAAGATGGTGCAACACAGTGTACTTGGCACGATATTGCAGGTATCCTAATGGGGCTCGGGCACAAGCTTTGTGCACTATACAGTTGAGTGAGAGGTGAGTTGGTGTTAGTGTAGAAGAGGGCTACACATGACTGTGAGTAAGAACTAAGTATGGGAGGTGAGATAATGTCTGTTGCAGGTAGTGTTAGTTGGTTTAACTATGAGATATCAGTGAATAAGTATGGGTGAAGGGGGTGTCGGGTTGATCACAGCAGTATCATCGGTGAACTCTTGTGCACTGATACTTAGCATACTATGCAGTGGCAGCAAGCATCAGTATAGCAGCAGTGGCTGCAAGGGGAGGTTCTTATGTGTGATATGAAGGCGCTAAAGTGTAAGTGTATCAGGAAATGGGGGCTCGGGTAAGGCCAGTAAGGAGTTGAGCTCAGTATGTAAGGAGATATGTTCATATTGCTTGAAACAACAACTAAAAAGCCCTGCAACGTCTGCTGCAGTACAAACATTAGGCAGTGGAAGCCAGGTAGATGCTGCTCTTACAGTAAAGTAAGGAAGGGAGAGTATGTGCATTAGGGATGTACAAGTTGCTAGAAGTATCAGTTGTGCAGTCATGTGCAACTATTATTGCATGGGTAGTTGAGTATCAGATTTGTGAGAGAGAGTATATCAGTGCATCACTAAGCGTAGTATAGATAGGTTAATATAGTATGGAAATGTATTAAGTAGAGGCTTAGGATTTGCGGAGATATTTGTCAGGTATCAAGTCTGTGGGTCTCAGTTAACAGAGATGGAGGTTAAGTAATTAGATATCCTAGTGTGTATATAGATACTAGACCAAGGTATTAGAGCTAGGTTTGGTTATTAAGTAGTTATATCAGAATCAAGGTATTGGCCTAGTTTGACCTAGTTTAACTAGCATGACCTAAAAATTATATTTGAGTCATTTTAGCTTATTATCACTTCTTTACACCCAAATGACATGATATTTCATATATAGGGTTGTGTGACACCAGCTCGGACACCGAGTTATGCTATTTTCTCAGGACCAGAGACAAGTATATCTCTCTGTTAGTTTTTATTACATGATAGTATATATATTACTTGTTCTAAAACTGCGATACTTGACTCTGACACATTGTTACATTGACTGGTACTATATGGATCCTATCAAGAGATGTTATCCCCTTACCGTGTATAACAGATACTCCTTACACATATACTTTATCATGTTCATCGAGTATTCTTGTGCTCATATTTATTCATTTACTTCATGTGCTCACACTATCTCATATGCTCAGTGTGCTTATATTATAATTATGTGCGTAACTTGTCGTGATTGGATCCATGAGTATTGGTTGGGGCGAGAGAGTAAAAGTTGGTTATGTGATCAAATCTCTTAGTGTAATCATGTGCATGTCGATTATGCACCTCACGTATAATTGAGTTACTGTAGAATAATCATGTGTAACCAAAGTCGACCACATAACGAACTTATGCTCTAAATTACATAGACAATATTCTAGTTTCTCTTACTTACAGTTAATTGTATATTGTCTGTATTTACCTTTACAGTTCCTATTTTATTTATTTGCCTGTTTTAGCTGTATTTCCATTTCCTAGTTACTTGTGCATCTTGTATTCTTTTCTATTACTTGTCATATATTCTCTACCATATATTTGGAACTGCTTTCAGAGTTTTGTACTTCGTTCCAATCCTGAATGGATGTATATTTTTAAGATGATTGGTTAGAGAAGATGCGTCCTACCTATTATGGGCCATAGGATGGCGAGCCGTCTAAGGTTGCACCCATAGAGCAAGATGACTTAGCAGCTATCGAGGATACTTAGTCATTTTATTATTGTATCAGATATGATTAGATTTTAGACATTATAGCATGATATGTATATTTGAGATTTTGTGTTGTGTCTAGACTATTGGATTTAGTTATGGTTTGTATTATGACTTATGTTTTCTATTTTTTTTCTTATATATCGTGCCATACTCTTTCCCTAGTTTTATTGTGATTGAGTATTGATTTTCATATTATCCTCCATTCGGAGTTGAGATATCTTGACAAGTATATTATATATATTGTGTGAGAAGTTTAGATAGTATTGTTAACCTAAACAACGTTCTACCGCCAGTGCTCCGGCATAGGCTAGATGTACCCACGTACTCGTACCCTCATTCTGGGTGCGGGTTATGACATCTACTTCTGAGAAAACTCCTTGGCAACCAACATTGCCTTGAAATTGTCAACAGTTCCATCGTCCTTCATATCTTCTTCTTGAAGATCCACTTAAATCCGATTGGTTTAGCTCCTTTAGGCAGATAGATCAATACCTAAGTGTTGTTAGAGGTTATTGAGTCATACTCGTCATTTATAGCCTCCCTCCAAAAAATATTATCTCTGGTCTTCATTGTCTCATCATAGGTAAGCGGATCTGCTTCCACATTATAGGTAAAAAAAATTCTCCGAAGTTCTTCGGTCTCCTCACTCGCTTATACACCGGTTCTGCGAGTTCTGGGTCGAATATTGTCTCTAGAATGACAACTTCTTCTTGGACTACATCTTTATTGGAAGCGCTAGCCATCTGTGCACCCATACTATTCTCTGGAATATCTGCGATAACAATATTCTTGTGCCTTAAAAATTTATCTTCAAAGAATTCTGCGTTGCGAGATTCAATGATATGATTTGATTCTATATCAAGAAACCTTCGAGCATCACTCTTCTCAGCATAACCCAAGAAGATGGTCTTCGTAGTCCTCGTACCCAACTTCTGAATCTTCAAGTCTAGATGCTTTACAGACTCTAGATACCCCCACACTCGAATGAAATTCAAGTTGGGTCTGACTTTGAACCAGAGTTTATTATGAGTGATATCGGAAGTTGTGTACGACACTCTATTCAGGATGAATATAGCCTTCAACGTAGCTTCTCCCTAGAAGCAGTTTGGAAGACCCACAGTTAACAACATTTAGTTCATCATCTCTGTCAACTTCTTATTGTTTCTCTCAACTACTCCATTTGATTGAGGAGAATACGGAGAAGTAGTCTCATTGACAATTCTATGTTCTTTGTAGAATAATACAAATTCAATGGACCTATACTCTCTGTCTCGATCACTTCTGAGTCTCTTGAGTTGTTGCCCTGTTTGACATTCAGCCGCAGCCTTGAACTCCTTGAACTTCTCGAAGGCTTCATATTTTGACTTGAGTAGATAGACGAACGCATACTTCGAGTAATCGTCGATAAAGGTAATAAAATACTTTATCTTGTCCTTTGTGGAGAACTGCTTGAAGTTACAGATATTTGAGTGTACAAACTCTAGAAGATCTGTGCTCTATTTACCCATTTGAACAATTTTCTTGTGATCTTTGTCCGTGCACAGACTTCACACTTATCCACCTCCTTAACCCCATATTTGGCGATAAGCCTTAGACTAGACATTTTATTTATTCTTTTATAATGAACATCTTCTAGTCTATTATGCCATAACTTAAGAGAATAACCAGAAGAAGATGCTGCATTTATAATTTTATGCGGAGTTACAAGTTGAAGTTTAAACATCCCTTCAATATAAAATACTTTTTTAAATTATGTTCCTTTGTAGGACATCATCATCTATCCAGCATTGATGTCCATCGTCAAGCCTGTATTGCAGAGCAGACTTCCCGAGACCAAGTTCTTGGCAATTATTGGTACATGCTTCACATCCTAAAATGTCAGCGACTTCCTCAAAGTCAGGTTCAGTACCACCGTTATGGTCCCAAGTACTTTATCTTGTGCCTGGTTCACCACCATAACCTTCTCAGATATAGGCTAATATATGGTGAATAACTCCCTCTTCGAGAAATTAAGGCAAGATGTGTTAGTGTCCACCCAGTAGTGTCACGACCCGCACCCGGTATAAGGGCACGAGAGCGTGGGTACGTCCAGCCTACGCCGCAGCATTGGCGGTAGAACGCTGTCTAGGTCAAGTACTATCTAAATAATCTCACACTAGTATCCAACTCCATAAGGAGACACGGATAACACTATAAAAATGAACAACATACTCAATCACAACTACAGCACGATAAGAATTTGAAGAAACAAAAGAATATAACACAAGTCTAATGACAAAATAATTATACCTGCAATTAGTAACAACCAATCCCCAAGTGTCAGAAACAAGTCCACTAAGGTCACAGTCTGGAAAAATATTTTCCAGTCAGGAAGGAGCAAAGTACATCTCTAAATAGCAGTTCTTTATTAATGATATAAACTATGTAGTAGTTCTAGATGGAAATATACCAGATGCATGTATAGGTACGAGAAATGTACAATAAAAGAATACTGGAAATACAGTAAGTAAATGCAGGAAGAGAACAATATGTCAACGAGCCAGAATCCTATGACTAAGTGTGTGAGTACTAGCTTTAACATGTGATCGGCTTGGGAACTTGATCAGGCTGGTTACATGTGATTAGCTATAATTCACGAAGGTCAGGCTAACCGTTGGTTAGCTATGATGCACAAAGAGGTCAGGCTAATCACAAGTAACAGCTATAAAGCACGAAGAGGTCAGGCCGCACCCGACGTGAGATGTGGGGTGAGCTATGATGCATGATAAGTTGGGTATGATCACATATCTATACTAAAATACTCCCCACCCCCGACTGGTATAGTAGATCCAACCATGGTACGCTATGGCACGGGATTTCCTAGGGAGGTAGCAAATATCCCCGGAAATCAGTGTCTGTACATGCACAATATAACAAGGAAAACAAGTCTTGTACAAGCTACACCATGAATAAGGAATAACATCTCATGACGAGATCCGTGTATACCAATCCGTGTAACCAATGTGTCAAGAACATGGATATTTACACTAGATACAGTGAACATAGGAGATATCATAAATTAGAAACTAATCAGAGAATGTACTCGCCTTTGGTCCTTAGCTGGTGAATACCGAGGTCCTGTTCCAGAATATCGCCTGGAGGAACCAACAGTCCTAAAGACATATAATATTGAATCAGAAGCTATACTAAACATACACGCAAATACTAACTCAGGGGCTATGTCAGGTATGGCACTGGTAAATCTAGGGTCGTTGAGTAGATAGATATATAAGACACCTTATATCTATTTTTAACTACATTAGTACTTACAATATATATACATGCACCAATTTATATACATTTACAATATATATATATACCAATTATATACATATCTAATTTATACTAGTATATACTTTATTAAATACATATTATATAGAAATACTAATATACACTCATATACATATAAAATACAATAAAAATACATACATAGAATCGTACCATTTTTCCTGCGGAAGTGCATAAACTGCCTCCAGTGGGGGATCTAAGTAGTAGCTACTGAAACCAACTCGTAACCACCACCAGCACTTCTGAATCTCTTGTGTAGGAAGCAGCTACCACCAAACTTCTGCTGGAAGAATATGAGCACTGCGAATAGCACCCCTCCGAAAAGGATGACGATGTCCCAAGCATAGGAGTAGAAGTCTTCATGTGGAGTAGCAAAAATAATCGAAGAATCCAACAGTCCTACTCAACATGCTATGCTGGTAAGTCCTCTATTCTGAAAATATCTTTTAATCCAAGCTCATGCTCTAACTGTGCTCTTGTAGACTTCAGCACTACATTTAATTTCATACGAAGCATGCATTGAAACCCATTTTGAATCCAGCATCTGAAATGCTATGCAGTAGAGATGGTCAAATGCCATTTCATCAGATCCAAGGAATTCAACAAATCGAGTTCCCGCTTTAGAAATAGATGTGCCTGGATCCAAGCCCAACATTTGGGTCAACATAAAAGATATATTTACACCGACTGCAGCAAAAAGGTAGAAGCCCAATCCGAACTCTTCCCATCTTGTTTATGTAGAAGCCTCTGGAAAGATCCTGGATAGTTCTTGGCAAGAAGATGAGATTCTCTAATAAAATCAATCCACAACTCCTAAAATCTGTTGATGGATCAGAACCTTGCCAACCCATTTCCTTCCATACTTCTGATTTAAGAGGGGGACTTCTCGCTGAGGTAGTCGATGTCGGGCTTGCTCGAGGAGGTTACGGAGAACACCTCCTCGCGTGCCGACCTCGCGTCGAGCGCTCCGCAGCGGAGGCCGAGGCAGACGCCGGGGTCGGGATCGGAGCTTGGGGAAGAATGGTGGGTGAAGGGAGCTTGACGGCGGCGTTGGGTCAGCCGACCGGAGTTGATGCACAGGTCGGCGGTCCAATAGGTTGGAAGGAGCTCGGTTTCAGGCGGAGTCCAGCAGCATGGAGCTCGGCGGCTGCCCGGAGCTTGGCCAGGGCCGGAGATTGCAGAGGGGTGAGGGAGCTTCGCCGGAAGGAACCGCCGCGAGGGGAGATGATGATGATGGTGGAGAGATGTGTGGTGGTTGATGTCGACGATGGTGGCCAAGGGAAGTCCGGTGACCAGTGCACAGCGCCGGGGAGATGGAGTTCGGAAATATGATGAACGGAGGTGGCCGGAGGTCGGGATGCATGCCGGAATATGGGGGTGAACAGCAAGAATGAACAATGTTCCCCCTCCCCTTTATATTTCAAAAATCAAAATAAAGAGAAGAGGAAGAAGAAGGAAGAAGAAGAAGAAGAGAAGAAAAATAAGAAATGGGGCTACGGTTTGGGGAAGCTTGGGGGGTGTGTTTCCCTAGGTTATATATATTTTTTTTTTTGGGATTAGGGCTTGATAGTACATTAAATAGGGAGGGGGTGAGATGAGAATGAAGGGTGGTGATGTACCCACTTTAATTGAGTGGCCAGGATTTGATATGGAGAAAATTATTTTCACGTAAAGTAGAGTGGGTAAAAATGCGATTTGGTCCACAAATAAATACCCTTTCCATTTGGTCTTGGCCAATGGGGTGATGACACCTACAATTGAATAATTGCAATTTAGCCCCTTAAATTTGGGAAATTGCACAAACACATAAAATGACACAAAATTTGTGGAGAAAAATGTGTTTAGTAATTTTCATGGTGAGAGGGTGTTGTGCGTTAGGCACAAGTTTAATTAATCGGGTATTAGAATTAAATTAGGATTTATGAAATCAGTCAAAATGTCATCCTCAATTTAATTAGAAATAAAATGCAAGCTGTGTTCAAAAATTAATTAGGAGTACATGGGGCCAAAATTAGGTCAGGTCATCAATACCAATAATGAAGAAGACTCAGAACAGAATATTACCCTAATTTGGGCCGCACGAAAAATAGGTCAAGGTTGCCTCCAATTTTCGATTGGAACGCACAACGATGCAAAATAGGGATTTATTAAATAACGTCCGCGACGATTTTTTGTGAGGCCAGAAATAATGTACAGAGAGCATAATTATGAGTTGCGAAAATAGCAGAATGGAAGGCGGGCATGTCTAGGGCAAGATTGTAAAATTTGTTGGAAGGCAAGAGTCAGGGTAGCGCTCCAAATATCGAAGCAACGACAGGGCAAAATAATTAATTAAAATATGGTAATTAATTACAATCTCTAATAAATAAATAATAAATAAAACATTTAATTACAGAATTCCATAATTTGGACAGGTGGTCATCTACTGGGCTTCTAGGTCAAGTCTACTAGCTCAAAATAAATGAACACTGTATATAATTATATATTTAATTACACACCACATAATTATTTAAAATAAATAATTATCATACACTTACTTAATTGTAACTACAATAATATTAAATATTATTAAAAGTCGAAAATACTCCTATTTTCGGAACGTGGTAGTGACAAGTCTACCCACCTTAAAAGAATTTCGTCCTCAAAATTTAAAATCCTCATATTAGTGTTTACTCATACACATTATTATTTCCATAAATAGTGAAATTCAACAACCCACAAAATCCTGAAATAATCCACCTTGTCGTTTCGCAATTTTCAAAAATTTCTAAAATATTTTCAAAATAAAAATCAGATTCCATCTCCTAACAATTCCCACTAATTTAAATTAAAAATTTATACTCGAAAATTGATATCTGTTCCTCAAATTTAATTTCAATCAATGTATTGATTCTCGTCCCAAAAAAAAATCTGAATCCAAACAATAATCCATCAATGATCTGATTCTTCAGTTTTCTTTTTCCTCAAAATACTTAATAATGCGACACTTATGGATCCTTCAATTGCAACGTCCGCAATAATAAAATTCAAAAATTCATAACTTGCAATTTAATAAATATATTAATAAATCTCCCAAAATTTCCAAATTTAATAACCAATTTAAGCATGTCATATTCTTCCCGGAATTAATAAACCACCAATTCTGCCATGTTAAATTTTTAATCCTTTATTTAAATTAATGTTTATCCTCAAATTTCAATCATACCTCGATCTTCGAAAGATCAATGCTCCATCAATTCTGTTATATTAACTTATTAACTCTTTATTTAAATAAATGCTTATCCTTGAATTTTGAATTATCTTACCCCTTTGTCAAGTCATAACCTTGTCACAGATCTTCGTCATGGTCAAACCCCAAAAATTATGGTCTAAAAATCTGTCCTATAATCATACAACATGCAACCAAAAGGGAATATGTACGGTCATGGTGTCTTTTGTTATGGTATTGTAGTCTCTGTATCAGGGGTACTACTAACTACATTATAACAAGAATCATGCATACAAGCTACGGTACTAAGGTATCAGTCAATCAATCAAATAGATAGAAAAGGAATATGAGGAAAGAACAGAACATAGCCTTCTAGCCCATTACTTGGACATCTACACCCTCTATCATACGCTTAACTCTGGCACATTTATTCACAAATTCCTGTCTCTATATACTGATATCCATACCAACTAATCATTAGTCCACAAGACATCCATGATTACATCTTCCTTGTATACACCTGCCTATTGATACCTAAATCTAATACCAAGAATCTTTAATATATATCCATGGTTTAATAATGCATCCAAGGTTTGATACCTCTATCCTCTAGGTACCACAGTTCTACCTGAAACATACTCACTGCTGGCTTCCTTACCTACTGCAATCGCTGATACTAGTTATTCTTGTCACTCAAATGCATATCAATTTCAACACATGATACTAAGTACTGCTCCTTCTAATGCAACTCTAGATGGACACCCAAGTCTGTTTGCAGTGCCACCTCAAGCATGCTCCAGTCATCAGATCCTTACACATGTATATCATCTACTCATATATTAATATTCATCTCTTACCTACCATAAATTAATCTTCAAAATAATCGTCAAGGTGTAACTTCTCGATCAACTTAAAATAATTGCATATACCTCCTCAAAATCAGATACTCAAATATCGAAAAAATTTAATCACTTTTAAAATCCTTATAGCTTTAACCTTGTTTATTGAATTCACATTTGAAATCCTCAAAAATTAAATGACATAATCTCAACTCCTCAATTATTCTAAAATAAAACCTTATTTCCACCTTTTAATTTATAACTCCACAATGTACATATCAGTGCTCACGGTCTCTGATACTCAAGGTGCACTCAATGCATCTAGTGTCTATAATTGTGTACTAAAATTGTACTGCTCGAATCTCTTGCACTATTACCTCCAATGCTCAAGTTATTATCACATGTATTTTCTTCCATGATTTTCAATCTATATTAACTGGTATATCATCCGATTATCATCACGCAGAGTGCTTACTGTTTTGAGCGTCATTCTCGACTAACCCTCGAAATAGAACCATTATCACTTTTTGTATTATATCACTAGCTTCATTAATGGATCATCTTATCAAGCTCATTATAACTCATGATTTCATGTATCTTCTATAACACTCATGTTTCTTTACTCTCATGGGCAAGTATATGGTTCTCATCTCAATTGATGTATATGTATTTTTCTTTAACCTTTTATAGCCTGTTAAACTAATCTGTGATACGCTTCACCATTTTTCTTTCCAATTCCGATATTTCTCTACTCATGACACCTCATTATTACTCCTCATGCATATATATTTATTTACCTTTAACACACCCGATATCGATCATCAAATTGAACGTCATGCTCCGTTAATCCTTAACACAATTTCTTGATGCTTAATTGTTCACGTAGCTCATCCAATTGCATAATCATGATTATCCAGGACGGGTATGTTGGCTCTGATACTAACTCTTGGAACTATCACTGATACTCTATACTCTCCTTTTACTCACAGTCTCTAATGACCTTATCCTAGAACCATTGTTACAAGGTACTATGCTATGGGTTAATTCTAGATTAAATCCTTCTGCTCACATGTCCAACTAGGAAATACTTACAAACTCACAAGTCACACTCAGTCAACTAATACAAGACACAACCAAAATTGCAAGTCACTAATTATCATACTAACAAGGAATCCTCAAAGAGAATAAGCTCAAAAAGGAACTGGATCAAGGACGGAAGGTATCTTTACTGCTAGTAAAGAAAAGAAGCGATGGAACAAAGTCCTGGAATAACATAAATAGATAAGTCTTGAGATGATATTTTAAGAACCAATTTAAGATACAACCTTATAATCATACACGTCTATCCGAAATCATGACACTCAGAATCCTCGCCACGCCAGTAAGCATAGACGCGATAAACGACAGGTTCCATAACTAAGGTATGCAACTCTATAATCATGTCATCTAGAATCCTCGCCACGCCAACCGGTATGGCTGCGAGAAAATCTAAATCTCATAACTAAAGTATGTACATCCAAGTTAGGTTCCTACGTTCTCGTCACGACAGCTAATATGGCTGCGATACTCTAGGTTCTATAATCAAAGTAGACGTTTTACCTTTCTCACTGTCCTCATCAATATATGTCATCAGATGATACCGTAAATTTTAGCCCGTAAAATCTCATCTCGATAAAAATCGAACTCAATAACGACACCAAGAGTTTAAATTTAACAACTCGTTAACAAGAATCAAACTCAATATCAACGAGTGAGGACGGACGAAAACAAGGCGAAGGATTTAAATTAGAAATTGTAATAAGATTCTCAAGGGGTCATCCCAGGAATCTCTCAAGAATTTTTTGTGATTGAGTATCCTCTCTCATCCTAGTATCCTATGTCCTATATTCAATAGCAGATATGCAGTAGTACAACTATAACGTCGCACTACTACGACATCGCATAACTTGCGAAGTCAGACCTGCATGGGCCACCACTAAAAACGTGTCACGACCCGCACCCGGTATAAGGGCACGAGAGCGTGGGTACGTCCAGCCTACGCCGCAGCATCGGCGGTAGAACGCTGTCTAGGTCAAGTACTATCTAAATAATCTCACACTAGTATCCAACTCCATAAGGAGACACGGATAACACTATAAAAATGAACAACATACTCAATCACAACTACAGCACGATAAGAATTTGAAGAAACAAAAGAATACAACACAAGTCTAATGACAAAATAATCATACCTGCAATCAGTAACAACCAATCCCCAAGTGTCAGAAACAAGTCCACTAAGGTCACAGTCTGGAAAAATATTTTCCAGTCGGGAAGGAGCAAAGTACATCTCTAAATAGCAGTTCTTTATTAATGATATAAACTATGTAGCAGTTCTAGATGGAAATATACCAGATGCATATATAGGTACGAGAAATGTACAATAAAAGAATACTGGAAATACAGTAAGTAAATGCAGGAAGAGAACAATATGTCAACGAGCAAGAATCCTATGACTAAGTGTGTGAGTACTAGCTTTAACATGTGATCGGCTTGGGAACTTGATCAGGCTGGTTACATGTGATTAGCTATGATTCACGAAGGTCAGGCTAACCGTTGGTTAGCTATGATGCACGAAGAGGTCAGGCTAATCACAAGTAACAGCTATGAAGCACGAAGAGGTTAGGCCGCACCCGACGTGAGATGTGGGGTGAGCTATGATGCATGATAAGTTGGGTATGATCACATATCTATACTAAAATACTCCCCACCCCCGACTGGTATAGTAGATCCAACCATGGTACGCTATGGCACGGGATTCCCTAGGGAGGTAGCAAATCTCCCCGGAAATCAGTGTCTGTACATGCACAATATAACAAGGAAAACAAGTCTTGTACAAGCTACACCATGAATAAGGAATAACATCTCATGACGAGATTCGTGTATACCAATCCGTGTAACCAATGTGTCAAGAACATATATATTTACACTAGATACAGTGAACATAGGAGATATCATAAATTAGAAACTAATCAGAGAATGTACTCGCCTTTGGTCCTTAGCTGGTGAATACCGAGGTCCTGTTCCAGAATATCGCCTGGAGGAACCAACAGTCCTAAAGACATATAATATTGAATCAGAAGCTATACTAAACATACAAGCAAATACTAACTCAGGGGCTATGCCAGGTATGGCACTGGTAAATCTAGGGTCGTTGAGTAGATAGATATATAAGACACCTTATATCTATTTTTAACTACATTAGTACATACAATATATATACATGCACCAATTTATATACATTTACAATATATATATATACCAATTATATACATATCTAATTTATACTAGTATATACTTTATTAAATACATATTATATGGAAATACTAATATACACTCATATACATATAAAATACAATAAAAATACATACATAGAATCGTACCATTTTTCCTGCGGAAGTGCATAAACTGCCTCCAGTGGGGGATCTAAGTAGTAGCTACTGAAACCAACTCGTAACCACCACCAGCACTTCTGAATCTCTTGTGTAGGAAGCAGCTACCACCAAACTTCTGCTGGAAGAATATGAGCACTGCGAATAGCACCCCTCCGAAAAGGATGACGATGTCCCAAGCATAGGAGTAGAAGTCTTCATGTGGAGTAGCAAAAATAATCGAAGAATCCAACAGTCCTACTCAACATGCTATGCTGGTAAGTCCTCTATTCTGAAAATATCTTTTAATCCAAGCTCATGCTCTAACTGTGCTCTTGTAGACTTCAGCACTACATTTAATTTCATACGAAGCATGCATTGAAACCCATTTTGAATCCAGCATCTGAAATGCTATGCAGTAGAGATGGTCAAATGCCATTTCATCAGATCCAAGGAATTCAACAAATCGAGTTCCCGCTTTAGAAATAGATGTGCCTGGATCCAAGCCCAACATTTGGGTCAACATAAAAGATATATTTACACCGGCTGCAGCAAAAAGGTAGAAGCCCAATCCGAACTCTTCCCATCTTGTTTATGTAGAAGCCTCTGGAAAGATCCTGGATAGTTCTTGGCAAGAAGATGAGATTCTCTAATAAAATCAATCCACAACTCCTAAAATCTGTTGATGGATCAGAACCTTGCCAACCCATTTCCTTCCATACTTCTGATTTAAGAGGGGGACTTCTCGCTGAGGTAGTCGATGTCGGGCTTGCTCGAGAAGGTTACGGAGAACACCTCCTCGCCTGCTGACCTCGCGTCGAGCGCTCCGCAGCGGAGGCCGAGGCAGACGCCGGGGTCGGGATCGGAGCTTGGGGAAGAATGGTGGGTGAAGGGAGCTTGACGGCGGCGTTGGGTCAGCCGACCGGAGTTGATGCACAGGTCGGCGGTCCAATAGGTTGGAAGGAGCTCGGTTTCAGGCGGAGTCCAGCAGCATGGAGCTCGGCGGCTGCCCGGAGCTTGGCCAGGGCCGGAGATTGCAGAGGGGTGAGGGAGCTTCGCCGGAAGGAACCGCCGCGAGGGGAGATGATGATGATGGTGGAGAGATGTGTGGTGGTTGATGTCGACGATGGTGGCCAAGGGAAGTCCGGTGACCAGTGCACAGCGCCGGGGAGATGGAGATCGGAAATATGATGAACGGAGGTGGCCGGAGGTCGGGATGCATGCCGGAATATGGGGGTGAACAGCAAGAATGAACAATATTCCCCCTCCCCTTTATATTTCAAAAATCAAAATAAAGAGAAGAGGAAGAAGAAGGAAGAAGAAGAAGAGAAGAAAAATAAGAAATGGGGCTACGGTTTGGGGAAGCTTGGGGGGTGTGTTTCCCTAGGTTATATATTTTTTTTTTTTGGGATTAGGGCTTGATAGTACATTAAATAGGGAGGGGGTGAGATGAGAATGAAGGGTGGTGATGTACCCACTTTAATTGAGTGGCCATGATTTGATATGGAGAAAATTATTTTCACGTAGAGTGGGTAAAAATGCAATTTGGTCCACAAATAAATACCCTTTCCATTTGGTCTTGGCCAATGGGGTGATGACACCTACAATTGAATAATTGCAATTTAGCCCCTTAAATTCGAGAAATTGCACAAATACATAAAATGACACAAAATTTGTGGAGAAAAATGTGTTTAGTAATTTTTATGGTGAGAGGGTGTTGTGCGTTAGGCACAGGTTTAGTTAATCGGGTATTAGAATTAAATTAGGATTTATGAAATCAGTCAAAATGTCATCCTCAATTTAATTAGAAATAAAATGCAAGCTGTGTTCAAAAATTAATTAGGAGTACATGGGGCCAAAATCAGGTCAGGTCATCAATACCAATAATGAAGAAGACTCAGAACAGAATATTACCCTAATTTGGGCCGCACGAAAAATAGGTCAAGGTTGCCTCCAATTTTCGATTGGAACGCACAACGATGCAAAATAGGGATTTATTAAATAACGTCCGCGACGATTTTTTGTGCGGCCAGAAATAATGTACAGAGAGCATAATTATGAGTTGCGAAAATAGCAGAATGGAAGGCGGGCATGTCTAGGGCAAGATTGTGAAATTTGTTGGAAGGCAAGAGTCAGGGTAACGCTCCAAATATCGAAGCAACGACAGGGCGAAATAATTAATTAAAATATGGTAATTAATTACAATCTCTAATAAATAAATAATAAATAAAACATTTAATTACAGAATTCCATAATTTGGACAGGTGGTCATCTACTGGGCTTCTAGGTCAAGTCTACTAGCTCAAAATAAATGAACACTGTATATAATTATATATTTAATTACACACCACATAATTATTTAAAACAAATAATTATCATACACTTACTTAATTGTAACTATAATAATATTAAATATTATTAAAAGTCGAAAATACCCCTATTTTCGGAACGTGGTAGTGACAAGTAGTTAGTATCGATACCTGCCGTCGCAACCTGCACAATCATAAAACCTTGTTAGGCTCACCTTGCTCTGTCTGTTTGGGCTTGGATCTGCAGTCATTTTGATAGTGGCTCTGCTTTTCACAGTTAAAGCAAGTCACATCTGACTTGGTCTTAGGCTTCGGTTTGAACGAAGCCGACTTCACTTTCAGATGGTTGAAGTCCTTGTTCTTGTTGTGAGAATCCTTCTGCTTTCCTTTGGAATCATCTGCATGCACCAAGTTAGCTTTTTCCAACTGCTTGGACATATAGTCCAATTCAGTTGCCCCCTGGCTTCATCTTCAATGTGAATCCAGTAAAGAAGATTTTCGAACTGGATCTCCATCTTCTTACGGTATATGTCAGTTTTGAACTTGATCCATCCTGGAGGAAGCTTGGTGACAATAGTACCTACCATGAACTTGTCTTCCTGCTTCATACCCCCTTTCTCTAGTTTTTGCTGCATCTTCAGAAGTTTCTTGACTTGTGGTAGCATTAACTTATCGTCTTCAAATTGTATAGTAAAGAATTTCTTGATAAGATATATTTTGGATATTATCTCGTCAGTTTTGTAATGCTTCTCAAGAGCTTTCCAGACATCTCTTTCCTTTTCTTTCTTGCTATAGGGCTCTGCCATCGAGTCGTCCATAGCATTTAGAATCAACAACCTGCAAAGGTTATTATCTTCTTTCTACTTGGAGTGCGCATCCTATGCCGTACCAACTTTAAGTTCTTCTCTATCTCCAGGAATGGTAGGTTTATGATCAACCAACACATAAGAAACTTTGACAAGACGAAGAATCAGAGATATCTTTCTCTTCGAAATGTTATAGTTTATGCCATCAAACATTTCAAACCTGTGAAAGCTAATATCGAAAAGGTTTGAGGGTTTCTCCATCAAATTTGGATCTTCCATTGAGATTATTAATTCTGAGACAGATCAAAGATGGTAGAACACGGGCTAATAGCAAAGCTACAAGAGAAACCCGAAAGTTCGCTCTCTACTAGAACCTAAGTTATCATCGAGACATAGAGCTTCCAGCAAACAAGTTTGCCCTCTGAGAAAATTGATTCCAACGAACCACAAAACCAATAGAGAATATGGCGCACCAGAAAATTGCAAGTCTCTCTCCAAGTGATGCATAACTCCTAAGAAGCACACCTCCAAGAATAGGTTATAAATTGACTATTGAGAAAAGGAACCTGCAAATAAAAATGTTCTTCTCTTTACATTCGTAGACGCTATAATGATATAGAATTGACAAAAGAGAAAAAGAAGAAAGATAAAAAAAGAACTCCTGCTGGGGTAATCAAAACCATCGGTTCTCAAAGCAAGATTCGCCCTATCAATGATCTTCTCCTATGAACTAGCGATCACCTCCCTCCTGGACTCGCACAAACTCCTGGACTCATCTTTTTGGCGCATCAGCCTCTCTTAAACTCTCTCTCTCTCTCTAAAAAAACTACTTATAAGGGCTGAGATGAAAGTATTTATAGATGAGCCTGCCCCCTAGTCAGTTACAAAAAGATAAGAACAAAATTAATTCAAATCCCATAAAATTGGATTTAAATTAAAGACACAATCTTTTCGAAACCAAATTCGAATCACCTTCAGCGCAATAGCGCATCAGCACAGCAATGCAGTGGCGCAGCAACCCAGCACACATGCACACAGCAGAACAACATCGCAACGGCGCATAGCCCGCATGCTCGTACATGGCCGCGCATGCACCCTCGCATCGCCCGTGCAACACCCTGCTCAAGCACCTGCGCATGCACCTGCGTATGCACCCACGCTAGCAACAATGCATGCAACGAGCGCATGAACGCAACTAATGCGCACAAGCGCCGATGCCAATGTACTAAGTGCAAAGTGCGCCAATAAAGCCCCGATGCCGACGTGCTAAGTGAAAAGTGCGACAGCCCCTAGCCGGCGAACAACTTCTTGAGGTTCAAACTCACCATTCTGAAGCAGAGTCCACAGAATATGAAATAATAGGTCCATTCAGAACCACCATTTGTACCTACAACAACAATCCCACCAATACCATATAATGCGAAAGGTGATACATAAGCCCTGATAGGGATCATCAAGAAGTTATTAGCATCTCAAAAGCACCGGGATGATGCTCTCACCTAGTCAGTACATGAGGCCTTGGAATGAGACGAACATCGTGCCAACAATTCGGCAAGCAAATTCAAGCACCTTTAACCACCATATTTTTATGGTACTGATGATGCGATTTTATCGGATGCATGGCTTCAGGACACTGAAGCTATACTTGAGGCAGTAAGGGGTTCCGGATAGGGAACGGGTGGCAGTAATACGACTTCAGTTGCTAGACTTAGCCCAAGACTGGTGGGCAGCACAATCAGTTTCCTTGGCGACACATGTCCTATGGGCTGTGTTCAACGAGAGATTCCAGAAGAGTTACTTTGACACGGTGTCGCGTTATGAACTGCAGCAAAGATTCAACAACTTGAAGTAGATGGGCATGACTATCGACGGCTATGCGGCAGAGTTCTGTAGGTTGGGTCGATTTGCTCCCACCTTGATGGCAACAAAATTAGAAAGAGCAAGGAGGTTCCAGTAGAGACTTCACCTAGAGATCATCTTGGCAGTGGAATAATATGAGTTCCAGATGTTTGACACTGTGATGGAGCGACGAGGAGGCATAAGTATACCTCACAGAGAATTATCGATAGGGTCGGGGGCCGAAAGAGGTATCACACCACAAGAGGTTCTTATACCCAATCTTAAGCATCAGCTCCAGCAGTACGAGCCTTGACGATTGGGACACCGACAAGGACAACTTTGACAGCATCGTTTCAGTGACCAGCTCCAACACTCCTCAGCAGCAGAGATCATCTCCTTTAGTGAGGTATTCTCATTGTGGAAAACTATGGCATATTTTATCAGAGTGCCGTAGAGCACAAGGGTTGTGCCTAGTCTGTGGAACTTCAGACCATAGGATAGGATCTTGTCCAAATACCAGTTTTTGAGGCCTTTGTGTTATGTCCCAGTCCCAAAATACGTATGATTAGGAATATGTAGCATGCCAGCCATATATATATGATACTCCAATATGTTAGAAAATTATAACACACATATACGCTATATATGAATAAATAAATTAACAAGTGGTATATATATTGTCAACTTCGTTCGTACCGAACAGCTTGCAGAATCAAATCATGTTCCACAAGATCCTATATCAGATATACATCATCCTCAACACAAGTCACATGCATCTATATCTCATCCACAGACACAAGTAAAGACGTACCAAAATAAATAACCAAAAGTCTCAAGTACGAAGTAATTAAAGAATAATAGTCGGGTAAAGACAAATCCACTGTCAAACGACTATATCAGCTAAAATAATACAGGAGGACAAAACTCCAATATAAAATAAAATATCAAATAAAGAGAATAGTAGCTAAAAGATCCTTCAGCTATGAAGTAATCATGGGTACTCAGAGGGTAAGACCTCCTCAATAGTAAATAAAGCGTCAGGCTCAGGTCCGTACTCCTGCGGATAATCATGATTGTCTGTACCTGGAAAGGAACCAGGTCCTCAGAGAAACGTAACAAGATACATAAAAGTATGCCACAATATATTGAAAGTAAACATCCAACTTGGTCGCCTAACCGGTTTATGTGATATACAATTTAATAACAACTTTTTTGTGTATGGACTATCTGGCTAAATAATGGGATTGGCGTAATATCCCCTGGAAATCTGTCACTACCACATTTTCTAAGAAAGGGTATTTTAGTAATTTCCTATTTAGTTAATTATTGTGCTTGATAAATAATTATTTGTTGTATTATTTAATTTTTGTTAGATATTATTTATTTAATTTGGACTTGTAATAGTGGACCTAACTAGTTTAGTTTGGACCCATGGACCAACATAAATTAATTAGTTAAACTTAGCCCATTGTTAAGGAGATGGATTAAATTAATTAATCTTTGGACTAGAAGCTTCATTCCTTAATTATTTCTTCATGAGAGGCCCCAAGGGTATATTGGACATTACATGATTACTTGAGGAAGAGGAATAGGGGCCGGCCTATATAAGTAGAGGGGAAAAATTCTCTCTCTTTTTTTTCATTCCAAATCTAGATCTAGAATTTTCCACTACCAAATTTTCTTTATCCCATTTCACTTCTCTACCAAATTCATTCCAGTTCCTTCCCAAATCACCATTAGAGACTTGAGAAGCAAGGATCTAGAAGGAGGAAGCAAGGATCTACAAAGAGGAGCAAGGATCTATAATTTGGAGGCAATTCTATCTCAATTGGAGGTTTCATTGGGAATCCATATTCCAATAGGTACAATTCAGTTTTTTCCCTTAAAATAGCTTCTAAATCTAAGAATTAATCATGGAAAATTAACCCATATATATGTACTACCAATAGGATTTGGTTTTGTGTTCATAGGAGGCCTATTGAGAAAGTTATGGTACTTTTTGTATCAATTTTGGAGGAATTCCGAGAATGACATTTGTTGTGTGTGTCAATTGATCCTATAGATCAATTTGGCAATTGTTTATGTGTTTGGGGCTAGTTTCGTGTCCACAATTAGATACGTGTAGGTCGTATTCCAATAATTTGGTGATACGTCTTGTTTTGGAGATTTTTCCTTCGACACGGGACTTGTACATGTCATATTTGACACGGACACGTAGATCTATATTTGACACTTCGTATTGTTCATAAATATTATATGTGACTTGTGTGTGTTATTCGAGGTGCAATTGGATGTGTGGTGGACTCGTATCACATGCGTATCCTAGATCTAGTGGGATACGGTGTGATACTCTCCATATGTTGTGTATTTATGTGTAGATCTAATTATTGTGCTTTTAATTCTTGTGTTATAACTGTGCATCTATATATAGATATTATATATGTATTATGTATATTTATTATAGTGTTTATTGTATCATAGATCTATGTATTATATATGTATTGATAGAATATATATATATGTAGCTTTCTTCTACATGCATTTATATATATATATATTATAATATATTGTATGGATATATATATATATATGTTTTGTAATTATATATGTGTGTTATTGGGTAATTATTTTATATGAAATTGTTATAGGATTATTTAAATATATGTATAGAGGTAATTATAATATATTTATGTATGTGTGCATGTCCTAATATGTATATTATTATAGAGGGGTATTTATAGTTATTTGGTATTTATATATATATATATATATATATATATATATATATATATATATATATAAGTTTTTACAGGTTTTTAGTGACGGAGGATTAATGACAACCCGCTGTCATTAAACAGTAGGAATTTAATAGCAGCAGCCGCTGTAGCAGTGGCAGCATTTAATGACAGCCGCCACTGTCATTAATAGCAGCAACAACAGGCAGGAAGAAGCAGTAGTGGCGACAGTGGAAGCAGTGACGGTTGAAAACTGTCACCAAAGCAGCGGCAGCAGTGCAGATTCCCACAGCAGCAGTGACGGCGGCTTCAGTGACAGCCATAACTGTCACTAAAAGCCTGGTATCAGAGTATCAGTGTTTTTTAACACAGTTTCAGCGACGGATAGGCAGTTTTCTATATATATGTTTATATCCTATATTTATATATAAATGTATATATATATATATATGTATTGATATTGAGATAATATGTTATTATTGCTATATTCTTATAAGTATAATATTAGTGTATATATATATATTATATAAGGGTAATTATTATACCAAGGTATTGGGTATTACCTTGAGGAGACCAAGGTAAGCGGGGATACTCAAGATACGGGGTTTGGATATCAAGATTGTGATTATTTTTGAGATACCAAGTTGGTTCAAAACTACGGTACCTATTGATGTGTAAATTGTGATTCTATATTACTATAAATATTGTTTGACTTATATTTTAATGTGTTACCTTGGATTCACGTATCCGGAGATACGGTATCCTAATATTTTAAGATGTGGGTTTCTTGACTTAGATTTTAGTATCTTGACCCAAATTTTTTGTGTTAGACTTGTGCAACCTAGAAATAGATAGTTGACCTTGGTTTGACCATAGTTAACCATAATTGACTTAGAGTTGACCATAGTTGACTTTTGACTTAGAATTGACTTTTTGGCCTAGAAGTTGACTAGTTTAACTTATTCTCTTTTCAGAACCTTATATTAATGTTGTATTCCATATCTAGGTCTTCGAGGCATCGTGTCAGACATCTGTAAGACTATTCATTGGACTTCAGGCGAGTACATTCTTTGATAGTTTCTCATTTATGATATCCTCTATGTTTATTGTATATAGTGTAGATATCCATGTTCTCTTGACACTATGGTTACACGGATTGGTATACCCGGATCTCGTCATGAGATGTTATTCCTTGGTATATGGTATATCTTGTGCAAGCCTTGTTTTATTGATTATCTTGTACATATACAGACACTGATTCTCGGGAAGATTAGCTATCTTCTTGGGGAATCCTGTGCCATAGCGTACCATGGTTGGATCTATTATACCAGTCGGGGGTGGGGAGTATATAGTGTAGATATTTGATCATACCCATCTTGTTATCTTGAATATTGTTAATCATACACCGCACGTATGATTAATCAGGCCATAAATATTGTATCTCGTGTATCAAGTTCCCAAGCCGATCATATGTTAAGCTAGTACTCACACACTTAGTCATTAGTATTTCTTGTTCATTGGCATATTGTTAATTATTGTATTATTTCAGTATTTTCTTATTGTATACATATCTCTTGTATCTATTATGCATCTTGTTTATCCACAGGTATTTACTGTTACATAGTTTTTATCATTGATTAGAACTGCTGTTAGAGATGTACTCTGCTCCTTTCCTGACTGGATATATTTTTTCAGATGACACTGAGGAGTGGTACCCTACCTATTATAGACCCCAGGATGTTGTGGGTTTAGATTCTGAGACCCTGGCTCAGAAGGGGCTTATCCCAACTGAGACAGTTGACCCAGGAGTTGTAGCTTCGTAGTATTCTTTGTACTGGATTTGTCTCCAGCTTATTCTGTATTTCTTCAGACTCATTGATGTATTATTTAAGACTCATGAGTTGTATTATGACTATTCTATTCTTTATTTGATTCATGCTCATTTCCATCTTAGATCTGTGATTGAGTATATTATCATTTTGGCGGTTCAGTATATTATTAGATAGATTATCTAGACAGCATTCTACCGCCGATTCTACGGCGTAGGCTGGGCGTTGTTTCTGACTTGTACCCTTACACAGGGTGCGGGTCGTGATACATTTTTGGTAGTAGCCCATGCAGGTCTAGCTTTACAAAGTATGTGATATCGTGGTAGTGCGACAATTTAGTTGTACTACTGCGAGCATGTGATAGGATATAGGAAATAGGCTGAGATACTCAATCACACCTAGGAAAATTCTTTTGATTCAACTATTCTCCTTTGATATTGATACTTGATTTCTTTCACTTTGTCTCAGGATGCCGCCTAAGACTAGATCGCAGCAGGGGAGAGCAGCTTCTGAGAGGTCTGCGACATCCCGAGGGCCTGCACCAGTCACTTCTTCGGTGATTGGAGTGTCAGCTGCTTTCAGAGGTCCACCACCTACTCAGAGGACTGTGCCAGCTGTATCTGATAGGATTCCATCTCCACCTCCTGTGCCAGCAGAGGCGTCACATATGTTTACACTGTTTTATGAGATACTCGAGGCACAAAGGGCTCAGTCAGAGGCACATCAGAGGTAGACCGACGTTCTACGGCAAGGCATCGAGAGTGCTCATCAGCTTGCTCGTGCTGTAGTTGAGAGAGGAGTTCCGGTCCAGCAGCAAGTTGTTCCTCACGTTGCTCAGCTTCGGCCAGGCAACTTTCAGGACTTCAAGAAACTGGAGCCTAAGGTTTTCAAGGGGACGAAGGGCCTCATCAATGCTGATGATTGGCTCGAGGACATTGAGCATCTTATGAGGGTGTCCCGTCTTTCTGAGGATCTGAATGTTGAGGCGGTAGGACTTTAACGGTTCGATGTTGCTCGCACTTGGTTTAGGAATGAACCGGTTCTGGTTGACGCAGGACAATCTTGGGAGGAATTCAAGGACCTTTTCAAGAGGAAGTTTTTCGCCCGGGCAGACAGGCTAGACTTGGGGAGACAGTTTGAGAGTCTCATTCAGGGGAGCTTGTCTTTGGAGGAGTACATTGCAGAGTTCGGCAGGTTGAGCCAATTTGCAGAGTATCTGGTAAGGGAGCCGGAGGTTCGAGCTATTCGTTTCCGTGAGGGTCTAAACTGGGAAGTGAAGATTCTTATTCCGTCTTTTTATGAGACATACTCGGAGATACTTGCGGAGGCACGCAAGGTTGAGCGGGAGTTGGGTTTGAAGCCCAAGAGAGATCGTGATTCTTTTCTGGGGGCCAACGACAGTGCAGTATCTGCCAAACGTCTTCATTTCCAGTCCAGACCTTTCCAGCAGCACTAGCAGAACCAGACTCTAGCTAGGGCATCTTTTTACCAGGCACCTCAGCAGCAGAGACAGTTACAACAAGCTCCATGCAACTACTGCAAGAAGCCCGATCACATCTGGGAAGTTTGCAGGAGGAGGCTAGGAGTTTGCTTGTATTGTGGTACTGAAGGGCATCAGTTGAGGGAGTGTCCTTGTCGTGCAGTTCAGGGAGCAGCTTCAGCTCCAAGGGCACAGACAACACCACCTGCAGCACAACCGAGGGGACTGCTTCCGACACAGTAGCAGCATTTTGTCCAGCATCAGCAGCAGGGAGGTGCTCGATAGGGACGAGCGTTTGCTATGACCGTCGAGGAGGATGAACCCACCGGAGATGTCATCGTAGGTTCTATTCTTCTTGATTCCATTCCAAATTTAGCTTTGTTTGATAGTGGTGCTTCCCATAGTTTTGTATCTATTTCTTTTGCTCTAAAGCATGGTTTGGTAGCTGAGTCTTTGCTTAGGACTTGCAAGATCATGACCGAGGGAGGCATTATCCTGGTTAATGATATTTACAAGGATCGAAGAGTTACTTTGGGAGGCCGGGAGTTGAGTGCGTGTCTACTTGTAATGCCACTTCCGAGCTACGATATTGTACTCAGGATGGATTGGTTGAGTAGGCACCGTGCTAGCATAGATTGTAGAGGAGGTAGAGTTTTGTTTGGCCCGCCTGGAGAGCCAGAGTTCGAGTTTGCTAGAGGAGCTGCGGAGCAGGGAGAAGGCATTATTTGTAGAGCTATGATGGAAGACAAGGAGTTGCCACATCCGTTGATAGACGAGTTCTTGGATGTGTTTCCTGAGGAATTGTTAGGATTGCCGCCAGATCAAGATGTTGAATTTTCTATAGATTTGGTGCCAGGTGCAGAACCAATTTTGCAGCATGTCTATAGAGTAAACAACAGCGAGCTGGTAGAGTTGAAGAAGCAGGTGGACGAATTACAGGATAAGGGGTTTATCAGATCGAGTTCTTTACCATAGGGAGTCCCAGTATTGTTTGTACCAAAGAAGGATGGATCGGTGCACATGTGTATTGATTACAGGACTTTGAATAATCTCACTATCAAGAATAAGTATCCTTTGCCACAGATTGATGATCTGTTTGATCAGTTGAGTGGTGCGAAGGTATTTTCTAAGATAGATTTGATATCAGGCTACCATCAGGTGAAGGTGAAGGTGAAGCCGGAGGACATACCGAAGACTGCTTTTAGGACTCGGTATGGTCAGTATGAGTTTATGGTGATGCCGTTTGGTTTGACTATTGCACCGGCGGTATTGATGAACTTGATGAACAAGGTGTTCCACCAGTACCTTGACAAGTTCGTGGTGGTGTTCATCGACAACATACTCATATACTCGAGGACACCGGAGGAGCATGAGGAGCATTTGAGGATTGTGTTGGATGTGCTGAGGAAGGAGAAGCTGTATGGGAAGTTGTCCAAGTGTGAGTTTTTCCGGGACAAGGTGGAATTCTTGGAGCATGTTGTGACTGGTGATGGTATTTCCGTGGATCCAAAGAAGATTTTAGTAGTGGAATCTTGGAAAACTCCGAGTTCGGTAGCAGAGATCAGGAGTTTCTTGGGATTGGCAGGCTACTACAGGAAGTTTATGCAAGATTTTTTGAGGATTGCCGAGTCGATGACCAGACTCACAAGGAAGGATGTGGAGTTTGTTTGGTCGGAGGATTACCAGGTTGCTTTTGAGGAGTTGAAGAAGAGGTTGACATCTGCTCCTATTTTGACGTTGCCATCAGGGTCTGGAGGTTTCACTATTTATAGTGATGCATCGGGGAAGGGTTTGGGTTATGTTCTCCAGCAGCATGGGAAAGTGATTGCTTATGCATCCAGGCAATTACGTCCTCATGAAAAGAACTATCCTACCCATGATTTGGAGTTGGCAGCAGTCATATTCGCTCTGAATTTGTGGAAATATTATTTGTACGGAGAGCATGTGGAGATCTTCATAGACCAAAAAAGCTTGAAGTACGTTTTTACGCATAAGGAGTTGAATATGAGGTAGCGTCGATGGTTGGAACTGATGAAGGATTTTGATATCTCTTTGCAATATCATCCTGGAAAAGCCAATGTAGTTGCCGATACTTTGAGCAGGTATCCGGTAGCTATGTTCTTGACGCAGGATCGATATTTGTTGGAGAAATTGGAGAGCTTGGACATTGAGGTGATTGTTCCTGGTTGTGCTATACAGATGTGGGAATTGCAGATACATTCAGATTTGATGGACAGGATCAAGGCAGCACAGTATGAGGATGTATCCATGAGGAGTATCAGAACTCAGGTGAGAGCAGGATTGGAGGATGATTTCACTATTGCTGAGGATGGATCTTTAAGACATGGAGTTAGATTGTGTATGCCTAGTGGGGAGCTGCGTGAGGAGGTATTGCAGGAAGCGCATCGCTCTCAGTATTCCATGCATCTAGGTGCTAACAAGATGTATCGGGATATGCGAGAGAGTGTGTGGTGGTATGACATGAAGAGGGAAGTGACACAGTTTGTATCCAGATGCTTAGTGTGCCAGTAGGTAAAAGCCAAGAGGCAGAGGCCAGAAGGTTTACTTCAGCCATTACCCATTCCAGAGTGGAAGTGGGAACACATTACTATAGATTTTGTGTTCGGACTTCCACGATCTCCAAAAGGGAAAGACGCGATTTGGGTCATCGTTGATAGGTTGACCAAGTCGGTCCACTTCTTGCCTTTCAAAGTGGGTTTATCTACGGAGAAGCTGACAGAGATGTATGTGAGGCAATCGTTAGGATACATGGAGTTCCCGTCAGCATAGTCTCAGATCGGGATAGCCATTTCACTTCTCATTTTTGGAGGTGTTTGTAGGAGAGTTTGGGCACTCAGCTCAAATTCAGTACTGCATATCATACCCAGACAGATGGGTAGTCAGAGAGGACTATTCAGACTCTCGAGGATATGTTGCGCACTTGTGTACTAGACTTCGGGGGTTCTTGGGAGGACCATCTCCATTTGGTAGAGTTTGCTTACAACAGTTACCAGGCCAGTATAGAGATTTTACCTTTTGAAGCTCTGCACGGTCGGAGGTGTCGTACTCCTTTGTCTTGGGACGATGTTAGAGAGAGTTTTGCTTGGGCCAGAGATGGTTGTGGATGCAGCAGAGAAGGTTCAGTTGATCAGAGACAGACTTCGAGTGGCGCAGGACAGGCAGCGACATTGGGCCGATAGCCATCGTAGACCTTTGGAGTTCAATGTGGGTGGTTTGGTATTTCTGAGGATTTCTCCGACACGAGACACGATTCGCTTCGGTGGAGGCGGAAAGCTTAGTCCGCGATTCATCGGACCTTTCACTATTCTAGAGAGGGTCGGTATAGTTGCTCATAGACTAGACTTGCCACCTGCATTGGAGGGAGTGCACAATGTGTTTCACGTATAGCAGTTGAGACGATACGCGATAGATCCTAGTCATGTATTGGATCACTCGGAGATAGAGGTGGGCCTTACTCTTAGCTATCCAGAGCAGCCAGTTGAGATTCTGGATCGGAGAGAGAAGGTGCTGAGGAACCAGACTATTCCTTTGGTGCGTGTCACATGGAGGCATCACTCTCCAGGGGAGTCTACTGGGGAGAGAGAGGATGAAATGCGGAAGCGTTATCCATATTTATTTGTACCTTGAGATATGTTATTTCCTAGTTATGTTCTGTTCATTGTTATGTTCTTTCATAGTTAGTTATGATTCTTTAGTTCTATTCTGGTATTTTCTGGGGGTAGTTTCGTCTTTGAATTTCGAGGACGAAATTATTTTAAGGAGGGTACACTTGTCACTACCACATTTTCTAAGAAAGGGTATTTTAGTAATTTCCTATTTAGTTAATTATTGTGCTTGATAAATAATTATTTCTTGTATTATTTAATTTTTGTTAGATGTTATTTATTTAATTTGGACTTCTATTAGTGGACCTAACTAGTTTAGTTTGGACCCATGGACCAACATAAATTAATTAGTTAAACTTAGCCCATTTAGAAAGCCCATTGTTAAGGAGATGGATTAAATTAATTAATCTTTGGACTAGAAGCTTCCTTCCTTAATTATTTCTTCATGAGAGGCCCCAAGGGGTATATTGGACATTACATGATTACTTGAGGAAGAGGAATAGGGGCCGGCCTATATTAGTAGAGGGGGAAAATTCTCTCTCCTTTTTTTCATTCCAAATCTAGATCTAGAATTTTCCACTACCAAATTTCCTTCATCCCCATTTTATTTCTCTACCAAATTTATTCCAATTCCTTCCCAAATCGCTATTAGAGACTTGAGAAGCAAGGATCTAGAAGGAGGAAGCAAGAATCTACAAAGAGGAGCAATGATCTACAATTTGGAGGCAATTCTATCTCAATTGGAGGTTTCATTGGGAATCCATCTCCCAATAGGTACAATTCAATTTCCCCCCCTTAAAATAGCTTCTAAATCCGAGAATTAATCATCGAAAATCAACCCATATATATGTACTACCCATAGGATTTGGTTTTGTGTTCATAGGAGGCCTATTGAGAAAGTTATGGTGCTTTTTGTGTCAATTTTGGAGAAATTTCGAGAATGACATTTGTTGTGTGTGTCAATCGATCCTATAGATCAATTTGGCATGTGTTTATGTGTTTGAGGCTAGTATCATGTCCACAATTGGATACGTGTATGTCGTATCCCAACAATTTGGTGATACGTATTGTTTTGGGGGTTTTCCTTCGATACGGGACATTGTACATGTCGTATTTTGACACGGACACGTAGATCTATATTTGACACTTCATATTGTTCATAAATATTATATGTTACTTGTGTGTGTCTTCGGGGTGCAATTGGATGTGTGGTGGACTCGTGTCACATGCGTATCCTAGATCTAGTGGGATACGGTGTGATACTCTCCATATGTTGTGTATTTATGTGTAGATTTAATTATTGTGCTTTAAATTCTTGCGTTATAATTGTGCATCTATATACAGATATTATATATGTATTATGTATATTTATTATAGTATTTATTGTATCACAGATCTATGTATTATATATGTACTAATAGAATATATATATATATGTAGCTTTCTTCTACATGCATTTACACATATATATATATATATATATATATATATATATATATATATATATATATATATATATATATATATATATGTGTGTGTGTGTTATTGGGTAATTATTTTATATGAAATTGTTATAGGATTATTTAAATATATGTATAGAGGTAATTATAATATATTTATGTATGTGTGCATGTCCTAATATGTATATTATTATAGAGGGATATATATATATATATATATATATATATATATATATATATATATATATATATATTATGAGTTGTTATATATATATATATATATAAGTTTTTACAGGTTTTTAGTGACGGAGGATTAATCACAACCCACTGTCATTAAACAGCAGGAATTTAATAGCAGCAGCCGCTGTAGCAGTGGCAGAATTTAATGACAGCCGCCACTGTCATTAATAGCAGCAGCAGCAGGCAGAAAGAAGCAGCAGCGGCGACAGTGGAAGCAGTGACGGTTGAAAACTGTCACCAAAGCAGCGGCAGCAGTGCAGATTCCCACAACAGCAGTGACGGCGGCTTCAGTGACAGCCATAACTGTCACTAAAAGCCTGGTATTAGAGTATCAGTATTTTTTAACACAGTTTCAGCGACGGATAGGCAGTTTTCTATATATATGTTTATATACTTATATTTATATATAAATGTATATATATATGTATTGATATTGAGATAATATGTTATTATTGCTATATTCTTTATAAGTATAATATTAGTGTATATATATATATATATATATATATATATATTATATAAGGGTAATTATTATACCAAGGTATTGGGTATTACCTTGAGGAGACCAAGGTAAGTGGGGATACTCAAGATACGGGGTTTGGATATCAAGATTGTGATTATTTTTGAGATACCAAGTTGGTTCAAAACTACGGTACCTATTGATGTATAAATTGTGATTCTATATTACTATAAATATTGTTTGACTTATATTTTAAGGTGTTACCTTGGATTCACGTATCCGGAGATACGGTATCCTAATATTTTAAGATGTGGGTTTCTTGACTTAGATTTTAGTATCTTGACCCAAAATTTTTGTGTTAGACTTGTGCAACCTAGAAATAGATAGTTGACCTTGGTTTGACATTAGTTGACCATAGTTGACTTAGAGTTGACCATAGTTGACTTTTGACTTAGAATTGACTTTTTGGCCTAGAAGTTGACTAGTTTAACTTATTCTATTTTCGGAACCTTGTATTGATGTTGTATTCCATATCTAGGTCTTCGAGGCATCATGTTAGACATCTGTGAGACTATTCATTGGACTTCAGGCGAGTACATTCTCTGATAGTTTCTCATGTATGATATCCTCTTTGTTTATTGTATCTAGTGTAGATATCCATGTTCTCTTGACACTATGGTTACACAGATTGGTATATCCGGATCTCATCATGAGATATTATTCCTTGGTATATGGTGTATCTTGTACAAGCCTTGTTTCATTGATTATCTTGTACATATACAGACACTGATTTTTGGGAAGACTAGCTATCTTCTTGGGGAATCCTATGCCATAGCGTACCATGGTTGGATATATTATACCAGTCGGGGGTGGAGAGTATGTAGTGTAGATATGTGATCATACCTATCTTGTTATCTTGAATAGTGTTAATCATATACCGCACGTATGATTAGCCAGGCCATAAATATTGCATCTCGTGTATCAAGTTCCCAAGCCGATCACATGTTAAGCTAGTACTCACACACTTAGTCATTAGTATTTCTTGTTCATTGGTATATTGTTCATTATTGTATTATTTCAATATTTCCTTATTGTATACATATCTCTTGTATCTATTATGCATCTTGTTTATCCACATGTATTTACTGTTACATAGTTTTTATCATTGATTAGAACTGCTGTTAGAGATGTACTCTGCTCCTTTTCTGACTGGATATATTTTTCCAGATGACACTGAGGAGTGGTAACCTACCTATTATGGACCCCAGGATGTTGTGGGTTTAGATTCTGAGACCCTGGCTCAGGAGGGGCTTATCCCAACTGAGATAGTTGACCCAAGAGTTGTAGCTTCGTAGTATTCTTTGTACTGGATTTGTCTCCAACTTATTTTGTATTTCTTCAGACTCATTAATATATTATTTTAGACTCATGAGTTGTATTGTGACTATTCTATTCTTTATCTAATTCGTGCTCATTTCCATGCTCATTTCCATCTTAGATCTGTGATTGAGTATATTATCATTTTGGTGGTTCAATATATTATTAGATAGATTATCTAGACAGCGTTCTACCGCCGATTCTGCGGCGTAGGCTGGCGTTATTTCTGACTTGTACCCTTACACCGGGTGCGGGTCGTGACAAAATCAATAGCCTACAAAGCATAACGTCTTTCGATCGCTAGAGGCCGCCTGTACATAATATGAGGGCCATCTCACCGCGCATCCCTGGAAGAGCGTAAGGGTTAGAGAAAAAAAAGTATAAATGAGTCATATACGCTTACTCATTATTCTCTCCATCCAATGCTACTAACGTGTCATATCTATAACACGCAACACCTCTAGTAATTGCTAAGTTGCTAAATCATGATATTTCTATTAGCAGTTATTCCTTATCCGTCGCACGACCAATACGTAAGGGTGGTCAGCCTATTACGCAAGTACGTTTCCTATATGAGACTCACACTCGTATAACAAATATGTCATGGCCAAATAAAATATAATGATGCCTCAAAATCATGGGGTGGTCTCATGGTCTCGTAAAACTAGGTCAACATGCATAATATAAAAAAAAGACAAAAGATGACACAACTGTTGTTTGCACCCAAGTCTTTCTTGGACACGCAGTTTAATATAGCAAATAATAAAAATAAACAACAGAAAATAAATATGCAATAAAAAATGTAACTAAATAGTATTATAGCAAAGTATACTTGCCTGACAAGCAATTAGTGTAGTATCGACATCCAAACGACAAGCACAAAGAGCTGGAAGGTAGGGACTTTGAATGAACGTCCCGGATGATGAAATAAATATCACCAACTTCTCCAGAATCAGTGAGATAATCTGAAAATACTACCTTTTTTGGACACAGAGACAAAAAATGTAATTTTGAATCAAAGGGGTATCCATCTGAGGTCACTTTGCATCGAATGTGTACCAGGGGTAAAGGTATATAAATGGGATAAATTTTAGGTAAAAAAAAATCTTAATCGATGATACAAACTCAACGGTATGCTCAGTTTTGGATTTCGCTGAGCCGATCACAAAATTGGTCGTCAAGTCAAACCGTGGGGCTTGCGAAACGGTGATTCGACCAACTATCTCAGAATCACGTGAAACTATGGTCACAGAACCAACATGATACCATGGACACAATGGCATAAGTTTTGCCATGTTCCGACGAGCGGTCACAAACTTGTAGGATATTTTGCAAAATGTCGATACTAGGGACTTTTTACGGATACTGGTTGATTCTGGCATACACACACGTCCAAATCAAATTTTGCGAAAGTCCACACGTCAAGAAATACCATACGCGACTTTTGGTGCAACTGGTACGTGATGAGGTGGTCCAATTTATTGGGACGCATTCTGTATCACAAGTTTTTGAGTTTAAAAAATATGGTTTTTGGTCAAGTTTAAACAGGTTTAATTCAGCAAATAAAGAAATTAAATAAAAACTAAAAGAACAAAATTATTCTTGTATATGTTATTTAGAAATTCGTTCAAATAGATTTCAAAAATACTACTTGGTTTGGAAGAAAATGGACAGTAAATAGGGGTAATTGGACTGTTTCTGTCGTGTCAGAAAATATAGTTTTTTTGAGTTTTGGATTAGATTTTTCTATCAGATTTAAACAAAACAAATGGCTGTAAGTTACATAATCCTAAAGTAGGTTAATTAGGCTTTCAATAGGATCAAGAAAATTGAGTTTTTATTGAGTGTACAAGAAGATATGGACGTAGAAAGATGGGTACGTGAAACTGCTGCTGTCGGGTGTGACTGCGGATCTGGTGGGCTCGGTGGCGGTTCTCGGTGATTGCAGGCGGTCGACGATGGCACAAGGTGGCCGAGGGGAGGCAGCATAGGCTGGGGTAGGGTTAGGGTTTACGTTTGACGATATATATATATATATATATATATATATATATATATATATATATATATATATATATATATATATTGAAGGAGATGGGGGTCGCGGGTGTTGGGTCTGCTCTTGGGCCACGCGGGTGAGGGGGGTAGGTTTAGGATTAGTGTTTTGTTTATGATTTTTATTTAAAGGGTTAATTAAAGTTATTAGGTTATTTATATATTATTAGCTAATGTTGTCTAAAAAATTCATAGAAATTTTCAAAAATTCTAGGAATTTTATCTTTGGGTTCCCCTAAGTCTATACAATTTTTATTGATATTTACTAATTATTGTTTATTTAAATAAATTATTTTGTGGGATTTTATATCCTATCCAACTTACAAGAATTTTTTCCTCGAAATTAAAGCTAATGCACGATAAGAAGAAAGAAGACAATATAGTAGGAAGAACAAGATAAAATCGTCCCTTGATCTTTGAACAGATGCGGAAAATGTTTGCGCATGTTATCATCATGCTCCCAAGTGGATTCTTCCGGCGAGTGATGTCTCCATGCAACACGGACCAAGGGAATAGACTGATTCCTCAACACCTTCTCTCGACGATCAACTATTTCCACGTATGTCAAGCTCGGCCCAATGGTGATCTCGAAAAGATCAAGAACATGACTGCTATCTGCCACATAACGCCTTAGTTGCGACACATATAATACACCATGCACTCCCTCAAGCGAAGATGGTAGTGCCAGTCGATACGCAACTTCTCCAACTCACTCTAACACGTCAAATGTTCCATTGTATCTTGGACTCAAGTTGCCGCATAATCCAAAATGAATAGTGCCTCTAGTTGGTGAGATCTTCAAGAAAACATGGTCGCCTTCCTTAAACTCCAAAGGACGATGATAAAATTTTGCCTACTGTTTCTGTCTGTCTTGTGCTGCTCGCAAGTGACCCTGTATCATCTTTACCTTCTCCACAGTGCTGACAACCAACTATGGTCCCAAGATCTGACGTTCTCCTACGTCTCTCCAAAACATGGGAGACCTACACTTCCTTCCATACAAAGCTTCAAACGGAGCCATTTGGATGCTCGCTTGATAGCTATTGTTGTAGAAAAACTCTACAAGATGTAGGTGGTCCTCCCATGATCTTCCAAAGTCCAACATGCATGCTCTTAACATATCCTCCAGCATCTGAATAGTACATTCTAACTGTCCATCTGTTTACGAATGATATGACGTACTGAACTTCAGACGAGTCCAAAGACTCTCCTGCATGCTCCTCAAAAAGTGAGATATGAAACGCGAGTCCCTGTCTGACACAATGCTAACTGGAACACCATGTAATCTCATGATCTGCCTCATGTATAATTTAGCCAAAGATTCTGTAGGCTGGCCAATTCGAAAAGATAAGAAATGAGCGAACTTGGTAAGTCGATCCACAATCACCCAAACAGCATCTCATATACTTGGACTCTTCGGGAAGCCCGTAACAAAGTCCATTGTGATATGCTCCCACTTCCACTCAAGAATCAGAAGTGGTTACAGTAATCCTGCAGTCCTCTGGTGTTCAGCCTTGACCTGCTGACACACTAAACATTTGGCCACAAAGTGAGCTATCTCCCTCTTTATCCCATGCCACCAAAAGTGCTGTCGTAAGTCACGATATATCTTAGTGCATCCAGGATTAATAAAATATATCGAGCTATGAGCCTCTGCTATCAGCTCATGTGGAAGCTCTCCATTGGGAACATATAGGCGATTACCACATCTTAATATCTTATCAGCATGCATGCACAATCCTGTCTGCTCTCCTGCCTCAGTCCTCTCTCAACCTCCTGAATCTAACATTCGTAGGCAAAGCTGTCCTGATCCTCTCTACTAGCAATGACTGCACTTGCAAATCGGCTAGTATCCCGTATGATAATGTGTTAGCCTTTCCTGGGTGATAATGCAACTCTATCTCGATGTCCTTCATCAACTAAAGCTACCGGCTTTGCCTCATATTTAGCTCTTTCTGTGTGAAGACACACTTGAGGCTTTTGTGGTCAGTATAGATCTTCACTCGTTCTCCATATAAGTAATGTCTCTATAGCTTTAAGGCAAAATTAACAGCTTCAAGCTCCAAGTCATGAGTTGGATAATTTTTCTCATGTTCTTTCAATTGTCTAGATGCATACGCAATAACCTTGCCATTCTGAATCAATACGCATCCTAATCCTTTTCCCGAAGCGTCGTTGAGGATTACTTAGCCTCCTTATCCTGATGTAATGGTCAACACTGGTGCTGTGGTCAATCGTTTCTTCAACTCCTAAAAAGCGGCTTGACACTCATCCGTCCATATGAACTCTCGGTTGTTGCATGTCAATCGATTTATAGGCTCTGCTATCCTCGAGAAGTTTTCCACGAACCATCGATAATATTCCGCAATTCCAAGGAAACTCCTCACCTCGGATGATGATGTAGGAAAGGGCTATGTCTTGACTACAGAGATTTTCTCCGGATCTACAAAAATACCATCTCCAGTGATGACATGCCCAAGAAAAGATACCTTATCCAAGAAGAATTTATATTTTCTAAGCTTCGCATATAACTGCTCTCTCCTCAATGTCTCTAAGACAATCCTTAAGTTCTTCTCATGCTCCTCGTGGCTCCTTGAATAGACAAGGATGTCATCTATGAATACAACCATGAACTAGTCCAAATACTGATGGAAGACTCGATTCATCAAGTCCATAAAGATAGCTGGAGCATTGGTCAATCCGAATGGCATGACCATAAACTCGTAGTGTCCATATCTCTTCTTGAATGCGGTCTTCGGAATGTCCTGCTTTCGCACCTTCACCTGGTGGTATCCTATAACGCCCCAGTCCCAAAACATATGAGACCAAACACATGACAATGGCCAGCTGGTACGACTCCGTAGGGCTTTCCAGTTTAATGGACCCGACGAAGTACAATTATGTTGTCCACTATCAAGTAATTAAGCTTAATATCTAGTTCTAACTTCCAAAAACTAAACTAAATCTCAATCAACGATAAATAAATTTCAAGAAGGAACAGTACGCATAATTAGTCTGCAGCCAAATAATACATCCATTCGAGTAGGCCAAGAGAACATTATAGGTCAATAAACACTATACTATAACCGCAGAATCCTAATGGGAAGTAGAGCATAACTGTAATAAACAAAAGATATAAATATACCTGCAAAGATGTCCAACACACCACCAGGCGAAGCATCATGCAACCTGTTCAAATAACCTGGAAGGGAACCAGGTTCTCAGAGGGACGTAACAAGATACAAAAAGTATATGCCATAAGGTAAATACTGAGTAAAGTGAATCAGGGTAAACTATCCTTCTAAGTGTATGCACTCTGAGGACAACCTTAGCACGTATGGGTAGGTGTAGGCATAACGTCCAACACTCCGAAGAGCGTGGTATCTGCACATGTAACACACATAATGCTCCAAAGAACGCAGGATCTGCATATATATATATATATATATATATATATATATATATATACACACACACACGTCCGTATCACTCCGAAGAATGCGATATATGTACATGTAACGCCCATAACGCTCCGAAGAATGCGGGATCTGCATATATATACGTCTGTATCGCTCCAAAGAATACGATATCTGCAAAAAGGAGGTGGGTGTCCCATATGCCTACTAGTCGTCCTCCACATCCAATGCCAATGTACAAGACTCAAATACGACGTTGACATCTCGTAACTATAATGCAAGTCACCTAGAGCAATACAATAATGCTAAGTACCGTCACACAAGCTACTCACACCGATGGTCAGTCAAATACGTAAGCTTGCGTCCCTATATGAACTCACTCTGTGATGTGCAATAATACGTGACAAGGTCTAGGGATTCATAATGATATAGGTCAAACACAAGTCCTAACGTCAACGTCTTCGTCGACTGCATCCGAGTCATTCTCAGACGCGCATAGTTATATAATAATTAAAGAAATAAATATGTGAAATGTAATCACTAAATTTAATGTCATAGAGTACTCTAGTGACATGCATCGAGAAATTTCTTAAGAGGTAATCAGTTTTCTTTATAAATTTCCCTTTACCAGTAGGAAATATGTGCAACATTTGATACTGTGTTTCCAATAAGTTTCCAAAGCTGTGTACATTTCTGGTGTTTAGAATTGGTCTCTGTGCACTCCGACATTTAGAAATTGGCATTCGACAAGAAATAGTTATGGTTGATAACTTCCGAAATGTAAAGTTGCATGAACTTTGTTGGTGGTAGAGTTTCATTTTCGCTTTTTCGGCTGTTTATCGATGCATTATAGTAGAATTGATTTGAAGTCACTGGAGGCACTTAGCCTCTGTATTTACTTTCTATATTTTATCTACCAATAACATGCCAAGTACTGATCGCTACCAATATAGTTTGATTATGTGAGGTGGGAGTAGCAGTGTTGCCATATAAATTTAGGATTATTGGTAAGGGAATTTACAGATAATTTTCTGTAGAGAAAATATTTTTAAATAAATTATCTAAAAAAAATATTTTAAAACATTTTGAATTCACGAAACATTTCGCCATCCCAGATAGCGAAACGACAACATATTAAAAAATAATGCAACCTGTCCATATTTTCGCCAACTGAGTTGGCAAAAATTTGGGTTGTGGGTCCACGTGCGCGTGGGCTGCAATGATGACTTTATTTGCTGTAATAATTATTGCAATAAAATATAAGAAGGATGGATATTCGCCAACTGAGTTGGCGAGTCCAAATTTTTGCCAACTGAGTTGGCAAAAATTCGTCAACTGTGGTTCAGTGTTGATTAATACGGTTTGACCGTTGGACCGATGGGTTGGTGGTTGGTTTAATATGGTTAGTGGTTCAATAGGATGGTTGGTTTATTTTTGGTTGGTGTGTATGGTTTTATAAGGAGGGAAGGAGGAGGAGGAGGAAGTAGTTGTGAAACACAGAAGGAAGAAGCTGTCGTATAGTAGAGAAGCAGTAAGAGAAGGAGAACAAGGAGAACAAGAAGAGAGGTATGTTAATTTTTTGGGTTATGTTAAATAGAATCTCATTCTAATTCTAAAATAATTATTTGGTATAAAAATTTATAATTGTTACAATGATAAATTTTTTTAATTGTTAGCATGCTGATAAAAATTATAAATTTTAATTGTTACCATGATGATAATTTTTAATTGTTACCATAATTATTAGAATAGTAAAAATGTTAGAATGTTAGCATGATGATAAAAAATGTTAGCATGATAACAACTTTTTTGGTTTTGATAATTGTTAGCATGATGATAATTTTTTTTATACAAAAACCGAAAAATATAGTGTTAGTCATTCTTATAATTGTTAGAAAGTTAACCGAAAAATATAGTATTTGTCATAATTACAAAAATCAAAAAGTATTTTAAAAAGACAAAAATATTTTAAAAATACAGAAAAATATTCCTATAATTGTAATAAAAATGTTAGTGTTAGTCATTCTTCTAATTGTACTCAAATGTGTTCATCATTTTTAATTTTAGTTTTAGCATATTAACACTAAATATTTAATTTTAGTTTTAACATACCGAAAAATATTCCTACCATTTTAGCTTTAGCATTTATAATTGTAATTTTAGTTTTAGCATTTATAATTGTAATATTAGTTTTAGCTTATTAACACTAAATATTTGATTAGTTTTAGCATGTTAACACTAAGTATTGAATATTTTAGATTTGAAAAATTAACCTTAACCTTACCATTTTTTCTAATCGTAACCCTAATTCTAATACTAATACTACAGTTTTAACCATAACCTCAAACATTTTTCTAACCCTAATACCATTACTAATACTAACTATTTTAACAATAACCCTAAATTTAACAGAAATCTTAACCCTAATCTTAATATTTTTCGAATCTAAATCATAACTAACATTTTACAGATGGTTACCCAAAATGATGGACGTATGCCGGGAGGGCCTACCATATATATGATTATCCGGTAGCGTGAGTCGCACATTTTTAGTTTAGTATTTTCTTGACAGGTATATTAAAATTGAATTTTTTTAGTCAATATAATTTATATTTTTCACATGTCTAATAATAACATCGTTTATATATCTCATATATAGCAATACGATTGTCCTGAAAATATACGAGCAGGAGAGCATGTCTCATGGCATTATGAGGACGACATTGGGTACTGGATGTTGACTGAAGAACAATCTATATTGGTGCTTGTATTTGGTTTTGAGTATATTGACCAAATACATTTTCTACGTCACGATAGAGACCTGATCTTCAGTTTAGTTGAGCGGTGGTGGTCCGGAAGAAATATCTTTCGGTTACCATTCGGAGAAATGACCATTTTGCTAGTAGATGTGGCAAATATCTTAGGATTACCTATTACGGGTGAACCTATAATATTTGATGATGATGAGTCATTTTGCGGCAAAACTGTGATTAGGGAGTACTTAGGCATGTAGCCGCCTAAAATACATGGTAAAAGTTTCGTGATGCTTTCGTGGCTCCATCACAACTTTATGCACCTATATCATATTGGTGAGCAAGAAATCTAATGGATGAGAATCAGATAAGTATAACATTTAATGTTATTATTTTTTAATTTAGTTTAACTGATATCAATTTTTTATTATCTGTTCAGATTACCGCTTGCACAGGGCCTACTTACTAGGTCTAATATACGAAATTTTGTTTTCAAACTCAGGAGCTAGGACAAATTTACATTTTTTTAACCTTTTTGCAAAGATATGTCAAAAACCTACATGTCATGTGTTGTCATATATGTACAACTCCATGTCAACTTTTGTACATTTTACTTCAGTGGATAAAAGAAAGAAAATTTTGAGTGGATGTATGACATTAATATAGGTATAAAATATTCATAAAATTTATGTCCTACGAGCACTTCATATGTACACTTATATGATATAATTTTTTTAGGTTTGGTCCTACGAGCACTTCTATATCGGTAGGCCATTCTCCCGTATTGATACACCGATGTTGGTATCTTTCCATCGGCTTTACGCTGGATGACAGATGCATCAGATCCAACTCGATGTGCTCATAAGGATACCATATTATATCGGGGCCAATTCGATTCACTAATGTTTAGCGAGGTAAATTTTTATTATTATTTCATACAGTCAATATGTTTATTATCTTATAATTTTATTGACATAAAATAGACAACTTTTTTACCGTACCGGCTTGGGCAGAATCCTCCTGAGATACCAACAACAGCCTATGGATTCAGTCTACATAGATTTTTTTATAATATTTCACGATCACATCATGTATCATCCAGCTGATCATGTTATGCGACAATTCTGGATGATACAATACATTCCTGATGAGCCTCCATGTTTCAATCGTAGTAGAGGCAATGCAACTGTCATAGCACGCAGATTGATTCCTAGGTAAAATTCTAGATTTGAGATACATAAGGTAGCACATTTATCTCAAATGATGTCATCTATTCAAGATAGTTAGTTATTTTGTCACGTCCCAGTCCCAAAATATCAAGGGACTAGACACGTGGCAATGGCCAGCAGCACACTCTGATGGACAACCCAATTTAATGGATCCACCAGGGTGTACTTAAGCTGTAAAATAAGGTCGACTACAATATGTCATAACTAATCTCATCCACAAATGATAATAAGATCAACAACAATAAGAAAAGTAAACCAATAACCAGTCTCAACAAGTATTTCGGGGAATAACCCAATAATAGTCTAATACACTGGTTCAACAGACCAGAACAACAGAGTCCAAAATAAAGTAACTGATGAGTACAAAAACATATACTCAGGAAAAGTCTTCATCCATCACCTCTTCCTCGGGGATTGGTTCAGCTCCAGTATCAGGTTCTGCTACAGCTTCTGCTCCTATTCCGTAAACCTCGGGATAATGCTCTTTTGCTAAACCTGGGGACATCATCCGGATCCAGGTCCTCAGGGGACATAGCAAGGTACAAATAATACAAGCCAAAATAAATGCAGTGAAATAGTAAATGAAACAAGTAGGGTCACTACATAACCATCTATGTAAAATGCAAGTGAGAGCATCACTAGTACTCAGGCTGAGACCGCTACAAGCTCTGTGTCGGGGAGCCGGTAGCAGTAATAACAAGTAATGGGTCTAGCTCTGCTCGAGAGTCTACAATCTCACAATAGTAGTAGATATATATAGAACAGCCTGTAGCCTGTGTGTCTCTCCCCACCCAATGTAACCACACGTCTCATGTCCATAACGTCTCATGTCCATGTCACGTGAGATCATAGCTAATGCAACAAGTCATATAATCTCTATGAATATAATATCTATGTCAATCCTGTATCATACACAGAATCACCATGAATATCTCAGGAAGATTCTGTCATATGTATGGTGTCAAGTGTCCTGTGTTATAATATACTTGATAAGACAAGTACAAGAGTGTAAAAGGTCACGAATGTCCATCTCTAGATGACGTACACAACTCCATGTACGGGGTTGGCACCCGACTATTAATCGGACGCTAAGTAAGTCACACGGTCCTAGGTTTAAGCATGTACAATAATATAAATAAGAAAAGAAATAAGTAACAATACTACAAAGTTTGGCAAGGTATACTTGCCTGGGGTTGGAATACCAACAGCTGTCCCTGTATCAGTGGGTCTTGTAGGTACTCCTCCAAAAGCTGAAATAATTATTACCAACAGTCTCAGAAAATATGAAATAGCTAGAAACGCCTGTCCTTAAGTCCAATATGTCCTTAAGTCCATATATGGGCCGCTTTGCACCGAAAAATGGGTCAGGATCAAAGGTCTCCAAATTCGTCCAACTTAGTGTCAACAAGTCAGGAACGATGGTACAAAGCCAACGGAACTTCCAGAATTGGATTCCGATGAGCCAATCTCAAAATCGCCCGTCAAGTGGAGCCTGTGGGGCCCACGATACACGATTTTGTCAACGTTCTTAAAATCGAACCAAACTTGGTTCACAGGACCAGCGTATTGCTATGAGTCCGATGGCGCAAGTTTTGTTTCGATCCGACGTACGTACACTAAGTTACAACGAGATCCAGAAAGGACGAATACGGGACGTTGTCGGCGGATACGCGTTGATTCCGGTGTGCACGCACATCCAAATCAACTTCTGCAAAATTTTGCACATCCGTATCGACGGCGCGCACGTATCGGTAAAGACCGCACGCGACCAAGTCATCCCGTTTGGCGGGGCGTACTCAGTTCCGGGGTGAAACAGGGCGTTGGTTTTCCTGTTTTGGATCGCGGTTCGCCATCGCCACAGGACGCGATGCACCGAGCGGGTTGTACGGACATCGAAGGGGTCATGCAGTCTACGCGACACAACTGACGGTACACAAATTGGGGTAGCGAGGAGAGATATCGGGTTACCTGAACAGGGCTCCGTGAAACTGATATTCTCGTATCCGTGTGTCGAGTCGACACCGTTTCCGTGTCCTGGACGTGTCCGGGCTAGGATTAGGGTTCTGCCACTCGTCGGGGACTGTCGGACTGGCCGAGGCTTCACCGGAGGAGGGAGGATGCTGGCGGCTGGCCGGAGCTTCGCGGAGGCGGCTGGGCTAGAAGGCGGAGCTGACTCGTCGGCGCAGGCGGAGGCTCGGGACTGTGACGGCTGTGGTCGAGAGGAGTAGGGCCGAGAATAGGGGGTCGGGGCCGAGGGACATGGGCCGAGGGGGAGAGGGAGGTGCTTGTGGAGAGCTGAGGAGGACGGCCGGAGTCGGTGCTCGAGGCGGAGTGGAGAGGTCGAGAGCTTCTGGCGGCGGCGAGGTCGGGCTCGGGTTCTGCGGGGACGACTCGTCGAAGCTCGACAGTGGCGGAGGAGCTGGGCTGGGTGCTGGAGCTGGTCGGACTGGGAGAGGGCAGAGTCGTGGGGTGGTTCGGGTGCTCGCGTGGGCGGAGTTGGCCGGAGACGGAGGAGAGGGGAATCGGGCAGCCGGAGGTCGGGGAAGAGGGTTTATATAGCAGTAGAGGGAGGAGAACGGCCACCGGGGGTTGAGGGAGGTGAAGGGAAAACGGTGGAGGGCGTTGGCGGAGCGGAAACGATAGGTCGCCGGCGGCCACGGCGACGGAAACGGCCGCCGGAGAGGAAGAGTCGGGGAAGAGGAAGAATTGGGAGTTAGGTTTCCAAACGGGTCGGGTCTTAAGCGGGTCGGGTCGGACCCGGATCCGACCCGCTAAGATTGGGTTGGGTCTGGGTTGGTTCGGCTCAACAGTTTGGTTAGGTTTGGTTTAATTTGGTTCAATGAACCGGGTTCAGGTTTAATTGGGTTTAATTAAACAATAGTTTTTAGGGCTTTAAAAATACTTCCGGGGTCCAATAAATTCCCGAAAAATTACCCTATGTCTAGATTTTCATTTTACATTAGAAAATATAATTTCCATAATATTTTAATATTATTTAAAAATCATTTTAAATCAGAATACCCTAGTTTTATTTTGTTAAAAATTACAAAAAATTCTAAATAAATTCTGAAAATTAAGTTTTTAAATTCTAAAAAATTCAGGTGATTACATATTTCAAAAGTTTAACAAAATTTACTTCAAAAATTATAAGAAATCATATGCTTATAATTTGTAATGGTGCAGCATGTGGTGATAATGCATATAGATCTTGGTGGGGAGCTCCTCTTTTCAGCAACATAGCCTACCAATATGAGGAGTCTCGATTCCAACATCGAGCCATAGATGATCATAGTCTATGTAGCTATTATGATTATATAGAAGGACTAATACATTTTTTAATATAAAAATGTATGTCTGCGTATACTTATTTCTCTATTGAATTCTATTTAATATTTTAGCTTCCAAATTTAAATATTGTATACCAAAATCATCGGGTGAGCGACCCGTTACGCACAACGATTGGCAAATTTTTGGCTGCTATGTAACAAGTCCCGATTCCTCTGAACCCTCCATTACGTATTCCAACAGATTATTCTCATGGTCTTATTGGACGACGACTAGCACGCCCCCCCATAGGAAGTATACATCTGTTTGGTATCAGGCTAATAGTCTGCCACTACAAGATGACGATGACACTTCTCAGTCGTCGGCCGGTGCGGGCACTTCTCATCTGGCTGGCCAGGGCACTTCTCACTGAGATGGAACCGGCACTTCTCGGTGGGCTGGTGAGGGTACTTCTCAGCCGGCTGGCAAAGGCACTTCTCACTGGGCTGACTGGGGCACTTCTCAAGCGTCGGCCGGAGCGGGCACTACTCAGTGGGCCCAGGAGGGAGATTCTCAATGGAATAGCCTATTCTCCCCCGGAGTTACCAGCTATACGCATATCTTGACAACTCCATCAGCACCGATGCCATCTCAAGTGGAGGACAGTTATGGAGGTGGTCATGTTGCGGCCACGGAGAATACACGAGGAAAGAGGGACCGACTCAATCTAAGAGAGATTGATAATCCAAACTATCGACAATTAGACAAGAGAGGTTGATAAATTTGTTATATCAATATCAACTTTATTTGAATGTAATTTTCTTTTATTTCAATAAAATTACATATTGTTCACATAAAATGAAACTATTTAAAAATTTACGACAATGCCTTCATTCTCTTGGTTGGTTTCTACAACTCCTTTTATTGTGTCCTAAACCATTGAAGTTACTACATCAAAGATCTCTTGAAGCTTGATCGTTCGCTATGATCCGGTTCTTCTTTGGTCTCCCCGCCTTGCGTCATACATTTGTTACTCCAATGTGATCTCTAACCATTGTACTTTGGAGGTTGTAAGGGACTGGAATTGTGTCCAGGTGCGGCTCATATACGCTTCTTAATGATTCCTTAGAGAAAATACCTGGATAAAAACTCTCAATGCTAATATTTTTAGACTTACACGCTTAACATCATGTACACATGGAAGCAAAGTATGATACCACTTTAAACAAGATTTTTTTTATCTAAGTTTACAACATATGTTCTATTTGTTTTAAAATCTAATATTTCAAACAAATATCTAACTATATTCAACGTTTGCAGCCGGTGTTTTTCTTTTATGATAAGCGTCATAGTTTGTAACATCTTCGGACAATAATTAGTTTAAAGATTTTTAGCTTTTTGCTTGTTCTTGTCCTGAAGTGTTATAATTTTTGCTCGAATTCCATCAAGTAGTGTCGTTATTGGTTTATCACGTAAATTTTTAACCTAGTTATTGAAGCATTCAGCAAGATTCGACGTGTGATTACCTAGTCTGGGACAAGAAGAATAAGCTGTTATCCAGTGTGAAAAAATACGAGTTTCATCATTTACTCCAACGAGCCAGTTGTAAATATCTATATTTCCAGCTTTAATTTTTTCCAAACAAAATTCGCATATGTTTCATTATAACATCTAGCAAGATAGTCTAAACTACGTTAAAAATGGAAAATTTTACTTACTTTTTTTATTTTTTTTTTAAAATGTTGAATACAAAAAGAGAGAGGTGATTCTGGAAAGGTATCACGCATAGCCCTTACCAATCGTTTTTGTTTATCTGATATAAAAGAAATTGTATTCCACACATCAAAATATTTTTCAAAAGATGTTCTCAAACCGTTTAAAAATTAAGTCCAAGAATAAGTATTTTCACCCTCAGCAACGACATAAGCAATTGGATATAATTGATAATTTGGATCATGAGCACAAGCAATAAATAAAATACCTTGATATTTAGAGAAAAAGTAGCATCAGTACTAATCACAGGTAAGCATCCCCTTAAAAATCCATCAATGCATGCCTTAAAACAAATAAAAATTCTTTAAAATCTATTGTCTTCTGTAGTCTGTATAAAACATTGGCTACCTAAATTTGTCTCAATAATTCTAAAACCATACTCTTCAAGACAATTATATGCATCAATATAACTGTCGTTTATTTCGGATAGAGCAAGTTCCCTAGTTTTTCAAGCTTTATACTATTTAATATATATTCCGTATTATCTATATATATCATTTACAACATGCGATGGACTATACGACTGATTATCTCTAATTTTATCAATAATCTTATTTTTAACTCATACAGTAGTAGCTAATGGATGATAACATGTTGTAAGTTCACATAAACAAGAATGTTCATTTTATAGCGTAACAATAACAAAACCTTCACCTTTATCAACAGTTTTAGCGTATATTCTTCAATTACAACTTGAATCGTTATATTTATATACAATTCCACTAGCATTGTTTCTAGCATGACAAGTAAAATTATTTTCAATTGCTATATCACTAATAAAATATCTAAATTCAGAACGATTATCAAATTTTCTTCCAACGAATAATACAGAAATACTAACACTATCAATATTGTCATCAAAATTATAATCTAAATTTTCAATTAAATCATTATTGTTTTCATCGTCGTTATTACCATCATCTACTATATGTACTTGTTCAGTAAATGAAATAACTTGATGAGAAGAACTTGGAGCAGTATTAACTTGATTAGAAGCACGTATATTACTTACAATATTAATTCTAGGTGGTTGTGAAGTTACATAAATATTAATGTACGGTTCTTGTACATTAACTTCGAGAATAAATTTTCATGCTTGTTCACTAACTAACTTTATACAATTAGTTTAATAAATATGTACCAATATAAATTCATAATCAATAAAAAATTGCTCAACTATTTGATTACGTAAACTATAAAACAAAATATTTTGATCAATTAATAAAATTTCAGTTAAACCTCCTTCATAAACCAACCCATTTAGCACACCTCCAATCGAACATAGTATTGTTAGACTTTGATCCATGACAAGAGAGTGAGCTTCTAAATACAGTGAGAGCTGAACTTTAGTCACTGAGCGAGCTTCTGCAGAGTGAGAAATGATCTTCTGCTGAGTGAAATGAATAACAATAGAGTGAGTTGAGTGAGAAATGAATAACAGAAGAGTGGGTTGAGTGAGAAATGAATAACATGAGAGTGACCTAAATTTATAGAGATGAGAAAGAAAGAACCGTTGAGTACGTACAATATGAACGTTACAAAAAGGAACGTTACAAAAAGAGTCATTGGCAATTAAACCGAGTAATATATAATCCAATACCAACTATTCAACAAAATACAAAAGAAAAAACCAACAACAAAAAAACCAATTTCAACTATCCAAAAAAAAACCAACAACAAAAAGAACTAAAAAAAACCAAACCAAAACAATAGAAAACCAACAAAAAAAAAAACCCAAAAAGAAAAAATCCAAATAAAATCACACCAAGCATATTTTCGCCTAACGCTGTTGGCAAAATTTGGGCAAAGCCAAATTTTCGCCAACAAAGATGGCGAAAATGTAAACAAAAAAAAAAAAAAAATTATTCTTCATATTTTCGCCATCTTTGATGGCAAAATATTTCGTAAATTCAATTTTTTTTAAAATAGTTTCTTTATAGTTAATTAATTTAAATATATTTTCTGTATAGTAAATTTTCTGGGAAAGTTTCTGAGGGTAATCCCACCATTTTATGTTATCGCCAATGCCAAGGTATGAACAAAGATTTTAAGTTCTTCAAAATGGTAGGATATGACATGATTTGTTGGCCCAAGTGAATATAAGTGATTTATATTTTGAACTTTTTTTTCTTTTCCGTTCGTTCTTCATCATGTTTCTTGGAACAACCTGGGAAAACAAAAATAGATTTCTGGAAGCGAGTCGGTTGTTTATGAACACCTTATAGAGTTTATTGAAGTTTGCTTTTCCCACGTTATACAGCTCATACAGATATGAGCTTGGTATCGAATTAAGTTATGTGCGAGGTTCAGTGTTATTTTCTGAGAGCTAAGTCATTCCTATTTTTGGTTCTCTTCTGTTTCTCCATGACATTTTTTTTCATATAGAAATTTAATTATAAAAAAAACATGTCTCTAATAATTGGCCTCCATAGTTATTTAGAGGATTTTTTTTTTTTTTTTTACTTCCATCCCACTTACTAATATGATTTTATTCTTATCCCTAAAATAAGGTATTTCATAGACAAATATTCCAGTTTTCTTTTGGTCGTTTGACCGGGAAAGTATATTTTTTTTGCCTATTTAATTTGTCCTAACGTTCCAAAAAATTCAAAAAATTAGTAGTATACGATCACAAAGTCATCAAATGATGTACTAAATGCCAAAAGCTCATAGGAAGAAGATTTATGTTTAGGTAAAAGAAGGAAGTGCCCCAAGTATTTATCAGTAGGTAACATAAGCTTAACGTTGAGGATATCAAGAAATATTTGTCCCATGAATATGTCAAGGCTCCTGGAGAAAAACACACAAGATTTCTCATAGCCGACTTTCTGACCTGACCATGATTCAAATGAATCAAAAATTGCTTTGATTTGAAGAATGTTTTTGATGGAGCAATACCAAACAGAATCAAGTCATCCGCAAACATTAAGTGAGAGAAATTTTTTTGTGGAATGAGCATTTAATCTGATACCCCGAATATAAGGAGGTCCTTTCCATGAAATACATTTGTTTTGACAACAATTCACCACATAAAATAAATAGGAAAGGGGGCATCGAGCATCCTTGACGTCTAGGCTGAAACATCTATGTGGTACATCCATTAACAAGAAGAGAGTAAACAAGAAAGAGAGAAAGTAACTGAAGTGATACATTGCATGATCAAATCATGGGTTGATAATCAGAAGCAAGAATAGGGCTGGGTTTCTTTGGGATCAGGACCCCTGTTAGCAATCATCCGGATAAAACGCGTATAATACGCGAATTTTTACGTATCTTTAAAAAACGTATAATACTTACGTACTTTTAAAAGATTCGGATTAATATATGAATTTTAAGGTTGTGACGTTTTAAACACGCACCGTACGAATACGTATAATACTTACGTACTTTTGAAAGAAAAATTCTCATATGCAACCTATTTAATTAACAAAAAAAAAAAAATTCAACAGTCTCGTTACTTGCATCAATTATCATTTTGTGAGATGGGGTAGAAATGTGAACTTACGAATTTGTGCTTAATGAGTTGTTTGCTTGTTAATTTATTAGGGATAAAAAAAATACATGTCGAACTTTTAGTGCAGAATTTGTTCATATGAAACGTACTGAACACGAATTAAATCTAAACCGAATGTTTCTCGTTTGACGAATATTTGACCCGAATTTTTTAACGTATTTTATTTGTACTGTGTCGATTTATATTCATATTTTTGTCGTCCCGATTGTTTTTCGTTTGTCTAATTGCTAACAAGGAACAGGGCAATGAATGTTTTGTTTAGCAGCGAAGGCATGAATGCAGTAAAGAAGAAATCCATCTGGGCATGGGACTTTATGAGGGTTCACGCTTTTGACAGTCTCCCATATCCTCTTTGCCGAAGGAATATGGTTGATAGCTTCGTTATCACACTCATTGATTGTGTATAGGTCATCCAGTATTGAATTAGAGACCGCAGCAGTTGCTTCATGAGGAATATGCTATGACTACAACCAAATGCCTACAACCCTCTTACAACCGCCATGTGGTGTCCACGTGACGGCCGTCCATTATGGCTCTCGGCTAGGGTTGGATCTCTGGCTTCTTCGTGTGTTGTCGTGTCTTTGGTGGTCGGAGAAGAGAGGAAATTTTTTTGAAACTTATTTTGGGCTGTACAACGTCACTAGCATAACTAGGACTAAAGATTAGGCCCATAATGGAAATGTAGAATCCGTCTCGTTTGCAGGGTTAGACAACATAATGTAATTGGTATTATATTGTAAACGTACTCAGATTGTTTGGCGGGACAGTTTTTTTCTTAGATATAATATAATGGTCATTACAAATTTGATTATAATACATTACTTTCTTTTAAAAGTAATTACATCATAAAACTCATGTAATCTGAATTACATTACAACTTAAAACTTACAAAAATTAGTTTTTCTTCTTCTTATTTTTCATTTACTTTATTTTTTCATATTTTATTTTTAGTTTTAGTTCTTTATTTTTTTATTTTTACTTTATTTAATTTCGAAGTTTTAATTTTTGTATATAAATTAATCCTTTCCATTTTTTTGATATTTTTAATTATTTTTAAATTTTTTATATTATATTTTACTTTTTTACTAAAATTTTAAATTCTTTTAGTTTTTTTAAAAAATAGATATTTTATTCTTTATAATATATATATATTTTAAATCTAAAATTGTAATTTTTTTTTTTTTTTAACTTTGAACTTTTTTTAAAATTTTTTGTTTTACAAAATTACATTACATGGTAAACCAAATATTTGAATGCAATTATATTACATTAAGTGGTTTGATTCCAACGAAATATGGAAACATAATTGTAATTCAATTACATTATAAATTCAATTCCATTATAATTACAAATACATTAAAATGAACAAAATGAAACCCTAGTTCCTTACCTACAAGTCTCAACCGTTTTAGTTAACTTCCTTTTATTCTCAGCCTGGATAATATAACCCCCTCTGAAACGAACCTAATGTAAGTGGGCCCTGAGATCAGGCCCACATTGTACATACAAGCCTATTGCAAATCTTCCATAGCAAGATAACCAAATAAATAAAACAATAAAAAGATGGTAAGTAAGGACAACCCAACCTTTTCTCTCTCCCACCCCAAACTCTAATTCTAATCCTAATTCCAACCCCAACCGCCGGAGGCGGAGGCAGAGACGGAGGCAGGAGAAGGAGGAGGCGGAGGAGGAGGCGTGCCTCCGCTGCTGCTGTCGCCGCTTGCCCGTCGTCAGCCCGCCCTCGCCGCCGTCCGTCCCTGCACCCCGCCGTCCACCCACGCATCCTGCCGCCGTCGTCTGCCCCCTCTCCTCCTCCTCCTCCTCCTCCTTCTTCTTTTACTTCCATGAACTGTCAATTTTTTTTTTATAGTTCTAATTATTTAGTACTAACAATTGTGACGGTCCTTTCAACTGTCAATATTTTTGACAGACATAATAATTATCCTTTGGGAACCATTCTTGCAGCTAAAAATGGTCCTTCATTCGTTAAATGAACATTTTTTCCACTCACCTAACATGCCTCAACCAAGGATCCCCCCAATACCCCCATTTGCTATCTTTGATTGGGTTATTTATGGAAAATATTTCCATAGCAAAATTTTCATCAAACTATTTTGTTGTGTTTAATAGCTTAAAATTTTCATGTAATTTGTTTCCAAAAAAAAAAAAAAAAAATTTCTATATTTTTTCTAAAATGGTGGAAAATAAAATTGGTTCAATCTATAAAAAAATTATTATTATTTCATTAAAAGTAATTATTTTTCGTGAAAAATAATGACAATCAAATATCCAAATTAAGTTTTTCATAAGAAATTTTAAAAAATTTAAACTTTTTTTCTAGTAAAATAATTTCGTAGAATTAATTTGTTTTTCACCTTGCAATCAAACACGTCCTTATTGTTTTTCATGTGGGACCAGAAAAGTTACGAGTGCTCAATCTAGACGGTAAATTCTAATTATATTAGGGTTTTCTAAGCTCTCTATAAATAGGAGTTAAGGGGGGAACATCCAAGACGTTCTCAGAATTAGGTTTCAAGGAGTTCAACTACAGTTATAAGAGTTCTATGTAGGAGTGAGCATTATTCGGTTTTTGACCGAAAATCGAATCGAACCGAACCGAATGAACGGAGCAAGAGATTCGGTTCTTCGGTTCGGCTTGAAGAAAATCAGTTCGATTTCGGTTTTGAATAAACTAAATTTTTTTATTCGGTTTCGATTTTGGTTTCGATTTCAGACATAATATAGAAAGGGGGTACACGTAGATTGAGAGGCATTAGCTGTAAAGAGGTGTTGTCCAAGTGAGGAATCCAAGATCCATACATTCCAAAGTGATAAAGTAAAAAATTTAGAAGTTATTACATTTGAACTTGCTGATTTCTGAAAATAGATCGACGAAAAAATATATTGAATTTTGCTTTGAGCAACTGTAATTCTGATCTCCTGAAAAAAATATCTTTTCCTTTCAATTATTTTCTTCACTTTTCTTTCTTTCTCCTAGATTTATTTTCTCCATGGCTTCTTCTCTCCCATCCATTGAAATCCTTGGCTGTGGTCAGCTAAGCTCCCGATAGGGACACATCTACTAGTGAAGCAAACTCCGGTTGAATTGGAGTGAGGAGCCCAAGGGGGTAAATATGTTGAGCACTAGGTTTTTAGTCTCATATTGAAAATAATTTTAAGTGGCATCTAAAAAAAAAGAAAGAATTTTAAGTGTTTTTTTTAAATAAATGGTTTTGTTTTTGTATTGACATGTGCACATAGGGTATGACAGTCCATGTGTTTGCGATGGTGGAATATTTTTCTAGAGGTCCAATGTTCGAATCCTTAAACAACATTTATGTTTTTTTGTGATTTTCTTTAAGAGCTAAGTCTGGACATGGACTTGGACTCGGATGAAGGGTACAAAGTGGCATTTTGATGGCACGGTTTGCATGTATCCATCGGACAGAGATGATGCTGTTGCGCGAGTTGCTGTGATTGCATTATACGTGTTGTCGTGTGGACTATGCATTTGTCCATGTTATAATATTTGCTTCTGTATATTGCTTTGTTTGTCTAACATGTACTTGCAGAAAATAATAAGTAAGATCATATATGGACATATGCAAAAAAGAAATGATGATAAGTCAAAGACGGCGTTTCCAGAAGATTTATCTGAACCGCCTACGACATCTCCGGAGTCTCGCACTCGGGGGTTCCGGTTAGCGGACGGGGGTCGAGAGGGCAGCGCATCTCATTTGGGTTCGGGGACGAAGCCCCCGAAAGATATTCAGATCTGTTTATCTTTGGACAACTTCCGTCAAGGAAAAATGCGTCTTCAAGTCAGTAGATGTTTCAGAAGATTGGCTTCATCAGAGTGCTCTTGGTTTTTCATATTTGTTATATATTTTTTATTTTATAGGACAAATGTACATCGGATTCACAGTTGGCACTAGGAAGCTTAAACTCATACTAAACCAGAACCTAGTCCACTCAATTTCACGATCCGTACCCGAAAATTGGGATATGAGTCGTGGGTACATTCAGCCTACGCCGCAGTGTCGTCGGTAGAACGCTGTCTAATACCTCACAAATATATAGTCATAATGCACGCAATAATATCTCAACTCCATAAGGAGGACAATGATATATAACAATGGTATTACTTAATCATAAGATCTAATAGGAAGATAAATCACGATATGATAACGAAGTGAAAGTAGCCACAAGCCTAAACAAGTCAAGACAACAACCAACAAGTCTAAGATCCCAATATAATATCTAATTAACTCAAATGGTCTCCGGAGACAAATCAAGTACCAAAATGGTAAAATACTAGCTAGCTAACTAAGCAGTCTCAGGCTGGGTCTTTCCTGCAACTACTCCATGCTCCTCTTGAGCAATAGGGTCAATATCAACAATATCACCCTACTGGGTCTATAGTATGTGGAACACCAATCCTCCAAGAAATCTCCTAAAAAATTTACCCAGTCATGATGGAACAAGTACAACTCTAAAATCAGCTCCAAATACATGATAGAAACTATAGAACAGTAATAGTAAATATAATAAATGATGAAGAAGGTAAAATTTTTTTTGCAAATAATGAAGAAGGTAAAGTTGATATCATGACATGACAAGTACTGGAAAATAAGTAAACAGAAATAATGATGGCATGTATCAACAAGTAAGAAGTTAAACAGAGAAGAACTGTAACTAACTAAATGTTTGAAATACTAGTTTCGATATGTGAACTGTAACTTACGTTGCATTCCACTTTCCCGGGACCACATCACGTGTGTAGTCCATCGTGTGCGGACAAGATGGTTTGTAGCGCATCGTGTACTTTGTTGCATTCCATCTTGGCCTTGGACTACTTCATGTACAATCCATCGTGTACGGGCGAGATGGTTCGTAGCGCATCGTGTGCTCTCGTTGCGTTCCAGTCTCGTCTGGGATTAGTCCTTTATGGCTATGCAAGCGACTCATGTTCATATAGATAAGTCATCCTCGCTTAGCGGTTATCCGCGTGTGAGTCATTGCGTCAAGAACAGCTGAGCACACCAAATACTGTCCCGTTCAATGACTCTCATGTTTGCATGTTGCATATGCTATGCTCCTGAATGTTTATACATGCCCCTGCTTAAATTAACAATGTTTGCCTTGGACAGGGAAGGAGATGGTAAGTTGGTAAGTCTCGCCGTGTTTCCTCTAACATCGCACGGCGCACTGCCCGACACGTTAGGCTATTCAATATCTGCATGAAACTTATCTTAAGGCAACTAGAAAGACAACTTAATAGTTGTGCACGGAACCTGTATTACGTGTTTGGATTTGTCGAGCGGGCGAGTAGCTTCCCCACCAGTGCATTCAATGTACTGATAATCCACCAGTTTGTATGCAGGGTGCGGGAGAACCTCGTTCGGTACGGACGCCTCCTTCGTGCGTGCTAAGGCCAGGAGTTCCCTCTGAAGCCTTGCAACGATGCGTCCGGGACTGAAGCACATATACAAGACATAATGTTAGAGCGTCACTTGACCATCGCCTGTACAATCATTCCACAGTTGTAGCCACTTGGCATGCTTTACGTTTCAGAGAGAAGAGGCTTGAGCGACTTATAATCTCGGCTATACGCCGCCTGTAATACATGTTTCATATCAATAAAGAGATTACTTTACTTGTTTCGATGCTTCCGCTATATTGTCGACTCAGTGAACCTGTTACCGATCGCCTATGCGTTCATGACTCCGCTGCACTCGGACAATCTGTGCGACTCTGTGGCTTAGAACTCTTGCCGCCAGCCAATGAACCATGGCCTTGCACGGGCGTGGCTCACGCTCGTGCGGCATCACGCCCGGATGGGTTAAGCGATCGTTCCGCGGGAGCGCTGGCGAGGGTAATTCCCGCCTAGCAGGAACGGCCGAATTGCCTGCGGGAGATCGGGGCATGACATGTTGGTATCAGAGCCTGGCTTCTTCACCTTTGGACTTTAATTCGATATCTCTGTTTCGAAAGCTCGTTCGTGGGTTATGTGCACGCTCTCTCTCAATGCCTCGATGGAATATTCCAACAATAAGTCTAACTACTTTCAAAATACGTTTTGAATGATATGATTGCTTGTCTGGTTGTATGCTGCGAGTGGCCTTTGTGCCAACCTGTGCGAACCCTTGAGAGTATCGCTAGTAGCTTGTCCGATTTTCACTAACCCTAAGTTTGGTTGAATGCATCTATTCGAGGGACGCCTTGAACTAGTGCACCATCCAAGACTTAAGAAACGGTAAAACTCGAGTGCTAAGACTTCGCTATCACTAAGCTGGTTGACGTGATCACACTAGAAATGCATGTCGAATGTGCGCACGATCCGATCTAAGCGATATGCTGATTTTGACGCTTGTGCAAGTGAATATCCAAATGAACAAGTACAACAACTTGTCTAGGATTGCCTCAACCCTAGATTACCGCTTGTCCTTAGTAAGTCTCGAGGACGAGACTTTTTCTAAGTTGGGTAGGATGTAACACCCCGTTTCGCTCAAGCGGACTGCCGTCTCAAACGGCAAAAGTGCAATTGTCCCGACCCGCTTTGCCTTGATCCAGAAGCAAAGGATATCCAGACTTGTCCCTACAGGAATCCGGCTTGGACTTTCAGAGGCTCGCTCAGACGTATCGCTCTACCGAGGCGAATCATCGCTAAGGTGGGTGGCTACGGTGAACTTGTCTTTGCTTAGCCAGCACACATAAAATCTGGAATATTCATGCTAGTCGCTAGGTGATAACCCCCTGCATGCTAATAAATCCAATGCACCTAGCTAAGGGAATAACCCCAACTTGTATTGCTTGCTAGAACATGGAAATTGAAATACTGCTTATATTCAGACCCTCGTATGCTAAGTCCCTTAACGGTTTCAATTCTCGGCTTACCATCGGGCCCGTGCAACGTGTCTGCTTATCTACCTAGAAACGCATGCTTGTCTGCTTGAATGTTGTCGTGTTTTCATCCAACTCCGGGAGACTACTCAGTAGTCATTCCGTGTATGATTGACCCTGCAAGTATCCAGGACCGTTAGGTCACCAGGCAGCCCCGAACCAGGGGAATGCATCAAGACAAGTTATTGTACAAAGAACAAGATCCAAGTATCCCATGTACTCGTGTACTCGTGTTCCCGTACACTCGTGTTCTCGTGTTCTCTTGTTCAAAGTGCACGCGTGTTCTCGTGTTCTCGTGTATCTCGTGATAATTGAATGACCCAAAAAGAAAGTGCATGTCGCGGACAACTCAGAAATGAGGTATAGTTCCACGGACGGTCACCGGGGTACTGGGGCCGATCCGATCCGGATGGGACTCTTGTGTGGTCCCTCGTGTTCGGGCGAGTGGTTTGTAGCACCTCGTGTACTTACGTTGCATTCCACTTTCCCGGGACCACATCACGTGTGTAGTCCATCGTGTGCGGACAAGATGGTTTGTAGCGCATCGTGTACTTTGTTGCATTCCATCTTGGCCTTGGACTACTTCATGTATAATCCATCGTGTACGGGCGAGATGGTTCGTAGCGCATCGTGTGCTCTCGTTGCGTTCCAGTCTCGTCTGGGATTAGTCCTTTATGGCTATGCCAGCGACTCATGTTCATATAGATAAGTCATCCTCGCTTAGCGGCTATCCGCGTGCGAGTCATTGCATCAAGAACATCTGAGCACACCAAATACTGTCTCGTTCAATGACTCTCATGTTTGCATGTTGCATATGCTATGCTCCTGAATGTTTATACATGCCCCTGCTTAAATTAACAATGTTTGCCTTGGACAGGGAAGGAGATGGTAAGTTGGTAAGTCTCGCCGTGTTTCCTCTAACATCGCACGGCGCACTGCCCGACACGTTAGGCTATTCAATATCTGCATGAAACTTATCCTAAGGCAACTAGAAAGACAACTTAATAGTTGTGCACGGAACCTGTATTACGTGTTTGGATTTGTCGAACGGGCGAGTAGCTTCCCCACCAGTGCATTCAATGTACTGATAATCCACCAGTTTGTATGCAGGGTGCGGGAGAACCTCGTTCGGTGCGGACGCCTCCTTCGTGCGTGCTAAGGCCATGAGTTCCCTCTGAAGCTTTGCAACGGTGCGTCCGGAACTGAAGCACATATACAAGACATAATGTTGGAGCATCACCTGACCATCGCCTCTACAATCATTCCACAGTTGTAGCCACTTGGCACGCTTTATGTTTCAGAGAGAAGAGGCTTGAGCGACTTATAATCTCGGCTATACGCCGCCTATAATATATGTTTCATATCAATAAAGAGATTACTTTACTTGTTTTGATGCTTCCGCTATATTGTCGACTCAGTGAACCTGTTACCGATCGCCTATGCGTTCATGACTCCGCTGCACTCGGACAATCTGTGCGACTCTGTGGCTTAGAACTCTTGCCGCCAGCCAATGAACCATGGCCTTGCACGGGCGTGGCTCACGCTCGTGCGGCATCACGCCTGGATGGGTTAAGCGATCGTTCCGCGGAAGCGCTGGCGAGGGTGATTCCCGCCTAGCGGGAACGGCCGAATTGCCTGCGGAAGATCGGGACATGACAACAAGGACACAATCACTAACCAAAAATAGGCTCAAATACCTCATTGGAACAAATAACAAACATTTGGTGGTCACAAATTCGTAACTCCACTAAATTGGCCATTTAAAACTATAGATCTATTAGGGAATGGTCTTCTACCACCTAATTCACCATCCTATGGGTTGGATCTAGCCATTGGCAGGTTTCTATGAGTTCAATTTGGATTTCTAACATAGAAATTGGGAGAAAGAAGAGAATTTACCTATTAGGAGTTGTGTCCCAATGAAGCTCTACGAATTTGAATACGAAGATGATGAATTAGATACGATCCTCCTAACTTGGCTCCTCTCCAATGCTCCTTCTTGTGCTCCAAGCTCTAGACCTGTCATGTACTAGTCACAAAATATCAAGGGACAAGCTACGTGATAATGGCCAGAAGCATAACTCTAATGGACAAACCCAATTTAATGGACCCGTTAGAATGCACTTAAACTGTAATATATATAAATAAGGGTCTACAACACCTATCATAGTTTATATATCTAATCTCATCCACAATAATAATCACAAAACAAGGGATAGTCCAGTCACAAGAATACTAAAAATGAAACTATCCATCAACAAGTGCAGTATAAGAAATGTTGCGGGGAACAATCCGTCATCAAAATAATGAAAAAATAAATAAACCAAGTACATATGTCCAGTAGTCAGTAACCCAAGTCTAATGTCAAAAGAACACTAAGCATAAATAAATAAAGAAATAGCAGAGTGCTCAAGAAAAGTCCTCCGGCACAATCTCGTCCTCTGGTGCAAGTACTGCTCCAATGTCAGCTCCTATACCGTACCTTGGGGTAGCTCTTCTCGTCTATACCTGGGGAGATAATCCGGATCCAGTTCCTCAGGGGACATAGCAAGGTACAATAAACACTCAAGCTAATATAATAGTAAATAATAAACAGTGTGCTCAGGGTACCTATCATAACCAACTGAGTGAATGCAATTGAGAACGTACTGGTCCGCTAAACCACCGGGGCCTGTAGGTCTCATAGACACGACAGTAGCACATAGTAGTAGTAGTAGTAGTAGTAGTAGGTACGTACAGGTCCTGTCAAGATACCTACAGCACTATAGGGCCAGAAGTGCAAGCAACGTTAGCCCATATTGTGTGGTAGCCCAACGGTACAATAGATTATCTCTGATCCCCATGTATCTCGCGTCTTATGTCCATAACACGCAAGACAAGTGTCACTACCATATTTTCTAGAAAAGGGTATTTTAGTTATTTGGTAATTAATTAAATATTGTGCATGTTGAATATTTATTTATTGTATTATATATTTATTGTTAGCATGTTAGATATTATTTTTGGACTTGTGTTAGTGGACCTAACTAGTTTAGATTAGATCCATGGACCAACATTTAATTCTAATTAGAATTGAGCCTATTTATAAGCCCAATTATTAGGAAGATGATTAATTAATTTAAACCCATTAGACTAGAACATTTCCTCCTTAATTAATTTCTTCATGAGAGGCTCCAAGGGATATTTTAGACTTTACATGATAATTTGAGGAAGGGGTAGGGGCCGGCCTATATAAGGGGGGGTGAAAACTATCTCTCTTCATTTTTTATTCCAAATCTAGATCTAGAATTTTTCTTAACCAAATTTCTTCATTCCCACACAAATTCCTACTCAAATTTCTTTCCAATTCCTTTTCTATTCTTTATTAGAGGCTACTAGAACAAGGATCTATAAGGAGGAAGCAATAATCTACAAGGAGGAGCAAGGATCTACAAGTTGGAGGCTCTTTTTACCCAATTTAGAAATTTTATTGGGAATCCATCTCCCAATAGGTATAATTTAGTTTTCCCTCTCTATCTAGACTCTAAATCTATAATTTAATCATTAGGAACCACCCCATATGCTAAGGCTACCCATAGAAATTAGAATTAGGTTCATAGGAGGCCTATGGAGGAAGTTATGTGGTATTTTGTGTCAATTTTGGGAGAATTTTGAGATTGGCACATTTTGTGTTTGTCAATTGATCACTTAGACCAAATTGACATATGTTTGATTGTGTGTGGCTAGTGTCGTGTCCACAATTAGATACGTGTAGGCTATATCCCGACAATTTGGAGATACGGGTTGATTTGGGGGTTTTCTTCTGACACGGGGGTTTGTGCATATCATATTTTGACACGGACACGTAGATATGTAATTAGCTCATCGTATTGTTCATAATTTTTATTTTAGACTTGATCGTGTCCTTCGGGGTACGTTTGGTTGTGTGGTGGACTCGTATCGCAAGCGTAACTTAGATCTAGTGTAATACGGGTGCGATGCACTCTACGTGTTTGTTTTATTGCATTAAGATTCAATTTGCCATGGTAATAGTTATTAGAATGCTATATTATATAATTATATGATGTATATATGTATGTATATATAGATATAGATATGTATCTCTAAGTGTTATGCTTATATGTATGTATATGTATATTGATAAGTATATATATATATATATATATATATATATATATATATATATATATATATATATATATATATATATATATATATATATATATATATAAATGTTGAATGAGTTAGAGGTTAAGTATCAGGATGAACACTAGGAGTATCAGTATTGATAGCAAGAGAAATGTTAATGGTATCCTGGATATGAAGAGTATGAGTGTCAGGTGATGTGTTAAGAGAGATGAGTAGTTATGATACCAATTGGAACTAGGTGGGTTAGTGTTTGATGTTGTGTTGTGTTGTTATATATATATATATATATATATATATATATATATATATATATATATATATATATATTGATATCTATATGTATATATGTGTGTGTGTGGATGTGTAGTGAGTGAGTGAGCAGTGAGTGAGGGTCGGGCAACAACTGAAGAACAGCAGCAGTGTACAACCATTCATAGTGCAGTGTGTGCAACCAAGTTTCAACTAGCTGCAACAAGTGCAGTGGCAGTTGAACACAACAACTGCTCACAGCAGGGGGAGATAACATGTGCAGCAAGTGCATCAATTCAATCTAAGCAGCAGCATCGAGCCACACTGCAGCATCCGACAAGTGCAGAATCAGCAACTGCTAACAGCAATGAGAGACAGAGCAAGGTGCAGCAGCAACTTCACTAGCATTGCTGCAGCAGCCAACTGCAGAGCAACAACAGTAGAAACTAGCAACAAATAAGCAGTAGCATCCAGCAACAGAGAGCAGTGAATGACTAGCATATGCAGCAAGCAACAACTTTAGTTTGAACAACTGCAGAAATCAAACTCAGGCAGCAAGCGAGCAGAGCACAGTAGCAGCAACTACTGCAACTTGCACAGGGACAACTAGTTAGGTAGTGGTTCAGTTAGTTAAGGTATGGTTAGCTAGTCGTTATTAATGATTTAGTTCATTGTTGTTAAATCTAGTTAGTATTTTAACTCGTTTAGTAGTTAAGTACATTGTTAAGTAGTTGTATATATATATGCATTGATAGCTAATAGTTAGATACATATATCTTATTAGACTAGTAGCTATATGTAGTATTGTATATATGTATTGATATGTTAGTAGGTAGATAAGTAGTATAATAGTAACTTATGCATGTTAGCATATAGTTAGTGTAAGGGTAGTTAGCTATATATTAGGATTTGAATTACCTTGTGATACCAAGGTAATGTCAAGGTATTGGTCGATACTCGAAGTATTGGGTTTGAGTATCAAGATGGGTGTGTAGGTGGTGAGATACACATTGGTTCAAAGCTAAGTTATCCACTTTGCATTAGTTAGCTAAGATTACTATATGTATTGCCTTGTATATGTATAAATTAGTATTTTCATATCTGAAAACTTGCGTATCTTATGATACGATACTTTATTTGTATTCTAATATCTTAGCTTACTTAGTGTGGCCTAGTGACATAGTGTATGAACCTAATATCCTAGAGTTGGACTCTTACAACTTAGAAATAGCTAGTTTGATCTAGAGTTGACCTAGTTGACTGTTTTAACTTAGAAATGGCTTCATGACCTAGAATTGAACTAGTTTAACTTAATTTCATTCCAACACCTTGTATTAATGTAATATTTCATATATAGGTCTGTGTGACACCAGTTCGGACATAGTTTGACATTCATTGCTCTGGACCACAAGCGAGTACATTCTCTGATAGTTTTTATTATTTGATAATCACTATAATGCAAGTATTTAGAAATATTTTATATGACTCTTGACACATTGGTACACGGACTAGTATACACATAGTTCAGTCATGGGATATTATTTATTGTTTTATTGTTCCTCGTGTTCTCGTATGGTTAAAAGACAATGTTTAATATTAGATAATGTTCAAAGTTTAAAGTTTAATGTTCAATATTTAATGTTTACAATGCCTTGAGTATCTTGCATTGTAACGTGTCATGGTTGGATCTATTGTACTAGTCGGGGGTAAGGGAAAGTGTTAGCTAGATATGTGATCAAATCCTAGACATTGTTCAATGTTCAATATTTAACTTAGATAATGTTTATTCAATATTAAAGTAGACAATGTTCAACCCAAGTCGATCACATATCTAACTAGTATTTCAATCACTTAGTATAGTTACAGTTCTTTACCATATCCTAGTTCATTGTATTATTCTATTTTATTGTCTTGTTCTATTTTATCGTGATCAGTGTATACCATATTGCTCTTGTTTACCTGTTTCTTCTACCATAGTATGATATTGTTCATTATTTCTCGTCTTATATTATATTCTCTATTTTTGTTTATAGTTATTATCAATTAATTGGAACTGCTATTGAGTTGTACTTCGCTCCATTCCTGACTGAAAAATATTTTTTAGAGAATTCTGGGGATTGGTGTCCGACATACTACGGACCCCGACCTATAGATGGTGCAGACTTGGACCCACTAGTTCTGAAGTGACTGTCGGAAGATCTAGCCGAAATTACTTGTTAGCATAGTTAGTTCTCTTTAGCATTTTGGTACCGAATTTATTTTCGGCTTATATTTGAGATTTTGGTTATTATTTCTATTGTTGTTGTTATATTTGTTTAGACTGTATAGTTATGTTAGACTTCCTTGATATCTTATCGTGCTATAGAATTGTAATTGAGTATTGTGTTGTTTTAAGTATTTTGTTCTCCTTCTTGGAGTTGATATATTGAAAGATTATACATTATTTTGAGATAATTAGTTAGTATAGTTGACATAGACAACGTTCTACCGCCGATACTGCGGCGTAGGCTGGACGTACCCACGTACTCGTGCCCCTTCACCGGGTGCAGGTCGTGACAACAAGTGCTAACTATGTCTCGAGTCAAGAAAGAGGATTTAATCAAGTCAACTAATCACATATCACGAGTCATGTCCTAACACAGAAGCCAAAATCCTCGAGTGTCTCAAGTGAGGCCTCTGTAGATAAAAGTCGTGTACAGTGTCCTAGGGTATATAGTGCAAGGGTTGCACTTATAAGGTGATACGATGACAATACAATCTAATGATACCTGACTTTGCGTACGGAAGTCGGCACCCGAATACGTTACAGACGCTAAATATCGTAACGGTCCTAGGTCACAATAAGTAAATACAAAGCAATAAAAATAAATCAGACGCTAATAATAGCAAATAGCACAAATACTAGAATAAAGGCAAGGTATACTTGCTTGCTGCCGCGGCACTGTCTGACTGGTATCCTCAACCGAAGGTGCAACGAATCCAAGTTGTTATATTATAATATGTTCTAATCAATACACCATCTAATGTGATTAACATAAAAGAATAGGACTATTCGTACGGCGTTAATTAGTGTGGTGACGTTCATGCCAATGATCCAAGAATTACAGCTCATGGGCCAACGTGCCAACTGTCTAGTACATTGTAGGGTCTCGTTCATTATGTTTTTCCCAAGCTTATTTGTCATCTAATCATATTTATGGTTTCGTATAAGAGTTTTCACATGAAAAAAATAAATATTTAAAAGAACTTACAAAACTTACTTGTTTGTGATTACGAAGGAGCTTCTTATTGCGACACAGACATTTTAGAGCGACAAACGGACTCCAAACTCCACGAAACTTAATGGGATCTTCGGAGCTTCAAGTAGAAGGTAAATATTGAGTTTGGAAGATTTTAGGAGGCTGTGAAGGGCTAGAACTACTGCTGCAACCAGCAGCACCTGTCGGCTTTAAAGGGGGTGGACGATTACTTCTAGGGGATTTGGTCGGCCTCCTTAGTTTGTGTGGAGGCTTGGGGATGATGGAGAAGGAGAGAAAAAGAGGGGGAGCTACTATAAAATTTATGGGAAGGAGAGATACATGAGGGAGAGGAGAAAATAGGGTCGGCCCTCCTATTAGATAGGTTTATATATGTATAAAGATATGTAGGTTGATGGTTAGGATTTGTTCTAGGGTTTCCACTTATGGATAGGATTTAGGGAGGTTAAAATAAGGTGAAGGGGATGCTTTATAATATTTAAATTAGGTTTTAAAAGATTTGTTTTAGATATGCAACACGATTGCATATGGGTCTTTCCTAATTTGAAAATATTATATTTATGGACCATTTAATTGATTTGTTCAGATTTTGTGGATATATTTTATATGTGGGATTTTTTTTAGAGTAGGAAAAAGGTGTGGGGGTAGTGTACGTGCCTTATAGGAATTGGTTTGAGAGTCCGAGTAGGGTATTTGGGCTCGGATGGGTTCAACTAGCCAAATAATGGTAGTTTTGCAATGTCAATTGTTCGAGATGTTTGTCCATATTTTTGGAGCATGGGGGTGATCAAACTAATACATCAACAATGTCCCAAAGGTACTAAGTACAGTCAAGGTCAATAATGTGAATTTGGTTGGAAGAAAAAAGGTCGTACATTGCTCAAAATATCCAAACCATGGCAAAGTATCATATATATAAAAAAGATTTTATAAATTAATAATTTAACCAATTAAATTAAATTAAATTAAATAAATAAAATAAATAAGTTAAATAAAATAAATAAAATAAATAAAATAAATGAAATAAATTTAAAAAATACTAAATTATAACTACTCAAAATGAGGGGGTTTACAATCTACCCAGCTTAAAAGAATTGCGTCCCTGCAATTATGAATAAAGCTACTCTAGGATTCTATGAAGACATGGTAACTAAGGGTAGTTCTAAGGTCATACCTGCATCTCGAATAAGTGAGGATAATGCTGTCGAATGATATACTCTCACTCCCAAGTGGATTCGCTTGGAGAATGATGCTTCCAAGCTACCTGAACCAGTTTGATCGTCTGACCCCGCAACATCTTCTCACTTGTATCCAGTATCCCAACTAGATGATACCCTCTTGGAGATGGTGGTCTGACTCCTCCAACTCTCGTCTGTGGTGCTTCTGGTGCTGGATAAGCTAGCTTAAGTAACTGCTGGGCTGGTCATGGTGCTGGTAAAGCCTATCATTGTACCATCAGTGCTCCTCCTCGATGCTCCGTACAATCTCTGGTTGAATGCTCGTCTGAACTGCAAAGCAAAAACAATCCCAATCTACATCAACATTCCTTGGCAAGATGGCCTACCTTGCCACAATAAAGATAAGTAGGAAGTCCTGGTGCTGGTAAGTCAGGTCGATGAATCATCAGTGCTCCTCTTCACTATTCCATACAGTCCCGTACCGAGTGCTGTCCCGATCCGCAAATCAAGCTTAGTCCCAACTTGCATCTGCACTCGCTCGTGTGATGGCCTTGCTTGCCATAATATTGACATATATGCAATATCGGTGGGGTTGCTCTGGGTAGCTGGTGCATGTAAGGTATCTTTATAGCTCATTCCTATGGTAATCGGGCTGGTGCTAGTGTGTGCGGCCGTTTATGGTTGGACTCTCTCCTGTTGATGCGCTCTATGCGTCGAGCTGCGGCAAGGACGTCCGTATAAGAAGTAGGTAAAACTGAGCCAATCAATCTCTGTAACTCAAAGATTAGTCCGTCAAATAATTTCTTCGCCTTCTTTTCTTCTATCGGGATCAGTGTAGGGGCAAAGCGGCACAACTGTATGAAATCCGCATTGTACTCTTCCACTATCATATTGCCCTGAGTGAGGCGATTGAACTTATCCCGAAGTTTCGCTCGGGCAATAGATGGAATGTACATCTCCTGGAAGAGTTTAGATAATTCTTCCAAGTAACTTGGTCTGGTCTGAGTTTTTTTCTCCTCAGTGAGCCACCAGTGATGCGCATTGCCTGTCAGCTGCATCCTAACGGCAGTCATCCAACGTTCCCTCAGAAGCTCAGCCGCTTCTAATTATTACTGGATGTTAGTAAGCAACTCATGAACTTCAGTGGGCTCCTCCTTGCCCAAAAATATACGTGGCTTCAGTTGGCAAAATTTTGAGATGGATCCCGTCGATGGCCGTCTAGCTGGTGGAGTTGCCTGCTATAGTGATGTCACTATACTATCCCTCAAGTTCTCTGCCTGGCGTTGCTGGGCCTCTTGCTGCATTTGCTGCTGAGCTTGTATCATTGCATAGAATACTTGAAATAACTAATGTCCATCCATAGGCTACCCTGGCTGAAAAACTGGCATCGGTTGTATCGGTGGAGTAAATTATGGTGGTGGTGGAATGTCGTCTCTTCGGAACCTAGAGGCGTGCTGATCTGCCGGGTTTCTTTGTTGAGTGGATGGATCTCCTCCCAATGGCATTACCCCATCATCATAAGTAACCACAAAACCTTGTGGTGTATTCGTGGGAGTCTTGTCGCTAGTTTATGGATCCATTACTCTGCACACAAAGTAAACTATGAGGATCTCCCAGATGAATCAAGGCATGATTCAAGTCAAGGAATTAATTCAAATTCGATTTGGAGGTCAAGAACGTGTCAACATGTGGATGAGATCCTAGAAGTTCATCCTATCCTATTTGCAGGCTTGCTCGGTTCCATAATTGATACCAAAGTAATATATTCATAGACTTGTATGGGCTACCATAAAAACTATGTCATACCCCAGTCCCAAAATACCAAGGGACTAGCCACGTGGCAATGGCCAACAACACAACTCTAATGGGCAAACCTAATTTAATGGACCCTTTAGAGTGCACTTAAGCTGTAATATATATAAGTAAGGGTCTACAATTCCTGTCACAGTTTATATATCTAATCTCATCTATAATAAGAATTACGACACAAGGGATAGTCCAGTTACAAGAATAATAAAAATAAAACTATCCATCAACAAGTACAGTATAAGAAATATCGCGGGAAACAACCCGTCATCAAAATAATGAAAAGGAAAATAAACCAAGTACATCTGTCCAGTAGTCACTAAGCCAAGTCCAATGTCTAACGAACACTAAGCATAAATAAATAAAGAAATAGAAGAGTGCTCAAAAGAAGTCCTCCGGCACAACCTCGTCCTCTGGTGCAAGTACTGCTCCAATGTCAGCTCCTGTCCCGTAAACCTCGTGGTAGCTCTCCTCGTCTATACTTGGGGACATAATCCGAATCCAAGTCCTCAAAGGACATATAAAGGTACAATAAACACTCAAGATAATATAACAGTAAATAATAAATAGTGTGCTCAGGGTACCTATCATAACCAACTAAGTGAATGCAATTAAGAACGTACTCGTCCGCTAAACCACTAGGGCCTGTAGGTCTCATAGACATGACAGTAGCACGTAGTAGTAGTAGTAGTAGTAGTAGTAGTAGTAGTAGTAGTAGGTACATACATGTCATGTCAAGGTACTTACAGCACTATAGGGCCCGAAGTACAAGAAACGGTAGCACGTATTGTGTGGTCCTCCAACGGTACGGTAGATTCTCGCCGATCCCCATGTATCTCGTGTCTCATGTCCAAAATACGCAAGACAAGTACTAACTATGTCTCAAGTCAAGAAAGAGGATTCAATCAAGTCAACTAATCACATATCATGAGTCCTGTCCTAACACAGAAGCCGGAATCCTCGAATGTCTCAAGTGAGGCCTCTGTACATGAAAGCCGTGTACAGTATCCTAGGGTACATCAATGTTATGTATGATCATATTGGTACTCCAATATGGCAGGTCCTACTGATAGTAATTCGGTGTTAAGCCCTTCGAGTACAAATGATATATAACTTCCACTTCTGGATGATATTTCCTATTGCGATATCTCACACACAGATACTTAATTTTGGTACCGTCCATGTACTGAGGGAACGCCTTGGCGAACTGCAGGAACTGCTGTACACCCTCAATGAATTCATCCTGCACACCGCACATGTCATCAGAATTACGGTTGTACATCCACGAACGATGGCGCAGATAGTAATTTATATCTATTTCTAGATACTTCTGCAAAAATGACAGTATGTATCATATAAATTATTATATACAGTGGTTTATCACCTAACTTCATAACTTAACCGTACTATAAAAATCATAACTGATATAATACATACTTTCATTTATCAAAGTCTAAAATAAGCAATATTCAAAACAACTGACCATTTATCAAAGTCTAAAATAAGCAATACTTTCATTTCATAACTGATATAATACATACTTTCATTTATCAAAGTCCAAGAGCCCTAGATATGGAATATAAATGTTAATGAGTGTTTTGAAATGATAAACAGGGTTAACTAGTTAATGGTGATGTTTCTAAGCCACTTCTAGATCCATACTAGTTTATACTAGTCAATACTAGGTTAATACCTTGCTACACTATGTCTTCTAGGTCGTACTAAGGAATTCTAGTTTATACTAGTTAATGCCTAGCTAATACTAGTTATTACTAAGTATACTAGTTAATATTAGCTATACTAAATACTACTAGTATAACTTAACTAATATCCTACCTTACCCCAACTCACATCTTAGCTCATAAATGTATGTCACAATAATATCTTGGTCCCAGTCACTTGTTACTCCCACTTGATACTGGACTACTAGGATATTCTGCTTTGATATTAAGTACTTTACTATCCATACTGAGAGCCTCTTACCTTGTAAATCTCCTCGATTAATTCTATAGATAGTCAGGTTGGATTTGGAAAATTTTGGATTTAACAACAGATGTTGAGGTTTAGAGTGGAGTTGAGTTTGTCTGGTATTTTAATTCATTTAATTAAAACCCTTGGCGTACCCTATCATTGTTTAATTATTGAGCCCAATATCAGCCATAAATTTCATCGGACTATTGTACTTCTGACTTGACCCGCCAAATTAGGCACTGGACTTTTCCGTCACTTAAAATCAGATTTCGTTGTGCTCTAAATTAATTGCACAGTTTTTCGAAACCGTAATCCATATTTAATTTTGTGTCGGACACCTGTGTCGTTATCCTAAATTTTGAGATACCAACTTAACCCGTTGAGCCGGACCAACTAAAGGGTCCAAGACTGACTCTAAGCCCCCACCATTTTTGCCCTTGCGTCATTTCCGAATTTTGACCCCAAGTGCCCCAATTTAATTTAAAAGCACGAGACACTTTAAATCCTATTTAAATCGTGGATACCAATTTTGCCTAATCCTATTTTAATTCTTAATTAATTTTGATGGCCATTAAATTAAACCCGGGCCAAACCCCCAACACCCCCTCGTCATGCAAATCATCAACCACAATTTTCTCCATAATTTTTGCGACATTTTATGTGTTCGTACAATTTCCCAAATTTAAGGGGCTAAGTTGCAATTTAGTGATTTTAGGTGCCCTCACCCCATTGGCCAAAACCACATGGAGAGGTCACAAAAATTTGGACCGAATTAAACTTTCCTTCTTCATTTCCTCATGAAGAAATGATTCTTCTCATGAGTGATCCTATCCCTCCATTTTGAATAGGAGCATCTCCACCCTCCATCCATTCACCACTCCCCTATAAAATATCACATCACCCTCACAACTCCCCAAGCAGGCCCTAATCCCAAGGAACCTAGAAACCCCCCTTCTCTCTCTCTCCTCCTCCATATTTCTTCATGCAAAGAAAACAACTTCTCCTCCTTCTTCTTCTTCCTTCATTCTTCTTCACCCATTCTTCTCTCTGAAGGAACCGTCCGGCCGCCACTGTGCAGCCGCTCAGGCTGCTACGGTGCAGCCCGCTCCGGCCGCCACGGTGCAGCCTGCTCCGGCAGCCACTGTGCAGCCCACTCCGTGCGTCCGGTCCAGCCCGCCAAGGTACAGCCGGTCCAGCTCCCGACCGCCCGCATCTGTGCATCTTCCCTCCGCTGTGAATGCATCTGTGCATCTTCCCTCCGCTGTGAACTCCCCCCGACCGCCGGGCTGAGCAGCCCGACCGACCGAATGTGCTCCGACCGACCGTGGTTTCCGACCGCCCGCGGCTATCTTTCCTCCGGCCAGTGACCGACTTCCCCTCTCCGCCGACCTGTGTTTACCCCACACTCCGGCGACTGTGCACGGCCGGCCTCCTCCCTGTCCAGCTCACTTACACCACCACCATTACTCTTCTATCTCCACCACCACCACAAGCTCCCATTATCACCACCACCCTCGGCGTTCCCTGCCACCGAGCACCACCCTACTCCGGCCATCAACTCCGACCAGCGAGCCTCGTCGAGGTATCGACTCTCCCCCCTCAATATTGATATATTCTAATATGATGTGTTGTTAGGGTTAGCGTTATATATGGTTTGTGTGCATAGCTAGAGTTATGTTTAATAATGTTGGCACAAGATATAGTGTTGTGGATGAGAATGGGATAATAACAGGAGAAATAGGATTTGATGTGTTATGAGGGTTTATATTGGTAATAGTATAGTGTAGTGTTTTGAGCATATATGTATGTATGGTTGATTTAGGGATAACGTAGGTTAGAGATTATGTTTACATAAATTAAAAATGAATTTCAAATGATTTGCATGGAGGTTTGGAATTCGATTTTGACGAGATGTTATGAATACTATACATGGTGGAAAGGATACTAAATCAATTAATGAAGATTAATTTATTGAGAAATAAGATGATGATATTTTGAACATTGATGAACACTGAGGAGCACGTGTTGGATTGTGAACTAGTGTGTAGTATAAAAAACCATTGATCGGTAATGTAGGGACTGGAAATTTATGATGGATTAAATTAGAGCAAAACTTTTGTGATTTGGTGACAAGTATGAAATGAAAGGTTAATAACAACTAATTGTATGTTTGAGGATGGTTCGATGAGAGTGTACGAATGACTCGTTGATTGGTGTATAGTACCGATAGTCAACTGTGGTCAACCCCCTAGTGTCTTGTCCCTGTGAGTCGTAGCAGAGACTGAGTTTGAGTGTAGTTGTGTATCGCATCCCTGCTTGACGTAGAATAGATTATTGATTCTGGTTTATATCTTATCTCTAGGTACTGCGGGACCTGAGGACTTGGACGCGGTACCAGATCCCCGTCATCAGCAACAGCACGCAGGCAAGTGTACCTTGTCACCCTGTATTTCAGTTTACAGATATTTATTGTTCTTTATGTACTTCGTGCGCATGATTTTTTTGATGTTCGATACTTCACGTCCGAATCACAACCTGGTGCTGACATTCTACGTAACATCTTAGAATAATTGCTAGATGCTTCATAGCACCTCGATGCACGTACCTGAGTACATCGACACCCCAGGACACACTTATACACTGTGATCGTGCCAGATTCCTGTATCCTGATTCTGACATCATGACCAGAGACTGGGATGACCTTAGGGTCGCGTTTGTTGAGTTATTTCCGTGTGTCGAGACTGTAGTTAGAGGTCCAGGTTCAGCGCACCATCATTGACCGCTTGGGAAGGGGAAGACAGTTACTAGATGCTTGGGCTCCTTTGCACGCGCTTATATATGTATATAGTATCTATGTAGTGATCCTGTATTTAGTATAGTGGTATCACCCGTGTGACTCTTTGTCCGGAGCTGCGATACGTCCCGTGTGTTTTCGTGTCCGGAGCTACGGTTTTATTTTGGACAGCCCATGCGTCGAACATTATCTTTAAACTGTGTCACACTTATTTGGTTATGATAGAGTACCCTATCGATGCACTTATACTTTCTGTTTACTTGGTATGCTGCATTTTTGTACCTTGTTACGTCCCTCTGAGGATCTGGTTCCCTGCCAGTTTTGTAGCATAGATGATTACGGAGCTTTTGGAGTTGCTGTTGGAGTTGCATGTCTTGCGAGCATGGTACCAGGTACTCACATCTTATCTACCGACATTATGGTTATTTTACTTTGAGTATTCATTTGCTGTTGTAGCCTAGTTTTTATAGACTCATACTTCTTCTCGAGTCTATTCGAATTAGTGTGTTATTGGACGGTCGACTCTAGCACATATAGCTCTTCCTTGTATACTGCTGTACATTGTGGATTGAGACATAGAGGTTTACATTTATGGGATATCTAGATAGTGCCCTTTATATTATACAGCTTATACGTATTCGAGTCAGACCAGAGTCTTGTCGAATGCGTAGCTGGCGTATCACGTATTCCTGGTCCTACATATTTTGGGACTGGGGCGTAACATATTTTTATGGTGGCCCATGCAGGTCCGATTTAAATTGTCTTGGTCGCCTGACTGTGCCAAGCGAGCCTACAAATTAGGAATAGATGTTATGATTGTTGAATATGATCTCAATCCATAATCGATTTTAAAAACTCTTTGTATGTGATTATCGCCCTTGGACTTCTAATTTGCATTCATTCAATCTTCGTCGATATCGCTTTCCTTGTTTCTCGTCCCCTATTGTTTGGGAAGACGAATGCTTGTGACTGATGATTTTCCTCCAGAATAAGATCGAAGACCAGATGGCAGAAGATAGAATTCGTATACCTTTCTCTGAGAAGATTGTTACCTTATCAGGATAGATTGATGGGTTCCTTGGATTCTAGAACTAGTGTGGAAGGTTGGCAAGAGAGTTGGACCCAGTAGTACCCTACCCGTGCTTGAGGTAACAGTGATCTTAGGAGTACTGAGAGCTAGAAGGATTGTTGATCATGACCTAGAATGATTTATGGGAATGCATAGCCTGATGATGGAAACTAGAGGTTGTATATGATAGCAATACCAGGAATGATATTATGGACTAGAGGAGATAAAATTTCAAGATCTCACTTGGAAGATGATGATCTAATACCAAAAATTTTAGTATGTGCTTGGGTGACATCATTATTATAATTGCACTATGTGACTTAGAGAGATAAATAACGAAAAGAAGGAATTTGAGGAATAGAATTTTAGGGAAAACTTTGAGGAGAAGAGAATTATACATTAGGCGAGGAAATTTTTTCTTTTGAGGATTGATGTTGAAAACAGAACGGGAGCAATTATTTTGAGGTTTAGTCTAGACTATGACCTTATCCTAGACATGGATTGGTTGAGCCAATACCACGCGATACGAGAGTTGTCGACGTGATTACATTATTTATGACCACCAGATTACCCTGAGTTTGAGTTACTTCAGGGAGCCCGGGAGCATGGTGCCCATCTACCTTAGAGGCACACATTGTAGAAGGTGAACCAGTGTACCCCCGTATTATATCAGAGTTTGAGGATGTGTTACTAGAGAATCTTCCAGGCCTGCCGCCTGACAGAGAGATTGAGTTCACTATAGAGTTGACTCCAGGAGCTGAGCCAGTTACTTCCCCCGTTTATAGACTAGCACCGAAGGAGTTGGTTGAGCTGAAAGTCCAAGTAGATGATCTCCTAGATAAGGGTTTCATATGGGCTAGTGTATCTCCATGGGGAGCACCCATTCTATTTGTACCGAAGAAGGATGGGACAGTACGTTTGTGTATCGATTACAGGGCGCTAAATGCTGTAACGATAAAGAACAAGTATCCACTGCCGCGCATCGATGATTTGTTTGATCAACTTAGCGGTGCATGTGTATTCTCAAAGATCGATCTCAGATCCGGTTATCATCAGATCAAGGTACGGAAAGAGGACATCCAGAAGACGGCCTTTCGGACGAAGTATGGCCACTATGAGTTTTTAGTCATGCCGTTTGGTTTAACCAACGCGCCAACTGTATTTATGTGTTTGATGAACAATGTCTTCCACCAGTACTTAGATAAGTTCGTGGTGGTATTTATAGACGACATCTTGATATATTCCAAGAGCCCGGAGGAGCATGAGAGGCATCTCAGGATCGTGTTGGAGACGCTGAGACATGAGGGGCTGTACGCCAAACTCAGCAAATGTGAGTTCTGCCTGGATAGAGTACCATTCTTAGGGCACATAATCACCGGAGATGGACTATCAGTTGACCCGGAGAAGATAGCTGCTGTTGAGACGTGGCTTACCCCTACATCAGTTACGGAGGTTAGGAGTTTCCTCGGACTTGACGGATATTATCGGAGGTTCGTGGAAAACTTCTCGAGGATAGCTGCGCCTATGACACAACTGACGCGTAAAGGCGAGGAGTTTATCTGGACCGACGAGTGTCAGGCAGCCTTCGATGAGCTGAAGAAGCGTCTGACAACAGCACCGATTTTGACACTACCTTCAGGATCAGGAGGATTTGTAGTGTATAGTGATGCGTTAGGGAGCGGATTAGGATGTGTACTGATGCAACACAGCAAGGTGATAGCCTACGCATCGAGACAGCTGAGAGTTCATGAGAAGAACTATCCGACGCACGACTTGGAACTAGCTGCGGTAATATTTACACTAAAGCTATGGAGACATTACCTGTATGGTGAGCATATTAAGATTTACACAAATCATAAAAGCCTAAAGTACGTCTACACGTAGAAGGAGCTCAATATGAGGCAGAGACACTGGCTAGAGTTGATGACAGATTATGACATTGAGTTGCAGTACCACCCTGGCAAGGCAAATGTTGTAGCAGATGCCTTAAGTAGGAAGCCCATGGCATACTTTTTGACGACGCAGCGACAATTGCTAGAGGATCTCCAGGAGCTTGGAATAGAGATCATATTGCCAGGCATGGATGGATAGATGGCCAGTCTTGAGGTTCAGTCTACTTTGATTGAGAGGATCAAGGCATCTTTGCCTACAGATGCGAGATTTTGACGTCTACGAGAGAGGACAGAAGCCGGCATGCAGACGGGACTCAGGATTCATGAAGACGGAACGTTGATGTGCGGAGATCGCCTATATGTTCCGAGTGGCGAGCAACGCCAAGAGTTGATGACCGAGGCTCTTAGCTCAATTTATTCCATTCATCCCGGGGGTACGAAGATGTACCGAGGCTTGAGGCAGTATTTCTGGTGGCATGGGATGAAGAGAGAAATTGCAAGATTCGTGACGAAGTATTTTGTTTGTCAGCAAGTCAAGACTGAACATCCGAGGACTGCAGGATTATTGCAGCCACTTCCCATTCCCGAGTGGAAGTGGAAACACATTACCATAGACTTTGTCACAGGATTCCCACGAAGCCCTAGCGGAAAGGATGGAGTTTTGGTTGTCGTAGACAGACTCACCAAGTCTGCACATTTCTTGCCCTTCAGAGTTGGGCAATCTACGAAGATTTTAGCTGAGGTAGATAGTACGATTACATGGAGTGCCTGTCAGCATCGTATCGGATCGTGATTCCAGATTCACGTCGCATTTTTGGCACAGTGTGCAGGAGAGCCTAAGAACTCGTCTCAAGTTCAGCACTGCATATCATCCACAGACTGATGGTCAGTCAGAGCGCATGATACAAATATTAAAGGATATGTTGAGAGCGTGCATGATTGATTTTGGAGGATCTTGGGAGGACTACCTACACTTGGTGGAATTCTCCTACAATAACAGTTACCAGGCCAGCATACAGATGGCACCTTATGAGGCACTGTACGATAGAAAATATAGGTCGCCAGTTTGTTGGAGTAACGTGGAAGAGCGTTAGATACTTGGTCTAGAGTTGGTGACACAGAAAGTGGAGAAGGTCAAGCAGATTCAGAGCCACCTGCGTGCAGCACAGGACAGACAAAAACACTGGGCAGATGCGCACCGCAGACCATTGGAGTTCAAGGAAGGTGACTATGTATTTTTGAGGATATCGCCCACCCGTGGTACCATCAGATTCGGAGGCAGAGGCAAGCTGAGTCCGAGGTACATCGGACCTTTTGACATCTTGGAACGAGTTGGCGAACTGGCTTACCGTCTTGCATTACCTCCATCATTAGAGGGAATACATGACGTATTTCACGTATCGCTGTTGAGGAGATATGTCGCAGACCCTAGCCATGTGCTTGATCATTCGGAGATTACAGTAGGACCCAGCCTATCTTACGTAGAGCAGCCAGTTGAGATCCTCGATCTCAGCTAGAAGACTTTGAGAGGGCAGATGATTCGACTGGTCAGAGTGGCATGGAAGCACCATTCACCAGGCGAGTCTACTTGCGAGCGCGAGGATTCTATTCGACAGTGGTTCCCGTACTTATTTGAGGAGCAAGGTACAAATTTATGTACGAAATTTGATTACTAGTTGTTTTTAAAATTCTTTTAGCTATTATCGTGCTTTACTTTTTAATTTCGGGGACGAAATTTTTCTAAGTTGGGAAGAATGTAAACCCCCTCGATTAATTCTATAGATAGTCAGGTTGGATTTTGAAAATTTTGGATTTAACAGCAGATGTTGAGGTTTAGAGTGGAGTTGAGTTTGTCTGGTATTTTAATTCATTTAATTAAAACCCTTGGCGCGCCCTATCATTGTTTAATTATTCGGAGCCCAATATCAGCCATAAATTCTATCGGACTATTGTACTTCTGACTTGACCCGCCAAATTAGGCACTGGACTTTTTCGTCACTTAAAATCATGTTTTGTTGTCCTCTAAATTAATTGCACAATTTTCCGAAACCGTAATCCATATTTAATTTCGTGTCGGACACCTGTGTCGTTACCCTAATTTTTTTGATACTAACTTAACCCGTTGAGCCGGACCAACTAAAGGGTCCAAGACTGACTCCAAGCCCCCACCATTTTTGCCCTTTGCGTCATTTTTGAAGTTTGACCCCAAGTGCCCCCATTTAATTTAAAAGCGAGGGACACTTTAAATTCTATTTAAATTGGGGATACCAATTTTGCCTAATCCTATTTTAATCCTTAATTAATCCCGATGGCCATTAAATTAAACCCGGGCTAAACCCCCAACACCCCCTCGCCATGCAAATCATCAACCGCAATTTTCTCCACAATTTTTACGTCATTTTATGTGTTCGTACAATTTCTCAAATTTAAGGGGCTAAGTTGCAATTTAGTGATTTTAGGTGCTCTCACCCCATTGGCCAAAACCACATGGAGAGGTCACAAAAATTTGGACCGAATTAAACTTCCCCTCCTCATTTCCTCATAAAGAAATGATTCTTCTCATGAGTGATCCTATCCCTCCATTTTGAATAGGAGCATCTCCACCCTCCATCCATTCACCACTCCCCTATAAAACATCACCTCACCCTCACAACTCCCCAAGCAGGCCCTAATCCCAAGGAACCTAGAAACCCCCCTTCTCTCTCTCTCCTCCTCCATATTTCTTCATGCAAAGAAAACAACTTCTCCTCCTTCTTCTTCTTCCTTCATTCTTCTTTACCCATTCTTCTCCCTGAAGGAACCGTCCGGCCGCCACTGTGCAGCCGCTCCGGCCGCCACGGTGTAGCCCGCTCCGGCCGCCACGGTGCAGCCCGCTCCGGCCGCCACTGTGCAGCCCACTCCGTGAGTCCGGTCCAGCCCGCCAAGGTGCAGCCGGTCCAGCTCCCGACCGCCCGTGGCTGTGCATCTTCCCTCCGCTGTGAACTCCCCCCGACCGCCGGGCTGAGCAGCCCGACCGACCGACTGTGTTCTGACCGACCGTGGTTTTCGATCGCCCGCGGCTATCTTCCCTCCGGCCAGTAACCGACTTCCTCTCCCCGCCGACCTGTGTTTCCCCCGCACTCCGGCGATTGTGCACGGCCGGCCTCCTCCCTGTCCAGCTCACTTACACCACCACCATTACTCTTCCATCTCCACCACCACTATTACTCTTCCATCTCCACCACCACCGCAAGCTCCCATTATCACCATCACCCTCGGCGTTCCCTGCCACCGAGCACCACCCTACTCCGGCCATCAACTCCGACCAGAGAGCCTCGTCGAGGTATCGACTCTCCCCCCTCAATATTGATATATTCTAATATGATGTGTTGTTAGGGTTAGCATTATATATGGTTTGTGTGCATAGCTAGAATTATGTTTAATAATGTTGGCACAAGATGTATTGTTGTGGATGAGAATGGGATAATAACAGGAGAAATAGGATTTGATGTGTTGTGAGGGTTTATATTGGTAATAGTGTAGTGTAGTATTTTGAGCATATATGTATGTATGGTTGATTTTGGGATAACGTAGGTTAGAGATTATGTTTACATAAATTAAAAATGAATTTCAAATGATTTGCATGGAGGTTTGGAATTCGATTTTGACGAGATGTTATGAATACTATACATGGTGGAAAGGATACTAAATTAATTAATGAAGATTAATTTGTTGAGAAATAAGATGATGATATTTTGAACATTGATGAACACTGAGGAGCACGTGTTGGATTGTTAACTAGTGTGTAGTATAAAAAACCATTGATCGGTAATGTAGGGACTGGAAATTTATGATGGGTTAAATTAGAGCAGAACTTTTGTGATTTTATGATAAGTATGAAACGAAAGGTTAATAACAACTAATTGTATGTTTGAGGATGGTTCGATGAGAGTGTACGAATGACTAGTTGATTGGAGTATAGTACCGATAGTCAACTATGGTCAACCCCCTAGTGTCTTGTCCCTGTGAGTCGTAGCAGAGACTGAGTTTGAGTGTAGTTGTGTGTCGTATCCCTGCTTGATGTAGAATAGATTATTGATTCTGGTTTGTATCTCATCTCTAGGTACTGCAGGACCTGAGGACTTGGACGCGGTACCAGATCCCCGTCATCAGCAGCCGCATGCAGGCAAGTGTACCTTGCCACCCTGTATTTTAATTTACAGATATTTGTTGTTCTTTATGTACTTCGTGCGCGTGATTTTGTTGACATTCGATAATTCACGTCCGGATCACAACCGGGTGCTAACATTCGACGTAACGTTTTAGAATAATTGCTAGATGCTTCATAGCACCTCGATGCACGTACCTGAGTACATCGATACCCCAGGACACACATACACACTGTGATCGTGCTAGATTCCTGTATCCTGATACTGACATCATGACCAGAGACTGGGATGATCTTAGGGTCACGTCTGTTGAGTTATTTTCGTGTGTCGAGACTGTAGTTAGAGGTCCAGGTTCAGCGCACCATCGTTGACCACTTGGGAAGGGGAAGACAGTTACTAGAAGCTTGGGCTCCTCCGCACGCGTTTATATATGTATGTAGTATCTATGTAGTGATCCTGTATCTAGTGTAGTGGTATCACCCATGTGACTCTTTGCCCGGAGCTGCGGTACGTCCCGTGTGTTTCCGTGTCCGGAGCTACGGTTTTATTTTGGACAGCCCACGCGTCGAACATTGTCTTCAAACTGTGTCATACTTGTTTGGTTATGATAGAGTACCCTGTCGATGCACTTGTACTTTCTGTTTACTTGGCATGCTGTATTTTTGTACCTTGTTATGTCCCTCTGAGGACCTGGTTCCCTGCCAGTTTTGCAGCATAGATGATTACGGAGCATTTGGAGTTGCTGTTGGAGTTGCATTTCTTACAAGCATAGTACCAGGTACTCATATCTTATCTACCGGCATTATGGTTTTACTTTGAGTATTCATCTGCTGTTGTAGCCTAGTTTTTATAGACTCATACTTCTTCTCGAGTCTATTCGAGTTAGTGTGTTATTGGGCGGTCGACTCTAGCACATATAGCTCTTTCTTGTATACTGTTGTACATTATGGATTGAGACATAGAGGTTTACATTTATGGGATATCTAGATAGTGCCCTTTATATTATACAGCTTATACGTATTTGAGTCAGACCAGAGTCTGGTCGAATGCGTAGCTGGCGTGTCACGTATTCCTGATCCTACATATTTTAGGACTGGGGCATGACATACCTGAATCCTCTGCACTCCCAAACTGCAACCCCTTGGCCTGGCACCTTGCACTTCATCCTTATACTTGCTCACTGGACTACAACCCATAGCAGTCACTCTTTCCTGATACCACAGTATCAGTTCACTTCACAGCACTGTTGTGCTCTAATTGAACTGCACTGCACTGATCACTCTTGCCAATTAAATCTCTGATACCACAGTATCAGTTAAGGGCTGTATTGGCATGCAACAAGTGACCTGTGAACACCTACCCGATACTTGGCTATACCGTAACCCAAACACATGACTGCAGACCCTAACTAAGTCTGCAACCTCTGATACTTTGTACTGCTGTTGCAGTGGCTAAATCTTTCCTTCACTTAGTTGTTTCTAACTGCCCTTAGCTACTGCCATGGCTCACAGTAGTGCTTGCTGCTGCCTTGCCATTGCTCAAGCATGCATGTGTTTAATGCTGCTCAAGTGTGCACCAACACTCTCCCACTGCAGAAGATGACAGGAGCCAATCCCCTCCTCACAGTGCCAACCCGACGCCACTGCAACATATTGCCAAGCTTGCCTAATGCACTAGGCCAAACTGAATTGAGTTCAGTTCCTGAAGCCTCATAGTTCAGTAGTGACACCCACACACAACTTGACTCTTCTACCCTCTCCCACATCAAGCACAGCTAGAAGACACTATACTATGAACACCAACACATATAACATTAGCTATATACCTATATATATATATATATATATATCGAGATACACCTATATATGCATATACTCTCTCATATGCAAATAGATAATACACCAATTTATATATACATATCATATGATACTCTAAGGCATAAATAGACACTTACACACAACCACTAGTCCAATTCATAAACATTTGGTGTGCAACACCAAGATACTCTAGGATACATCCTCCATACACCACACCACCATGATACCAACCCTCAGTTCACATGGACACATCCAATAGATCAAATATTGTATGAATAAACTAATAGTTGACAATATTGAATAAAATAGATGTATAGGAATCAATCCTGATCAAAAACCCTAACCCTAACCCTAACCCTAACCCTAGGTCAAAAAACCTAACCCTAACCCTAGGTCCTGATCAGTGTTTGTGTCAGTGTGTGTGTGTGTGTGTGTGTGTGTCGTGTCTGTGTCAGTGTCAGTATCTATGTGAGTGTGTGTGTGTGTGTGTGTGTGTGTGTCTGTGTGTGTGTGTCATGTGTGTCTGTCAATGTCTGTGTGTGTGTGTGTCGTGTCTGTCAAGTGTGTGTTGTGCCAATGTCACATGTGTGTCCTGTGAGAGAGAGAGAGAGAGAGAGAGAGAGAGAGAGAGAGAAAGAGAGTTAGGGTTTACCTAGAGCTCGAGGAGGAGGAGGGGGATGCCGGAGTAGCCGTAGCCGTGGAGAGCCGGTCGCCGGAGAGGGGGGGGGGAAATCAAAAGTTTTCAAAAATTTCTACAGATGGGGGAAAAGAAAACTGAGCCCTAATTAACCAAAATTTAGCGACGTTTAGCGACGTTAAATAACAACGTCGCTAAAATAAGCTTTAGCGACGTTAAATACGTCACTAAACACGTTGTTAAATATTTTTAATATATACGTCGCTAAATACGTCGCTAAATGTCGCTAAATTAGACATATTAGCGACGTTTAGCGACCTTAATTGAACTTATAGCGACTAATCTTTTAAAATCTTAATAAAAGTCGCTAAACGTCGCTAAATATCGCTATTTAGTGACGTCTAGCGACATTTTTACATGGAGTCGCTAATTTACCTTTTATTAGCGATATTTTTACATGGAGTCGCTAAAATGCGTCGCTAATCACGCTTTTTCTATTAGTGATGGTAGGTCCCAGAATATGCTCCTCTTCGTCCATTTATGAGTTTGACCAAATCTATCACACTTGTATCCCCTTGTAGGATCTTCGATAGCACTTGGAAAATCTTTGACCTCCTCCCATATCATATCTCCGGACCACCTTGGCGGTGGATCGGCCTTCTCTATAACGCCGGCATGGAACACATTCTTGTTCCTCCGGAACGGATGATCTTTCGGCAGGAACTATCGATGACAATCAAAGAAGCACGGTTTTCCTCCGTGTTTCAAACGAAAAGCCTTAGTATGAACATGAGAGAAGACCCTTAGTGATCCATCCCGATAATATTCTATAGGCCGAAAAGTCGTTGATGGTCCACATAAGTGCTGTCCTCATCTAAAAATTCTGCTTTCAGAAAATATCATACGTGTTAGCACCTACTTCCCATATTTGATTTAACTCATCTTTCAACGGCCGTAAGTACACATCAATGTTCCTCTTGGGATTGTTTGGACCCAGAATAATAACAGTTAGAAACATATACGAAGTCTTCATGCACATCCAAGACGATAAGTTGTACGGAGTGACAATAACAGGCCAACATGAATACTGGGAGCCCGAAAGTCCAAATAGGGTGAAACCGTCGGAGGAGAACCCCAATCGGACATTACGCGGATCCACAGCAAAATTGGGATACTCTTGATCAAAGTGCTTCCATGCTTCTCCATTGGATAGATGATCCAACACTCCTTTAATCTGTTCCCGCCTGTGCTAACTCATATTTTTGGCAGTCTCCTTCACCATAAATAACCTCTGCAATCGCGACATTAAAGGGAGGTAGTGCATCGAATCGGTCGGTTTTCTTGCACCAGGAGTCCTTCCAGTACCAGTTGCCTTGTAGCGATCAATACCACATAATCTGCACACTGCTTCATCTTTGTCTTCTTTATAGTACAACATGAACTTGTTGCGACACGAATCAAATTTTTTATATCCCATCCATAGCGATCTAACAATTATCTTAGATTGGTAGAAGTCTATAGGTAACTTGGCACCCTTCGGTAAGATCTCTCTAATCAACTCAATCAGTCGGTTGTAGCATTCTTGCGACATGTTGAAATCAGACTTTATGCTCAACAGTCTGGTGACTACCTCTAATAGTGAATGATCCTCACAACCAGGATACAATGGAGTACTTGCATTCTCCAACAACTCCATAAACTTTGCAGCATCGGCATTCGATGCCTTCTCAGTTGCTTCTTGATTGTCTGGATCTAAACTAGGTCCCACAGCATTAAAAATTATGTTCACGTACCCGTCGTCAAAATCAGCATGCTCGTGGACATTCATATATGGCTCAACATAAGACTCCTGCTCCGATGCTAAAGGAACAAGCTCCCCATGTGAGGTCTACTGATAGTAATTTAGAGTGAAACCCCTCGAGTACAAATGATATGTCAGATCCACTTCTGGATGATATTTCAAGTTACAATATTTCACACACGGACACTTAATTTTTTTGTCGTCCATGTAATCAGGAATGCCTTGACGAATTACAGGAAATGTTCTACTCCCTCTATGTATTTATCCCACACACCGCAGATATCATCATAATGACGGTTGTACATCCATGAACGATGACACATGTAGTAATTCAGATCTATTTCTAGATACTTCTGCAAAGATGAATAGACATCGTTCAAGTATATTATCCAAATATTCATTAAAGTGAGTATTTAGGTCATATAATTAGTATTCAAGTATTGATACGCGAGTATATATATTGTGACTCATGAGCATTCGTAAAATAAGTAAATATATAAGTTTGATATTGATTTCCAAACCTAGTATACATGTGGAAAACTCTGATTTTAGGATATGGGTATCGTCACGTATTCCTTGTGAGCCATTCATATGGATATCGCATACCATGGTACACAATAGCACATATTGATACTCTCTTGTATCGTGACACTAGGATACAGTTTTAAATACCCATGACACTAACTTAAAACTTGATCTCTAGGTCAAAACTTGGTTATTTAAGTCAAACACGAAAAGCATCAAAAATGCTTGCAGAAGTAATTTTTTTCTAGAGATATGACTCACAAGGAATACGTGGACACTCACATACTCAATATACTCACTTGTATCTTGACCTATCTAGAAACCTAATAAAAAGTAGGTAAATAAACCTAGAAGCCATGAGACCTTTGGCTCTACCTTACGCTCTGGTGCCGAAAGCCATGAGACTGAAATATGAAAGAGAAGAGAAGACTTATGTCTCATGGCTTCCGGTACTAGAGCGGAAAGTAGAGCCAAAGATTTCAAATGCCTGTAAATAGACGTTGGAGGGGAGGAACCATGTGAGAGGAGGAGCTGCGCGAGGGGAGCAGCCACGCTGGAGGGGTTTATCAAGTCATTCTAGGTCAATACCTTGCTATACTAGGTTTCTAAGTTATACTAGTTAATATAGACTATACTAGATAATATATTATATTATGTATCATATACTTAATATAGATTATATAGAATAAATACCTTACAATATCTTATCCTAATACCCATTATATAGCTATATGCTAACACATTACAATAATACTTTAACCAAATATCTATATCTCCGTAAAACCTTAACACTTGACTATAGATACTAAGATATCATTATCTAATTAGTTTCCATATATGCTACTAGCTATCAAGATACCTCAACACCTAGTACCCACGTATCCTATGTTAGCAACCTACCCTATCACATTGCCTACAACCCTCAACCACACCCATGATATCTGTACAAAGATACATCTTTCAGCACTTGCTAACATCTATACTTAGGCACCAACACTTGATACTCAACACTAGCATATAACTCTTTCAACACATAACTTTGCATACTAAGAAGAGCAATTACACCAATGCACATATATGCACTCTCAAGTCACACCCACAAACACTATACTTAATACTAACGCCCAATCCAATTCTACACACAACACACTCACCGATATATAGGGTAGGGTTAGTGTGTGTGTGTGTGTGTGTGTGTGTGTGTGTGTGTCTCCGTGTGTCTGTGTCCGAGTTCCACCCATGATACCATCTCAGTGTATGTGTGTGTGTGTCCGTGTGCCCGTGTTCGAGTTCCACACACAACCCCCAATCCAATTCCACACATAACACTATCTCAGTGTGTGTGTGTCTGTGTCCGTATTAGGGTTAGTATTCGCGTGTGTTAGTGTATTTGTGTGTGTGTGTCCGAGTTAGGGTTAAGGTTAGTGTCCGTGTGTGTGTGTGTCCGAGTTAGGGTTCGGGTTTACCTAAGGAGGGTGTGGCCTGAGAGGTGGGGGTTAACCGAGGAGGGGGTGTCCGGAGAGAAGGAGGAGCTCGGTGGAGGAAGAGCCCGGTTGGGGAGGAGGACCCGAGAGAGAAGGAGGAGGAGCTCGGTGGAGGAGGAGGAGGGGATATCCGGGGTCAGAGGTGGAGCACGGTCATCGCTGGAGCTGTAGAGCCGAAGGGGGTCAAGGGGGAGGTCACGCGGGAGCTTAAAATTTTTGGAAATTTTTTTGAGTGATGGAAAAAAATGAACGTTGTTAAGCTATATGAAAACGTTAGCAACGTCATAAAGTGACGTTGTTAAATGTCACAAATTTTAAAATATTTAGCGGCGCATTAAAAATAAAGTCGGTACATGTCGCTATAATAAAAATAATGGCGACGTCTGGCGACAGTTGGCGACATCTTATTCCATAATATTATTTGCAGTCGCGAAATATCGCAGATAGTCGCTAACAGCGATATCCTGTGACGTTATAAAATGACATCGCTAAATTCATAAAATATAGCGACGTCACAACTAAACGTCGCTAAAAATGTCACAAATTTGACATATTTTGGTAGTGTTAATGACACACACACACACACACACACACACACACACACACACATATATATATATATATATATATATATATATATATATATATATAAACGGGATGTAAGCCACATGCTCATATTCATAAATGAACAAATGAACATGTGGACCAATACGAATATATGAGCCACATGCTAATATTCATAAATGAACAAATGAACAAATGAACATGTGGACCAATACGAATATATGAGCCACATGCTAATATTCATAAAAGAACAAATGAACATGTGGACCAATAGAAATTGTGTGTACTAGTGCACATGGGTGCACATGGAATGTAGGAGTCAATTACTATTGGTCCACATGTGCATGGCTCATGTAAAAATATGAACATATAGCTCATATCCCGTTTACCATACATATATATATATATATATATATATATATATATATATATATATATATATATATATATGAGTGGCCAAATTATAAATATTAAAAACCCAGAATATATAGCTTTAAGCCTATTTTCAAATAGACCACTTTAATTTGGCTTTTATTTAGATAGCACAACACAATTAATTTTAGGCTCCGTTTGGCAGGAAAGATGGAAAATTCAAAGAAAGAAAAAAAAAGTAAAGAGAGATAATTTTCATCTATATGGAAAGGAAAAAAATATTTTCTTCCTTTGTGTTTGGTAGATGGAAAAAAAATGGAAGTGATACACTTTCTTTTGTTTGGTATAGAAGAAAAAATGAAAGGAAGAAAAATAAAAATATGAGCATTACCAATTATATCCTCAACTAACAATATTTATTTACCATTTGACTTTATTGAACTATTTTAAAATAATATAATTCCTATAGGGTATAATTGTAAATTAAAAAGACCATCCACTTTTTCTTCTACTTTTGGAGGGATTGATTTTTTTAGATTAGGAGGAAAAACTAATCCCTCCACATTTATTTCCATCCACTTTTCCTTCCATACTAAAAAAAAAAAAAAAATGAATCATTCCTTCCACTTTTTCCTCCTCCATTTTCCTTCCTCCTTTCAAATACATCCTTACATGTGTGGCTCCTAATTATTGAATAATTCCAACAATAACGTGGTAGTGATTATTTTTACGGTTCTAGGTAAAGATCGCGTTAGTGGGGAGAAAATCTAAATATGAGATAAAGTTAATGGAGCACGAAATATCAACAATATTTTATAAGATGACTCGCTCAATAACAAGCAAGATGGAAATTGTTAGATATGACTCGTGTTCAATTACATAGTGTGCTCCATGCACCGTCCAGAGGGATTAGAGAAGCCCGGGTGTAGTCAAAACAACTTATAAGGGGATGGAAATAAGTTGAGGGTACGATATGCCACAGATTGCAATCAGGCCAGTGGTAATTGGGGGGACATTGTTGTTCTCATCTGGCCTACCGACAATATTACTTCCATATACTGTTGGAACACGGCTGCTACAAATTGGTGTGTGGTCCAAAAAATTTAAAGTGTTGCTTTCTACGGTTAGGAGTCTTGTAAAAGGTTCTCCTGCATCCCTAGTGCTGGTTGGAAGGTGGCTTGAGATCTTTTGATGTGTTTTGAGCAAAAAGGATTATGGTATTGGGTTTGTTTTTTAATCTTGTTAATTCAATAAAATTATTTTTATACTTGACTTGTAGAGTAGGATGAGTTTGACCCAATCATTTTACATATATATTTGCATATTCTTGTGTTGTCAATTGTACAGCTTTTTATTTACTTGTCATTACTAAATTTTGTTGTTGTAGTTTGTATCCCTTCCGCGTGTGTAGTACATACGAATTCACAATATAATTTATATCCTTAAATAATTGCAGCAACATTTTAGATTGCTGCTGTCATGAGTTGGCGCTTAGAATTGGTCGTTTTGTGCACAAATGATTTGCCAACATGACGAATGGAGATGAAGAGAGTACGGAATGAACTGAATGCAATTAGGAAGTTCATTTAGAACTGATGCTGAAGAGAATTGTTACTGAAAAATATGTGAATCTCTCTAGATATAGTTTACATTTATATATGGATCTCTCTAAATGTACAATACAATTATGTGTAATATCTAAATGTAGAATACAATTATGTGTAATATCTAAATATGGAATGCAATTATTTGCTTCTACAGCTAAATACCACGATACTTGGTTGTTTGTTATCTTGGTTGTGAGCAAAAGAGACTACATATATGGTAAAGAAAGAAGAAAGGAAGTTATATGCCTTATTTTCCTAAATTATCTCGTTGGTATGCAATTATTATTTGTATAGAATATAGATTAGGTTTCTGAGATCCACAGCGTCCAGCCATAAGAGCACCTCAATTGACTTGGAGATGTTGAAGGTCTCTACTGATGCCAATAGGCCAACATAAATCATGAGTTGGAAACTTCAGGGCCTTGTATAAAGTGGTATGTGATGTCTTCAAGAACTCAAGCCACAAATTGATCTCTCCTACAGCTATGTATCTTAATTTTGGGATGTGATGGTTTTGTAAGGAAGCTATGTGTAATGTTTTCCTATAATATTCTATAAACATCTTGGAAAATTCAAGGTCTTGTAACGAAGTGGGATGTGATGTTCTTGTAAGGAAGCTATGTGTATTGTTTTCCTATAATATTCTATAATGATCTTGGATCCCAAGTTGCACTAAGTCATTCTTGAACTCAAACCACAAATTGATCTCTGCAACAGCTATCTATCTTAATTGTGAGGTGTGATGGTGTCAAGAAAAGTATAACACCGTGTGTGTGGCTGGCTGGCTGGCTAGCTTGTTGGTATAGTGTCAAGAAATTAAAACTAATCAACTTTGAGAACATTTGCTGTTCGTTTTTATGTGACAACGGAATCTATCAACTGGGTGGCATATATGTCATTTCCAGATGGTGATATCCTTCAAAGAATATTTCAAGTCTCTAGCTCGAATTTCTAACACAAATTCTAGAAGAAAAAAAAAAGGGTACAATTATTGACACTCCTACAATCTAATAATGCATTCATTTTCTAATTTTATTCATTCAAATTCCAAATCTATTTATACATTAAATCTGAAATTAATTTTTGACACTCCTAAAGTCTCATTCTACACTTCTAAAATCTAATTTTGCACTTCTTTTCAAATTATTGTCATATTTAATGCAAGAACAGATTTAAAATTTGAATAAATAAAATTAGGAGAGGAGTGCAGGAGTGGATCCTAATAAGGGAAACAAAAATAGAAACTTTTAGACTCCAAAAAAGATCCCAAAAAAAATGTACTTTGACTCGTCCACCTGCAAACAACAAAAATTACATTATCCGCGTTAGGAAATAAACTGAAGAAGTCGCTAGTCTTTTTCTAAGTTCTTACTAGGGATAATGGACGCTATCCAAGCAATGGATACTTCGAAGAGTGAGGAAAACATGGATACTTGGAGATTGCTACTTTAGTTGGGGATACTTGGTCGTAATAGCTATTTTGATATTGAAAATTTATGTTTTTTTCTCCAGCATATTCTGTTCGATACTTAGTCCTAATGGAATAAATAAGGAATTAGTAAAGCAGTATATACACCACTAGAATAAGAAAGTTCACATAATAGATTTCTATATTGACAACAGGCAATAATTTATCAACTTCTTTTATATATATAATGTCAAAGTTTCCTAGATTTGTTACCAATAAACACTGCAAGAAATTTTGTTTCTAGTGACGGAAGCCTTTGACGAAATGAGTATTCAGCCCGGATTAAGAGAAAAGTCATTAGTACTATTCATGACGGAATAAACTTTTAGTGGTGACGAAAGATTCTGTCACTAATTTTTTCAAATCACTAGGAGAGAAAATAAGCGCCAGAATACTTTACCTAAATTATGAAAAATATTTCACTAAATTGCTTCCTGCACTTACTTTTCATGTATTACGTGAAGCATCATTTTTTATTTTTATGGCAAGGGCTGAAGACAACAGGAAAGGGGAGCAGCAAGCGAAGAAGAGAAAACAGTACAAAAATACTGTAAAATAGCGATGAATCAAATTTCGTCACTTGTGTAACGACGGAAAACCAACGGCATAATGACTAATGTATTTATATAAGAAATATATATTAATTTTCGTCGCTATTCCGTCGCTGTAGTGTCGATTTTTTCTTTGCGACGGAATAGCGACAAAAAATTTAGTCGCTGCCAAACGTTAAAATTTAATGTTCCAGTTTCATTTTTATTTTCCTCCAAACACTCTCTCTCTCTCTCTCCTCTCTGACCTCCGAGCCCCGACCCCTGACCCCCTGTCCTCCTCCTCTGGCATCCGACCCCCTCTTCTCCTCACAAACCTTGACCCTCCGACCCCCGACCCTCCTCCTCCTCCTACACCTCCTCCTCCGGAGGCATCTTTTCGATGACGAGCAACGACAGCTCCTCCTTCTCCGGTGACACCAAGTTATATAGGATTGTGTGACACCAACTCGAACACCAAGTTTTACCCATTGCTCAGGACCACAGGCGAGTATATTCTCTGATAGTTTCTTATTTGATAGCCTCTATGTTTTATGTATTTAGTATTGAGATATTTAATTCTTGATACGATGGTTTCACGGATTGGTATACGTGGATCTTGGTCATGAGATATTATTATCGTGATGACTCAGTGATCACCGTGTCGTGCTTCGCGATTACTCAGTGATTACCGTGATATCTTAGTGATTATATAGACCGTGATCATAGTGCATGATATTATAGACCGTGCAGTATGATATACATGTTATAACGTGTCGTGATTTGAATCCGTGTACTAGTTGAGAGTTGGGGAATTATTAGTGGATATATGATCATACCTTATAGCCCGTGATTTAGTATAGCTCGTGATGGTTAGCAGATCATGCAACTCACGTGTGATCACGCTAGGTCACCTTTTATAGCACGTGCTAGGCCCAAGCCGATCATATTATCTTACTAATAGTTCAAGGCAAATTTATATATTTTGTTTCCTTTATTCCAGTTTATTACATTGTTGTTCCTCACCATATTATTCTCAGTTCTTTCTATTATTTGCTATGATGCTTCTTCTCGTGATATATGCTAATTCAGTTACTTCCATTATTTACTTTTATTGCTATTGATGTTTCATAGTTTCTGTCAATTATTGGAACTACTATTTGGGTTGTACTTTGCTCCAATTCTGACTGGATATATTTTTCAGATGATATTATTAGAGGACTGGTGTCCTACACACTATGAGCCATAGGATGGCGAGCTAGTTGAGTTATCACTCGTAAAGCCTGTTGAGTTAGTACCAGCAGTTGATGAGACTTAGCTAGTTTATTCATGATATTGTATATGTCAGTTAGACTTTGATATTGTATTATATTTGAGACCATTGTATTGAGATTAGACTATTAGACTTGTACTTGTGATGTATTGTGACCTTTTCTTTCCTTCTATTCCATTTTGTGTCATATCTTCCTCTAGTTTATTATTGAGATTGAGTATTATTTACCATTATCATATTATCATATTGTCCTCCAATTGAGAGTTAAGATATCTTGAAAAGTATATTATATATATTGTGTGAGATATTTAAATAGTATTTTAGACCTAGACAGCGTTCTACCATCAATGCGGCGGTGTAGGCTGGACATACCCACGTATTCGTGTCCTTACACCGGGTGCGGATCGTGATACCCCGTATCACGGTATCTTTACCCGTATTACACATTTACCTAATACATTTGCCTGTATCTCAAATACCTTAACTATGGGTCAATACATTTCTAATACTATGTTTTAAAGTCATACTAGTTAGCTATGATATAATAATATCATATATAATAAATAGATATACTAATATATACAATAACTTAGTCTAACATTTAATACCTAGCAAATACCTTAGTATTACCTTATTTTCTAGCTATTACCTTAGTATTACCTCATTACCTTACCAATACCTTAACATATTACCCGGTATCATAGTTTCTAGACTAATATCTTAGCTCATACGATTATCTTGACCAATATCCAATACCTTAACTCATACCTTGGTACCTAACCTATTACCCAAGCTACACACTACACTGACTATGGTATCTTAATCCAATACCTAATATCATAACATTATCTTAGTATCCTAGTATTACCTCATACTAGTTCTAATATTTTGGTATTTTGGTATTCTAAATACCTTGATACATCTTAGGATACCACACTCTAATTTACCCCACACATATCCCACTTGTTTGTACATGGTACTATGGTACCACATTAAGTATCATATAATACCAACCCCAAGATATTAACCCATGATCATAACCTAAACTTATCTTACATCCAAGATACTCACCCTACTCTTGGAACTTGACACCTTGATATTACCCATTACCTAGTTCTAATACCCAATAACTTAGTATCTTGACCAATACCTTATCCTCCTAGATACTTACCCAATTAACTCTAATAATAATACTTGATACCAAATAGGATACCTTACTCAAGCCCCAATACTTACTTACCCTCACACATGATACTTGAGTGTCATGATACCAATATCCTCATGGTACCCAAGTATCATACTAGTACCTTGTTCCAAACTCTAATACATTGACATATAACTTAACTATACTTGGTTCACTTGATATCCACTTGTATCAACACTAACACACACACTAACTAACACATATTACCTAACACCTATATATATATGCTATATCATACATATACTTGACAACCTATGATACCTACACTCACTTGATATCCATACTACTTTGTCTCATAGGATACACAAAATATCTATGTCGTATAGTCAATTCTCTACTTATAACTAATACTTTATCTATTAGACCTATTCAATAAATTATAGGATTAAATTATGTCATAGCTCATCATATCATCTTTTTGAAACTTTAAACGGATCAAATTTTTGTATCTGAAACCTCCCGGAATGGCAAAAATACGAAAACATGTTCATTTTTAGACACCTAACACTAAAATAGTTTTACAAAAAGTTCTAGAATGAATTTGGCCTATTGATTTATATATTTGGAAAGCTAACTTCGATATGGTTCTTTTAAAAAAATGAGAGATTAATCAGAGTCCTGAGTTAGGAGTTATGGTATTTCTAAGTTAATATGGCTGCTAAAAATTAGGCTGAATACTATAAAGAATTTGGGCTATTTTGGACAAAAGAATACATGTATATGCACAATTTACCAAATCTACCTACACGTATCATGGCGTTTCATGATACGGACTCTACAAGTCCAATTTTGGATATAAGAATACCTTCACACCATCAAATAAATATCAATAGTCCTCATTAGGACACAATACACACACTCAATGGACATAATTAGGATTTTCTTCAAATTTAGTGCCAAAATTATGACACCAACTTAGATCTACCAAATTGAGGGCTCCTAGTGCCTATATGTACCATTGAGAAGTCAAATCTAACAATGGGAAGGTTCCTACATGCCCAAGAGATGTTCCTAACCATAAATTTAATAAAATTGAGAGAATTATCTAGTGTTTTGGTAGTTTTCTTGGAGAATTTCAAATTTAAACACGAAAGAGATAAGTTGGATATAATCTCCTAGCAAACTCCTCTCCTATGGATCTTCTTGTACTCTCCAATGCTCTAGGCCTTCATGATAGTAAAAATAAGTGGAATTAAAAGTGAATTGAGTAAAATTAGTTAGGAATTAGATTTGCTTGGGAAGGAAGAAGCTTTGGGAAAAATAAGACTAATGAGTGAAATAAAAAGAAAGGATGAGCCCTAAATTAAACTTATCTCTTATAGTAAAGTTTGGTCATGTTAAACATCAAGTTTGCCCCTCTCAATTTGTCATGAATGGAATCTAATTAACTAAACAAAGGAATCTCTACAACTAAGAGAAATATTCTTTTCATGGCAACTAAACTTAATTAATTCTAATTACTAAAGTCATGACTAACAATAATTAGCACTGGCTAACACTTGCAAATTCTAATTGGCTAGCCACTAACTAACACTAATATAATTTTAGGCAATCACTAATATAAAATAATTAACAACATGCAAAATTATCAAAATACTTCTACGGTGGAAAGTGGTAGTTACAAGGAAGAAGAGTGTTCACTTTGTCGTGTGCAAGGGTGGTCGCTTTGGGTTGCATCTACCTTGCCTTGAGCAGGAGTGCGCATATTGGCTATGGTAAGAGCCATGGATAAAGTGATGTGGTTCGACGTGATTCAAGTATTACTTAGGCCGTACAAGCATGGCATGCTTAGCTACGCGACTAAAAATAACATGCTTTGTTTCTAAACGAGATTTGAATGTACCGAGACCGAATATCGTCCTCGTGCTCCCACGTCGATTCTCCAAGAGTGTGATGTCCCTAAGCCACCCGGACAAGAGAAATAGTTCGGTTCTTAAGCACCTTCTTCCTTTGGTCCAATATGGATACGGGTTGCTCCTCGTAAGATAAGTCAGTACCAATGACTAATTCAGAATGATCGAGTATATGACTCAGATCCGGAACTTACCTACGCAACTGAGACACATAAAATACATCGTGTACCTCACGTAGCGAAGGAGAAAGGGCAAGGCGTAAACCAACATCGCCTACCCGCTCGAGAATATCGAACGAACCTACGTATCACGGACTAAGCTTCTCGAACCACGAATCTAATGACTCCACGGGTAGGCAAAATCCATAAAAATACGTGGTCGTCGATACGAAACTCTAAAGGTCTACGATGTTGATCTTTCCAATGACGATGCCTATCTTGTGCAATCCGAGGTTGCTCTCTGATCTTCTTGACAACCTCTACTATCTGCGTGATCATTTTAGGGCCTAACATCTTTCGCTCACTAATGTCGTCATAAGCCAATGGGACCTACACTTCCTGCCGTATAGTGCTTAAAAATGTGCCATTTGAATACTGGCCTGATAATTATTGTTGTACGAGAACTCCACCCAGTAAAGGTGATTCTCCCAAGATCCACCAAGATCTAAGGTACAGGCTCGCAGTATATCTTCCAAGGTCTGGATGGTTCTCTCTGATTGTCCGTCTGTCTCGGGGTGGTAAGCTGTACTGAATCTTAACTTGGTGCCCAAGCTCTGGTGCAAACTTTTCCAAAAATGAGAAGTGAACTGTGTGTCTCGATCTAACATGAAACTCACTGGGACACCGTGTTGTCTTACTATCTGTCGCATATACATCTCAGCCAATTGTTCTGTAGACTATCCTACTTGAAAAGGAAAAAAGTGAGCTACTTTTGTGAGACTATCTACTATCACCCAAACTGCATCTCGACCAGTCGGTGATCTAGGTAAACCAGTCACAAAGTACATCGTGATGTATTTCCACTACCACTCTAGAATAGGAAGCAGTTGCAACAATCATGCCAGTCTATGTTGTTCTGCCTTCACTTGCTAACGTATCAGACATCGCGATACTAAGCGTGCTATTTTTTTCTTCATTCCATTCCACCAAAAGTGTTGCTTGATATCTTCGTACATATTCGTGCCTCTCGGATGAATGGAACACTGGGAACTGTGTTCTTCATTCATAACTTCTTGTCGAATACCCCTGCTTGGTATGCATAGACAATTCCCAAACCTTAGCCTTCCATCCTCATGTATTGTCAACTCCTTTCGAAGACCTGACTCACATTCTTTTCGTAGCTTTTGAATCTTCAGGTCCTCTTCCTAAGCTAGTTTGATTCTATCTACCAAAGTGGACTGAATCTGTAGGCTAGCCTAAACTCCGGTACTCTGTGGAAGTACTATCTCGATATCCATATCTCTTAATTCTTCTAGAATGTGCTTCTGAGTAGTCAACATAAATTCTCTACCTCTTCTGCTAAGTGCATCAGCTACTACATTAGCCTTACCTGGATGGTACTGAAGTTCCATGTTATAGTCTTTCAACAACTTTAGCCACCTAATCTGTCTCATATTCAGGTTCTTCTGCATGAATACATACTTCAAACTCTTATGATTTGTGAATATTTCTACTTGATCGCCATATAAGTAGTGCCTCAATAGCTTAAGTGCAAATACTACTGCTGCTAACTCCAAATCGTGAGTTGGATAGTTCTTCTTGTGATCTCTGAGTTACCGAGAAGCATATGCTATCACTCTCCCTTGCTGCATCAAAACACATCCAAGTCCTTTCCCAGATGCATCACAATACACTGTGAATCCTCCGGAGCCTACTGGAAGAGTAAGGAATGGTACAGAGATTAACTTCTTCTTCAACTCTTCAAAGACTATCTGACATTCCGCCGACCACACAAATTTAACTTTTTTGTGCATCAACCGAGTCAATAGTGCCGAGATCTTAGCAAAATCTGACATAAATCTTCTTTAGTATCCTGCCAAGCCCAGAAAACTACGCACTTTCGCTACTGTCTTTGGAACTGGCCAGATCTCTACTGCCTCTACCTTCTTGGGATCAACTGACACTCATGCTCCAGAAATAATATGTCCAAGAAAGGATATGCGATCCAGCCAGAACTCATACTTATTAAGCTTCCCATATAACTAGTGCTCCCTCAATGTTTGCAGAACTATCATGAGATGTTCTTCATGCTCCTCCTTATTTCGAGAATATACCAGGATATCATCAATGAATACTACCACAAATTGGTCTAAGTAAGGCAAGAAAATACGGTTCATCAAGTCCATGAATACTGCTGGAGCATTAGTTAGTACGAATGGTATAACTATGAATTCATAATGCCCATATCGAGACCTAAATATTGTCTTTGGTATATCCTGCTCCCGGACTCGCACCTAATAATATCCTGATCGTAAATCTATCTTGGAGAAAAATCTCGCTCCACTTAATTGGTCAAACAAATCATTAATCCTTGGTAATGGATATTTGTTCTTTATGGTCACTGCATTAAGCCGCCTGTAATCCATACACAACCACGTCGATCCATCATTCTTCTTCACCAATACCGTTGGAGCTCCCCACGGTGATGTACTGGTTCAAATAAACTTCTTCGCCTTCAGTTCTTCCACGTGTCTATATAACTGATCAAGTTCTGATGGTGACATAGGGTACACCTTCTGAGATACTAGTCCTGCTCCTGGCATCAACTCAATACAGAACTCTACTGCTCAAACTGGGGATAATCTGAGAAGATCGTTGGGAAAGACATCCATGAACTCTTCAACTATCTTGGGAAGCGGGTTTGGTTCCCTTGCTACTGTTGCGAGTCATCCTTTGTGCTGGTCTCTTGTTATTCTACTAAGGATAAAGTTTTCTAGACCGAGAATTCTAAACAATACTCTACCCTCTCGACAGTCTATCATTGAATGACTATCTCTCAACCAGTCCATGCCTAAGCTAATGTCAAAGTTACCCATAGGGAAATCGATCAACTTGGCAGGTAATAAGTGCCCACAAACTACGACTGGACATACTAGCACACCGTACTAACTTCTACGATCCTATTGCCATTGAGTATATTCAGCCTCGCTGGCAATGCCTCAAACTTTAATCCAATACGTGTCGCACATTGTGCAGATATAAATGAGTGCGAAGCTCCAGAATCAAATAAAGATATGGCAGGAAAAGTTGTAACAAAAATGTTATCTGCCACTACGTCGTCCGATGCTATAGCTTCCTCCAAAGACAAGGTGAGTGCATGCCCTTGGCCCAGTTGAGCTCCCTGATGCTGTCTTCCTTGCTGCCGTGGTTGCGGCACCTACTGATTCTGCTGTTGCTTCCTATAAAGCTGGGCCTGCGTCGACAACGGACGCTGAGCTAAAGGCCGTGCTGCTACTTGGAGCTGACAATGCAGGAAACTGTTGTATTGGCCCTCATGGCCTCTACATCAATGGGTACATGGCAATCTTATGATCAGGGCTCCCATATCTCAAACATAGTCTGTTAGCTGTCCGACAAACATACCGGGTAGGACCTCCCTTGCCATAGTAGGTACAACCTGTCGGCGTTCCCTATCGTTGTTGTTGTTGCTGCTGCCTCGGCTATTGTTGTCGAGTTGGTACTGTCACTGTTGGAACTAACGTCCTCTGCGGTGATGAATCATGTATACGAACTCCAGGTGATGGTGCTGACATTCGGGGTACTGGTCCTCCCATATTGTTCTGTCGATGAGGCCTCTTTCGATTCACTCTTCTTGATGCCATCCTTTGAGAAGTAAGCTCGACCCTCTTGGCTGCTATCAATACCGCCTCGAAGGTCTGGTGGTCGTGCACTTCTACCATGTACAAGATCTCCAAGTGAAGTCCTTGTTGGAATCTCATTGCTCTCTCCAACTATGTTGTCACCATAGTATAAACAAATCTGCAATGTTGATAAAATTCTGCTGCATAGCCGTCTATTGTCTTTCCAGCTTGCTTGAGGTTAATGAACCTTTGTTGCAACTCACACCGAGCCACAATCCCAAAGTACTTTGTCCTAAACCGAGTCCTAAAATTTACCCATAAAATAGGATGCCTCAGTCCTACCTCTATCGTATCCCACCAATCTCTTGCCAGATCTTGGGGTTATAGGCGAACCAGGTCAACTTGTTCCTCGGCCGAAACTTTAGCCGCTGTCAGAATGGTCTCAATATCTTGGAGAAAATCGTCAGTCGTGATTGCTTCCTCCGTGCCATCAAAATATCTGGGGTTCAGTCTGTAAAATATAACAGATGCCCCAGAATCTATTCTTGCACCTCGTTTCAGGGCCGTCTACAACCCTTGGTTTAACAGGACATTATGTTGGAGCTGTTGGAGCTGTTGTTGCTGATGTTGTTGTTGTTGTTGTTGCACCACCATCTAGTGTTGTTCAGCAGCCAACAATCCACAGATAATTTCTATTAAGGCTTGGGTATCCAATATTGTCGGCACTGCAGAGGTACGGGAATACCTGGAGCCTGCTGCTTGGTCCCATTCATCGTGGGCTCAACTCGAATCCTTGGCTGGGGTCCCACAGGATTTCGTTCCACTAAAACTCTGCCTCTCTTGTTACTGCAGCATCGGGGAAAGAAAAAATCCTAAAGAAAAGCACAAGAAACAATAAGCACAGGACGAGATAGAATAAGGAAGCAAGCAATCTGGAAGAATTCAAGCTGAGTATCGAAGATGACGAATTCAGAATTTCAAGAAGGATCATGTTTTGATTGAGACTCCTATGACCATGACACCCCACAAGTCTGAAGAACAGACCTGCATGGGCCACCACCAAAACCTTGTCACACCCCAGTACCGGAATACGGAGACAGACATGGCCAGCTACCCCGTACAAGGTGGTATATGTTATACGACGATCACGGTTGTATAAGACAAGGGGTGTATGCTACAATCAAGTCTCCTATGGTCAATAACTTCTATGTATCAATCATTCAAATAAGAAATAGTAAGCATAGAGCATCTATGATAAGCAATAAGGCATCCCAAACGCTTTCTCAAAATATTATGGAGTCCAGCTGCACAACAATAAGAAGCTGAAAGAGTAACAAAAGTACATGACAGTGATTCAGCTACAATCTGATTTAATACAATTATGTAAGGAAAACTAATGTCCAGACGAGCCGACTAACAGGTGTCGGTGGCTAAACGCCAAAAAGAAGTAAATATACAAGAAGAGCAGGGAAGAAGAAAACTCACTCGCTATCCCCTGCGACCATATTCCTGGTGCGCGCCATAATTAAGGGGAAAGTACACTAGATCCTCGAATGTTGGCTCGAAACCTAGCCATGTAAAACCAGTGGGGTTAGATCCAAATAGCAAGTACCACAAAGGAAGCACGAAATGGAGAAACAAAAATCCAACGCAAACATATAATAATACGTAGGTTCAGTTTCGTAACATAGGTCCATGACATATCCTAGCGCAAAGGCCCAACCCTACAACCAAACAAGGACAAGGGTTGAACCATCACACTATGACAGTCCACTTCCCTAGGCTACTAGCTAAAAAATACAATCACAACCAATTCCATTTCTCCCTAAATCGGCCAATCATTTGTGCAGCTTGCTAATTTGTGGAGTCTGAGGTTATCTCAGAATAATGCATAATAAGTATCCTCAGATCATGATAGTGCCGAACATGAGCTAATAAAACAAGCACTTGTAGGATGCACCAGTCCCCCATAGGGCCACTGCGCTAAAAATACGGTATTAGCAGTTCCAGTTTTTCTATATTGGAACAATGGCTCGGTACAATAATAAGTCAGATACTGCACTCCACTAAGACAGATGATATACAGTATCTGTGGTGGCCAGCCCACAATGCACTTAGAATGAATCTCTGTGGGAATGTTCGTTGGCATGATCTCGGGGTATCGTTTCCTCCAAATGTTACTACCATTTTTAGTTAGTTAATTAGTCATATGTTGTGTTTAAAATCTCAAGGCGTGGTCACATGAGATTTTTTTTTAAGATGTCGTACAAAGTACGGGCACGCTAGATACGAATCAATGGAAGTCAAATCTGGATTCATCCGAGCGTGTATGCAATAATTATACAATCAATGTCCAAGCCACGCTTTGGTAGTTGACTCTCTTATCATGCCCGTGCTAGGAAAATAATGTATATATATATATAATATCACGCATTCAAGGATTTGGAGGCATTTCCGATACACAATCCAAATATAATCACTTACACGTGACATGATGTGTCGCTCCTCGGCATACATTAAATCATGAATAAAAAATCAGGCAATAGTGGTATCAGTACGGATACAATATTCGAGTTCAATTACCAATTATACATTGGGTCACATGAATCAAAAAATATTCAATCAACAAGCAAGGCCGCATGGGTCTCTAGAACGCTTGGGAAGTTAGGCCGCATCATAATCCTAGCCGCATATGAAGTGAGGGCCGCATGAAAAGTCAGGCCACATGAAGTCAGGATTAAGGTCTACTCCTAGGGACAAGTGTTGAAGTGATAATCAAATAAATAAAGTTTCAGTGATGAGACATAAAGTGACTGAGGTGATAAGCCATAAAGTGTGTCAGGAAGAAAAGACAAAACTAAGGAAATAAGTGCCAACGGTTCAGAGCCATGCGTCAAGAAATAGTGGCCGCATGTTCTCCTAGCCGCATGGGTGTCGGTGTCGCATGGAGTCAATGACGCATGGATTCAATGTCGCATGGAGTTCTCTAGGACTTAGTAAAATTCTCATTCGTTCAGCGAGTGAAAGCACAAAGCATTCAAGGACACTTGTATAAGCAGTAGTCATGCATCTAACAAGATGGGCGCATGCTGTCAGCATGCGACAAGATTTTAGGCTGCATAACCCTCTCGGGCCGCATGGCACTCTCAGCCGCATATGCTCACTGGACTCATGGGAACTTCGTCTTCTCCAATAGCAGGTTCAGGCATGGTGGAAAGCTCCAAAAACTAAAATATTATTTTGTTCATAAATATCTCATTTTTAAGTCCAAAACGGGTGAGCCAAAAGCCAAAATGCTCTCAATTGAAAGCTCTATCATGTAGCAAAAACTAGTTTTCAAAGACACAAGTTTAATAGATCAAAACCAAGAAAAACTCATGAAACCCATAAAACCCTATGTTAGAAATATAGATCTACACTAATCCATCCATCAAAACTCCAAGAACTAAAAGTGCTCAGAAACACATAATAAACATAATGGAACAATAATATGAAGGGTTTCTCCATTTCTCATGTAAGGTATAATTGCCTATTAAATGGGGAGAGAAAGCTAAAGAAAGAGGAAAAAATGAAGAAGCGAGGGAGAGAGAGAGAGAGAGAGAGAGAGAGAGAGAGAATGTTGGGTTAAATATGGTAGGGTTGAGGGTTGAAGCAAATGTTCTCATGAGTTGAACCAACCCACAAAATAAACCATGAACCATATTAAACCAAAGAATTGGTCTAGTCTCCATGCACATGCAATCATGCTAAAAATAAAAATATGTTTCAAATACGTATATCGAGAATGAGGAGTGACAAGAACCTTGAGGTTAGACTCCTTCAAAATTAATTTTTATGTCTCTACTATTATAATGTGGCTTAGAAATGGCTTAAACATGAACCGTCTAGTCGTACGTATATTCTCAATTATTAATATAAAAAAATTATACATAGTTTTAACTACCGCATATGTTATCTAATCACATAGTTAAAAAAATAAAAATAAAAAAACCTAAATTTCTTCTAACTACCTCAACATATAACAAATTCTAAAATATATCCAATATTTAAATTATATTTACACTAATAAAATGATATTATCTAACTACAAAACATTCAAAATTTCAAAAATATATTTAAATCAAAATTTAAATATATTATATTCAAATTATATTTAAAAAAATTTATATAATTTAATTTTTTTTTGATTTTTTAATAATGTTATAGAATTTTGTTTTCCACATGCAACGTTCGTGAATATCACTACCATTCAGTGGCGGAGCTAGCCTCAAAAATTAGGGAGGGCTGTATAATTTGAGCGACACGAGGACACTAGCAATGTACTAGCATTGTACTATCTAAAATATCGATTTTTTGAGAATTTACTTATCACTTTTGATGTGTTTGATTGTGTTTTTTTCATGAAAAATATTTTTATTTCAACATTTTCACCAATTGTAGTGTTTGATAGCTTATATTTTCCATAAAATTATTTTTTAAAAAATTATTATTTTTCATTTTTTTTTCTAAAATAGTGGAAAATGAAGCTGATCAAACTCATAGAAAAATATTGTTTTCCATGAAAAATAACTATTTTCATGAAAATTAATAGCAATAAAAAATCCAAATTAAGTTTTCCATAAAAAAATTCCAAAATTTCATAGATTGTTTTACTAGTAAAATAATTTTATAAAATTAATTTATTTTTCACATTTTTTACCTTGCAATCAAACACATCTTTAATTTTTGCATATTCCAAATATACCCAAAAATAAAATATAAGAGAAAATCTTTATAAAAAAAACTAAAAAAAAAATTCAAAAAATTAGGCCGGGTTACAGCCCGGCCACGCCCATGTGGGGCTCCGCCTCTGCTAGCATTTATAATGATGCGACAATGAAAGTACTCAGGAATCATCCTCCACCTCACTATCACAAGACTCTTAATAAAGACACTACAAAAGTTGATCGGGACTGTCCCAAGATATCTTTTTTTATATAATTTTTTTACTCAAAAATTGACTCAGGACTAGCAATTTTTACTCAAAAACTAAAAGATAACACTAGGGATATTTTTACTCAAAAATTTATTTAGGGCTGTCAAAATTTTGACAGTCATTCCATTAGGTTGGACTGTCAAAATTTTGACAGTCCATTGAACTGCATACTTTATTTATGGCTGTCAAAATTTTGACAGTCCAACCTATTGGAAGAACTTTCAGACTAGTCTTGCGTACATTTTTGAACAAAAAAAATATATAAAAAAAATTTGGACCACCCCAAATCAACTAACAATAATGCTAAGCTTACTTTCAAATGCTTAAAACCCTCTCTCCCCCCTACTATGTGGGTCATACCTGGCCCCACCTCTCCCTCCAATGAACGGCTGCCACGTGGCATTTCTGTAACGTGGCGGCCACCCGGACAGCCACTGGATCCCACCTCTCCTCCGTCCTCCAATGGACGGCCGTCACGTGGATGCCACATGGCGGTTGTAAGAAGGTAGTAAACATTTGATTGTAGTCATAGCATAGCCCATCAACTAATGTAATGCCTATATAAAAGGAAATTTTCGTCCAAAGGGACGAAATTTCTTGAATTTGCGCGTCAGATTTTTTTTTTGAGAAATTACATACAAAAGGACATCTCGCCAAGTGAGTTGGCGGGTTGAGGGTAGAAGAGAGGGACCGCCAACTTAGTTGGCGAGTGGGAGTTGGGACGCCAACTAAGTTGGCGAGGGAACCATAACAAAAGTGGGAGTTGGATATATATATATATATATATATATATATATATATATATATATATATATATATATATATATATATATATATATATATATATTATAAATGGATAATAACAAATTATTTATTATGAGATCACAAAAATTTTATATTGATAATACCAAAACAAAAATATTTATTAAAAATTTTAAATCCAAAAATTTAAATAATACCAAAAAAAATCAAATAAATAGTGTTATGGGATATTTTATCAAAAACACCTACAAAAATGTCAAAAGTAGTATATACCCCCAGTAAAAAAAAAATTAGCAAAAGAGTGGGGGCAAATCTTAAAATTTTACTTGATCCGTACAAATAATAAGAAAATTTGCTAGGTTTTTTTTTAGTGGGGGTATATGCTCGTTTTAATATTTTATTTGGGGACATTTGCTAAAATATCCATAGTGTTATCTATTAGTTTCTCTCAAAATTGTTTGGATATTTTATTTTGAATCTATAAAATTTAAATATATACAATTATCTATGTTATTTAAATTGAACTAATTTTGCATACGGATAATAAAAATAATAAAATTTGAAAAAAATAGATTTTAGAATTTCACTTTTCTAACAAATATATATATATATATATATATATATATATAGATAGATAGATAGATAGATAGATAGATAGATAGATAATTGTATATATATATTTGTTAACAAATATATACATTTTTTGAAAAAAATACTTGATCCGTAAAAAATAGTTTTAACATTTTATTTTTTTTGTTAAAAAATATATATACAATTATCTATATATATTTGTTAGAAAAGTGAAATTCTAAAATCTATTTTTTTTTCAAAAAAATACTTTATTATTATCCGCAAGCAAAATTAGTTCTATTTAAATAACATAGATAATTGTATATATTTAAATTTTATAGATTTAAAATAAAATACCTAAACAATTTTGAGAGAAACTAATAGATAACACTAGGGATATTTTAGCAAATGTCCCCAAATAAAATGTTAAAACTAGAATATACCCCCACTAAAAAAAACTAGCAAATGTACCTATTATTTGTACGGATCATTAAAATTTTAAGATATGCCCTGCACTCTTTTAACCGATTTTTTTTATTTTGGGGACATTTGTTAGTTTTTTTTTACTAGAGGTATATACTACTTTTGACATTTTTGGTAGGGGCATTTGCTAAAATATTCCATAACACTATTTATTTGATTTTTTTTTGGTATTATTTAAATTTTTGGATTTAAAATTTTTAATAAATATTTTTATTTTGGTATTATCAATGTAAAATTTTTGTGATATCATAATAAATAATGTGTTATTATCCATTTACAAAATTTAATTGATTTAGAAATAAATATAAAAAAAATTATATATATATATATATATATATATATATATATATATATATATATATATATTACAAAAAGATGTTAAGAATCTTGCTTCTAAGCAAATTTTTGCTAGATGGCAAGCTTAACTTGCTATATTTGATTTTGACAATGAATTTATTAATGGCAAAAATAATTCTCTTCCTGATTTTCTAACTCGTGAATTTTTGCAGCAAAATGTCCATGAGCTCTCGCGGTAGAGGAAAATCCAAGGGGGCGTTAAGTCCTCAGGATTCTTTCGGTATTGAGAAAATCATCGGCCGAAAGCCTCCTCCCTCTGAAGCTGGATCCAGCTCAGCGGCCAAAGGAAAGCAGCCAGCAGATATTGCTGATGCTAATATCAAATCATACAAAGAAGCAATGGAAGTTGAGTCCATCTTCTTTGAGAAATCAAATATTGAGGAAATTATCAAACTACAGAAGTGCGATATTCCTCTTATGAAGGATCCATGGAAACTTCATAAAAGATACCTTAAAAACAGTTTTATTCCAGTTATGGGTCGAACTGTCAGCATCTCTGAAGGTATTTTAATCTCCAGCAAATCTATAATCGTTGAACACTCTGCTAAACCAAACTCTTTGGAAGTTGCTTATAGCAAAGTGATCATTAAGAATATCCTCACTCCACAGACTTGGGGGCTTCATCCTAACAGAGAACAGCAGCTCTCCAAAGACAAAGTGGTTGTCTACAGCTATAATTATTGGGATTATATGCAGGCATTTTATAACTTTCTATACTATGAAAATTCTCAGAGAAGTCATTTTTGGTTTATCCGTATCTGTCCTGAAATTCTTCAGAACGAGATACCCTCCTGGTTTTTCGACTGGTGGTTGAAGCTTGGAGCTACTTTGGATATTATTCCACCATCAATTCAAGAACAATTCTCTCAGTGGATTCTATCTTATCCACCTTGCCAGGATACTCATCTTTTTTTGGGGGGGGGAAGTACACTCTATTTTTATGTACAATTCCAGATCCCATTCATATTCCGTTGGACTGTCGACTGTGAGTTGAATTCCAACAATATTCTCATCCTGTCACGTAAAGTCTTTGTGAAATGGTGGCAAAGGATTGATGAGAAAGAAAAATTGATGGAAGTTATGGCATCCATCAAAGACAATGAATCCAAGATGGACAAAAGAGTCCAAAATGAACTCTTTGGTGACAATACGATCACCAAACTTAAGGATTCCCTGATCAGGAAGAATCCTAAGATTTCTTCTGATGAATTAAAGAAGAAGTGCCTTCAGTTCTTGAAAGCACAGTTCGATGCTAATTTTGATATGGACATTTTCAGCACCACTTCGGATACGAATCTGGAAGATATGTCCGCTGATGATTTCTATCAGGCCATTACTGACCCTATCAATGACGACAAACTTTAATTGATATGGGGTAGGCCCCATCCTTCTTTTATCACATGCACTGAGAATGGCTTTTTTGTAGCTTTTTGTAGTGGGTTATCCACTCAACTGTTGCATGTTGGTGACTGCACCAGACTATTTGGCAGTATTCGTCTTTACTCGGGACAGGTGAATGGACAGCTTTTTTTCTCTAAAAATAAAAGCAAAAAGAATCTTTCTTTCTGCCGACAGTCTTTAGTGGTTAACAGGTGGCATCTTCTTTTCTTGGGTGCGATGGCAGCTGGCCTCTGGTGGCTTCGTTCTGAAGCATCTTATTAATGTATAAATATAGGGGGAGTCCCCCATTACTAGGTGTGCTATTTTTCAGCTTCTGCAATCTTCTTCTTCTTCTTGTAATCTTGTAACTTGTGACGAGTACTTGTAACGATCTTGAGATCTGAATAAAATTTCAATATTTCTTCAAAAAGATCTCCCCCTCATCACTCTGATATTTGGTATCAAAGCCTTGAAGGCTCAAAGCTGAGGTGATTCTACTCTTTGTTCTCTGTGATGTTGTTACTATTGATATTTACTATCATATGGATAAAGAAAATTTTCTTTTGTAATTCATTTTAGTTTTAGAATGACTACTTCTAGGATTAGCCAAGGTCTAGTTCATACGAGTTTGTCGGCAAACCGTAGCAAACATAAGCATACGATGCATCTGATCACATATCTGTTTATCAGAACATCCATCTATATTCCATTCATAGATGTTACCTCAATAAATGGACTATCCCAGGCGTTAAGCCAAGGGATATCTATAAAATTGGTTGGCTTAATTTCAAGTTATCAATTGCCATAAAAACTATGGAAAGTACCGTTCAGGTCAATGATACTGAGCATTATATATATATATATATATATATATATATATATATATATATATATATATCCAACTCCCACTACTGTTTTCGGTTCCCTCGCCAACTAAGTTGGCGGTCCTCAACCTGCTAACTCACTTGGCAAGTTGTTCTTTTGTATACAATTTCTTTAAAAAAAAATTGACCCACAAATTCAAAAAAAAATCCTACCTTTTGGACGAAAATTTCCCCCATATAAAATGGTCCTATCACAGAAGAACTTCCAACGTCTCAAGTCTTCCACCTCACTAACACAGAAGAGTCGAAGACCTCCTGCGTCTAAAGTCTTCAGCTCAGGAAAACCGTGGCAAGCCTTTCCTTATCTTCTTCCTTCCCTATAACATGTGATTTTTTTTTTCCAGTAGTTTGTAAACTCGATCGTCTCTTCAGCAAACAAATAATGGCAATATCATTCCTGATCTTTTTACTACAGTTCTTCCTCCCATATCTATTAGTAGCTCAACCAGCTTATAGTTACAACAACATAAGCATAGGAACCACCCTCACTCCCCTCACAAATCCCACCTCATGGCTCTCCCCATCCGGCGACTTCGCATTCGGCTTCCTCCCCCACCCAGCCAACACCTCCCGCTTCCTCCTCGCCGTCTGGTTCGACAAGATGGACAACAAGACCATCGTGTGGTGCGCCAACGGAGACCACCCGGTCGACGCAGACTCCTCAAAGCTTACGCTGAACCCCGACGGGCAATTCTCTCTTAAGGACCCCTCCGGTCAAGAGATATGGAACCCCGGCGTGAACAAGACCTCCCACGCGGCGATCCTCGACACGGGCAACCTCGTGCTCTCATCGGCGGACGGCAGAATCCTGTGGCAGAGCTTCGACCATCCGACCGACACTATCCTGCCTCGACAGACGCTCAAGCAAGGAACACAAGTCTTCGCGAGGCTGATGGACACCGACTACACTCGTGGAAGGTTCGTGCTGGTGCTGCAGAACGACGGCAACCTCGTGATGTATCCTGTCGCCTTCCCGACGACAACGATCTACAACGGCAGCTACGATGCGTACTGGGCTTCCGGCACTTTCGGGTCGGGAATTCGGCTCCTATACAACGAGTCCGGCAGCATCTATATAGCTTACAGTAACAACACGGTCCATCCTGTATTGACTACAGAGATCAGCGGCGATCACTACCACAGGACGACGCTCGACCCCGACGGCATTGTGAGGCAAGTCAATTCAAATTAATTGTCATTGTTGCTGATGCGTCTGTCGATCGATCTAATCTAATCTTAATTTTGTATTCAATCGGTTTCAATATGTTTCTTAAATTTTCTAGTCCCTCATCTCTCGACTTGATATATAAATATTAGCAGAGCTGTTCTAAAATTGACGTAGAGATTGAGACACCATGACATGAACTTCCAAAGTTTATTCATAGCTAACATGAACCTTCAGGATTTAAACTTCAGAAAATTGTACATAGAGCATCAAGACTTCTCTTAATTTGCACAAAAGAAATAAAATTTGTGCTATTTCAAAACTCAGCCCAAAGCTCTTTAGTATGGCATTTTTTGTGTGTACAATTTAGGTCCTTCTAAAGGACGTAAATTTTATATTTATATTTCATTGATCTGGAATGAAGGTTAATTGATAAAAAAAATTTAGTGACGAATTTTGTCTTAGTGACGAAATTGGATTGTAAGTGATAAACTTAGGCTTTTAGTGACGTTTTTATATACATTTTTATGTCCTCCAAAAAAAGTTCACCGGAAAAATAAATTTGTATATAAAAATTATGCCCTTTAAAATGGTATAAATTTTGCAAAAAAAAATATTACGTCCTGCTAAAGGGTGATTTGGAGTTAGAATTTAGAAGTAGCACAAATTTTTTGTCTTTTGTACAAATTAAGAGAAGTCGGATGCCTTTTATAAAAAAATTTGTTTATACTTAAGACAATGGTTGCTATTTTTTGCATGTAAATACACTATAGATTATCACTTAATTTGTAAGTTAACGCAATGTTTATTGTATTTACTTTTATAAAATAAGGAAAAATATTATTGTTTAAGAGATTTTTTTTTTATTTAATTAGAAATTTCATTGGATTCAGGCAATATAAATTTCCAAAGGATGAGCCAAGTACCGGGAGCTGGATGGCGAATCAAACATTGGCCTCAGACATCTGCACAGGTCTTTTCACAGGAATCGGAAGCGGCGCCTGCGGATTCAACAGCTACTGCACGATGACTCCGGACGAGAGGGTCGACTGTCTATGCCCGCCTCATTATTCATTCATCGACAATGACAGAAAGTATGAAGGATGCAAGCCCAACTTCGTAGCCCAAAGCTGCGAGCCGGGGGAAGAATCATCGTTCGACTTCCAGGTGGTCGATAACCTAGATTGGCCATTGGCAGATGCGGAACACTACACCACGATGAACGAAACCGAGTGCAAGATTAACTGCTTAAAGGACTGTTTTTGTACAGTGGCCGTATACATCGATGGCAACTGTTGGAAGAAAAAATATCCCCTCTCAAATGGGAAGCTCAATACCGATGTCAACCGACACACACTTATCAAATATTCGACACTGAGCAGCTCTGAGCAACCTGAAGAAGAAGAAGCCAAAAGAGATTGGAGGATTTGGGCTATTGGTGGTGTATCGTTGTTCCTTCTCGTTTCCGTAATTTTGAACCTCGCTCTGCTCGCAGCTCGCTTGTTCACGAGACGTAGGCGCCCTTTGGTCAGGACTACTTCGAGTGGAGGCATGGCAGGGCCTGCGCTGTGCTCATTCACCTACAAGGAGCTGGAAGATGCAACCAATGGCTTCAGCGAGGAGCTCGGCAGAGGAGCTTTCGGTACGGTTTACAAAGGCGCGCTTGTGTCAGACATGACCGAAGTTCTCATAGCCGTCAAGAAGTTGGAAAGTATGTCCGAACTCGAAGCAGCCGAGAAGGACTTCATGAACGAGATTCGCACCATCGGTCTGACCCACCACAAGAACCTCGTCCGGCTGCTCGGGTTCTGCAAGGAGGGGACGCACCGCCTTCTGGTCTACGAGTTCATGAGCAACGGGTCTCTGAACAAGTTCCTGTTTGGAAGGGACTCGCCCGGCTGGAACCAGCGTATCGAGATCGCTCTGGGGATCGCGAGGGGGCTGGCGTATCTTCACGAGGAGTGCAGGACGCAGATCATACACTGCGACATAAAACCTCAGAACATACTTGTGGACGACAATTTGGTCGCGAAGATATCCGATTTCGGTCTGGCAAAGCTCCTACGGCTCGAGCAGACACGGACGAGCACGGGCATCAGAGGGACCATAGGCTACTTTGCGCCGGAATGGTTCAAGAACTCTGCGATCACCGTGAAGGTGGACGTGTATAGCTTCGGGGTGCTTCTTTTAGAGATCATATTTTGTAAGAAGAACTTGGACTGGGATTATGGTCTGGAGAGCGAAGTGAAGCCGACGCTGACGGACGTTGCTAAAGAGTGCTACCGGACCGGGAGGCTAAAGCAGCTGGTGGAAGAAGACGAGGAGGCGATGAAGGACGGGATGAGGCTGGAGAGGTTTGTGATGGTGGGTATCTCTTGCATTCAGGAGGAGCCATGGATGAGACCTAGCATGAAGAAAGTAGTGCAGATGCTGGAAGGAACAGCTGAGGTTGGTGTCCCTCCCAATATGTATTCACTCCAAATGTAGGAATGTTTGTTCGTTCAGGGGTGGACTAAGGAAATATGTCATCTAATGGAGACTGAGTACTGATGGACTGCAGTAAGCTTTGCTGGAGACACATATTCCGATGTCAATCTTATTCTGACACAATTGGAAGACCTAATACATAGATATCCCAAAATATAGTGTATTAAGCCATACTGTTTGGTATTGCCTCCTACGAAACTGGTTATCTTCAGTTTGCTCTCTCAAACTGGAAGGATTTACCGAACTTGCAAAAGCTCTAGACCGGATAATGCCTTTGTAAATATATCTGCACTTGATCCGTAGTGTTGAAGTAGGACAAATCTACTCTCTCCAGCTTCATGTGATCTTGCAAGAAATGGAACTTGATGTCAATATGTTTACTTCCTCCCATGGGTACTGGACGCAGCTCTACTTTACGTGACTATTGTTGTGCACGACGAGGAAACAAGTAACACAAAGAATCAACTTTAAACCTGATGATGGCGGAAAAAGCTAGCAAAAACAAAATTACAGAATAATAGCACAAGAACACAAGTATTTAAGACTGCAATTCCACGGAATAAAAAGGAAGAAATACTTTATAGATAAAATTTTACAAGGATTACAATCACATACACAAAAAAGGACAACCTTCCCTTGTTGAGTAACAAAAAATTAGGTTCCTAGAAAAATTAGAGAGGAAAATTATATTATACCCAACTAAATATATAGAAACTTCGTCCTCGAAATTAAACTAAGTACGGTACGAAAGGCAATGATATTTAAATGCAAAGGGTACACCAAGTTCTACAAGCTACCAAAATAATAAGAATTTAGTTAACAGTAAAATTCTTGTCATGAACTCACTTACAAGATATTTGGAGAAGATATATTTCCAAAGGAAATACAAGTATTTTAGGTACTCCAAACACTCGTCAAGAATCCACAGGAGGAGACTAGGTACTTTAAGGTGCTATTGGGTTAATAACTCTCTAGAGGGATGCATGATAGAAGAAAAAACACTACTCTTAATATTTACAGGTCCTATACTTAACAAGACATAAGGCATGACTTGATTGGATTTCAACTGAGGTGAGGTGGTACTGAGAGATTCGGTCATCGTACGACACATATGACATAATGAACAAGATCGAGAGATTCACAAAAATTGAGATTATTATTATTATTTATATATCTTTATTAGTTTGTATTTTGTTATTAGAATTATTGTGCTAATTGAATAAAATTTCTATCTAATCATTTGGAATGTTGTAAATCTTTATTAAGGCTAGAGTTTAGTGTAAGTCAGACTCCAACTAATCAACCCTTCCTACGTTTACACCATGTTTTATTTTGTGTTACTTCCACTAGCTTCCGGGCCCGCCCACAATTGTTGTAGCATGGGAACAAATGCAAATCTCATGCTTCCTTCATTGCTAGCTTTAGCATGCTACTGTTGCCCTTTTCATGCAAGTGGCTATATAATTTCTTTTGGAAGAGCCTGTTGTGTACGAAACTTCTCCATTACAATCCAACTGGGAAACCCTCTTCTTAATACCCGAATGCAACCTACCCAAAATTCAAACAATTACATTCAGTGTTGTGGATCTGGGACGAACGGACACAGTCCCCTAATCCCACCCGATCGTGACTCGTTAGGGAGAGGATAATGTCATGACCCACATCCGGAATATGGACACGCATGTTTAACTACGTCCAGCCTAGGTCGTAAGAATGACGTAGAACGTTTTCTAGGTCCACAATACTATCTAAACATATCATACAGTATATATATGGTACATGTCATGCCATCTCAACTCCAAATTAAGGAACAAGTATAATCACATAATAAATAATACTCAATCACAATCTCAAACTAAGGAAGTGAAAGCACGATATGGAATAGAAAAGATAAAATAAGAATCACAAATACATCCACAAGTCCACACTATAAGTCTAGGCACAATGCAACTCCCAAAATAATATACATTCCATAATTCTAAAATGAGACTAATAAAATGTCTAAACAATATAAGTCTAAGCTTCCTTAGTCGCTGGTACTAGGTTCTCCTGATTTAGGGGAGTATCCTCTAATGGTTTGTAGTTCTGCGGCCCGTAGTAAGTGGGACACTGCTCCCCAAGTCCAATCATCTAGAAAATATATCCAATCAGGATTGGAGCGAAGTACAAAAATTTGAAAGCAGTTCCAAATACATGGTAGAGCATATATGACAGGTAATAGAAAAGAAAACAAGATAACTAGCAACATGAATTGAAAATGAACTATAGTAAACTGGTAATGTACTGAAAAGGAAAGAACATGTAAAATGGAATAACTGTAAGTAATAAAAATATATAAAAATAGCTAATGTGCCTTAGAGTACAAGTTCGTTATGTGATTGGTTTGGGTTGAATACGAATGTAATAAGGTAACTCGATTACATGTGTAATGTGTAATCGACATGTACACGAATATACTGGACTTGTCACATAACCAACTCCTACTCCCCCATCCCCAAACAATACTCATGGATCCAATCACGATACTTTACGAACAAGAATATAAGCACACTCAACACGAGTAGTGTGTGAACACAAATTACATGATAATTAATACCCGATACAAATGATGAAATACATGTGAAGGAGTACCCATTGAACACGGTAAGAGGATAATATCTCCTGACATGATCCATATAGTACCAGTCCGTGTAATCACTGTGTCGGAATCAAGTATATCAGTTCTAGAACCAGTGATATATACACTTTCATGAAATAAAAAATAATAGAGAGATGTACTCGCCTCTGGTCCTGAGCAAAGGGTGTATCTCGATGCCCAAGCTGGTGTCACACAATCCTATATAGGAAATATCATGTTAAATAGTGTAATAAAGTGATAAAATGCTAAAATGAGCTAAATCATGATGTTCTAGGTCCATACTAAGTCATACACCAACTTCTAGGTCCAAGTTAAGGTTATTAGTCTATATTGGTCACTATCTAGCTAATACTAGCTTGTACTAGCTATACTAGGTTATTACCTTAGTTAATAACTATAACCTATCATTAACTTAATAAATGGTATCCTTATACCCTTATACTAACTGATAATATATATTAACTAATGATACTAACTAAGCTAACTAATTAACTATACGCAACTTACACTATATACTAACTAACACTAATAATACTAACTACTAACTGAGACTGATATACATCAATGCAACCTGGTACCCTTTCCATTTTGGGCAATACTTCCCAACTCGATACCTGAACTCCTAACTTGATACCTGCATCTCTGATATACCTCAAGAAATCTTATAGTTCAGTTTTATACTGAAACTGTGCCAAGGATTGGTCTAAAATCTGATACCAAATTCAGTGAACACCACAAGACCACTCACTTATAGTCCTAACAAAATACTCTAATTGGCCTCACCCCTAATACCTATAGTGCACCTAAAACACACAAATACTACCTCTCGAATTGACATCAGTTCTCGAAGGACTTATACACTTGCAACTCATGTTGCTATTGATGTGGCCTGGTCCCAGGTATCCCCAAAACTCTAATGCTCCTCTCATTGGCAGCAAGTTGCTATGATTTTTAAATGAGCATACACCTCAACCATTGACTAACATTCTTGTACACCCCAAATAAATATCCAACTATACAAACCCATGTACTTAGTTGCATAATACAACTCCTTAACTTACCTTCTTCACACTAACGAATCATATACCCCATGCTACCTAGAGTTGCAACTGCTAAGCATACCTGAGCACAAGACTTCCCAAGTAGAGCCTAGGTACATGAACAATACATCTCACTACTATTACCCCATCCCTTATATGCAACTGAGCTTGAAACCCCTCTGTACCTGACTGCAACCACACACAACACACTCACCACACACACTGCTAACATATACTGCATATCCCTCATACCAATTGCCCCCCAAATCAAATGACCATCACCCCAACACAATGCCACCCACTGATATGTATATATATATATATATATATATATATATATATATATATATATATATATATATATATATATTAGACACACATACACCAATAATCAATGCATACAGTCCCCACAATATATATAAATATCATCAATACATATATACACTCTAAATTATATTCACATATATATTATTCATTAAAGGCATTTAAGCAAACACTTTAAAGTATACACTTAGGAAAATCATGATACTCATCCCATTGAAATGCCAAAACCCCCAAATACTCCTTGTTAATCATTACACATATCAAATACACAAATATTAACTATTAGAACTAGTTACAAAAAAAATTAAAGAGAATTGCACAAAATCACACAAAATGAGTTCTGTATCACACCATATCATGATACGGCCTATTCGTGTCCAATTGTGGACACGTAGATAGTCCTTAAACCCCAATCTAAGTCTAATTAGACTAAATTAGTGTCATTAAACACACTTGATGTGTCAATCTCGTAATTTCTCCAAATCATACAAAAACTTATGTAGAAGTGTCAATACTCATCAATTAGGCCTAGAACTTCATCATATAGCTAACCATATGCCATGTGAGGGTTCCTAATGGTCAAATACATGATTTAGAACCTTAAATAAAGGAGAAATTCAGATCTATACCTATTGGGAGATGGATTTTCAATAAATTTCTCAAATGGACACGAATCGGGTACAAGCTCCATGCCAAATACTCCTCCTCCAAGTGCTCCTTGCAAATCCAAGTTTCAATGCTCCTTGCTCGATTAAATTGAGAGAGAATGTAATAAATTTGGTTGAATTGATGGAGGGATGAAGTAAATTGGTGATATAGAAAAATTGGGGATCTAAAATAAATGGAGAGAATGAGAAGAAGAGAGAGAAAGACCCCTTAAGTGGCCGACCCCCTCCTTTCTCCTTCTCCAAGGAATAACCAATTTCCATTATACCCCTACATGCTAATTATGAGGAATAATTAAGAAGGGCTATTTTAGGAAGTCTCTAAACTTCCTAAATTAGTGTCATTAAACACACTTGATGTGTCAATCTCGTAATTTCTCCAAATCAAACAAAAACCTATGTAGAAGTGTCAATACTCATCAATTAGGCTTAGAACTAAATTAGTGTCATTAAACACACTTGATGTGTCAATCTCACAATTTTTCCAAATCACACAAAAACCTATGTAGAAGTGTCAATACTCATCAATTAGGCCTAGGACTTTATCATATATGTAACCATATGTCATGTGAGGGTTCCTAATGGTCAAATGCATAATTTAGAACCTAAAATAAAGGAGAAATTTATATCTATACCTATTGGGAGATGGATTTCCAATAAATTTCTCAAATGGACACGAACCAGGTACAAGGAAATACGAAACATAACTCTCTTCTTTGCACAGTCAATTGTCGTATTGCATGCTCCGAGCCAATCCATGCCTAAGATGATGTCGTAATTGGCGATCCAGGACTATTGAATCCAAGGACACATACTTTTCTCCAATGCAAAGATAACCATCCCTGCAAATTGAACTTGCAGGAAAATCTATTCCGAACGGAGTGTTGACACTAAGATTCATATCTAACGGTGTCTTACAAAATTTATGTTCATTAGCAAATGCAGATGATATGAAGCTATATGTAGCACCAGAGTCAAATAGTACTCGAGCAGGTATTTCTCTGTAAAGCAATATACCTGTTATGACAGTATTTAAGGTAAGCACTTCTTCTTGAGTCAGTGCAAACACTCTACCCTGTCCTCCTAGTCGTGGGTTATAAGCATTTGCAGCTGCTTCCTGTGGAGCTCGTGGCGTATGTCCACGATTCTGAGTGCGATATTGATCGTGATTCTAATTTCTACCCTCACTATTGCACCACGCAGCCTTGTCATCCAAACTGCCACACTTAAAACATCCATCCCGATACTCGTCTTGAAGGTGTCCAATACGCTTGCACCTGTTACAGTATGGTCGATGATAGGGTCCCCTGTTATCATTTGTGTTTTGACACTTGGAAGCATCAGACCCGTTTGCTGCCATGGGCCGTTTGTAGCTGTTCCCACAGTTGTGCTGTGTTGCCCCTAGATAATAAAATTTCTCCATCTCGAGAGCCGTTTCATATAAGCTTCCCAGTACATCACACACTTTCGGTTGAGAACATCATGTTGTAAGCCCTCATGCAGACCTTCCATGAATCGCAGTCATTTTGTCTCATCATTCAGAATCATGTAGCCGCCGAACTTGGATCGCTTTAGGAACTCTGCTTCGTAGTCGCTGACGGACATATTGCCCTAATCGAGCTCTACGAACTCTTTTTCCTTCCTGTGACGGACAACTGGTGGAATGAACTGTGCAATGGATGCCTGCTTAAATGTCTCCCAAGAGACTTTGGCTTCTTGGTTGGTACCGCATAATGCTTGTCTCTTTGACTCCCATCAGTCATCTGCTTTGAAACGTAGCTGCACAGCCGCACAATCCCCTCTTTTGGTGCCTTGCACATCCAACATACGGAAGATGCCCTCTAAAGTCTTTAGGAAGTCCATTACTTCCTTTGGTTCAACTTTGCCATTGAACTCAGGTGGATTGCAGCTTTTGAATTCAAAAAACTTGAATGTCGGTCGCCTTCTTGGAGGTTGTTCCGTCTCCTCTGCTTTTACTATCACTGTTTTTTTTGCGGCAGCCACTATGGTCTCGTTGTTATTCTCAGTTAATGTAGCCACCAGTTGAGACAAGTTGTCAACTTGCAGTTGTTGCGCATTGAATCGCGCTTGAAACTGGTTGGTAAGCTGCACTTGAAGCTCACAATGTTGTGCCTCAATCATCTTGTGATGTGCATCGCTCTGCTTCCTCTGCACCTCTAATATTTTTATTACTTTTTTATTGGGTCAGACGACGATGTCGCCTTGGCGCTATCACCCTTAGTCATCTACAAAAGAAATAACTTACATTAGCACTCATAAAATATTTATGGGCTTATTGTATGGAATATTATTTCATGCAGCACTATCGAAAAGTAAATCATCTGAAAAAATCGTTATTGTTTGAAAACTTCCACTTGAAAACCAATTTTTTGAAATCTGAGGAATAGTAAACCGTGCTCTGATACCAACTTGTCACGCCCCAGTTCCGCAGAACCGATTCGTCCTCCCATTCGGTTCCGCAGAATCGTTCGTCCTCGTTGGGCATAATGTCGTACAAGTCTGGGGTTGCACTTGTACAAGGCAAGAACGTGCACATGTGTCAAATATTTTTGTAACCAGTTCCACAACACAGCAGCAGATTATAAAACACACATTTGTATAGGAAGAAAATAATTCTTTTGTTGATTCATTGCAACAAAGTATAATTTTTTCAACACCGAAATGGAAATGCCTGAACGACTTACATAGCTTTGCATAAAAGAAAGACTGATAGGCTGACATAAAATAATATTCTTATCATATACATTATGCCCCTTTATTACTTCTTGAAAACTTGAAAGCAACTATTATAGAAATCTTTAAAATACTTTGAAAATAGGAAGAAGTTGAAAAGATTGCAACAAAAGTTTTAATTCCCTTGAGTGCCCCCGGTATCTCGGTCACCTAGTTTCCCATAGAGACGTGGATCAGTACTTAACTTGTACTGGTGAGCAGAACTGATCCACTCACCAAAACCAACACTTCTTAATTAAAGCAACAATTAAATAGGCAACATTATAAATACAATATTACAATAGGCAACCGTTTATAAGCAACATTTCATGCAATAAAATATATATAAGCTTGCCCATATGGAATCCTTACCCCGGCCAATGGTTGTTCTCGTATAATTTATAGGATTGTTCTTACCGCCCCTGTGTAAGATATCATTAGTATGCAACTCATTCTCACTTGGTCATTTGTGGTGTAGCATCATGATGGACATGTCATATAGGACTTCGATGGACGTGCGATGCGCCAATCAAAGCAGGCCTAGTAAGCTTTAATGAATGTCTCGCTTATACCCGGCGCTACCAAAATGCTACTATTTCCCCTGGGCCGAACGGTCCCCAGTACCCTAGGTCCCGTTCTAGAAAATTTACTACCTTGTGCACAAGTTGTCCATGACCATACAATGCATCTACGAGTATATGATAAGCATAAATAACAATGTAAGGTATTGAAACATTCAGAGCAACAATGTATATTTCCCCATTCTTATTTCATCATACTTATTCATTTGATTCAATTCCTTAGGCTCCAATTTACTGCTAAATCATGGCACCAGACCACGACACAATGATTATATCCTTCCCTGCGTTACATAATTGAACTTCCCTCTTATCAATGCTATTCCATTGATCTATAATAGTGGTATGAAACTTGTGACATTATTGGCTTTATCGATCATTAGACTTAGCAAGGTTACAAGAGAACATTAGTAATTATTGGCATGAAGGAGTAGAGAAGAAGGGACAGAACTGCTCACCAAATAGAGAATGTCGAGAGAGAAAAGTCGCTTGTTCTCTCAGGCTCCGGTCATACGTCTATCTGCATTGGCACCAACATTTGGTTAGACTACCATCTTCATTTCTCTCAGAGTTCTCTAGAATGAATGCATACAATCGATAAAAATGGGATAAACAATCAATAATCGAAAACCATTCACGAAGATATATTCATCAAAACCAAGCAGCAAAAATCCAAGAAAGCCAACCAAAAATCCACCGAAAGCTATTGGACTCATTCCAACAGAAGTCGATCCATTAATTGGAAATGTTCATTATATTGTCCATAATCGATTCCACTGTAAATTTTCCCCATACTCAATTTCGACTGAGTCAATCGAGCCACAAGCATTATATAGTGTACCACTAGGAGTGAGACACTACAAATATCTAGTTATAAACTCCTAGCAGTTTCTTGTATGAATCTGGGTGTGGCATTCCTCAGAATCTATCCTAGACATAATACAACAAAACAAGTTCTAATAGTAATATAAACAAGTTTAATATACATTGCACAAACGGACTCATGTAATCCATGACAACAACCAAGCCACGTGTAACCAACTGAATCCAGGTAAAGCCAAGTGAAACCATGTCAGTCCAAGTGAAGCCAGGTAAAGCCATGTGAAACCAGGTAAAGCCATGTCCAATCAGATAAAATCAAGTAAAACCAAGTCAAGCCATGTCTGATGAAGCCATGTAAAGTTATGCCAAGTCAAGTCCAGTCAATCATGTCATTACGTGTAGCCGGGCAAATCCGGGTAAAATCGAGTGAAGCCAAGTCAAGTCAAGTCAAGTCATCATAAGACATGTAAGTTCATGTCCAAAATTAGGTTAACTCATTGCGGGTCCAAGCAAAAGTCAGAAGTTTCAACATGAAATCACGAAAAACCAAAAATTCCTAAAGAAAGTGAACGATCGGTATACCGTCGGTATAGTCCAGTACACCGTCGGTACACCGGTCCAGAGAAAGGAAAAATACAAAAAGTTTTGAATTCCAACAAATTGGTATACCGTCGGTATACTGTAGTATACCATCGGTATGTCGTTCCAAGTAGGCAAAAAGTTACTGGAAAATAAAGTTTCACAAATCGGTATACCGTCGGCACAACCCAGTACATCGTCGGTATGCCAGCCAAGACAAATATCTAACAATGTCGGCAAGATCGGTATACCATCGAAATATTGTAGTACACCGTCGGTATTCTGATAGGGTTCACATGAATATATCTAAAAATTAAGTCGGTCAAAATTGGTATAACATCGGTATACTGTAGTATACTGTCGGTATGCCGATTTCCAAGAATAAACATGGTTACGTCAAGTCTGATTTTCGGGACCCAAATCAAACTCCAAAAATTACCAGAACCAAGTCTAACAAGAAGTCAAGTCTAGGGTAAGTCTCATATCACAATATGGACTAAATCTCACAGTCACAACACCGGTACCGTTTCAGTTACCGAGTTACCAAAAAGGGACGAGCCAAGATTCTATAAGAAATCAAAATCGAGATGGTCACTAGGCTAGAAATCGCGATATGAATACTAATAGTATAGCAAGTCTAAGCTAATAAGCAGTAACCAAAGCTCTAGGAAGTAAAATGACAGAAAGTAAAAGAAGTTCACAAAATCGACAATGTGTACTTGCCTAACGCGAGCTCCTAGCCTAAAACTTCAAATCCACCACAACGAAGGGGTTCAGAAGCCACACTCCAGTTCTTAAGACCACGCTTCCAAGCTTGAGAGAAAATGAAGAAGAGAGGAGAGAGAAAGAGAAAGAAATGAAATGAAATGAATCAACTACTATTTATAGAAAAATATCTCGAAAATATCTCGAAAAGTGAAATAAATATTTGTCGGACAGTATGCCATCGGTATACTGTAGTATACCGTCGGTATACCGGTCAAGTAGTAAAGTTTTAATTTTGAGAATTTTTGAGCTTCCTCGAGATCCAATAAAATACGATAACTAGCACAAAATACGTATCCTCATAAACTACGAATATTGTGAGATGAGTCATATTTTGGTACGCATTCCACGCCCCAGTACACCATCACCATCTGGCGCCCCCACCGCAACCTCATCCTCCGTCGGCTTATCCTCCACATCGACCTCAGCCATGCCGCCCTCACCATCAGCCGCCCCCACCGCGTCGTTCCCATCCAGGGATATGACCGTCCCATCTAGATGAGGTAAATAATACCCCGTAGTACTGCTGATCACATGATCAAAACCCAAATCATCATCACCTACGACAGGAGACGCAACCTCAGGTGAAGCCGTACCACCATGATCATCCTCAAGAGAATTGGGAAACTCAGGCTCATAAAATTTAACATCTCGAGAGACAAAAAAATCATCAGTAGCAAGATCATACAATTTCCAACCCTTTTTGCTAGGGGAAGATTCCACAAAAACACACTTTCGACAGCGACTGGCAAAATTTTCCATTTTAGATTTTTGGTTCTGGGCAAAACATAGACAACCAAAAATATGTAATTCATCATAAGAAAGTGAAGCATCAAATAAAATTTTATAAGGGGTTTTAAAACCATGAAGACTTGAAGGGGTTCGATTGATCAAATAACCGGCCATCAAAATACATTCTCCCTAAAACAAAATTGGCAAATTTTCCTAAAAAAGTAAAGCACGTGCCACATTCAAAATATGTCTATATTTTCATTCGACCCACCTATTCTGCTAAGGTGTACGCACACAATGTCTGAAATAAAATACCATTCTGTGCAAAGTAGTCACATAGGCAATTAAACTCAGAACCATTATCACTTCTTACAATTCAAACTTTGGAATTAAATTGCCGCTCAATCATAGAAAAAAATGACGAGAACATCTTCTATACTTTATTCTTATCAATCAACAAAAATATCCAAACAACTCGAGAAAAATCATCCACAATCGTCAAAAAATCTCTAGCTCCACACGAAGAAGGCGTAGGATACGGCCCCCAAAGATCACAATGTATCAAATCAAAAATTACAATAGCCCGAGAGTCAATGACAGAAAAAATACCTCGAGTTTGCTTTGTCTGATGACAAACTTCACATGTCTTATTAACTGAACTACTAGAGCTACTAACAACAGGAAGAGACTTTACTACTTTATCAGAAGGATGCCCAAGACGCTGATGCAAAATGTCCAGAGAAGTCGTCCCAGTCACTACCAAGGCCTGAGTCTTCGGTACAATACGACAGTAGTAGAGTCCGTCCCGCAGTTCACCGACGCCAATCAGGGTCCTCAAACTGGGGTCCAGTATCACGCACAATTTTTTAGTAAATTATACAACACAATTTGTATCATCAATAAGATGGGCCACATAAATTAAATTATAATATAATTGAGGTACGAATAGAACATTCGTGAGAACAACACCCGGTGCAAGAGCAACACGCCCTCAGCACGAGGCAACCGCACGAGGTAACATGATTCGAAGCGCATGTATCAATAATCCAAGGTGCAATGACTTACCCATCATATGGTCCTCCGGAGATTTGACCGAAGAGTTACCAAGCAGAGAAATAAGTTGTTGCCATTGGTTCGGAGTTATTCCCGGAATACCGCCTGCACCATCACCTGTCATATGTGTCTATGCCGCAGCCACCACGCCACGTCCTGCTACCGTCAAACGCACCTCCGTACCCCGTCCACGTCCACCACCAGTCTCGTGTCCGCCACCACGTCCACGGCCAGCTCCTCGTCCGCTGCCACGCGGCCTATCCCCCCACCAATCCAAAAATCTATGTTTCTCGAAGCAAGTGGCTTCTTCATGTCCGTTGCGTTTGCAAAAATTGCAAAGCAACTCCGATTTATCCCGAGCATCCAAACGAAATGGCCCACGGTTAACAGAAGGAGTTTTAACCGTAAGCGCCACAACCTCGTCTCGTTCAGAGGAAACTTGTGTGGACGTGCTCAATCGTTCCTCTTGTAGAATGAATTGATAAGCACTCGCCAAAGTAGGGAACGAATCTTGTGCCAATAAAGTCGAGTGAATGTTGCCATAGTGTTCATGATTGATCCCATAAAGAAACTGATGAAAGTGCTCCTCATCAATCCTTTTCTGCAGCTTCTTCGGGATATCACACGTACATCTGCGAACCTGCACGTCGGAATAGGTTTATAAGTCCCCAACTCATCCCAAAGAGTCTGCAATTTGCCAAAATAGTCGACCACGGGCATGGATTTCGTTTGGCGACACTCTGCCAACGAATGTTTAATCTGTTGATTTATAGCGCCATTTTTCACGCTAAATCGGTCCTTGAGCGAATCCTACAATAGTTTCGTCTCCTCAAAGTATATAGGGTATCATTTTTTTCACCAAAGCGTCAATAGTGTGCAAGATCCATTGCACAAGTATCTATTGGACACAGTATCAATCCTCCAATTTGTCATTCTCCGTAGGTTCATCGATAGACCTGTCAATAAACCCAAAATTTTGTCGAGCCCGTAGAGAAAACCGAATAGATCTCGACTATTCCTCATAATTTTTTTTCACGAAATACCACTTTCGTAATTGTATTACCCGGATTGTCATTAGAACCAAGGTAATACGGGTATGTGGGATCGATCCTTGTTGCCGCCGCCACCGACGTAGAAAACTCGCCGCCTCCGCTACCGCTCGTCATATCGTCGGTCGAAGGCAGACACGTCGCCGTCGCCGTGGAGAAAAAATCGTCGCCGCTGCCGTCGCTATGGGAAATGAAATCGTACCCTAGCCGTCATTCTCCGATACCATGTAAAGAAATAGTTGGAGAGAATAATCTAGATCTTTCATCATCATCATATATATATATATATATATATATATATATATATATATATATATATATATAAAAACTTAGACTTAAGTCATATGGACCAATTATCCTATATATAATTTAATTATATAATTTAATCCCAATAGTGCCACTACGATTGACACATTTTGTGCATAATGCTTCACTGGTACGCTTTTGTTTTTTTTCAATGAGTCAATCGGATTGTATGGAAAAATTTGGCTTTTTTCCCCGAGAGCCAATTTAATTTTCTCTAAAATAATAATAATAATAATAATAATAAATATTTTGGAATTGCTATCCAAAATCTAAGACTCCTTCCAAATTAATTTCTATATTTACAATAAATGCGAAGTATTTGTGGGCCGAGAAGTCCCAATAAGCACCTTGGTCTTAGACTCCTTCCAAATTAATTTATATGTCTCTACTATTATAATGCAACTTGAAAATAGTTCAAAAATGAGTCGTCCAAACTGTGTATCCTCCACTAAATAATAATAAAAAACAACAAAAAATCAAAAAAAAAAATTCTTTCTAACCTTGTATATAACTCCTCACGTAGTTAAAAACAAAAAATAAATCCTTCAACTACCTTAACATATGATAGGTCCTAAAATATATTCAATATTTGAATTATATTTAAACTAAATATATATAACAATATCTAACTAAATAAATACCCAAAATTACCTTAGCATATTATAGGTCCTAAAATACATTCACACTTATTCATTATTCAAACATATCATATTATCTAACTAGATAAATAGCCAAAATCCTAGAAACATATATATAACAAATGATAATAAAAATATATTCTACAAACACATTTATAACAGAAGACTTCCAACGTTGAACAACGGCAAAAGTATTTTCTCAGGAAAACCGTGTCAAGCCATTCCTTCTCTTCTCCCCCTCCCTGTAACACATGATTTTTCTTTTGAGTAGTTTGCATCTCTTCAGCAACGGCAAAAGTCTTTTCTCAGGAAAACCGCGTCAAGCCTCTCCTTCTCTTCTTCCCTCCCTCCCTATAACATATGATTTTTCTTTTCAGTAGTTTGCTAACTCGATCGTCTCTTCAGCAAAGAAATAAAATAATGGCAATATCATTCCTGAACTTTTTACTACTGTTCTTCTTCCTCCAATATCTATCACTAGCTCAACCTGCTGCTTACAGTTACAACAACATAAGCATAGGAACCACCCTCACTCCCCTTACCAATCCTAGCTCATGGCTCTCCCCGTCCGGCGACTTCGCCTTCGGCTTCCTCCCCAACCCGGCCAACACCTCCCTCTCCCTCCTCGCCGTCTGGTTCGACAAGATGGACAACAAGACCATCGTGTGGTGCGCCAACGGAGACCACCCGGTCGACGCAGAAAGTTCCAAGCTCACGCTAAGCCCCGACGGGCAATTCTCTCTTAAGGACCCCTCCGGTCAAGAGATATGGAACCCCGGCGTGAACAAGACCTCCCACGCGGCGATCCTCGACACGGGCAACCTCGTGCTCTCGGCGGCGAACGGCACGGTCCTGTGGCAGAGCTTCGACCACCCGACCGACACTGTCCTGCCTGGCCAGACGCTCAAGCAAGAGACGAAAGTTTTCGCGAGGCTCATGGATACCGACTACACTCGTGGAAGGTTCGTGATGGTGCTGCAGGGCGTCGACGGCAACCTCGTGATGTATCCTGTCGCTTTCCCGACTCCGTTCCACCACCCCGAAGCGTACTGGGCTACTGACATCACCGGGCCAGGAATATTTCAGGTCATCTACAACGAGTCTGGAAGCATCGACGTCTCTTATAACAATACATTTCACAATGTAATCTCTACAGTAGTCCCCGCCGACCACTACCACAGGGCGACGCTCGACCCCGATGGCATTTTCAGGCAAGTCTTTCAAGTTGTCACTGTTGAGTGCTGATGCATGCATCTGCTTATATAATCTTCTAAATTCAATCAGTTTACTAGTTTTGAAAGTAAATTTTCAAATAAATTTTTTTTTTTTAAATGTTATTCTCGACAACTATATAAATATTTCATGAAAACAAAAGAAAAAAATAAAAATAAAAATAACATTCTTAAAAAATGACAAAAATATCATTAAAAAAATTAAAAAAACGAAGAGAAAAACGAAAAAGGATAAAAAAAAAGTCAAAAAAAAACATAAAAATAAACACAACACGCACGCGCGCACACACACATATATATATATATATATATATATGAAAGAAGAGCAACTCTATTTATAAACAAATTCAGTTACATCCATGCAAGCTAAGGGTCATGTCTTGCCTGCCCCATCACATTTACATCGAATTCTATATTGTGTAATATATCTATGAGTGGGGTCTTCTTGCCCTCAAATATAGAGTTATTTCTCAATTTTCACACATGCCAGACAGTCGATGCTAGACGAGTGCGAGTCTTTCCATACCAATTAGCTCATCTATGCTCCAGTCTTCTTATTTTCCCAGCTCATTCCGCCCTCTACCGATCTCCCTAAGCATGCTCCAGTTGCAGTACCGGGATCCCAAGCCCTGGATATTGCAAACCCTAATCTTTGGCCGTTATTGGATGCCTGCAACGATTAAGATTGAGGCACCCAGGAAGTTACGGGGTCAAGCAACGGGGGCACTATTTAACTCCCTTTTTGAAGAATTAAGTTATGGGTTTGTGGTGGGTACAGTGCAGGTGCGGTGGTGTGGTGCGGAGCTAGTGCCGTGGTGCGGTGCTAGTGCGGAGCTGGTGTGGTGGGGTGAGGCTGTGGTTGCGGCTGCATGAGGCCTTCGGGCTGGACGGGGCCTTCGGGCGTGGATGGGGCCTTCGAGTCAGGATGTAGCCTTCGGGTTAGAATGGAGCCTTCGGGCTGTGATTATATATTTAGGCCTTCGGACTAGGATTGGTTGTAAGTATTCGGGCTGACTTTGTTGCCTTTCGGAGGGATCTGAATAAAATTTATCTTGTTCGAAAAAAAATAATTAACAAAAAAATTGGTTGTCCCTAACAAATGATAAAAAAAAAACTATGGAGCCTAGACGTCTACCTCCCACGTCTCTCTATAGGGCTCAAGGTGCATAATAGGCCTAGTGATCTGAAACCTGGCTCGAATCTGGTACAGTCAAACTGGGCTAAGCTGGCCCATCCCACTATGACCTGGGTTTACGCCCCAAAGGTTAGACTCCAATAAAAATATAACTGTGGCATAAAAAAAATCTACGTAGGCATCTAGATAAGGGTATCTAGTATCTTGCATCTTCTTGAAAAATGTATCATTTTTCAATACGTGTTATTATTGTTAGATATGTATATTTTTTTTAGAGGATTTATGTTTTAGTTTTTGCTTTCAACATCTCTGCAAGATTCCCTTGTTGTAGTACAAAAAAGGCTCGAAGAGAAGCTGAAAACAAAAACTCAAACGTAAGTCATATTTTTTTTATGTGACTTATATTTGAGTTTCTACTTTCAACCTCTCTACAAACTTCTTTGTGGTATTACAATGAAAGCTTGAAAAGGTTGGAAACAGAAAGTTAAACATAAGTTTTATCAATAAACAATGAGTTATATAACAAGAGTAATATATATCAAAATTTTATTAAAATATTGGCATCATTTTTGATATATTGGCATGATATATCTTTTTTATATTGTAGTAAGAAGAAAAGCAGAATGCTACCATATATTTTGGAAGTCTGCGACTTGAAGATCAACTTATAAATAAATTTGTACTTTTATTTTCCTAAGAAAATGTTATATAAAATTTCTGAAATTAATAAAGTTTATTTATGTAAATTAGTTTTTTCATAAGCCCAGTCCAGTAAAATCCTACCCATTCATATCCAGGTTTTGGGCCGGACTAGATTTGGGATTATGTTTCCTAGACCCGGCCTGGCTTCCTCCCCGGGCTGATTTATCCCGGCCCCAAAATCGATCAAACATGTTTAATTTTGGGCCTAGGTTGGGACCGCCGATAGACACTAATATATGGCAGGCCATGGTGTGAAGTTTAAAATCTTAATTATCTAAAGTCTAAATCCGAAAAAGCAATTTGTTTTGTTTGGATGTAACCTATGAATAAAAGTTGTTTGTTTGTATATTTTACATCTGAGCACTGAATAAAAATTATTGAGGCTATTATACCCTTATACTGAATTTTATTGACAAAGATATTAAGATAAATTTGAAATAATTTCTATTCAGATTCAGATGTTAGATTTCAGAGGTTCTTTAACGTCTGAATGTTTTAAGACAAAATTCAGATATTGGTCCTGAATTTGTTGCCAACCAAACAATGGGAAATTTTCTATTTAGACATCAGAGGTGAAAAGGAACAACACCTTAGACATTGATTTTGGTGGAACAGTTCTCTTCGTTGTTGGAATATTCCATATATTAATTTTCTCAAAGTTTGTACCAGTTTTTGATAAATTATGTATGTTAGATTATAGCAATGACAGTTCTAGAATTGTTCGCTATCCGAAAAAGAAGTTGTCATGAACACATGACATCCATCCTTAATCGATAATCATATTTTTTGGACTCATCATAAATAATAATATTTTATTTATATAGCCTAATATCTTTCATGACCTATTATGTTATTGTTTTAGTATAGGATTTAATTTTGCCAACAGTTTCAAATGTATGTCATTTGTCCACTATTAGATGCAATGCTTGACAACTATCCAACCCGCCGATTTTGAGAATTTCGGCCACATAAGTACAACAGCAACAAAATTTTTACTCCAAAGTTTTGGAATCAACTGTTTGAATTTCCTTCTTCCATTCAACTCTTTTGAGGGTCATATTCTGGTTAAAACTAATAAAATTCATATAATTCTATTGCACTTTAAATTATGTTCATCTAATCTCTAGTCCAACGGCTCTATCAACTATTATTTATCGCTTTTCATTATGAAAAAATATATTGATTTATGTTACTAATGTCCAAATCATTTAAGTAAATTTTTTGTCATCTTTTTTTAGTTGGTATCATTTCTAATTTTTTATGAATGCAGTCATTATTTATTCTATCTTTATATATATATGGACATATGGCATCTATTCGTAATCGTTGATCAGATTTTTGGACTCATGATAAATAACAATATGTTAATCTTTCATGAGCTTTTATGTGACAATTTTAGTATAGGATTTAATTTTGCCAATAGTTTTGAATGGATGTCACTTGACTATATTTGATTCCATGCATGACAGTTATCCAACCTGTCGATTTTGTGATTTTCGACCAATAGTGTACAACAACAAAACTTAATTACTATTTCCAAAAAAAAAAAAAAACTTAATTACTCCAAATTTCTGGAATCTACTATTTTGAATTCCCATTTTTTATTCAACCCTTTTAAGGGTCATCTCCAATTTAACACTAATGAGATTTATATTATTCTTTAGCACTTAAAATTATATTCATATAATTTTTTAGTCCCAATGTACCACTTTATTAGCTACTATTTATCGCTCCTCCTTACGAGAGCATCAATTAATCTATGTTATACATGTCTAAATAATCTAAGTAGATTTTTTCTCATTTTTTCTCAGTTGGTGCACCTCTAATTTTTTATCCATACAACATAGCCGGTTTTATAGCCAGTTTGTATTGTCACTCATCCATATATTGTCACTCATCCATTTAGCATTCTCATTTTAGCTAAATTAATTTTTTGGACATTATTTTTTAATTGTCCAATTTTGTAATCCATACAACATGACTAGTCTTATAGCTATATTATAAAATAAAATAAAAATCAATTTCAGAGATCTTTCAACCATAAAGAACTCCAAAAGTACTCTTCCATTTCAACCATCTTATTTTAATCCTGTGAATGACATTGTACTCAATCTCACCATTACGATGAATGATTGATCCTAAACGCATTCATGTTGAAATTACATTTCATATATTATATTTTAGTTCCACTAATATTAAATTTCCTAGATTTCAAGTATTTGTTCACATTTCTATTTAGCATCCATCCCTTTGTACATTCATTAACCAACGTAAGATTAGAAAATATCGTATTAGGGGATTAAATTCATTAAATTTGCATAAAAGAGGACAAATTTTAGAAAATTGCATATTGCGCCATAATAAACTGACTTTAAAATACTTCAAAATCGGAAGAGCTTTAATCACCTATCCAAAACTTTAGCTAGTATTGGGTACCCTTGAGGTTCTCGACACCTGTAGAGTTGGGGATCAACACACTAGGAAATGCATGGTGATCGGGACTAACACAATCGCCTAAATCGACACTGCTTATTAAGGGATGCATATATTCAAAATTATCTTACTATTTAGAACTATGATAATTTGTAATTCATATCGATAAGATACTTGAAAGTAGTAAACCCATGTTCATATCACTTATAAGTGATATCTTAACATAATGGATGTGTCCGTCCCTGCATAAAAATAGAGATATTACTTACCACCCCTACAGAAGGTAATACGTTGGCATGCGACTTGTCTATACAAGGTCATTGGTGAAATCGATACCACGAAGGACTATTATATGGTATTATGATGCGCCCTTCCAGTCTGAGTTGCAAGGCCACTGGAGGTCTCTTAATACCTTATATCGAAGCACGTTCCAAATAATTTTTTCTAGGTCGATTCAGTTTGCGTATCCCCGATACCATTTTAAGAAAAGTAAAACCTTGTGCAGAAGTTGTCCATGATAATAAAAATATCTGAACAGTTTAACTATAAAATATATGCATGGCAAGGAACTGAAATAAGCAATATAAATCTATACTCGTGCAATAGTTTATTTTCCTCAAATTTGTATGTTCCGATTGGTGATCCGTAGGGCCCAAACATTCCTAGCTAGTAACCCTGCCACAACCAACGTTCAGGGTACCGTACCCCTTCCAATAGTTTCATGGTTTCGAACCACAATTGTTTGCTTCATATACGAAGCTCTATTTGTAAGTCTCATGCATAAATGCACCAACTGTTACAGTTATCCCATGTTTTACTCTTAGTGGTACATCATGCATTGTGGCTATCTTTTAGTTATGTTCTCTGGGATATAATCGATCAAAGGACGTTGCAAGGTAACAAGGATTCGTTGACGTAAAGGAGCAAAAAAGAAGGGTCAGAACCACCCACCGAGTAGAGAAATTATCAAAAGAAGGAGACCCACTTCGCAACGATTAAACATTAGTTACACGCACTCCTATAATGACACCAACATCGTATTAATACCCTTCTTCTATCCTTTCTTTCAAAAAATTTAGGAAATGAATACAAAAATCGACAAAAAAATATTCATCAAAACCAAGCAACAAAAACATCTAAAAAAACTATAATAAAATGGTATTAGGAAGAGACTCTTATATAGAGTTCATTCGCCAAGACATAATCTACTACATCTAGGACTCGTTCCAATATAAGTCAATCCATGAGTTGGAAATGTTCTCATAGCATTCGTCCGAATCGATTAGATGTCGAAAGGTTTCTCCAACACTCAGTTTTTGACTGAGTCAAACTAGCCACATGTCCCTCACACAGTGCATCACCCGGAGTGGGGCACTACATGAGACCTAGTCGTTGTCTTCGTCCTCCATATTCTTTGGAGGAGGATCTAAATCTGAACTATCATTCTCCTGAGTGTCCACCTCCTGTGTTTGCTGAGTAGATAATAGAGTTGGTGCAGTCGACATCCACTGTGTATACTCACCCATATTTCTGAACTAATCAATAGGACCAACCTGGAAAGTACTTCTCTCACCAACATGATATGAAGTGCCTTCTCTAGCCTGGTAAGAAGTGCGAATGCACTAATGAGAAGTGTCCTCGTCAGCTTGGGAATAAGTGTCATTGCCAGCTTGATGAGAAGTGGACATACGGCTCAGTCTCTAACTAACAATGCCTGCTAGATTATCCTGTATGATACATATCGGAGGCATATGCGGCACCTGACCATGCATATTAGCTTGATCAATAATAGCTATAAGCTTTTGCAAAGAAATCTTCCCTCCGGCCACAGGTTACTCTTCATTTTGTTGATTATTCGTTGCATTTTTGGACATTAAATCTAATAAAATAAAATGTACTGAAATGATAAATAAAGATGTACCGATTCATCAAGGCTGTATAATAATCCACGTCAATAATCTACAACTCTATTCGCAAACCGAAACTCCTCCAATCTATAGGCTCTGTTGCTTACATGCGAAACTCCCCACCAAAATGTTTGTAAGCAATATCACACTGCATTGTTTAAACAAAATATTAGTAAAGCTAAACGACAAACTTAATAAAATATAATAAAATTTAAGCTTACAATCATCTGTTGGTTCCATTTGGCGAGATATATCTGCCAAACTATATCTCTTGTTTCTTGAATCCTAGCCATGAAGCAAACCATGGATTCTAGTTAGAGTGTGGGCTTGCCGTATCTCATAGCCGGTGGAGCATCCGAAATCATGTAACTGTCAAAGAACACGATCCGCTGGATGGTACATGGTCCGTTAGTGGTATATGGTATAAAATCAATATAAAGTATATGTATACGAAATATGATATAAAATCAATATAAAGTATATGTGTACGAAATCCTCTGAATATCATGAGCATTAAAATATATTGTAGGGCATCCATAAAACCTACTTGATCCATTGTAGAGTAAATAATAAACTAATAAAGTTTAAATAAATAAAAGTATTAAATTATTTTACCTTTGAATGTTGTAGTGAATCAAATTATGCCCGATAAATGGAGGAAACATGATATATGTAGTATACTTGGTCTACTGTATCTGTTATCCACTGTCTAGTGACCGGAAAGGTACTCGCTTCAAAATTAATTTTGGTCCCTAGTCTACTAATAGAGAAATGCTCGTAGGACCAAACCTAAGCAGAAACACAACATGGTATAAGTATACATTATTGACTTACATGAATAATATTATTTCTTTTATATATACATGTACTAGTGACATGCATCTAGTAAAATTTTTGATACAACTATCCATTGAGGTCATTGACAAAAACTTCGTTAAGGAGAAATACGAATATGCCAATACTGCTGTTTTCCATGAATGTCGACCAAAAGTGGTAGAAGTCACACATTTACCTTACAGCCCGTTCATTGAAAGAAAAACTACACCACATAAAGCAACTAAATATGCTTTTGTGTAATAAACAACCTAAAATATTAAATTAAAATAAGTGAGTTAAACTATAATAATATTTGTTAAATAGATATTATAATTAAACTTCATATACGATTTTCGTTTACGTTAACTTGATTGTTGATAGTATGGTCAAGATCCATGATGTTGCCCCATAGCTAGCTTATGGTGACATATGATATACGACCTATATCAGCTGGTAGATCCACACTAAAATATCGTCTAGTAAAAGCACCAGTATCTAAATGTTTATCAAAATATATAGTGTCACCTGTAATATTAAATTAATTATTAGGTAATCCTAGAATAATAATCATACTAATTAAAACATTAGTAACATTAAATTATTTTACTTGTAATAGATAGCCCTAGAATGTTAGTTACATCCCAGAGTGTGATGATCATTTTACCAACTGGTAGTTGGAAGGTATTGCCTTAGGGCCACCAGTGGTCAGCAAGACATAACATCAAGTTCCTATTGTGTTAGAGTAATTGTAGTTGATTTACATAGTGGAATCGCAAGGTATGAACTAAGGCCTTTTGGACGGTAGTTAGCTCCTATTTGGCATAGCATATCGCCAGTGGCCATGCTCCTACAAACGTAGTTCGGGACTATAAAATATAATTAACAAATATAATTTATAAACTTGTAAATATTAAATAATTAAAGAAAGTAAATAAAATGACAAATATAATTTAATTTATGTAAATTACCTCTCTAGCAAATATTAATCAAGAATCGTGATTTTCACGTTCTTGAATCTATTTATGAGTAATGGGTCAACCAGGAATACGTTCGTTGTTTTGGTCACCCATCTGTGGTTATGGTTAAATTAGGGTTTGATAGTAGGGTAAGGATTTGTTGCTACCCATCTATAAAATAAATAACAACTATAGAAATAAAAGTAAGAAAAAAATACATGCTGCCTTGCTTTTGCCTCCGTGGTTCTCTCTTTTCTCTCTTCTTTGTTGCTTCTTCTTCTCTACCCACCCCACTCCTATATATATATATATATATATATATATATACTCTTCTCCTCTACCCCCATGATCCAAACTCCCTCCTCCCAACCAATCAGTAATGTTTGTTAAAAAAAAAAAAAAGGGACGCCACTGGAGTTGCTCTCCATTCAAAATTAAACACAGGACACTAACTACTATTGCACCCCACTCGTGGGGCGCCAAGAGGAATGGCTCCCCATTAGTTTTGTACGTTGGACCCGCGCCATTGGTAATGGCGTCCTGTTAAAATTTTGAATAAATACACCATTGGTGATGGCACCACATCCCCCTATGTACAATTACTACAAATTTGTCATCCTCCATGCAAATTAGAAGAATTTCATCCTCCTATACAAAATTTTCTGACGTAATATCATAAGAAAACATAATACACAATGGAATATTCTCATACATATGTTTAGTAAATTCATCCATAACTATTGGATAAAAGGTAAAAACTTGGCTATAATATGTAGGGAATTGAATTTTTTTTTTTTTAACATAATTATATTCCTATTCTTGCAAAATGCAAAATATTAGGTCTCATTTGCACCCCAAGCTTTCCCATTCCGAAATTTATACATTTTTCTATCTTTCATAACAAAAATATCTATAATATAAATTGTAACTTACATTCCAAACTGTCCGCAGGCAATATGCATTTCCAAAGAATGAGCCAACAACTGGTATCTGGATGGTGAAGCAAAGATTGGGGTCAGACATCTGCGACAAACTAATTCTCAAAGGACCCGGAAGCGGCGTCTGTGGATTCAACAGCTACTGCACGATGGATCTGGACGAGAGGGTCGACTGTCTATGCCCGCCTCATTATTCATTCATCGACAATGACAGAAAGTATGAAGGATGCAAGCCCAACTTCGTAGCCCAAAGCTGCGAGCCGGGCGGAGAATCAACGTTCGACTTCCTGGTGGTCAATAACCTAGATTGGCCATTTGGAGACGAGGACCACCTTAACCCGATGAACGAAACCGAGTGCAGGATGAACTGCTTAAAGGACTGTTTTTGCGCGGTGGCCGTATACAACGATAACAACTGTTGGAAGAAGAAATTTCCCCTCTCAAATGGGATTGGGAAGCTCAACCAATACACACTTATCAAATATTCTACACTGAGCAGCTCTGCCCAACCTGAAGAAGAAAAGAAAATAGATTGGAGGATTTGGGCTATTGGTGGTGCATCGTTGTTCCTTCTAATTTTGAACCTCGCTCAGTTCGCAGCTCGCTTGTTCATAAGACGTAAGCACACTTTGCTCAGGACTACTTCAAGTGGCCTGGCAGGGCCTGCGCTGTGCTCATTCACCTTCAAGGAGCTGGAGGATGCAACCAAAGGCTTCAGCGAGGAGCTCGGCAGAGGATCTTTCGGTACGGTTCACAAAGGCGCGCTAGTATCAGACGACATCGAAGTTCTCATAGCCGTCAAGAAGTTGGGAAGTATGTTCGAACTCGAAGCAGCCGAGAAGGACTTCATGAACGAGATTCGCACCATTGGCCTGACCTACCACAAGAACCTCGTCCGGCTGCTCGGGTTCTGCAAGGAGGGGACGCACCGCCTTCTGGTCTACGAGTTCATGAGCAACGGGTCGCTGAACAAGTTCCTGTTCGGAAGCAACTCGCCCGACTGGAACCAGCGTATAGAGATCGCTCTGGGGATCGCGAGGGGGCTGGCGTATCTTCACGAGGAGTGCAGGACGCAGATCATTCATTGCGACATAAAACCTCAGAACATACTTGTGGACGACAATTTGGTTGCGAAGATATCCGATTTCGGTCTGGCAAAGCTCCTACGGCTCGAGCAGACGCGGACGAGCACGGGCGTCAGAGGGACCATAGGGTACTTTGCGCCAGAATGGTTCAAGAACTCCGCGATCACCGCGAAGGTGGACGTGTACAGCTTCGGCGTGATGCTGTTGGAAATTATATGTTGCAGGAAGAATTTGGACTGGGACTATGGTTTTGGGAGCGAAGTGAAGCCGTCGCTGATTGACTGCACGAAGGAGTGCTACCGGACCGGGAGGCTAAAGCAGCTGGTGGAAGAAGACGAGGAGGCGATGAAGGACGGGATGAGGCTGGAGAGGTTTGTGATGGTGGGTATCTCTTGCATTCAGGAGGAGCCATGGATGAGACCTAGCATGAAGAAAGTAGTGCAGATGCTGGAAGGAACAGCTGAGGTTGGTGTCCCTCCCAATATGTATTCACTCCAAATGTAGGAATGTTTGTTCGTTCAGGGGTGGACTAAGGAAATATGTCATCTAATGGAGACTGAGTACTGATGGACTGCAGTAAGCTTTGCTGGAGACACATATTCCGATGTCAATCTTATTCTGACACAATTGGAAGACCTAATACATAGATATCCCAAAATATAGTGTATTAAGCCATACTGTTTGGTATTGCCTCCTACGAAACTGGTTATCTTCAGTTTGCTCTCTCAAACTGGAAGGATTTACCGAACTTGCAAAAGCTCTAGACCGGATAATGCCTTTGTAAATATATCTGCACTTGATCCGTAGTGTTGAAGTAGGACAAATCTACTCTCTCCAGCTTCATGTGATCTTGCAAGAAATGGAACTTGATGTCAATATGTTTACTTCCTCCCATGGGTACTAGGCAAGCTGGATTGCTGATTTATTATTGTCTAGAAATATTATGTGGTAGGTTTTTCATGCAAATGAAGTAGCTCTTGCATCAAACTTCTTTTGCCCAATTGCTTCCCATGTACTGGACGCAGCTACTACATATTCTGCTTTACGTGACTATTGTTGTGCACGACGAGGAAACAAGTAACACAAATAATCAACTTTAAACCTGATGATGGCGAAAGAAGCTAGCAAAAACAAAATTACAGAATAGTAGCACAAGAACACAAGTATTTAAGACTGCAATTCCACGGAATAAAAAAGAAGAAATACTTTATTGAATCTTTAGATAAAATTTTACAAGGATTACAATCACATACACAAAAAAGGACAACCTTTCCTTATTGAGTAACAAAAAATTAGGTTCCTAGAAAAATTAGAGAGAAAACTTACATTATACCCAACTAAATATATGGAAACTTCGTCTTCGAAATTAAACTAAGCACGGTACGAAAGGCAATTATTTACATGCAAAGGGTACACTAAGTTCTCCGAGCTACCAAAATAATAAGAATTTAGTTAGCAGTAAAATTCTTGTCATGAACTCACTTACAAGATTTTTGGAGAAGATATATTTCCAAAGGAAATACAAGTATTTTAGGTACTCCAAACACTCGTCAAGAATCCAAGGGAGGAGACTAGGTACTTTATGGTGCTATTAGGTTAATAACTCTCAAGAGGGGTGCATGATAGAAGAAAAAATACTACTCTTAATATTTACAGGTTCTATACTTAACAAGACATAAGGCATGACTTGATTGGATTTCAACTGAGGTGAGGTGGTACCGAGCGATTCGGTCATCGCACAACACAGATGACATAATGAACAAGATCGAGAGATTCACAAATATTGAGAATTTGCAATCCAAGATGAGGAAAAATTATAACAGGTTCAAGGAGCATTACATAGAATTAGATTCAAATGATAGGGCACGATTAGGAAGGCAAATGGGGAGTTATTTTATTTATACAAAATTAAAGATTAGTTCAAAAGAGTTGGGGTGGAAAGAGAATTGGTAACCTGTAGCGAAATGAACGTTTGAGTGAAGGAGGGTACTGACTAAGGGGTTGGTTTTCACGATTAAGACGAGTAGAAAATGAATAGAGATTCTGATCAATCGTAAAATTTGAATGATTTGCTAGCGCAATGACACGAGGCTGCGATTCAAAAGAAGATGGTTTCGGCTCTCCGGAAGCAGAGTATATGGGATAGGCAAGTCATGATGACATAATAGCATAACGGTCGATAGCGAATTTGCAACTTCGTTTACTCGAATAATCTTGGCCTCCAGACGATCCATCAGGATGATGATGCCGCACTCCTATTCGTACTAAGGTATAGGTTTATTTGTCCTAGTCTCCTAGGATATGGTTTGATTCGAATAGCAAATATCTAAGGCCATATTCTAACTTATATAACTTTATAATTCATATATCTTTCTTCTGTAAAAATTTTCATTCATTCTAGCTTAGTTTTCTAAAGGATTGCTTCCAACAACATTGTGTTCAAAATACTGAGAATAGAATCTATCAAGATCTTTAATCACCCGTGATCCTCTTAAAATTTAGCATAACATTACACTTCTACTCTTTTGCTCCATTTAATACTACCACTAAAATTTCAACTTCCTATCCATATACTTTTTTTCCAACTTAAAACCTTAGATTCAATTTATCAATCCTTCCAAAGGATACTCTACTCACTACTAGAAAAAGCGGGATTAGCGACGTATTTTAGCGACTCCTGGTATAAACGTCTCTAAATCAGCGACTCCATTAAAAACGTCGCTAAACATCGCTAAATGGCGACATTTAGCGACGTTTAGCGACTTTTATTAAGATTTTAAAAGATTAGTCGCTATAAGTTCAATTAAGGTCGCTAAACGTCGCTAATATATCTAATTTAGCGACGTTTAGCGTCGTAATTAGCGACGTATATGTCAAAAATATTTAGCAACGTGTTTAGCGACGTCTAAGACGTCGCTAAATTTTAATTTAGCGACGTTTAGACGTCGCTAAATTTTAATTTAGCGACGTTTTTATTATACGTCGCTAAACGTCGCTAAATTTTGGTTAATTAGGGCTCAGATTCTTTTCTCCCATCTGTCGAAAATTTTGAAAGTTTTCGATTTCCCCCGCCCCCCCCTCTCCGGCGACCGGCTCTCCACGGCTGCGGCTACTCCGGCACCCCCCTCCTCCTCCTCGAGCTCTAGGTAATCTCTCTCTCTCTCTCTCTCTCTCATGTGACACTGACACAACTGATGACTGGACAGACACGACACACGCACACAGACACGACACACGCAGACAGACACTGACAGACACACACGACACACACACACAGACGCAGATACACACACACACACACTCACACAGACACTGACACTGACACTGACACTGACACAGGTACGACACATACACACACACACACTGACACACACACACACACACACTAAAACACATACAATATTCTATCTTCACTATGGATGTTTCTTCCTAGTTTGTCTTGTGCAGAGGAGCATTGCACTTGTATGCACTGAGCATCCATGTCTCTCTCCCCCCGCAGGCCTTGCTACTATGTCCTCCATATTTTACTTACTATGATGATCCCCCTCTGCCTCTATAAGAAGTAGAGACCCTTCGTGATGTACAGTTACTTTAGTACCTTGTAAATTCCCTACAGTACAGCCTAGCTTTATTGAATTGCAAGAATTATCTGCTTCTGGAGATCTGGATCCTGATTCAATTATCAGGTTCTTCAGGGGATCAAGGAGAAAAAACCATTGGAGTTTGCACAGTTCCTACTTTAGCAATGGGTGCAGCAGGAATTAGTTGTGGAATTCAAGAATTATTCTAGATTTAGCTTATGATTCCTCTATTCCTGAATTCTTCGGTCTAGATGGTGCCTCTGTATATTTATAGAACAATGCAGCAGGAATTAGTTGTGGAAATTCTAGATTTAGCTTATGATACCTCAATTCCTGAATTCTCCTGTCTAGATGATGCCTCTGTATTTATAGAACAACTATATTGATAACTAGTAAATACAACAACTATATTGATAACTAGTTGCTCTAGATGAGCTTTGGGCCTGGGCTTCGAGGGATGCACTATGTAGCAAAAGACGCCATTGGCAACTCTTGTAAGCCAAGGCTTAACATAAGATCTAATCTATTTTATGTTTGTGTGTGTGGGCCTGGGCTTCGAGGGATGCACTATGTAGCAAAAGAGGCCATTGGCAACTCTTGTAAGCCTAGGCTTAACATAAGATCTAATCCATTTTTATGTGTGTGTGTGTGTGTTTGCTTCCAACTCACAACTTACTAGGATACTATGAGCCATATATCTATACTACTTTAAAATAAGAAAACTGAGACATCACAGTGGAATTTTTTTTCCAAAAAAGTTCTTACTAATTAAAATTGTTCATTCAATTTAATATGGGACGTTAAATAATTACGCATAGAAAAAATATTAAAAAACTAAGAGACTTGGCCTCTTTTCAAGTAGTAAAAAAAACTATTGTTTGCTTTTACCAATAGTATAAAATATTAAAAAACTAAGAGACTTGGCCTCTTTTCAGTTGTTTTGAATATTGCTTATTTTAGACTTTGATAAATAAAAGTATGTATTATATCAGTTATGATTTTTATAGTATGGTTAAGTTATGAAGTTAGGTGATAAACCACTGTATGTAATGATTTATATGATACATACTGTCATTTTTGCAGAAGTATCTAGAAATGGATATGAATTACTATCTGCGTCATTGTTCGTGGATGTACAACCGTCATCCTAATGACATGTGCAGTGTGCGGGATGAATTCATTGAGGGTGTACAGCAGTTCCTGCAGTTCGCCAAGGCTTTCCCTCAGTACATGGACGGTACCAAAATTAAGTGTCCGTGTGTGAGATGTCGCAACAGGAAATATCATCCAGAAGTAAAAATTACATATCATTTATACTCGAAGGGCTTCACGCCGAATTACTATCAGTGAACCGCGCACGAAGAACTTGTATCTCTAGCATCGGAGTCGGAGCCCTATGTGGAGCTGTATATGGATGTCCAAGACCACGATGCTTACGACGACGGGTTGGTGAACATGGTTTATGATGCGGCGGGGCCTAGTTTCAATCCGGACAATTATGATACGGCGGGACCTAGTTTCAATTCGGACAATTATGATACAGCTGAGGAGGCACCGAATGCCGATGCTGTAAAGTTTATGGAGTTGTTGGAGAATGCAAGGACTCCACTATATCCTGGTTGTGAGGATCATTCACCGTTGGAGGTGGTTACAAGATTATTGAGCATCAAGTCCGATTTTAACATGTTGCAAGAATGCTATAATCGACTGTTCGATTTGATTATAGAGATCTTGTCCGAGGGTGCAAAGTTACCTAAAGACTTCTATCGATCTAAGAGGATGGTGAGATCGCTTTGGATGGGATACGAGAAAATCGATGCATGTCGCAACGGGTGCATGTTGTACTACAAAGACGACAAGGATAAAGATGCGTGCAGATTCTGTGGTGCTGATCGCTACAAGGCCACTGTTAGAGGAAAGTCTGTCGGTGCAAGGAAGCCTACCGATTCGATGCACTACTTGCCTTTGACGCCGTGGTTGCAGCGGTTGTTTATGGTTCAGGAGACTGCAAAAAACATGAGTTGGCACAGGCGAAAACAGATCGAAGGAGTATTGGATCATCCATCCGATGGAGAAGCATGGAAGCACTTTGATCGAGAGTATCCACATTTTGCCGAGGAAGCGCGTAATGTCTGATTGGGGCTCTCCTTTGACGGTTTTACCCCATTCGAACTTTCGGGCTTCCAGTATTCGTGTTGGCCTGTGATCGTCACTCCGTACAATCTACCGCCTTGGATATGCATGAAGACTCCGTATATGTTCCTAACCGTTATTATCCCGGGTCCGAAAAATCCGAAGAGGAACATCGATATGTATTTACAGCCTTTGATAGATGAGTTAAATCAGCTGTGGGAAGTAGGTGCCAACACGTACGATGTTTCTAGAAAGCAGAATTTTCAGATGAGGATAGCACTTATGTGGACCATCAACGACTTTCCGGCCTATGGAATGTTATCGGGATGGAGCACCCATGGTCGTCTCTCATGTCCGTATTGCATGGACCGTTCTCAGGCTTTCCGTTTAAAATACGGAGGCAAACCGTGCTTCTTCGATTGTCATCGACAATTTTTGTCGAAGGATCATCCGTACCGGAGGAACCAGAATGCTTTTCGTGCGGGAGTTGTGGAGAAGGCCAATCCACCGCCAAGGTGGCCCGGATGCACGATATGGGAAGAGGTAAAGGATTTACCAAGTGCTATCGAAGAGCCTGCTAAGGGGTACAAGTGTGACAAATTTGGTCGCACCCATAACTGGACGAAGAGGAGTATATTCTGGGATCTGCCATATTGGAGCACCAATCTGATCAGACATAACCTTGATGTCATGCTTATCGAGAAGAATATGTTTGATAACATAATTAATACTGTAATGGAGGTAAAGGGAAAGACAAAAGATAATCCGAAGGCCAGGTTTGACTTAGAAGAAATATATAGACATCCTGCATTGCATTTGATAGAGGAGGGAAATGAAAAGTTAAAGCAAACCTAAGTCAGTTTTCTCACTGGATAAAGAGGATAAAGGTAGACTTTGTAGGTGGATTCAGGGTCTAAAGTTTCCAGACGGGTACGTGTCAAACTTGAGAAGATGCGTCGACCTCAAGGAGAACAAACTGGTGGGTATGAAGAGCCACGATTGTCACGTATTCATGGAGAGGTTAATTCTGATTGCATTTCGGGAATTCTTACCGCAGGTCGTTTGGGACCCATTGACAGAGCTGAGCATATTCTTCAGAGATCTTTGTTGTACTAAGTTGCTCGTCGATCATCTAGAAAAGCAAGAGAGGGACATTGCGGTAACACTATGTAAGCTCAAGAAGGTGTTTCCTCTTGGATTCTTTGACTCTATGGAGCATTTGCCAATTCATCTTTTCTATAAGGCACGTATTGGTGGTCCTGTCGATTATCGGTGGATGTACCCCTTCGAGCGGCATCTGAATCACCTAAAGAGAAAGGTAAAAAATAAGGCACGGGTTGAAGGCTCTATTTGTGAAGCTTATGTTCTCGAGGAGATTACAAACTTTTGCTCGACGTATTTCAAATCGCATGTTGCTACTAATAGGACAAAAGCTCCCAGAAACGACGATGCATATCAGGAATCTAATGATGCAATACTCAAAGTATTCAATGCGTCCGGAAAGCCTTCGGAAAAAATGAAGAAGAGATATTTGAATGACGATGAGCTAAGGGCTGCTCAATTGTATATATTACTCAATTACGACGAGGATGAAGTGGAGAAGCTAGAGGGGTAAGTAATTAATACGTCCACGTTTACATCATCTCAATGTAATAGTATAAGATACTATTATGCTACTAATCGCAGTTGCTTCATTGTTTTTCAGCACATATAATGATGAGTTGAGGTCGGTTAGACCCTACATAACAGACGAAGAAGTAGAACAAGATATGAGATGCCATTTTCCTTCTTGGTTGAGCGCATATGTAAGATGCTTGGTAATTACTTTTTATTTCTGCACTTGTAAAACAAATAACTTACTATTGCTACTTTGGTATTTAGGTTGATCGTCTAATATCACCCGAGACTGAATCTATTAGAACTCTAGCCAAGGGACCAATTACTGCCGTAAAAATATGGCCAAGTTTCTGTGTGAATGGGTTCAGATTCAAGTCAACAAATGCTCCTATCAGAGACAGCTTTTTGGATCTTGATTCCACGAAAAATAGTTGTTTGTGTATCAAATCTTCAAACTACAAAGACGTCAATCCGGACAATAATTTTTTTGGCATCTTACGAGAGATTGTGGAGTTGACATATAATTATGGCACAGAACCTGCTAATATCGTGCTATTCAGGTGTGAATGGTTCGATCCGATTCAAGATCAAGATTGAAAAATTGACAAGCATGGCCTTATGGATATAAACTACAAGCGTAGATATCAAGGCTACGAATCATTTGTCCTATCACGTCAGGCTCAGCTCGTGTACTTCACAACTTATCCTAGACGGGGGACAGCGAGGTCGGATTGGTGGGTAGTATGCAAGACTAAAGCTAGAAATACCTTTGACATTGACGAAATAGCTTATCAGGAGGACGATCTACCTCTTGTAACAAATATTGTAGATGTTGACTCAACGGAAGTTACTCATTACACGAGTAATAATGTAGAAGATGTAGAATTATCCGAAGAGGACGACGAAGTAGATAAAAGTGAAGACGAGGAAGAGGAAGAGCAGGACGACGAAGGCGAACAAGATGAATTTTCTGAAGATGATTGAAAATAAAATATATTGCATGTAGAATGTAACTATATTTTGATTGTAGAATATAGATCAAGGTTGGAAAATTGACGAAGTAGATGTACCCATTAAAGAATATATGTATTATATTTTGACTGTAGAATGCTTTGAGATATGCATCACATTTCGACTGTAGAATATAGTATATATTTGTGTTTCTCTATATTCATCATATGTTGTTATCAGATATGACAGGACGACGCGGAGGATTTGGCAGGTCCCGAGGTAGACAGAGTGCCACTCCGGTACTGCCTGCTGTTGGTTCTGGATCATCGTCGCCCAGTACTCCAGTATATCGATCAATCACATCTCCGACTGTTGGGACGAGTAGTTCCTGGCGTGATAGTACACCCTCGTCCAGCGTTCCTCCTGCTAACGGAACCATGGGGACAGATGAGCATGTGGAGGAGGTCGTGCCCACGTTGTTCCAGCATCAGCTTGATCCTCCACGCGCACCTCCGGAGGAGACGAGGACAGAGATTTGGGTCGACGGTACAAAGTAAGTCAATTAGATAGTTTAGTATATATTTGTGTTTCTCTTTATTCATCGTATATTGACTTTTTCAGTAATCTAAATTATTATCTCTGTATAGATATCGTCCATCGTCGGTTCAGAGACGCCTGGGCCAATTTCTGAGGAACAACTACGGTGGCCCTTGGATCAACTACTCTGAGGCTCCAGAGGAGAGGAAGGCGTTCTGGTTTGCGCAATTCCAGGTAAAAATATATTAAATAAATCCTCTAATTTATGCATATTATATAACTTATTCGTGATGCTAACTTAATAAATTATTTATTGTAGCAAACGTATTTTTATCCTCCGCACCGGGTCGAGTTGATCGAGCGGCTCTTTCCTACCGTTGCCGCCAAGCTTATCCGAGATGCTCTGGATGACTAGAAGGCTCGTGATCGTGCTGGAAAACCGATCCAAGGTTGGATCACGCCTGAGCAGTGGACTGCGATGAGGGCTAGATTCGACGATCCGAGCTACAAGGAAAGGTCTAAGAAGGCCAAGGCGGCTAGGCAGAATGCTGCCAAGTGGTGTGGTGGCTCGATTTCGATGACGAAACATTTTCATCGTTTGGTATGTTTTTTCTTTTAAAATATATTATTTTAATATAAGTACCATAAAATGGTACTTGGAAAAAATATTTAAGTTTAGTAATAAATAATATATTTTTAACAGGTACAGAGGGGTGAGGATGCAAACATGGTGACCGTCTTCTTGGCCACCCATCGCAAGGACGAAAATCTCATTGATGAGAGGGCCTCACAGACCTATGTAAGTATTACTTTACTTTGTGTTAATTTTAATATAACTTAGGCAATTATCGAGTTTCCAAACCTTTTCTAGGCCGAGTATCTTAGGCTGCGTGAGCGGGCGACTGCTAGTGCACCTACACCTGGAGAGGCTGGTACTTCGTCGCTGCCCGCTCCATCTCCGTTGGTGGACGACCTGTGGGTGACCACAGCTGGTGGTCTCCATAGGGGTACGTACTACGGTACGGGCTCTTATGATGCCCTGGTTGTGACGCAGTCATCTAGGGCCTCCCCGTCAGCTGCGCATTCCACACACCCCTCGCAGTCGTCGGCCAGAGTCCAGGAGGCCGTCCAGGAAGCCGTTGACCATCAGATTACGTCTCTCCGTGACGAGTTGCTGCAAAGTAAGGAGGAGCAGCCCCGGTCCCAGCCGCAGGCGGACAATCCGATGCTCATCGCACGATTGGATATGCTCGACCGCAGCATGACGGAGCTACGGGAATTGACAAATGATATTAGAGCCTCCAATGACCGTAACATCATGGAGCTGCAGGCGTCACAGTTATCGATGGACGAGAAGCTGACGATGATGCATGATTCAATGGTTCATAGCAGTACGAGGCTGTTATCTACCCTGGATTTTTATAACCAGTGACTCGCAGACTTGGTGTCACGACCCGCACCCGGATATTCTGGCACGAGTACGTGGGTACGTCCAGCCTACGCCGCAGCGTCGGCGGTAGTGCGCTGTCTAGGTCATATTCACAGTTAAAATTAAGATCTAGTTCATTCACAATAACAAATAGGCAAGGATGATAACAGAAAAAGGAATGCTAAGATTTTAAATAAATAAATGTGACAAAATAGATCCATAGTTTATTACAGAACCAGAAGTTAAATCGGGGACAAACCCGATTACTAGGATGAAAGAAAATAATAACTAATTGCTAACTACTCCTCAGAAGTGATCTCCTGGGTGGGAACCGGCTCCTCAAAAGTGTCATCTGTTCCCTCATAGGGGCCATAATAGGTGTGGGCATAAACCTCATCATCTCCTAAATCAACGGATCCAGTCAGGAAAGGAGCAAAGTACACAATGCACAACAAAGATTAAACTAAATATTTATGACAAGTAGAAAAGAACTGACAAGTATCATGTTGAGGATATGCATAAATAAGAAGTAACAATAACTAAGGGTTAATTACTGTAAATCAGGAATATGAGTAAACAGGAAATATAATGAGACAGGAAAATGGAACTACAACAAGATAACAGGAACTATGTGTGTGTGAAATTGTGTATTTAGAATACATAGTTGGCATGTAGGGGTTTATAAGGCTAATAAGGCCGTCATAGACGACTAGCAGTCAGGAATAATCAGGAATAAGGCTGATGGTACAGTCGCGTACCAACAGCTAGCAGTCACGGCAGGGGGAAGGGTAAACTACATGCCTCCTAGTATTCTCCCACCCGACACGAAAAGCAAGACATGAACTCCAAATCCCAATACTAAGTATAATCATACAATGGTACTAGTAGAGCAAGGAACTAATTATCATAATATAAAGATTAAACTTGAAGTGCAGGTACTTGCCTGATGTTTGGATCCAATTACAGTTTTATCCTCGGGAAATTTTTCAGAAATGTGTCCAGATGCTGAAATAAACATTACCATCATGCTCAGAAGATATCAAATAGCTAAAAACGCCTGTCCTTGAGTCCAATTTGGAGACAAGGGCAAAAACGACAATTTTGGGTCAAAACGGGGTCCGCATGTGGGCCCGCTTTGCACCGAAAAATGTGTCAGGGTCAAAGGTCTCCAAATTCACCAAACTTAGTGTCAAAAGGTCAGGAACGATGATACAAACCCAATGGAACTTCCAGAATTGGATTCCGATGAGCCGATCACAAAATCGCCCGTCGAGCGGGGCTTGTGGGGCCCACGACACGCGATTTTGTCAACGTTCTCAGAATCGAACCAAACTTGGGTCACAGGACCAGCGTATCGCTACGAGTCCGATGGCACAATTTTTGTTTCAATCCGACGTGTATACACAAAGTTAGGACGTGATTCAGAAAAGGCGAATACGGGATGGTGTCCGCGGATACGCGTTGATCCCGGTGTGCACGCACACCCGAATCGACTTCTGCGAAATCTCACACGTCCGTATCAACGACGCGCACGTATCTGTGAAGACCGCGCACGACCAAGTCGTCCCGTTTGACGGGGCGTACCCAGTTCCGGGGTGAATCGGGTCGTTGTTTTTCCTGTTTTTGGATCGCGGTGTGCGATCACCACAGGACGCGATGCCCGGAGCGGTTTGTCCGGACACCGAGAGGGTCATACAGGTTTCGCAAAGCAATTTACGGAATTGAAAACGGGGGCAGCGAGGAGAAAGATATGCATACCTGAACAGGGTCCTAAAAACCCGGATAAACAGTGTCCGACACGTGTCCGACACGTGTCCTGACACAAAGGGAAATTAGGGTTAGGGTTTCCAGGCAGGGAGGCCGGCCGGAGGAGGGCTGGGACGGCACTGTGCAGGCCGGAGGCGGCGTCGCCGGGGGCTCGGGGCGCGGCTGGTGGCCGGAGGCGCGCTGGGAGGCGGGCGGAGCCACCGGAGCTGTGGCTCGAGGCTGCTGCTGCTGGACGCCGGAGGCGATGGAGGAAGGAGGAGGAGAGGGAAACGGCGGGGCGAGGTCGTCGACGGCGAGGAGGGTCTGGGCGAGGGTGGCGGAGCGGGGCTGGGCACGACGAGGGTCAGGCGGGTGGTGGGATGTCCGGTGGGGGGTTCGTGGTGACCGGAGGGGGTTTCGAGGGACTTTTATAGGGGAAAGAGGGGCGAGGGGAGGCCGGGTTAGGCGGAGGGAGAGGGGACGTGGCGACCGGGACGGGCGGAGGGGTGGTCGTGGCGGAGGAGTCGGGCGCCGGACGGAGCTCGCCGGAAAACGCGCAGAGGGGACGGGGTCGTGGGGGAGAGGCTGTCGCCCGGGTCGGGTAGGCGGCGGGTCGGGTTCGGGTGGACCCGACCCGACCCGTTAAGACGGGCTGGGCTGGGCCCAAAGGTTTGGGCCGAGAAATGGGCCGCGGGCTGGGCTGGAAGTTAATAAATAAATAAATGAATAAATAAATAAATAAATAAATAAATAAATAATTAGTTAATAGTTTTTAGGTATTTTAAAATAGGTCCGGGGCCCAATAAATTTCAGAAAAATTACCCTAAGTCCTGTTTTTCATTTTACACGCAAAAATATTATTTCTATAATATTTTAATATTATTTATTATCAATAAAAAATCATTTAATAATTAAAACCCTGATTTTAATTACAGAAAAATTCCCAAAAAATTTCAGAAGATTGTAAAAAATCCAAGTTTAATATTTTAAAAAAATCGGGGGTTTACAATCTACCAAACTTATAAAAATTTCGTCCTCAAAATTTAAAATAACAATGGCACGAAAGGGAAGATCGAGAGTTAAAATATACCTCAGGGTTCAAAAAGATAGGGGTAGCGCTCTCTAATCTCGTCTTCTGGCTCCCAGGTGGATTCGCCGGGAGAATGATGCTTCCAAGCTATACGAACAAGGGGGATGACTTGATTCCTTAGGACTTTCTCCGTTCGGTCCAGTATCCCCACAGGTTGCTCTTGGTAAGTCAAGCTTGGGCCCACTTCGAGCTCTGAATGATCCAAAATGTGACTGGGATCTGACACGTATTTTCTCAGCTGCGATACGTGGAAGACGTTATAGACCCCATCCAGAGAAGGTGGCAATGTCAGACGGTATGCCACTTCTCCGATTCTCTCCTGTATGCCAAATGGTCCAATAAATCTTGGGCTGAGTTTTCCTCTCCTTCCGAACCTAATGGTGCCACGTGTCGGAGAGATCTTCAAGAATACTAATTCTCCAACCTTAAATAAAGTCATAATCAAGTCTTAGTTCCATAATTATAATATTTAAATCAACTTGAATTTCATAAATTAATTACCTCAAATTCCAATGGTCTTCGGTGGCTATTTGCCCAATGTCGTTGCCTGTCTTGAGCCACCCGAAGTCTTTCCCTTATTTGTTTTACCTTCTCGGTTGAATCGATCACCATCTCAGGACCCAGTAAAACTCTTTCTCCTACATCATCCCATGATAGCGGGGTACGACATCTTCGTCCATATAAAGCTTCAAATGGAGTTATTTCAATACTTGCTTGGTAACTGTTATTATAAGAGAACTCCACAAGATGTAGATAGTCTTCCCACGATCCTCCAAAATCCAGAACACATGTACGGAGCATATCTTCAAGTGTCTGAATTGTACGTTCAGATTGTCCATCGGTTTGGGGATGATAAGCTATGTTGAATTTGAGTTGAGTCCCCAAGCTAGCTTGTAAGCTCTTCCAGAAGTGAGAGATAAATCTTGAATCTCGGTCGGAGACAATACTTACTGGAACTCCATACAATTTAACAATCTGTCGGATGTATAAATCTGCCAACTTCTCCGTAGGTAGCCCTACTTTGAAGGGTAGAAAATGTACAGATTTGGTCAGTCTATCCACTATCACCCAAATTGCATCCTTTCCACTAGGTGTCCTTGGAAGTCCAGAAATAAAATCCATAGTGATGTGTTCCCACTTCCACTCCGGAATGGGTAGTGGTTGAAGCAATCCCCCAGGTCTTTGTCTTTCAGCCTTGACTTGTTGGCACACTAAGCAACGAGATACGAACCTGGCCACTTCTCTTTTCATGCCATACCACCAAACATACGTCCTTAGGTCTTTGTACATTTTGTTGGCTCCTGGATGTATGGAGTATTGTGATCTGTGTGCCTCTTGCATAATTTCTTCTCTTATATCTCCTTGAGGCACACATAATCTATCTCCATGTCTCAGTGATCCATCTTCATGAATTTTGAATTCCTCCAATAATCCAGCTTGCACTTGACCTCGAATGCTTCGTAGGCCTTCGTCTTGAAACTGAGTCTCCTTAATCTTATCCATTAAGGTAGATTGGATCTTCAAATTCATCATTTGACCTTCCCTTCCTGGAATAACTACCTCAATACCCAAACTTTCCAAGTCCTCGAGCAAGTGTCGGTCCATCGTCAAGTACATTGCCATAGGATATCTGCTTAGAGCATCAGCTACTACGTTGGCCTTCCCAGGATGATATTGAAGGATGATGTCAAAATCTTTCATTAACTCCAGCCACCTTCTTTGCCTCATGTTCAGCTCTTTTTGAGTAAAGATATATTTTAGACTTTTATGATCTGTAAAGATTTTCACCCTTTCTCCATAAAGATAATGCTTCCATAGCTTAAGAGCAAAGATAACAGCTGCCAATTCTAAATCATGAGTTGGATAGTTCTTTTTATGAGGTCGAAGCTGTCTAGAAGCATATGCTATTACCTTTTTGTTCTGTTCTAATACACAACCTAGACCTTTTCCAGAAGCATCACTATATATAGCGAATCCTCCGGTTCCAGAGGGTAAGGTCAGAATAGGGGCAGTAGTCAGCCTTTTCTTCAATTCTTCAAAAGCATGTTGACATTCATCAGTCCAGGTGAATTCTTCATCCTTCCTTGTTAATTTTGTCATTGGGTCTGCAATTCTAGCAAAGTCCTTCACAAACTTTCGATAATAACCAGCTAGTCCCAGGAAACTTCTAATTTCTGCTACAGAGTCTGGAGTGGGCCATGATTCTACTGCTGCTATCTTTTTAGGATCTACTGCTATTCCATCTCCAGTTACAACATATCCCAAGAATTCTACTTTGTCTAGGAAGAATGCACATTTAGATAATTTTCCATAAAGTTTTTCCTTCCTTAAAGTCTCCAATGCTAGCCTCAAGTGTTCTTCATGTTCTTCGGGAGTCTTGGAATAGATCAAAATATCATCAATAAAGACCACTACAAATTTGTCTAGATATTGTTGGAAGACTCTGTTCATTAAATTCATAAATACTGCTGGAGCATTAGTCAACCCGAACGGCATCACTAAGAATTCGTAGTGTCCGTTCCGGGTATTGAAAGCAGTTTTGGGGATGTCTTCCTTCCTCACTCTTACTTGATGGTAACCAGACCTCAAGTCAATCTTTGAAAATACCCGAGCTCCACTTAATTGATCAAATAAGTCATCTATCCTTGTTAGGGGATACTTATTCTTGATTGTTAAAGCATTCAAGGCCCTATAATCAATAAACATTCGGGATGTTCCATCCTTCTCTGGCACAAATAATACTGGAGCTCCCCAGGGTGAGACACTAGACCTAATAAAGCATTTGTCTTCTAACTCCTTTATCTGCTCATTTAGTTCTATTATCTCTTTCTTGTTGATTCTGTATGGATTTTGAGATACTGGCGCTGCTCCTGGCACTAAGTCAATAGAGAATTTAACTTCTCGGTCTGGGGGTAATCCTGGAAGATCCTCAGGGAAGACATCAAGATATTCAGAAATGATAGGTAGTGGCAATTCTTCTGGTACTAGGGCTCCGCAAATTTTGTTACTACCCAATTCTCTAGAGCCTCTAGTGAATTCAAATTCTGGCTTGTCAGGGGACCTGAAGATTACACTACCTCTGTGACAATCTATAGTGGCATGATGTTGACTCAACCAATCCATACCCAGAATAATGTCGAAACTGGGAACTGGCATTACGAGTAGCCTAGCATATAATTCTCTCCCACATAGGGTAATAGGACAATTGTTACATGCATCACTAACCGGGATAATTCCTCCACCGGTAATGATCTTATAACAATTCCTAAGAGGTTCAGTGACTAAGTTATGCTTCATAAGGAAATCTACTGACATGAATGAATGTGAAGCTCCAGAATCAAATAAAGTAATGGTTGGTATTGAATTTATAAGTACAGAACCTGTTATCACATCTGCTGTGGCTTCAGCTTCCTCTAGAGTCATTGCAAAAGCACGGCCTTGCTGAGGTACACCCCTCTGTTGCTGATGTTGGTGCTGAGCAAAGCGTTGTTGTTGAGTTGGAAGTGGGGGTCCTCTCTGCTGCGCTGTTGGGGGCCTGGCCTGAACTGGAACTTTTGGTGCAGCTGTGCGTCCTTGAGCAGCAGGACAGTCCCTTATTTGATGTGCTGCTGAGCCACAATATAGGCAAGCACCTAGCCTCTTTCTACAAACTTGCCAAGTGTGGCCTTGTTTTTGACAAAAGCCACAAGTGGGAGCTTGTTGGTTCTGTCCTTGGGTTTGGTGTTGGGGTGCTGCGGCTCGAGGGAGAGGACGTTGGGTTTGTTGCGGGGCCTTCTGCTGTGGTTGGAATGGGCGTTTGTGGGGTCCCATACTTCCAGTATCTCTTTCCCGCTTTAGTCTATGTCCTATGTCTCTTTCGACGCCTTGTGCCACGCTCAAGATTTCTTCGTATGTACGAGCTCGGCTAGTGGTGACAGCAAGGCGGATATCAGGAGACAACCCCTTCTTGAATCGACGAGCTCTATCCTCAGGGGTACGAACCATATATTCTGTAAAATGGCTCAGTCTGCTAAATTCAGCAGTGTACTCATCAACAGAAAGGTTACCCTGTTCCAGCCTCTCGAATTGACTTTCGAGAGCTTCCTGAGCCACTTCGGGATAGAATTTCTCCTTGAACAGCCTCTTGAAATCCTTCCAAGTGAGATCAGGAGCAGATAGTTGAGGTTCATCTCTAAACCAAGTCCGAGCTATGTAAAATAGTTGCAGGCTTGCAGATTCCACTTTAAGATCATCAGGGACCCGAGCAGTCTTCAGGAGTCGCTCCATATTCTCTATCCATTCATCGGCATAGAGAATGCCTTCAGTCCCATAGAATTCCAGGGGTTTAAGGTTCTTGAAGTCCTTGGCACTTCCTGGCCTCTTGTGTGGTGCCTCCTGGGAGCGAAGAGCATCTGAAAGGCTAGTTCATAGCAGGGCAGTCTGTTCCTTCTGGAAATCTATAAGTCCCTGGAACACTCCGAGTAGCTGTGCCCCATCCATAGTAACTGTCGGCGTAGTTGGAGGCGGAGGGAGCGCAAGAGTTTCAGGCACAGTCTGCTCGGCGGGTTCGAATGTGCCTCCTACAGTATTCCTTGTCTGAACTATTCTGAAAGATGAAGGGATAGGAAGATTTAGAATAGATTACTTGGAAATCAAGGGCAATAGGAAAAATTGACTAGGAATGATATCAAGATTTGAAATAAAAGATCCTATTCTGTGAATGAGCTTTTCCTAAAATCCTCAATCTTACTTCATACTCTGTCCTAGGACATAATACTATTTAAGGGTACTACGACCTGTATGGGCCACCATAAAAATGTGTCACGACCCGCACCCGGATATTCGGGCACGAGCACGTGGGTACGTCCAGCCTACGCCGCAGCGTCGGCGGTAGTGCGCTATCTAGGTCATATTCACAGTTAAAATTAAGATCTAGCTCATTCACAATAACAAATAGGCAAGGATGATAACAGGAAAATGAATGCTAAGATTTCAAATAAATAAATGTGACAAAATAGATCCATAGTTTATTACAGAACCAGAAGTTAAATCGGGGACAAACCCGATTACTAGGATGAAAGAAAATAATAACTAACTGCTAACTACTCCTCAGAAGTGATCTCCTGGGTGGGAACCGGCTCCTCAAAAGTGTCATCTGTTCCCTCATAGGGGCCATAATAGGTGGGGGCATAAACCTCATCATCTCCTAAATCAACGGATCCAGTCAGGAAAGGAGCAAAGTACACAATGCACAACAAAGATTAAACTAAATATTTATGACAAGTAGAAAAGAACTGACAAGTATCATGTTGAGGATATGCATAAATAAGAAGTAACAATAACTAAGGGTTAATTGCTGTAAATCAGGAATATGAGTAAACAGGAAATATAATGAGACGGGAAAATGAAACTACAACAAGATAACAGGAACTAAGTCTGTGTGAAATTGTGTATTTAGAATACATAGTTGGCATGTAGGGGTTTATAAGGCTAATAAGGCCGTCATAGACGACTAGCAGTCAAGAATAATCAGGAATAAGGCTGATGGTACAGTCGCGTACCAACAGCTAGCAGTCACAACAGGGGGAAGGGTAAACTACATGCCTCCTAGTATTCTTCCACCCGACACGAAAAGCAAGACATGAACTCCAAATTCCAACACTAAGTGTAATCATACAATGGTACTAGTAGAGCAAGGAACTAATTATCACAATATAAAGATTAAACTTGAAGTGCAGGTACTTGCCTGATGTTTGGATCTAATTACAGTTTTATCCTCGGGAAATTTTCCAGAAATGTGTCCAGATGCTGAAATAAACATTACCATCATGCTCAGAAGATATCAAATAGCTAGAAACGCCTGTCCTTGTGTCCAATTTGGAGACAAGGGCAAAAACTGCAATTTCGGGTCAAAACGGGATCCGCATGTGGGCCCGCTTTGCACCGAAAAACGTGTCAGGATTAAAGGTCTCCAAATTCACCAAACTTAGTGTCAACAGGTCAGGAACGATGATACGAACCCAACGGAACTTCCAGAATTGGATTTCGATGAGCCGATCACAAAATCGCCCGTCGAGTGGGCCCTGTGGGGCCCACGACACGCGATTTCGTCAACGTTCTCAGAATCGAACCAAACTTGGGTCACAGGACCAGCGTATCGCTACGAGTCCGATGGCTTAAGTTTCGTTTCAATCCGACGTGTATACACAAAGTTAGGGCATGATTCAGAAAAGGCGGATACGGGACGGTGTCCGTGGATACGCGTTGATCCCGGTGTGCACGCACACCCGAATCAACTTCTGCGAAATCCCACACATCCGTATCAACGATGCGCACGTATCTGTGAAGACCGCGTGCGACCAAGTCGTCCCGTTTGGCGGGGCGTACCCAGTTCCGGGGTGAATCGGGTCGTTGTTTTTCTTGTTTTTGGATCACGGTGTGCGATCACCACAGGACGCGATGCCCCGAGCGGTTTATCCGGACACCGAGAGGGTCATACAGGCTTTGCAACGCAATTTACGAAATTGAAAACGGGGCAGCGAGAAGAAAGATACGCCTACCTGAACAGGGTCCTAAAAACCTAGAAAAACCGTGTCCGACACGTGTCCTGACACAAAGGGAAATTAGGGTTGGGGTTTCCAGGCGGGGAGGCCGGCCGGAGGAGGGCTGGGGCGGCGCTGTGTTGGCCGGAGGCGGCGTCGCCGGGGGCTCGGGACGCGGTTGGTGGCCGGAGGCGCGCTGGGAGGCGGGCTGAGCCGACCGGAGCTGCGGCTCGAGGCTGCTGCTGCTGGACGCCGGAGGCGGTGCAGGAAGGAGGAAGAGAGGGGAACGGCGGGGCGAGGTCGTCGACCGCGAGGAGGGTCAGGGCGAGGGTGGCGGAGCGGGGCTGGGCACGACGAGGGTCAGGCGGGTGGTGGGATGTCCGGTGGGGGGTTCGTTGTGGCCGGAGGGGGTTTCGAGGGGCTTTTATAGGGGAAAGAGGGGCGAGGGGAGGCCGGGTTAGGCGGAGGGAGAGTGGACGTGGCGACCGGGACGGGCGGAGCGGGGGTCGTGGCGGAGGAGTCGGGCGCCGGACGGAGCTCGTCGGAAAACGCGCAGAGGGGACGGGGTCGTGGGGGAGAGGCGGTCGCCCGGGTCGGGCAGGCGGCGGGTCGGGTTCGGGTGGACCCGACCCGTTAAGACGGGCTGGGCTGGGCTGGGCCCAAAGGTTTGGGCCGAGAAATGGGCCGCGGGCTGGGCTGGAAGTTAATAAATAAATAAATGAATAAATAAATAATTAATTAATTAATTAATTAATTAATTAGTTAATAATTTTTTGGTATTTTAAAATAGGTCCGGGGCCCAATAAATTCCAGAAAAATTGCCCTAAGTCCAGTTTTCCATTTTACACCCAAAAATATTATTTCCATAATATTTTAATATTATTTATTATCAATAAAAAATCATTTAATAATTAAAACCCTGATTTTAATTACAGAAAAATTCCCAAAAAATTCCAGAAGATTGTGAAAAATCCAAGTTTAATATTTTAAAAAAATCGGGGGTTTACACTTGGAGCGGGCACGGCCTCCACCGACGTCACTGCCTTCTCCATCGACATCGGTGTCGATTCCACGGGACGAGTATGAGGAGTTCTTATCCTTCAAGCGCGCCGGTGGTCAGCCTCCTACAGATCCGCAGTAGTATAGTTATTTTTATTATTATTTAGGATGCGATTGTATGGATATAAATTTGCCATATTCTTTACGTTTACGATGAGATTTGCTGGATGCTTTCTTTTCTTCAAATTTTATTATATTATTCATATTTTCGTTTACAACTGATGACTGATACTTGGCCTGTATTTACCCAGTGTACTAGAATTTTTTCCCTTGGTGTTGCTACTGTGTTCTTTATTCAATTATTTCTACTACCATCATATACCTGATAATGAACCCAAGGGGGCTGGTAAATCCAGAAATGCATTTTTTTTTAATTTTTTTAAAATTAGCGACGTTTTTACCGACGTTTAGCGACGTTATGTTACGTCGCTAATTAGCGATGCTGTAACAAGTCGCTAAATACGTCGCTAATGACGTGGCTAAAAACGTTGCTATACGTCGCCAATTGCTGACATGGCAGAATAGCCAGGTCATTAAAGACGTCGGTGTAACGTCGCTATATAAGTCGCTAATCAACGACGTTTAGCGACTTTAATAAACGTCGCTATTTAGTGACTCGGCGTCGCTAAACGTCGCTAAATTTTACGACACATTAAAGTCGCTAAAAACGTCGGTATAGCGACGTTTAGCGACGTTTTTTTTTGCGACTTGGTTTTTTCCGACAACTTTAAAACGTCGCTAATTACGTCGCTAAACCAAATTAGCGACAATATTTGGTTTTTTAGCGACGTTTTTAGACGTCGCTAAATTGACTTTTTCTGGTAGTGACTGGTATCTTATTCTCGTATTTTGATCCCGAAGGTTCCTTTCCTCTCAGCTTATTGTAACCCCCCCCCCAAAAAAAATTATTATTATTATTTATATATCTTTATTAGTTTGTATTTTGTTATTAGAATTACTGTGCTAATTGAATAAAATTTCTATTTAATCACGTGTATTAAGGTCATTTGGAATGTTGTAAATCTTTATTAAGGCTAGTGTTTAGTGTAAGGCAGACTCCAACTAATCAAACCTTCCTACCTTTACATCATGTTTTATTTTGTGTTACTCCACTAGATTTTGGGCCCGCCCACAATTGCTGTAGTCTGGGAACAAATGCAAATCTCAATTAGCAAATGCTTCCTTCATTACTAGCTTTAGCATGCTACTGTTGCCCTTTTCATGCAAGTGGCTATACAATTTCTTTTGGAAGAGCCTGCTGTGTACGACACTCCTCCATTACTAGAATATTTAATGTGTAATAATCTACTTAATTACATGTTTCTCAATTGTCTTTTGGTTCTGGACTCAAATAGGGGACACAAATGTACCAATGGCAAATTCAAATGCATAGCCAACAAATCCAAATGCAAACATAGCTTAGAATAAATAAAAACTCAAAATCTCCTGTTTGGGAAAATTTTTCTAAAATAAAAGAAAACCTGATGGTTCTTTCACTCGATCGAGCAACATGCAATTACATCCCAAAGAAGGTATACCGATGACCAATCCTGATCAGTATTGTCAGGTACGTAGTTGAAAAACTCAACTACTTAGCAGTCATGACTCGTTTAGACATTTTCTTTGCCGTAAGTGTTGCGAGTAGATTTATAGCTTCTCCACGATTTCCACATTGGCAGGCAGTTCTCAGAATCCTGCGCTATCTAATCCAGAATCCTAAAAAAGAATTTTTGATGGAGAATTAGGGATATACTAATCTTGAGTGCTTTACAGATGTTGACTGGGTGTAAGTCTTATGGATAGAAGGTCAACATCTGTCTATTAGGTATTTATTGGCGGAAACTTTGTGTCGTAGAAGAGCAAGAAGCAGATTATTGTCACGCAATTGAGTTCAAAAGCGGAATACCAAGCTATTACTCATGGCACAGTAGAGGTGTTATATATCCAGCATCTTCTACATGAGCTGGGAGAAGAAGCATGATCTAAAGCAGTAAATATGTGGTGTGATAACCAGTCTGCTAACCATATTGCTTTCAATCCTGTATTCCATGAAAGGACAAAGCACGTTGAGATTGACATCCACTTTGTCCGTGATGAGTATCAAAAGGGGATGATAAAGTTTCACCACGTGAGGACCGGCGATCAGATAGTTGATATCCTTACGAAGTCTCTTTATGGTCCTAGGGATCAGTTTATTCTAACAAGATGGACATGATTGACATCTATGTTCTAGCTTGAGGGAGGTTGTGGAGTATTGTTATTTTATTTAGTCCCACATCTGGTAGAGAATAAGGAGGAGGCTAGTCCTCTTATATATATATGTAATCCATCTCTATTAATAGATAACCATTATTCCTTTCTACAAATGGTAAAATAAAACTTTTCATGAATCATTTGTTTTTAGATATAAGTCATTACCATCAGAAAGTAACTTCGGTGTGAAAGATGCATCTAAGTGTGGTAATAGGGTTCAAATTTTTTATTATCGAAGAACTGACATGGAAGTACACAATTTGATGCTTCAATATAGTAAGCATTTAGAAGATCAAATGAGTGAAAGTAAACAATCCAAGTTAGAAAAGTATTTCGAAGAACTAGAAGAAAGTGTTGTTTCAAACTTTAATCTACTAAATTGGTGAAAACCAAGCCAAACGAAGTATCATGTTCTCTCTTCCATAGCTCGTGATGTACTTGCAATTAAAATTTTGACAATTGCTTTAGAGTCTTCCTTTAACATTGGAGCTCGTGTACTTGATCAGTTTAGGAGTTCTTTAATTCGTGATCTTGATGAATGTTTAATTTGTGCACTAGATTGGATTCGAAACTCAAAACTCTTGTTGAGATTGAATAGAAATTAGAAGAGATAGAGGACAAAGGGATAGGTAATTAAGTGTGTTCTTCTATTTCACCTTTTTAGCAACTTTATTTATTTCAAATTTAATTACTCATTACCTCTAACTTTATCATTTTTTTTGCATTCTTTAATTGTGATCGATGGAGTCGAGATTGGATCTTAAGTTGTTCTCGTATGTTTCTTATCCTTTCCTTTTCTAAGGTAACTAAATATTTTTTTTTTAAAATGGAAAACTTAAATGATACATGAATTCTTATATCATTTATAGCGGGTACTGATTCATACCCATTTTTGAATACTTACATTCTTGAATTGATTCAGACTCTTATATTCTTCTTCTATGAAACTTATTATATCTTTCATTTTATTGCATTGACATGGATATCACTAAATTGATTCTTTTTAGGTATATTTTAGCAAATATTTTAATTCAAAATGTATAAACGAGCATATATCCCACTTAAAAAAAAAAAAAACTAGCTTGTACCCCTATTCCGTGTGAAATAGTCAAAGTTTCGTTTAAAATGTGGTGGGATAGCTTAAAATTTTAAATGTTCCGTCCAATGAATAGGGATATTTGCTATTTTTTTCTTTTTTATGTAGAAGACGTATGCTAGTTTATACATTTTAAATAAGAGCATTTAATTACTAAAATATTTTTTCTTTTTATTATCATTTTGTCCTTAATTTTTTTTTTAGGAACTTTATTGTTTTGATCAAGAGTTTAGACTCATTTTTGTTCTCGCATAGTAGTCCAATGGAAGACATGGTGGTGGAAGTAGTATCATAGTTTTCTCTCTTATTTTTAAGGTTTTGGATATTGTGATAGCAAGATTGGTAGTAGGTTTTTTTGGATGTTGACTATTGAATCGTGTTATATATATATTTTAGAATACTTTATTTAAACATTTTTGGCTTCATGCAAAATTTATTTTGGTTGTCATTTAAGATTAATGTGGTATATCTCATTTCAATTAGTATTTTAAAATGATTAACATTTGATTGTTATTTGATTATCTGTTTAAAATTAATTTTATTTTAAATTATTTTAAATATTATATTAGAGTCCGATGGTTCTGACCCAACCCAAGGAACATGGGTTTTTTTTTTCTATTCCTCCAGCTTTGATCTTGGGTTACATATGTTGAAACCGAATTCAGAGTTGGGTTTGGGTTCAAACTAGGCTTATAATGTTTGGTTCAAGTCCGATCCAATTCGCTCGAGTAGCACCCCAACCATTACAGATAACCGTGGCAAAAAATATATTCACAGGTCACTCTATACCATGACGACATTTATAGCTAGTGTGACAACAAAGTTGTCAACAAATATATATCTATAGTGACTAGGCCCATAACTTGTCCCTGAATTTTCGTGACACGTGTATAGAATGTGACATGTCACTGAGGTCGTCACTAGCTTTTGACGGTTTCTACGCCTACAATGACTACATATTTCATCACAGTAGAACGGAATTTATTAGTAGTATTGCACTAGGGATCCAAATCATATTGGATTGTGAAAGAAGATTAAGCATTATTATATTTGCCAAAACAAAAGTCCAAGACGAAGGGATCTTACTACAACATATATATTAGTTTTGTTGAAATCTGATCTTACTATTTATATTGGTTGTTGAAATTATAACTATTGTTCAAAATCTGGTCTTACTATTTATATTGGTTAATTTATCATTTACATACTTATTAAGGATTATTCTTTGCATTTCCATGTTCTGTCCCCACGTGCATTTTGGAATGAGAAATTTTTTAAGAGACAAATAAGAAGCAATTGGCTGTAGGGAGAAGAATTTGTCAAAATTTTCTATATATAGATAATGCATCAATCAGACTCATTTTCTATAAATAAATAAATAAAAAAACAAAGAATGCATCAGTTAGACATGAGCATTCTATGTTTTATTTTATTTTAAAAAACTATCAAGGGTCGAATTTATGATCGTCTCAAATACTCCCTTATATATAGATAATGCATCAATTGGAATGTTCTCTTTCCTACTGACTTATAATATATTTTCTTAGTTGTCTAGAAGTTGTCTCTAATAGCTCTATAGAAGCTTAAATTTTATCTCTATCTAGAAGCTCTATAATCTATATTTATGGTTCAAATCGTAAAAATATTATACTCCCATGGATCTACACTAAATTGGTTATCTTATGAAGGAAGTAAGTTTTTATAATTAGAATTAATGTTAGGGTTTTATAGTAATATGATTAGACTATCTGATTAAATAATTAAAATAAAAAACTTATCATTAACTTATCATTAATGTTAGGGTTGGCCAGTAAAAAAAAATAGGCTTAGCATAGGAAATGGGGCAAAAATTAATGTAAAGAAATCAAAAAACTTTATTAATTTCGCAAATATAATATAATATTTTTAGTAAAATTAAAAAGTAAAACTACATATTTCATTTACAATTTGATCTTCAAGTGTTCGATGGCCATTTTTTTGAATTTCTGTTGTCACTCATTGTTCAGCTCCAGTAGGGTCGACGATAGTAAAAGACTGAAAGTTAAATTTATTAATGTCAGCACATTCATCTCTTAAACGTTGTGTGCATTTTTCTTTCACGAACCCAAACTTGAATGCAGACATAGACTTCCAAAATATTCGGTAGCATCATATTTCTCTTCTTGCTTAGCATTCTTGAACACGTACTAAAATAAAATATTTTATAAATAAATAAGAAATTTTAGGCCACTAGCATCGTTAGGATCTAAAATCTAAGTCAAACAATATAAAAGATGTATTTCACGACGATATTTAGAAATTTTATTTCTATTTTAGAAACAACATAATCAAAACCAAGAGCATTTTTATATTTTACAAATAAATGAGAAATATTAATTATTTCTGTTAAAATTAACCGAGAAGTTGGATAGATAAACTAAGGATAAAATATATGTAATATTGTAAAACAACTCTAAAAATTCACAAATTGAAGTAGCATCTAATAAATCATGCTAATTTATTTTGTAATCAACCCTTTGATTAACAATAATATATTGTATAATAACATCTCTATATTTAATACAAGATTTTAAAATCAAATAGATATAATTTTTTCTATGTGGTGTACCTTAACAAATCTCATATATGTTAAACCGTATTGTGTACAAAATATTTTAAACTATTGTTTCCTACTTGGAGAAGTGTTGAAACTAATTAGACATGTGCTAATATTTTCTAAGTTCTCTTAGAAAAATTTGGCATTCTTGTACAATTAAATTAACAATATAACATTCACACTTATATGAAAATGCCGTCATTTTCTAATACAGGCAGAAATTGAGATAAGTAATTAACTATATAACATTCACACTTATATAACATTCACACTCCTATCATTAACTTAATTACTAACAGGTATCCTTATACCCTTATACTAATTGATAATATGTATTAACTAATGATACTAACTAAGATAAGTAAGTAACTATACACAACTTACACTATATACTAACTAACACTAATAATACTAACTGTGACTGATATACATCAGTGCAACCTGGTACCCTGTCCATTTTGGGCAATCCTTCCCAACTCGATACCTGAACTCCTAACTTGATACATGCATCTCTGATATACCTCAAGAAATCTTACAGTTCAGTTTTATACTGAAACTATGCCAAGGATTGGTCTAAAATCTGATACAAAATTCAGTGAACACCATAAGACCACTCACTTATAGTCCTAACAAAATACTCTAATTGGCCTCATCCCTAATACTAATAGTGCACCCAAAACACACAGACACTACCTCTCCAATTGACATCAGTTCTAAAAGGACTGATACAATGGCAACTCATGTTGCTATTGCTGTGGCATGGTCCCAGGTATCCCCAAAACTTTAATGCAACTACTACTACTCCTCCTCTCATTGGCAGCAAGTTATTGTGATTTTCAAATGAGCATATACCTCAACCATTGACTAACATTCCTGCACACTCCAAATAAATATCCAACTATACAAACCCATGTACTTACTTGCATAATACAACTCCTTAACTTACCGTCTTCACACTAATGAATCACATATCCCATGCTGCCTAGAGTTGCCAACTGCTTAGTATACTCGAGCACAAGACTTCCTAGGCAGTGCCTAGGTACAAGAACAATACATATCACTACTATTACCCCATCCCTTATATGCAACTGAGCTCAAAACCCCTCTGTACCTAACTGCAACCACACACAACACACACACCACACACACTGCTAACATCTACTACATATCACTCATACAAATTGCCCCCTAAATTAAATGATCATCACCCCCAATACAATGCCACCCACTGATATGTATATAATATATATATATATATATATATCTATATATATATTAGACACACATACACCAATGCTCAATGCATACAGTCCCCACAATATATATACATATCATCAATACATATATACACTCTAAATTATATTCACATATATATTATTCATTAAAGGCATTTAAGCAAACACTTTAAAGTATACACTTAGGAAAATCATGATACTCATCCCATTGAAATGCCAAAACCCCCAAATACTCCTTGTTAATTATTCCACGTAACAAATACACATAATATTAGCTATTAGAACTAGTTACAATAGAAATTAAAGAGACTTGTACAAAATCACACAAAATGAGCTCTGTATCACATCGTATCACACCATATCGTGATACGGCCTACTCGTGCCCAATTGTGGACACATAGCTAGTCTTCCAACCCCGATCTATGTCTAATTAGACTAAATTAGTGTCATGACACATACTTGATGTGTCAATCTCGTAATTCCCCTAAATTACACAAAAACCTATATAGAAGTGTCAATACTCATCAATTAGGCCTAGAACTTCATCATATAGGTAGTCATATGCCATGAAAGGGTTTCTAATGGTCAAATACATAATTTAGAACCTAAAATGAAGGAAAAATTCAGATATATACCTATTGGGAGATGGATTCTCAATGAATTGCTCCTCCAAGTGCTCCTTGCAAATCCAAGCTTCAATGCTCCTTGCTTTATGAAATTGAGAGGGAATAGAATAAATTCGGTTGAAATTTATGGAGGGATGAAGTGAATTGGTGATCTAGAAAAATTGGGGATCTAAAATAAATGGAGAGAATGAGAAGAAGAGAGAGAAAGACCCCTTAAGTTGTCGGCCCCTCCGTTCCCCTTCTCTAAGCAATAACCAATGTCCACTATACCCCTACATGCTAATTATGAGGAATAATTAATAAGGAATATTTTAGGAAGTCTCTAAACTAATGCAAATTAACTAATCATCCTAATTAACTAGAGAAAATGGGTCTAATGGGCCTAGTCCATGTTGGGCTCAATTATTTTATGATAAGTCTAATTGGGTTCACTAGTGTCAAGTCAAACTAATAGGCTAGTCCACTAACTATAAATAAATAACACAATGCACAATTTAAATAAATAGCACATCAATTAATATTAAATCACAAAAAATAAAATAGATATGCAAAATGACTAAATTACCCTTTTTCAAAAATGTGAGGTTGACAATCCAACCCTCCTTAGAAAAATTTTGTCCTTAAAATTGAAGGAAGGAACTAAACACTACAACAACAATTACAACAAGCAAGGGAGAATTATATCTCGCGGCTCAAACAGATAAGGGTATCCCTCGCGCATCTCGGATTCCCTCTCCCATGTAGACTACCTTGGAGAGTGATGCCTCCACGCGGTGCGTACCAAGGGAATCGTCTGGTTCCGCAGCACCTTCTTTCTGCCATCTAAAATCTCCACTGTCTATTCTGGATAACTGAGAGTCGGACCCACCTCGTTCTCCGAGTGATCCAATACATGGTTAGGATCTGCCACGTACCGTCTCAGCTGCGACACATGGAACACGTTGTGCACTCCCTGTCACGACCCACACCCAGAATTTGGGCATGAGTCATGGGTACGTCCAGCCTACGCCGCAGCATCGGTGGTAGAACGCTGTCAAGGTCTCAAGACTACAAAACATAACTCACAAAATAACCTGTCAATGATCTCAACTCCATAAGGAGGACAATGGATATGAATAATGATCCTCAAAACATATGATACTCAATCACAATAACTATAGAAAAGTAATTGGCACGATAAGATGTAAAAGATAAGTTCTAACATAAGTCAAGCATAACAACCCAAATATAACAATAATCTAGAGTCTAGCTATCCCAACATAAATAGTCTCAACAATAATATAATCCAAGTCTCAAGTTTAGAACAAATAAATACAATGATATCTAGACCAAGAAACTGTCTAAATGACTGTGGGTGGTGTCTCCTCTAAGGAGTGTGACTCCTCTAGCATCTCATGTATGTAGTCTCCCTCTACTCCTGGGCCATAGTGAGTAGGACAAAAGTCCTCAAGGTTATCTGAAAAATATTATTCAGTCAAGATTGGAGCTAAGCACAAGCACTAAACAACAGTTTTATTTATATTAGCAAAACTATAAGACAGTGTAAGAAAATATATGATGAAGAAATACTGAAAAATAGTGAATACTGGAGAGACATGTAATCAGCAATAGTTCTAACTAGCAATGAACAAATATATGTGAATGCTAGGAAAGAGTGAACTGGAATAAAGAAATAAAAATTCTAGCTGTAAAGTAGGCTAACTATCTGCTTAGCTATGATGCGAGCAATAGTCAGGCTAATCATATATAATAGGCTATGAGGCATGTAAATGGTCAGGCTACATCCTACTTGATATGTGGGGTGAGCTATGATGCATGTAAAGTAGGGTATGATCAAATAATCTTGCTAATATTTCTCCGTCTCCAGCTAGCACGATGGATTCCAATCATGACTCCTCATGACAGGTATCTATGATACTAGCCCGTATATCTACAGTGTCAGAATCAAGCATACACTACAACAAGAATTATAGAAATAATCAACATAATAAAAACTGTCAGAGAATATACTCGCCTGTGGTCCTGAGCAAGGTGTGAGGATCGATGTCCAAGATGGGATCACAATGACCTAAATATATGAAATTAAGTGTCAATGAGTGATATGGAGTTGAAAACATGATTAATAAACTTATTGTGGTATTTTTAGGTCACTTGGTCTCTTACTAGGCTAATCAATAACACTAATACCTATAGGTTAAATACTCTGTGTTATATACTAACTAATATATAGATAACTAGCTACTAGTAGTAACTGACTAACATTTTACTACTGGGTGTTATGTATAAACTCATGTACTAGCTATAAGTAGTATCAATATTAACTACCCTTTGATATCCCATCTCCACTACTATACTAACCATTGCTATCACTAACTCATACAACTATTAACTACTAGCTGACACTCCTATATACATTACCAAATAGCCATTAAAAAAGCTAACTGATACTTTGCAGAATGCACTGCCTTCCAATGCTCCCTGCATATTGCTGCCACTGCTGGATTGCCCGAGCTGCACCTTGCTGAGGCCACTGATACACTTAACTACTGCCCACTAGTTACTGACACACTTAACTACTAACCACTTAACCCATAAACTAACTAAATACCCTGCTGCTAAACTACTGATACTGTGCTGCCTAGTTGATGATACCTGCAACTGTGTTATTTCTGAACTGTGCTCTTCCATGGTTGATGTATTATTGTACCTGAGTGCACGAGCTTCCCTTCTTAGCCTTTGCACTACAGTGCTTTGCTGCAGCAACTGCCGAAGGCACCTTAACATCATCCTAAGCTAGCACTCTAACTCATTCCATAACTGAAATTGAGATGCTAATAACTAGCACTCAACTAATTCTACTGATACATGGCCTAACCACTGATATTAATACTAACTACATACCCATGTACTCTAATACTAGTTGCATATCACCTAACCTCACTGACCCATCCCAGCATGTTGATCCATCTTGTGTGCACTGCCGTGCAGGCTCAAGTTCCTGTGTATCAGTGTTGTAGAAGCATAAAAAATACGCTGGATAGCTCTACGCAGCATATTGATGCAAAGCAGCATAAAAAGAGGACTTCAGAGCCTTCAACGTGCAATCAGAGCTTCTCCGCCAAGCGCAGCATGAATATAGGCTCGAGGACCATCCGCGTAGGGCGGTATGTCCAGGCTGCTTCAGCGTAAACAGGGTGCTTCATCGCCTTTATGGCGTAAAACTCATCCTCTTTCAATGCAGCATTGAAATGTACGAGGGACGTTTCGTATTCCCTGCAATGAACCTGTCAGATCTTGCAATGAACCTGACGTCTCGACTTCTGACAAAGGGATACTGCTCGACTACCCAGGCGACGGCTATAATGATGGCGCGGCACTGTAACCCAGGCTGTCATTTACTGCCATTTCCCTTACGTAAACCGCTTTTACGTACACGGAGGAATACGCTGCCTAGTTTTACACAGGCAAATGAGAGCTCCTTACGCTCCACGGAAGACAAACTGCCTGCCATATCAAAAGCTGCACTCCGTACGGGACTCGAGGCACGTCTCTGCATTTAATGCACAGGGTGGTGACAGGCCCTCAAGGCACGTCTCTGCAATTAATGCGCCGAATACTGACAGATGCCTGAGGCACGTCTCTACGTTTGATGCACAGAAGGGTGGCAGACCTTCAAAACACGCCTCTGTATTTAATGTGCAGGATGATGGCGGATCTCCACATTTAATGCAGGAGATTTGATCAAATGTCACCGAACCGTCGTTTAGTGACATCCCCTTTGCGAGAGCTGCTCCTACGCATACAAGGGAATACGCTGCCTAGTTTTACACAGGCAAACATGAGCTCTTTACGCTCCACAGAAGACGAACAGACTGCCACGACAGCGGTTACTCTTCGCACATGATTCAAGGTGCGTATCTGCATTTAATGCACAGAATGATGGCAAATCTTAAAGACAAGCATCTGCATTTAATGCACAGGATGGGGGCAGATCTCTGCATTTAATACAAGAGATCTGATTATCTCCAAGAGCCGTAATTCTGGCTAAGACGTCCACATCATCACTCTGGCACGTTACGCAGCGGCTTCTACGCCTATTCAGCTTCGGTGCCTGCTCGGTTTCTACGCCTACTCGGCCTCTATGACCACTCGGCTTCTACGCCTACTCGACCTTTATGACCACTCAGCTTCTACGCCCACTCGGCCTCTATGACCACTCGGCTTCTACGTCTATTCGGCTTCTATGCCGGTTTGATAACTATTTGGCTTCTATGCCATGGTGACAGACATTGGCTTCTATGCCAACCTCTTCTACACGATGGATACCTACCTACGTGGCTTCTACGTCGTGATCTTCGTAGCGATTATACGCGTTTTGTCCCTTAGTTGGACCTGCGTCATACGCTCATTCAAAGGATCATCTATACGCAGGCATTGGTTATTTTAACCGTTGTATAAAAGGGTTCTGTACTTTCCACTACTCGGTCTTTACACCGATTGAGTGGTCATTGTCACCAAAACTCTATAAATAGAGACCTCTATCAACAGAGAACAAGGTCGAAGAAATTAGATTTGAAAACTGATCAAGAAATCCAGTATCAGATCCAACGGTCGCAAAGATCGAAGGCCAGAAGGTCGAGAGAGAGAGAGAGGAGAATCCGGAGCTCAGGCAAAGAGAAGGGATCGACGACTTTGGCATCGGGCATCCACCCTCTTTAGCAACCCTCGAAGCTGCTACCTGTCTTCCACGGCACTTCTTCAACATCGTGTGGTCCAAGGGCTAAAGTGATCGACTGCAGATCAGACACCTATAGCAATATTCACCCAGATTAAATAAATTGTACTTAGACATCCTCGTGTAGGATCAAATTTGTACAATCTTGTTTGTAAACATAAAAGAAGGGCGGGTCTTCGTATAAGACCTCGTTCTCCGCATTCATCAAATCTTTTCTCATTTATATTATCCCAAAATAAGATGGCGACTATGCTGGGGACATCTTTCTCTTCTGATGAGGAAGCTATTGCTCAACACGATGCGATATCCGTAGGATCCGTGAAGAAGACACTGGTCATCCAGTTCGACCAATCTGCCTACGAAGATATGCTCCGAACAAAGGGCAGCTTTCACTCTCTCTCTGTCCAAAACAACAGGAAGCTGCGTAAGGTCTGGATGCCCAAGACATCCTCTACCATTCCTGTGGACTCTCCGATCTCTCCGACCAATAAGGTTGTAGCATTGCTCCCTCCGTGCCTTGCGCGTAAAATTTAGTCGCCTGTCTCTGGCAGGGCCGACAAAACTTCTGGCAATGCCTCAGCGCTAACCCAGAAGTCTACTCCGCGCTCTGCGCGTGAAGTTCAGTCTCCCGTCCCTGGCGGAATAGACAAAACTTCTGATAAAGCAGCAGCGCCAAATCAGAAGTACAAGACACGCTCCGCGCATAAAACAACATCTGACCTCTACGGAGAACCAGATGATCCCTGTGATCTCCGCAAGGGAAAGCGAGCGGCGGACTACTCAACTTCTCGGCCTTTACGCCAGCAAGGGAATAATCTGCACGCCCTCCGAATTATGCGAGACGCTGATGGCCGCCTGAGGACATCCTCAGCTTTACGCCAACCAGAGAGAACCTCCAAATTACTCCAGGCGAGGTCCCTAGGCGTAAAGAAGGCTCCAGTTGCGGGAAGACACCCTCCTCGGGGATTATTCGCCACCCAGATGGCCAACCTGTTGTATACGGGTGGCACATGGAAGACTATGGTTCCCATCATCCGTATGCCCACCGATGGGAACAGAAGGAACAAGCCAACATCTTTTTCTTCTGCCACTCCTCCTGACCTGCGGGATTATCTGATCCAGAAACGCAAAGACAAAAGTCATAAACATACTTCAGTTCCCCTAACGGTCAAACACGGGGAGATCTTATGGAAAGATACATCAATGTCTAATGTCGTCATGACAGGTGGACCACACGAAGATTCTATCTTTATTATTCCACCGACTCGGGACGATCAGCATCCAATAATCTTCGGTCGCAGACAGAATACCCCGATCATACAAGAAGAATTTCGTAAGTCTGAAACTGGCAGGATACAAACCCACAGATATAGCCCGCAAGCATTAAATATTATGCAAAGCATGGGTTATGATTTGAAGCTGAAACAAGGCCTCAACTATGGAAAAGGTAGACGAACACCAGTGCGTGGTAATTCTCACCATCAACAAGCTCGTTTCGGGTTGGGATATACTGCATCTCTTACAAGACCCAAAACTTCAAAATCTAATCCTGTACAACCAAAGGCAGCTCCTGCTAAATCAGTTTCTGTGGCCGGAGGCCACGGCATGTCTGGGGGTAACTTACCTCGACAAAACAAGGCGGCTTCCGAGGCCGGGGGTAAAATTTTCTCAACATCCGAAGATAATGCAACGACGACAATCTTTCCTAAAAACTGTAAAACTCAGGCACCAGGAGCCCTACGACCAAAAGGGACTTTCTCCTTCAAAGAAGATGACATCATTGAAATCTTCAATATGTTGAGAAAGGAACGCAAGCTTCAGCTACCCAACATCAGATACCTTGAGAGGGCCGGCAAAGTCGATGACCCAGATTATTGTCTCTTCTATCGGTACCCTCATCACCCTACAAGGGCCTGCTATGTGCTAAAAAGAAGAATACAGGAGTTGATCGATGCCAAGGTCATTACCTTGCATCTATAAAACAAGGGGACAATCACTACAGAAAAATACCGGATGATGAGTCCCGCAAAAGTTTTTCCAGTGGATCCTTCAGAAGAAAAATCACTCTATAGTAAAAAAATTTCGGACAAAAGTTTGTCATGTTCATATTACCTCTGAATAAAACTTTTGGCTATCGACTATCATATTACCTCTGATGTCAGTTGTCATCTACACTTAACATCCGTGCTTAGCCATAAGTACATCAGAGTGTTAAGTCCACAAAAACTGCCATGTCCATATTACCTCTGAGCAGACGTGTACCTCCATCCCCAATGGAGTCACAATCAAAAGTTTGTCATGTTCATATTACCTCTGAATAAAATATTCGGCTATCGACTATCATATTACCTCTGATGTCGGTTGTCATCTACACTTAACATCCGTGCTTAGCCATAAGTACACCAGAGTGTTAAGTCCACAAAAACTGCCACGTCCATACTACCTCTGAGCAGACGTGTACCTCCATCCCCAATGGAGTCATAATCAAAAGTTTGTCATGTTCATATTACCTCTGAATAAAACTTTCGGCTATCGACTATCATATTACCTCTGATATCGGTTGTCGTCTACACTTAACATCCGTGCTTAGCCATAAGTACACCAGAGTGTTAAGTCCACAAAAACTGCCATGTCCATATTACCTCTGAGCAGACGTGTACCTCCATCTCCAATGGAGTCACAATCAAAAGTTTGTCATGTTCATATTACCTCTGAATAAACTTTCGGCTATCGACTATCATATTACCTCTGATGTCGGTTGTCATCTACACTTAACATCCGTGCTTAGCCATAAGTACATCAGAGTGTTAAGTCCACAAAAACTGCCACGTCCATACTACCTCTGAGCAGACGTGTACCTCCATCCCCAATGGAGTCACAATCAAAAGTTTGTCATATTCATATTACCTCTGAATAAAACTTTCGGCTATCGACTATCATATTACCTCTGATGTCGGTTGTCGTCTACACTTAACATCCGTGCTTAGCCATAAGTACACCAGAGTGTTAAGTCCACAAAAACTGCCATGTCCATATTACCTCTGAGCAGACGTGTACCTCCATCCCCAATGGAGTCACAATCAAAAGTTTGTCATGTTTATATTACCTCTGAATAAAACTTTCGGCTATCGACTATCATATTACCTCTGATGTCGGTTGTCATCTACACTTAACATCCGTGCTTAGCCATAAGTACACCAGAGTGTTAAGTCCACAAAAACTGCCATGTCCATATTACCTCTGAGCAGACAGCAGCCTCCGCCCTTAATCATCAACTTTCGACGCAACAAGCAGCCGAGTGATGTAAATGCAACCAGGAGTGCGGTTTCTGATAATAATAAAGAACCTCTTTTCCAGTATATCGACGCTCGGATTCCAAATCAGGAATTCTCTTCCCATGACGATATAGAGCCTATAGCACGAAAATTCTTGGCAGCTATAGATTCCTATCATCCGTACATATAGAAAGTGGCATCATCATCCAATATCACCATAATGTATGGACCATATGAGGATTCTATCTTCATTATTCTACCTGCCCGTAACGGTCAGCGTTCAATAGTCTTCGGTCGCATGCACAACGAACAGACTATACAAGAGGATTCCTTCGATGACGACTCTGGTGAAATGCAAGTTCACAGGTACAGCCCGCAAGCCTTGAAGATCATGCAAAATATGGGTTATAACTTGAGGATGGAACCAGGTCTCAACTACGGGAAAGGCAGACGAACACCGCTGCTCGATAATTCTCACTATCAACAAACCCGTTTCGGGTTAGGGTATGCCACCTCCCTTACAACTTCCAAGTCGAACAAGGATATCTTTTCCTCTTTTCAAGATGGCTCATCGCCCTCCGACTCATCTCACGCTCTCGAGCAAACATTATCAGCGAATATGGTAATGACAGAATCCTTCGAATCAGACGAACAAGAATCTGAACTGTTTGAGAATGACGCTTGGGCTCAGCAGATGGATACACAATGGGAGTTCCGCTTCGAGCAAAGAGAACCTCCCACTAAAGATGAAGTTATCCAGATTGACGTAGGGGATGAACTTTCACCAAAGCCGATATTTATCAGTAACGACCTTTCCGAAGAAGAAAGGAAAGAAATTACCCAGCTGATAAAAGAATATATCGATGTCTTTGTGTGGAATTATGAGGATATGCCAGGTCTTGATCCAAAGGTGGCTACTCATAAACTCAACATACTGCCCGATTCAAAGCTTGTGAAGCAGCACCAACGCCGGTTCCGCCCGGACATGATGGACGCCATTGAAGCTGAAGTCAAGAAGTTAATAGCCTGCGGCTTCATCCGTGAGGAACAACATTCCGACTGGGTCGCCAATGTTGTCCCGATCATGAAGAAGAATAGGAAAGTACGGATCTGCATCGATTACCGAGATCTGAATGCAGCCTGCCCCAAGGATGAGTTCCCTCTTCCCATCACAGACGTCATGATCGACAATACATATGGTTTTGAACGTATGTCTTTCATGGACGAATTCTCAGGATACAATCAGATCAAGATACATCCTGAAGACGAGAAGCATACTGCCTTCCGGACACCACTGGGAGTATATTGCTATACGGTCATGCCCTTCGGATTAAAGAACGCCGGGGCTACGTACCAACGAGCTATGAGTGACATATTCCATAAGAATTTATGCAAGACAGTAGAGTGTTACGTGGACGATGTAGTTGTCAAAAGCCGCCATAGGGATAATCACATCCGAGACTTGAAGACAATATTTGAATTGATGCGTCAACATCAACTCAAAATGAACCCTACAAAGTCCTTTCTGGGGGTATCTAGCGGCAAATTTCTGGGATTTGTCATCACCGCCAAAGGCATTCAAGTGGACCCTGATAAAGTCAAGGCCATCTTAGAGATGCGACCGCCCTGCAATCTGAGGAAACTCAGGAGATTTCAAGGTCGTCTGGCTTATATCCGAAGATTCATATCCAACCTCTCCGGGAGATGCCAGCCCTTTTCTCATCTCATGAAGAAAGGTGTATCCTTCGTATGGGACGAAGCCTGTCAGCAAGCGTTCGGAGATATCAAGCGCTACCTCACTAGCCCGCCAGTTCTGGTACCTCCCGTCATAGGAAGACCATTCGTGCTATATGTTCGAGCGATGGATCATTCTCTGGGGGCTCTTCTCGTACAAAAGAACGATATGGGCTACGAGCAAGCTATTTACTACCTCAGCAGGATGATGGTCGGAGCCGAACACCGGTATAACCCTGTGGAGAAAGAATGCTTGGCTCTGATGTTCGCTATTCAAAAAATGCGACACTATGTCATGGGCCAAACCATTCATATCATCTCCAGGATCAATCCTCTTCGGGTACTGATGAGCAAGCCAAGTGTCTTTAATTTCCGACTCGCGACTTGGGCGATGTTATTAACGCTATATGACATGGTGTACGTCCCTCAGAAGTTCATCAAAAGCCAAGCATTGGCCGACTTTCTAGCTGCTCATCCTATCCCAGAGGCCTCCAAACTATACGAGGACATTTCCGACGAAGTTGCAGAGTGTAATTCCGCAACAGAAGGCGATGCATGGCAACTGTTCTTCGATGGCGCCTCCAGGACTGGTCCCAGGGGAAACGTGATTTCAGGAGTAGGGATCGTCCTAGTCACTCCTGATAAACTCGTTATCTACCGAGTATATTCTCTTAGCGAGCCCTGTTCTAACAATGTGGCAAAATACAACGCTCTACTAATCGGGCTCCAAGTCGCTAAAGAGCTGGGGGTCGAATCTCTGGAAGCCTTCGGTGATTCTCTGCTGATCGTCAATCAAGTCAGAGGAATATATGAAGTCCGGAATCCCGACCTCATCCCCTATCACCGAGCAACGGTCGAGATAGCCATGACATTCAAAGGATTCTTCCTTGAGCATGTACCTCGGTCTCGGAATATGGAAGCTGATGCCCTAGCTAGTCTAGCTGCAGATTTAGCTACCCCTATAAGAAGGCAAAATTCGGTAATCCTTCTTAACAGAGACCTATTCTGTGTGAAAAACAACTTTCACATCGAATACAGCTACACGGTGGACACAAATTCTCGCAGAAGAGACTGGAGAAGTCCCTTTATAGATTTCGTAGCATACGGAATCTTGCCAGAAGATCCTAAAGAAGCAATATCTGTCAAAAGATGATCATTACGCTTCTACTTTGACGCATCGTCACAATGCCTATATCGTCGGTCTTATGAAGGGCTATTATTACGATGTCTCTCTGGTGATGAAGCACAACGGATTCTCCATGAAGCTCACGACGGCGTGTGCGGGACGCATCAACCCGGTCCTAAGCTACAGGATCGTATCAGGAGAATGGGCTATTACTGGCCTACTATGATCGCAGATGCAATCCAGTATGCCAGACGATGTAGAGCCTGTCAGGTCCATGCAGACTTCATACATCAACCGTCCGAACATCTACATCCTACGGTTGCATCCTGGCCTTTCGAAGTATGGGGTATGGATATCATTGGTCCTATTCACCCGTCTTCTTCCAGAGGTCACCGGTTCATACTGGCCATCACGGATTACTTCTCCAAATGGGCAGAGGCGATCCCTCTTGCTGAGATAAAGATATCTAACGTGACCAGCTTCATCAAGCATCACGTCATTTACCGCTTTGGGGTTTCCCGAAGGATAATCCATGACAACGGGTCTCAGTTCATCAGCCATGCGTTTCACCGATTCTGCGATAAAAATCGAATACAAAATATGGCCTCCACGGCATATTATCCAGCTGCTAATGGGTTGGCGGAAGCCTTCAACAAAACCATTATCAAACTCTTGAAGAAGTTCGTCTCTTCAAATAAGAGAGATTGGAATTATAAGCTGGGAGAATGTCTCTGGGCATACCGTACCACGATACGAGCACCGACAGGTTGCACGCCATTCTCATTGGTCTACGGGAGTGAAGCAGTTCTTCCTATCGAAATTCAAATTCTGTCACTCAGGATAGCCATGGCTAACGAGTTAACTCAAGAAAAGAACGACCTGTTAAGGCCTCAAGAGCTAGAAGGATTAGACAAGAAATACCTCCAAGCTCAGCAGCGGATCGCGCTCTACCAAACACGCATTTCCAGAACTTTTAATCAAAAAGTAAAGGAAAGAGTGTTCAAAACCGGCGAGCTAGTTTTGGCTGTAAGAGGCCAATGATTCTTATTCACAGGAGTAAAGGCAAATTCCAGCCCAAATGGGAAGGCCCTTATGTGATCGAGACAACGTTCTCAAACGGCGCTTACAGGTTAGCCCAGCCTAATGGAGACCTGCTAATGGCTCCTATCAATGGAAAATTCCTGAAAAGGTACTATGCTTAAACCTCCTCTGCTCAAGTGGAATAAGGTGGTCTCATTCTGACAAAACTACTTCCAAAACGAAACTAGTTGGATCATGTTCTGTCATGTCCATATGACCTCTGAATAGATTTGCTCTGCTAAAACTTACCGAAAGTATATCACGTCAATACTACCTCTAATATCACTTTTACCCAAACCTGTCATTTACATTCCGAAATGATGGGTCCATAAAGTCAGATAAAAAGCCTCTTTATTATTCCCAAAAAAAGAGCAAGAGTATATTGAAAAGCAAAAGCAAAAGTACATCATGAAGGGGTAACGGTCAGGTCGTGAAGCTGCTGTGCCAGTACGACCATCCTCTCAGCCCCAGAATCCAAGACATCAGCGCGAACCCACTCCAACCGTGCCTCGTCATCTATCAGGAGGGACAGTTCAGCTCTAGCCCGAAGGAGACCGGCACGGGCGACTCCTGCACTCGCCAAGTTCTGTTGTGCTGCGACTAGTCGGCCATTCACCACATCTAGACCTTCCGACGACTGAGAAGCCCACTCCTTTGTCTGAGCAAGCTTTGTCTCCAGTTTACGGACCCTCGCTACATTGCTGTCATGCTCGGCCTGGCACTTCGTTTGAAGGGCGAGAGTCTCCTCCAAGACGACTTTCCCTTTATCCATCTCCTGCTGATTGGTCTCGATGAATTTATTTAGACCTTCCTTCTTTTCAACAAGATGCACAGTCAAGGAGTCATATCTGGCCTAGACCAGAGCTTCAATATTGCCTCGAGCTAGCTGCAGGTATTCATTAATGGGTTGCTCCAAGCCATTAACTATCGCCTCCAGCGCGTCAGCTACCCCGACATCACCGAATTCCCTGACCGCCTCTATCGAGAACCGAGAGGACCTCTTCAGCGACGCAAAGTCCAGCTTCTTCGCCAACACCATTGACATTAGCGTTCTCAAAGTGGTATAGAAGATACCGGTGTACTGCTCGGTCAGCGCAACTAGGTCCGCATGAACGCGGGGAGTGTCCTCGATGGTGGCGACTTCCCTCCAGGAATCACCACAGACGATGTCACCATGGCCGTCGCCTCAACAGGAGGTACGACAAAGGAAGAATCGCCAACACCGGACGAAGTGACCGGCGTGCTCAGAAGAGGCACTGTCGCAATGACAGGCTCGTCCTCCTCTTGAGATATCTCAAGAGTCTCCTCGACAGGCAAGCCAGCACCCGAAGAGGTCTCCTCTTCAAAATCAGGTACCTCCGTGTCACCACTAGGACCTGACATAGAGCCAACGGGCGCGTCTACATCACCCTCTCTGAAGAGGTCTTCCCCTGAAAAGAAGACAAAAGGAAGTTAATATCAACGTAATATTAATTTTCCCAAAGAAGAGGCATAAAAGACGACATTTACCCCTGGCTGACGGCATATATGTCGCATCTGCAGCCTGTACAGCTAAATCATTTCTTAATAATGCTAGACGAGCTGTCATACCTGGAGAAAGGGGTCTGTGAACTAACACTGGCAAGTAGTCTTTCAAGTCCTCCTCAAAATCCAACCGAGGCTCATCGGCTGGAATCGCGCTAGGTGCTCTCGCAGGCGCGGCAGAGGTCCCTCCCGATGCCGATCCGACTAGAGGTATATAGAACTTTATTATACTCAGTCCCGAAGGCGACCTCGTTCCACTACCTGAAGCAGTAGCAGCGACGGCGGCATCCAGCTGAGATTCTCCGGCACCACCAGCCGGAACTGTGGAAAGTCCCTCTCTAAAAGGCGAGGAACCTCTAATCAAAGAATCATCCCCAACACGGGGAGATGCAAGCTCACCTCCAGGAGCATCAATGCCAGGAATCCGGAGAGAGCGATTTACCGTCTTCTTCTTCCTCTTACGAGGGGAAGCTTCCTTGGGAGCAGGAGCCCTTCGCATCCCAGAAACTACCAAAGCCCCTGCAGGCGGAGGTACTTCACCCCTAGGGACCGACACCAGAGGCTCATCTGGGGTAACGGACTCCTCACCCTCATCGGAAGAAACCGAGGGGACTTCAACTCTTCTCCCAGGCTTGGAAGAGGGCACCCTAAAGCTTCCATGCATATCAAAATCGTGATGGAAGGTGTTCGTTGCCACATTGAACTGGGCATACGAATGCAGGATGCGCAGCTCCGTGGAGAGTGTAATGACGGGCACAATAAAAATTGCTCCAATACATCCCATGATAAAATATCGCCATCCCCGCGCTCCATCAATGAGTCCACCTCTGGACCTGAAGCTGGTGACGGTGTTGCCCACATGCAACTGGTCATACCCAAACTGCCGAGCGAACCGACTGGGCAAGTAGGGCTCCAGGAAGCAATGGTCTTCGATTCTGTATAGCAGATGAGATAGTCTAATACAGACCAACCAATTAAAAGCTTCGGGAGAAAGAATGGTCTTCTCTCTACCCGAATCCTTGAGCCTAATCCCCGACTGATTGTGATGTACAGGAGGGACGGTACAGAAAAGCTTCCAACTATGACTGAAGCCTAGCGCCCACCGACAGTCTATAACCATGTTCACATTCCAGGAAGACTTCCGGTAGTTCAACAAGAAACTACCCCCCGAACTACTGCCGGAACCGGGAGACATCACCCGGGGGTTATGGAGAATTAACCACCCCATCAAAAACAAGTATGGTAATTCTATCCTGGGAAAGCTATCATGCCGAATTTTGTCGACGAGCAGCCCGTCAGTCATGGTCCTCAGGCCAGCTTGTATACGGCACACCATGGCAGGGAGCAAGCCCAGTCTTACCCCGAACACCAGACGCACTATAGGCCATAGCGTGTTGCGGTAAATGCGGTTCGCAGATGCGACGCCAGGCACTACTACTCGGCGCAGCCATATGGAAAGGAAGCCAGCCAGTTGAGCCTCCCTGGACAGAGGCTTGCGATAGCGCCTCAAATAACTATAGGCCTTAGTGCCTTCAGGATACTTTCCTGTCCCTTCGTCGAGGAGCCGGTCCGGAGCCCCAGCATCCACAATGAGATCGTCAACTACATGAGCATTAAGCGCACTCAGGGGATTCACAGGCAGATCCTTGCCCTCTAATACCTTCTCTGGCTTAGCAGTCCTGGACCGGTGAAAGAAGAGGTAGGACGTCCATTTGCTGATGTGAGCCAAATCTGAGGGCTCATCATAAAAAGCGGTACAAGCGAGGTAATGGCACATTAACTCCTGGTACACCTCCACTACCCGAGGGTCTGAACCCCCCAGCTCCCGGTTCGTGGGAACATACTCTTCGTATGGAGTATCCCCCATCGGCAGTCTTGAGATATCTGCCATCTCATGCAGGGCCAATCCCAACTCCCCCAGTGGAGTGGCGAAGGTCCCGGTAAGCGAAATATATCATTCCATCAGTGCCAGAAACAGGTTAGGGTTAGGAGGTAACCCAACACTGGTAGCACTCACAGCTGTAAACAGATCGATGTTCTCCAACTCGGTCTGAAAATACTTCAGGACCCAATCAACTAAGCGAGCCCATCGAAGGTTTGAAGGGGTGATCCACCCGCCACACTGAGGGTTCACCATAGGGTATACTCCCCCACGCCCCATAAAATCATTACAGAAAGTCGACAACTGGACCAGATGGATCACCAAACTGTCTTCATTCGGGACACTGCCCGGGTACAGCCCCCTGAACAGCGTCACAGAGCCAGAAGGGCGGCTGACAAATGACCCCTGGTCAGCTCCTCTCAGATGAAAGATCTTCCCTGGCTTGCCGTGAAGATCGGGGGTCAGCGTTCACAACATCTTCCTGGGATGCGTAGCATGAAAGAAGGCCGAGATGGGGTAGTCTCTCAGCATATTGGACAGATACAAGACCAAACCCTCGGCAGGAAAAATCCAGAGTTCTCTCTTGGGCTTTGTCTGGGACTGCTTGTCAATCATGTCCCCGAAGAGGAAAGCCGACTTCAGGTATTGGTCCCCGTCTACATACGTTAGGGGCTCCCCGTTGATCATGCTCAGCAGCATTCGCTCGCTCTGAGCCGATATCAGAATTGCCCTCCCTTTGGGTACTGGGGCCCGGAGATAAGAAATATCAAGTGTGACAGATCCTCCAAATAGTTGGAGTACAGCATCCCGGTGGCAGAGCCCATCACTTCAGCCAGCGGAGACTCATACAAGTTAACTGCAAAAGCACAGAAGAAATACGTCAGTTCCTAACTAGACATTTCGGGACTTGCAGCATCCGCAAAAAAAGAAAAATCAACAGTCCGTGCTCCACGCCGAGACTGTGAAACTTGAGCCTTTACGCTGGAATCTATTTCCTTAAAATATAAATATTGGCAGTATACGGTCTGTGCTTTACGCCAGATTGATTAAATTGAGTTATTACGCCAGGATTTTCATCCACAAGCAAAAAAAAACTCAAATTTTAATAGTATGCACCAAGTTTTCGGCGGCCAAAGCTTTTACGCTCGACTGCGGAAAAAATAGAGTTTTTACGCTGACACATTAGGAATGTGGGCGTAAAAAGATGAAACATCTCCGTGCATCATCTTCCTTAAAGAGGCTACCAGCACAGAAGACGACCTAGCGCGGTCACGTTCAACGTATGCGAAGGATTTTTAGTCATTCTCTTCTTTCCAAGAGCTCTACCTTCCAGGCCGGGTGCACTACTCGTCGGCGGAATGCTCCTCTCAGAATAAAGTTCGCCTTGTCCAACCAGAGACGCTCTCGCTTGGGCCGAAGAACGAGAAGAGGAATCAACCTTCTTTCCCTTAGCGAAGGAAGTTTGTTTCGAAGCCATTACTGGAAACTTTGAAGACTCGAAGAAGAAACGAAGAAGAACTCGAACAGTCGAAAGCTTTCTCTCGCAGAAGACGGATGGAAAGTTTTTCCCCCTCAGAAACTTGGGATATATATAGAGTTCGGATGGACTCCTCGGACCCCGAACCAAATCTCCTAATTAATATTCGGTTATGATTGGGTCCCACGTTAGCCTATTTATTCAGAGAAGGCGGACAGTCGGCGAATTCAAAAAGTTTTTCGCGCAAAGCAGGTTCGTGGTTTCTACGCTAAGGAGCTTTCTACGCTCGACAGCTACAGATCTACGGTTTTACGCTCGCAAGCTATAAGTCTATGGTTTTAAGCCCGGATGCCTTTGTGCTCGGTAGCTTTTATGCTCGAGAGGCTACAGACCTACGACTTCACACTCAGCAGATACCAAATTGATGATCTCACGCTCGGTGGCGCTTAGTTTACTCTCGGAGGCGATGGATCCATGACTTCACGCTCAAAAAAATTTCTTTTAGAAGCAACAAATCTACAGTTCTACGCTAAGGAGCTTTCTACGCTTGACAACTACAGATCTACGACTTTACGTTCGACAGCTACAAGTCGGGTTTTACGCCCGGATGCCTTTGTGCTCGGTAGCTTTTATGCTCGAGAGACCACAAACCTACGACTTTACGCTCAGGAACTACAAGTCTATAATTTTACGCTCGATGGTGTTTAGTTTATGCTCAGAGGCTGCCAACTTATGATTTTGCGCTCCATGACTTCCCGCACATCTAAAAGATATGCAGGCCAGAGTACGCGTACATCTGAACGATCCTCAAGGCGGTCAATTACATGAGTTCACACAGAAGATACTCCTTCTTGACCTCAAGATATCCCAAGTACCCGAAGCATATAGAGTTCAAATATTGAAAAATTACTCTTCTTCATGGGTCGATTCGAAGTTCATCCAGACTCCAGTCTGAATATTTTATCTACCAAGATGGCAAATCAGTTTGACAGTCATTTCTCGCCCTGTTCCAAGGGATTTCCGAAAAATCATTCTTGAAGACGATGTCTGAACAAAGAAATTCTGTTATCAGAAGTAACAGTTCAGAATTCTACGTGGTTTCTCACTCCTAAAATAGCAGGACAGTTCGAACACTCGAATGCTAAAGCAGTTTTCTACGCATCCCTAGTTATGCGTAAAAGACAGGACAGGACCTAGCACTCTTTCTAAACAGAGTCGGTGTAAAGAATCAGACGTGTCGAAGCTACACAAATTCAGACTTTACAGCAAAGTATGGCAAGATGATCATATGCACGGAAGAAAGACGATTTTATTAAAGATTTAAAGTCATGATTACATATGAGGGAAATCCAATCTACAAGGGTTTTTCTTCATTTCTCATGATTACATATGAGAGAAATCCCGTCTACAAAAGGATTTTTCTCGTCGTCGTCGGAAGGCCACCCCCCAGAATCTGCTCTACCAGGTTTTTGCATGGGCGCCAATTCTTCATCTCTCCTCCAGCAGTTGGTCGGTTTTCGCAACCGACTAAAATGATAAATGGAGGGAGAATACGGAACTGGGCCTGCCTAAATTATGTAGATTCGATGCTCCGTGCACCGTGACAGATTGAGTTGAGGTATTTTACCCAACTCAATATTCGAGGTCAGAGCTAGTTGTTGCTCTCATCCCCGGAGGTAACGGAAGAAGGTGCCGCTTGCAAGCGGCATAGTGAAATATGATTCTTCTTCTCTCCCGAAGAACCACCATACAAAGATGCTGATTATCCCGAGCAAAGGAGGCTATGATATTCTTCCATGATCCATCGTTGCAGAGGACATTTGCTCGAAGATGCCATCTTTTTTGGCTCTTTACATGCTGGAAGAGCATGATCTCCTTCTTCCTTAAGTTAACTCGACGAACTCCGGCCATCATCTCTGTATGATGAAGGAAGTGTGGGAAGAACAAGGGAACTCCTCAGCCTTTTTAAAGGCGAGAGAGAGCACCGATCCCAAATAAATCTGCCATAAAGTCAGCCTCGACCGTTTCAAAACTCCATTCAAAAACGTTTCGAGTTACGAGGAGCGGGTCATGCTTCATTCAAAGTATTTTAAATTACGAGGAATTTAAAAGCTTTGAAGGGGGTCTTGTAGAAGCATAAAAAATACACTAGATAGCTCTACGCAGTATATTGATACAAAGCAGCGTAAAAAGATGACTTCAGAGCCTTCAACATGCAATCAGAGCTTCTCCGCCGAGCGCAGCGTGAAATATAGGCCCGAGGACCATCCACGTAGGGCGGTATGTCCAGGCTACTTTGGCGTAAACAGGGTGCTTCATCGCCTTTATGGCGTAAAACTCATCCTCTTTCAATACAATATTGAAATATACGAGGGACGCTTCATATTCCCTGCAATGAACCTGTCAGATCCTGCAATAAACCTGACGTCTCGACTTCTGACAAAGGGATACTGCTCGACTACCCAGGCGACGGCTATAATGATGGCGCGGCACTGCAACCTAGGCTGTCATTTACTGCCATTTCCCTTGCGTAAACCGCTTTTACGTACACGGAGGAATACGCTGCCTAGTTTTACACAGGCGGATGAGAGCTCCTTATGCTCCACGGAAGACAAACCGCCTGCCACGTCAAAAGCTGCACTCCGTACGGGACTCGAGGCACGTCTCTACATTTAATGCACAGGGTAGTGACAGGCCCTCAAGGCACGTCTCTGCAATTAATGTGCCGAATACTGACAGATGCCTGAGGCACGTCTCTGCGTTTGATGCACAGAAGGGTTGTCACGCCCCAGTCCCAAAATAAGTAGGACTAGGAATATGTAACACGCCCAGCCGTATGTATACGAACTCCAATATATAGAAATCATATATACACGTACGTTGTATATGAATATGCAAATCCATCAGTGGTAATACACTGTCATAACAAGTCACAAAAAATCTATGTCTCATCCACAGCACCAATAATCAGTAGGAATAAATGCTGAATAATAATAGATATCCAACATGAGTATCAAGTCTGATAGTCGGGTAGAAACAAATCCACTACAAAACGACTATCCTGAAGTAGCAAAATATCTAAACACCGTCAATAAATCACAGATACTCTGAGGGTAAGATCTCCTCAGTCTCGTAAGTAGCATCCGGTCCAGGCCCATACTCCTGCTCATCCATATCTGAAAAGGGACCAGGTCCTCAGAGGGACATAACAAGATACATAATAACATGCCAATAAGTACTGAAATATAAACATCCAAAGTATGGTTCTCCTAACCGTCTAAGTGAATGCAGTTTGAGAACAACTTTCCACCAAGTGGGCTATCTGGCTAAAATATGGGATTGGCGTGATCCTCTTGGAGAATCAAGAGCCTCAAAGCATGTCGTCTTTTGAACGGCAGAGGCCGCCAGTAATATATAGTGGTCATCATCACCCGTTTCTCCGGTGGAGAATCCGGGCGTACAAGAAAAAGTACAAAGGAGCCCAAATGTTTTACTTATTGTTCTCCCCACCCCATGCTCTAAGCATGCCATATCCATGACATGATAAATCCTCTAAATAACTGCCAGGTCTTCTAGCATACAAAGTTTCTATCAGTAGTCATCCCTAACGCACGGCTTATACATACAGGCGGCCAACCCAATATGTAGTCCGAGTGCTATATGAGACTCACACATCATGCAGCAACTGTGTCACGGCCAATGAACCAAATAATGCTCCATAATACTGGGGTGGTCTCATAAACAAGGTCCAATACAAATACATAAATAAAATAGAATCATGCATCATTTGGAATGTAAATAAGAGTACTGTGGCAAGGTATACTTGCCGAGTAAAGTCCTATAAGGGGTTCGTCCAAAGAAATGTTAAGTGTGATAAGAAGAAGGGTTACTGTTTGGAAGTTGTGATTATATATAGGAATAAGGAGGCGGTGGAATTTACTTAATGGTTAAGAAACTATTGCTGTTGTTTTCTTCTTATTGGTTTATGTGTGCGGTTGAGAAGATCTTTTAAGGAGGGGTGGAATGAAATTCTTACACGTGTGGAATAGAAAAGCAAAACAAAATTGGGTTTTGCTTCTGCTGCTGATACTACGCACAGGGTAGTCTTATACGCGTCAGAGGAAATAGAAAGCGGCGGAGAGTTATACGCATGATTTTGGTTTTTATACGCAGAAAACTGAAGAGTTTACGCGGGTACACTGCTGCTTTATACGCGCGGAATTGGTTTTGCGCGTAGAGAAAGGAATTTAGGCGGGTTAGGTTTTTACGCATGAAAGAGTTTCTGCAGGATTTTGTTAAACGGGTTTTACGCTGGGATAATTAACGGGTTGCGGGTTTGGTCAAATAGAAAATTTCTGTTTTTCCTTTCTTTTTCTTATTAATAAACTTAATAAATAAAATAATTATTTAAATAATAACTAATACGGTTTTCAGGAATGGGGGTTTACATTCTACCTAACTTATAAAAATTTCGTCCTCAAAATTAAAACTAAGCCAAGTAAAAATAAAAGTCAAGGATTGGTAGAAGATATAAGTTAACAATTTATTCATACCTTGGTCTATGAACAGGTTTGGAAAACTTTGGCGCATGTCCTCTTCGCGTTCCCACGTAGATTCTCCTGGCGAGCCATGTTTCCATGCCACGCAGCCTAAGGGAATAGACTGGTTTCTCAATACCTTCTCTCGACGATCAAGGATTCCTACAGGTTGCTCTTGATATGTCAAGCTTGGCCCAACGGTGATCTCTGAATGGTCAAGAATATGACTGCTATCTGCTACATATCGCCTGAGCTGTGATACATGTAATACATCATGTATTTCCTCAAGTGAAGGTGGTAGCGCAAGTCGATATGCTACATCTTCCACTTTTTCTAGTACATCAAATGGCCCAATATACCTTGGACTTAACTTGTCGCGCCCTCCAAATCGAATGGTGCCTCTGGTAGGTAATATTTTTAAGAAGACATGATCGCCTTCTCTAAATTCCAAGGGACGACGATGAAGGTCTGCCCATTATTTCTGCCTATCTTGCGCTGCTCGCAAGTGTCCTTGTATTTTTTTTACTGTCTCTACGGTGTTAATTACTAGCTCTGGTCCCAGGATTTGACGTTCTCCTACGTTATTCCAACACACCGGAGACCTACACTTCCTTCCATACAATGCTTCAAATGGAGCCATCTGGATACTTGCCTGATAGCTATTATTGTAAGAAAATTCCACAAGATGTAGATGGTCCTCCCAGGATCCTCTAAAGTCTAACATACAAGCCCTTAACATATCTTCTAATGTCTGAATAGTACGTTCTGACTGTCCATCTGTTTGAGGGTGATAAGATGTACTGAACTTCAGACGAGTTCCAAGGCTCTCTTGCATGCTTCTCCAAAAATGTGATGTAAAGTGCGAGTCCCTGTCTGATACAATGCTGACTGGAATGCTGTAAAATCTCACGATCTGCCTCATATACAGGTCAGCCAAAACTTCTGTAGATTGGCCAACTTTAAAAGACAAGAAATGTGCTGACTTGGTGAGTCGGTCTACTATTACCCACACTGCATCTTTACCACTTGGACTCTTGGGAAAGCCCGTGACAAAGTCTATAGTGATATGTTCCCACTTCCACTCTGGAATCGAAAGTGGTTGCAATAACCCTGCCGTTCTTTGATGCTCTGCCTTTACTTGTTGACATACTAAGCATTTAGCTACAAAGCGAGCTATCTCTCTTTTCATTCTATGCCACCAAAAATGTTATCGTAAATCACGATACATCTTGGTGCCTCCAGGATGAATAGAATATATTGAACTATGAGCTTCTGTCATCAGCTCTTGTCGAATTTCTCCATTGGAAACATATAGACGATTATTACATCGTAATGTCCCATCATCATGAATGCACAGTCCTGTCTGCTCTCCGGCTTCTGTTCTTTCTTTTAATCTTTTGAATCTAGCATCTGTAGGCAATATTGTCTTAATTTTTTCTACTAGTGATGATTGTATTTGTAAGTTGGCTAGTGTCCCGTCTGCTCCGGGAAATATTACTTCAATGCCAAGACTTTGCAAGTCTTTCAATAATTTCTTCTGTGTTGTTAAGAAGTAAACTGTTGGCTTCCGTCTTAATGCGTCTGCTACAATGTTAGCCTTGCTTGGATGATAATGCAGCTCTATCTCAAAATCATTCATTAACTCGAGCCATCGACGTTGCCTCATATTTAACTCCTTTTGTGTGAAGACATACTTGAGACTTTTGTGGTCTGTATATATTTCCACTCGTTCCCCATATAAGTAATGTCTCCATAATTTTAGAGAAAATACAACAGCTGCAAGTTCCAAGTCATGAGTTGGATAATTCTTCTCATGTAATCGTAATTGGCTAGATGCATATGCAATCACCTTGCCATGCTGCATCAATACACATCCCAAGCCTTTCCCTGATGCGTCACTGTAGATCACATATCCTCCTGATCTTGATGGAATAGTTAATACTGGTGCCGTAGTCAATCGCTTCTTTAATTCCTCGAAAGCGGCTTGACACTCGTTAGTCCATATGAACTCTTGATCTTTACAAGTCAACCGAGTCATAGGTGTTGCTATCCTTGAGAAGTTTTCTACAAATCGTCGGTAATATCCCGCAAGTCCAAGAAAACTTCTTACTTCCACTGCTGTTTTAGGAACAGGCCATGTCTTAACTGCCGAGATCTTTTCTGGATCAACAGAAATACCATCTCCTGTAATGACATGTCCAAGAAATAAAACTTTGTCTAAGAAGAACTCACATTTTCTGAGCTTTGCATATAGCTACTCTTTCCTCAAGGTCTCTAAGAATAATTCGCAGGTGCTTCTTGTGCTCCTCGTGGCTCTTTGAATAGACAAGTATATCATCTATGAAGACAACCACGAACTGGTCTAAATACTGATGGAAGACTCGATTCATTAAGTCCATAAAGATAACTGGAGCATTGGTCAATCCAAATGGCATGACCAGAAACTCGTAGTGCCCATATCTTGTTCGAAATGCAGTCTTCAGAATGTCCTCCTTCCGTACCTTCACCTGGTGATATCCCGATCTTAAATATATCTTTGAGAACATCTTGGCTCCACTGAGTTGATCAAATAAGTCATCAATGTGTGGCAGTAGATATTTATTCTTTACTGTCACTGCATTCAAGGCTCTATAATCGATGCACATACGTACTGACCCATCCTTCTTTGGTACAAATAACACTGGTGCTTCCCAGGATGATGCACTTGGTCGGATGAAACCTTTTTCTTCTAATTCTTTTAATTGGGTCTTTAGTTCATCCATCTCCTTCTTCGCCAGTCTATAAACATGTGATGCTATAGGTGCTACTCCCGGTGTTAATTCAATCAAAAATTCTACGTCTCTATCTGGGGGTAGTCCTGGTAATTCTTCTGGGAAGACGTCTGGGAATTCTGAAATAATAGGATGATAGACAACATCGTCCATTGCGAGTTGCATACCATCAAGTATTTTTGTGGATCCTCGTACAAATTCAAGTTCAGGCTGGACTGGTACCTTGAAAAGAATACTTCTTCCAAAGCAATCGAAGAAAGCGTGGTACTTGCTTAGCCAGTCCATTCCAAGCACAATATCAAAAGTAGGCATAGGAAGAAATAAGAGTCGGGCATTCATCTCTCTGCCACGTATCACTATAGGACATGATCTACAAATTCTACTAATAGGTACAACTCCTCCCCCGGTAAGAATTCTAATACAACTAGGTAAAGGTGTAGAGATAATATTGTGTTTGGCAATAAAACTAGATGATATGAATAAGTGGGTGGCTCCCGTATCAAATAATGTTACAGCAGAAAAAGTAAAAACAATAGTGATACCTGCTATGACATCAATCTCCTGATCCATGTCATCTACTTCCATAGCAAAAGCTTGTCCATTCCTCTGTGGCTGTCCATGACTAGCTCTCAGGTATTTATCCTCCTGGGTAGGTAGTGGGGGTCCTTGCTGAAATCCCCCTGCTGTTGGAGGTCGAAGTGCTCCTGGTTTCATCATTTGCTGAGTTGGATTGGGTGCTGGAAGCGCTAGTCTCTGTGCTGGTGGTGGAAGGGTCATTGCTTGTTGCATAGGACAGTTCTTTAATATATGCTGTCCGGAACCACATCTCATACAATGTCCCAAACGAACCCGATAGTCCCTTGAGAGGTGCCCGCGTCTCCCACAATAATTGCATTGGGGTTTCTCTGAAATCTGCTATGGTCCTGCTCTGTGTTGGTATTGTTGCTGCAGAGCTAAAGGACGTCGGATAGGTCCTCCTTGTTGTATTCTTGTTGGTTCTGGTTGCGTCCTCTGCTGACCTTCTTTTCCTCTGCTGATAGTTTCTTGTAATCTGGCTTCGATCAGTAACTCGGCATAAGAGATTCGGGTCTGGGAGCTAGTATAGTGTTGGAGCTCTTTAATCAATCCACGATGAAACCTCTTAGCCTTAGCCAAGTCATCTGGTATCAAAGCAGCGCCATATTTGCTAAGGCAGCTAAATTCAGCATCATACTCGTCCACTGTTCGATTTTCCTGTTCTAAGTGGAGAAACTGATCGTATAATGCATCTCTGACAGTGTCCGGAAAATACTTTCTTTCAAAGCATTCCAGGAATTGCTCCCATGTCTGGTATATACCCAGCTGACGTTCCATAGATTTCTACCAGTGATGAGCATTACCATCTAGTAGCGTCCTCACACCTGTCATCCACAAGTCTGCAGGTAGCTGTAATGCCTCTAATAACTTTTGAGTGTGAGTAATCCAGTTGGTAGTTTCTTCTGGATTCTCATTGCCTTTGTATGGTCTCGGGCCCATTTGTACAAAGTCTTTTACCGAACCAACTCTAGCTTGAGGTACTGGAGCTAGTGCTTGGGCTGGCACAGTAGTCTTTGCAGCCATCCTTTCAAGTGCTGCCAGAAATTTTTGTCTCTGCTCAGCTGCTTGCTGTCTCTGTTCTGCAGCTAGTGTGGCGGCCTGTTGTTGCTGTTCCTTCAGTATCATTTGGAAGAGTTGGAACAGTTGTGTTTGGCCATCCTGAGGTGCTAATGAGACTAAAAGAGTCCCATTAGGTGGCACGGGTAAGTCAGATGGAGCTGGATTATGAATCTGTCCATCTGATCCTGAAAGTCTAGGGTTTGCTGAAGTCCCTCCTTGAGTTAGATCATTGACTCCAGGAGTTGTGTTACCCTCAGTGATAGTACATTCTTTCTGCATATCCATCATTCTGCAGTTAATGTACATAATCGTTTAGGCAAGGTATGGGAATCAAACAGGGTACAGGTATTAAATAGGATATAGAAGTATAAAATATGATGGAAAGTTATCCGCGTAAATCATAGCTTCAGAGCTAGCTGTGTAGAGCAGGGTTCCAAGAAAGTTTAGCGTAAAGTAAAGATTTCAAATCGTCGGCGTAAAAATAGTTCAGGAATTATCAGTATAAGGTCTATGCGTAAAATCTACGTAGAATATGCGTAAAAGTTCTGCGCATAAATCTGAGCGTAACTACTGTTTTCGTAAATTTATCTGCGTAAAGTATAGCATACTTGGCAGCGTAAGAAACTTTGGATGAATTTGTCAGAAATCTGACATCTGACAAAAGTACTGCACCATAATCAAGAGGACGGCTGTGATGGTGATTTGCACAAAAACTCGGGTTTTTGTTGTCTAGTGACATTGACAAAGTCAAACGCCATGCCAAAGGCTATTGTTGCACAAGGCTTGGAGCATATCTCTGCATTAATTGCAAAATATTGGTTTCTTAATGACTAAGATAGTGACAATACGCTTATCATTATCCTTATATTTATGCCTGATCAAACTATTTACGCTTGGTTCAGGGATCATCAGGTTTACACTGGGTATTTACCTATGTAATGGCATACGCAAATTTTAGAAAGACTAAGGGATCGTAGGAAAACAGTTTGTTATAAGTGTAGCGTAAAGTATACCTAACTATGGCGCAAAAATAGGTAATCTCCTGCAGTATAAAGTATATGCCAACAAAAGTAAAGGATCTGTGGCGTAAAATAAAATATAGGATAGTTGGAAGGATGAATGAGGTTTTAGTCAAGTGTGGATGAGATCCTTAAAATCTTTCCTATACACAGGCTTGCTTGGTACAATTATGTAACCAAGACAATATATTCGAGGACCTGCATGGGCCACCACCAAAAATATGTCACGCCCCAGTCCCAAAATACGTAGGACTAGGAATACGTAACACGCCCAGCCGTATGTATACGAACTCCAATATGTGGAAATCATATACACACGTACACTGTATATGAATATACAAATCCATCAGTGGTAATATACTGTCATAACAAGTCACACAAAATCTATGTCTCATCCACAGCACCAATAATCAGTAGGAATAAATGCTGAATAATAATATATATCCAACATGAGTATCAAGTCTGATAGTCGGGTGGAAACAAATCCACTACAAAACGACTATCCTGAAGTAGCAAAATATCTAAACACCGTCAATAAATCACAGATACTCTAAGGGTAAGATCTCCTCAGTCTCGTAAGTAGCATCCGGTCCAGGCCCATACTCCTGCTCATCCATATCTGGAAAGGGACCAGGTCCTCAGAGAGACATAACAAGATACATAATAACATGCCAATAAGTACTGAAATATAAACATCCAAAGTATGGTTCTCCTAACTGTCTAAGTGAATGTAGTTTGAGAACAACTTTCCACCAAGTGGGCTATCTGGCTAAAATATGGGATTGGCATGACCCTCTTGGAGAATCAGGAGCCTCAAAGCATGTCGTCTTTTGAACGGCAGAGGCCGCCAGTAATATATAATGGTCATCATCACCCGTTTCTCCGGTGGAGAATTCGGACGTACAAGAAAAAGTGAAAAGGAGCCCAAATATTTTACTTATTGTACTCCCCACCCCATGCTCTAAGCATGCCATATCCATGACATGATAAATCCTCTAAATAACTGCCAGGTCTTCTAGCATACAAAGTTTCTATCAGCAGTCATCCCTAACGCACGGCTTATACATACAGGCGGCCAACCCAATATGTAGTCCGAGTGCTATATGAGACTCACACATCGTGCAGCAACTGTGTCACGGCCAATGAACCAAATAATGCTCCATAATACTGGGGTGGTCTCATAAACAAGGTCCAATACAAATACATAAATAAAATAGAATCATGCATCATTTGGAATGTAAATAAGAGTACTGTGGCAATGTATACTTGCCGAGTAAAGTCCTGTAAGGGGTTCGTCCAAAGAAATGTTAAGTGTGATAAGAAGAAGGGTTACTGTTTGGAAGTTGTGATTATATATAGGAATAAGGAGGCGGTGGAATTTACTTAATGGTTAAGAAACTATTGCTGTTGTTTTCTTCTTATTGGTTTATGTGTGCGGTTGAGAAGATCTTTTAAGGAGGGGTGGAATGAAATTCTTATACGTGTGGAATGGCAAAGCAAAACAAAATTAGGTTTTGCTTCTGCTGCTGATACTACTCGCAGGGTAGTCTTATACGCGTCAGAGGAAATAGAAAGCGGCGGAGAGTTATACGCATGATTTTGGTTTTTATGCGTAGAAAACTGAAGAGTTTACGCGGGTACACTGCTGCTATATACGCGCGGAATTGGTTTTGCGCGTAGAGAAAGGAATTTAGGCGGGTTGGGTTTTTACGCATGAAAGAGTTTCTACAGGATTTTGTTAAACGGGTTTTACGCTGGGATAATTAACGGGTTACGGGTTTGGTCAAATAGAAAATTTCTGTTTTTCCTTTCTTTTTCTTATTAATAAACTTAATAAATAAAATAATTATTTAAATAATAACTAATACGGTTTTCAGGAATGGGGGTTTACAAGGGTGGCAGACCTTCAAAACACGCCTCTACATTTAATGTGCAGGATGATGGCGGATCTCCATATTTAATGCAGGAGATTTGATCAAATGTCACCGAACCGTCGTTTAGTGACATCCCCTTTGCGAGAGCTGCTCCTACGCATACAAGGGAATACGCTGCCTAGTTTTACACAGGCAAATATGAGCTCTTTATGCTCCGCAGAAGACGAACAGACTGCCACGACAGCGGTTACTCTTCGCACAGGATTCAAGGTGCGTATCTGCATTTAATGCACAGAATAATAGCAAATCTTAAAGACAAGCATCTACATTTAATGCACAGGATGGGGGCAGATCTCTGCATTTAATGCAAGAGATCTGATTATCTCCAAGAGCCATAATTCCGGCTAAGACGTCCACATCATCACTCTGGCACGTTAAGCAGCGGCTTCTACGCCTATTCTGCTTCGGTGCCTGCTCGGCTTTTACGCCTATTCAGCTTCGGTACCTGCTCGACTTCTACGCCTACTCGGCCTCTATGACCACTCGGCTTCTACGCCTACTCGGCCTTTATGACCACTCGGCTTCTACGCCCACTCGGCCTCTATGACCACTCGGCTTCTACGCCTATTCGGCTTCTATGTCGGTTTGATAACTATTTGACTTCTATGCCATGGTGACAGACATTGGCTTCTATGCCAACCTCTTCTACATGATGGATACCTACCTATGTGGCTTCTATGCCATGATCTTCGTAGCGATTATACGCATTTTGTCCCTTAGTTGGACCCGCGTCACATGCTCATTCAAAGGATCATCTATACGCAGGCATTGGTTATTTTAACCGTTGTGTAAAAGGGTGCTGTACTTTTCACTACTCGATTTTTACACCGATTGAGTGGTCACTGTCACCAAAACTCTACAAATAGAGACCTCTATCAACAGAGGACAAGGTCGAAGAAATTAGATCTAAAAACTGATCAAGAAATCTAGTATCAGATCCAACGGTCGCAAATATCGAAGGCCAGAAGGTCGAGAGAGAGAGAGAGAGAGAGAGAGAAGAGAATCCGGAGCTCAAGCAAAGAGAAGGGATCGACGACTTTGGCATCGGGCATCCACCCTCTTTAGCAACCCTCGAAGCTGCTACCTGTCTTCCATGGCACTTCTTCAACATCGTGTGGTCCAAGGGCTAAAGTGATCGACTGCAGATCAGACACCTATAGCAATATTCACCTAGATTAAATAAATTGTACTTAGACATCCTCGTGTAGGATCAAATTTGTACAATATTGTTTGTAAACATAAAGGAAGGGCGGGTCTTCGTACAAGACCTCATTTTCTGCATTCATTAAATCTTTTCTCGTTTATATTATCCCAAAACAAGTGTTTACTGATACAATAATCCCCAATGCAACTTGCTGAACTGATCTACCTGCAGTGTCTCATTCCCCCTGCACATACATACCCAGATATTAACATCCCCCTTCACTGAATGCAACTAACACATAAACACAAGTTCATAGACACTTTACGATTCTAACTCAGTCCTACCACACAACACTGACACTGCATCCTATCTCAACCCCACTACACAGTCACTTATACATAGTCACATGTGCAAAGTTCTTACCATCGTGTATGTACACACTAAAAATTACCTACTGTGCCCTCACTTACACTTCTCACCTGGTTGCTACTGCAATTGGTCCTTCCCCCCTCTTTGAACCCGACCTCCTAATATTTGGGTCATAAAGCAATGCTCAACAGGAAAACCGGGTAAGCTACCTTGATAACATGCCTTCACATCATCGGGCTCAAGGTAAGTTACTTTAACCCGATACCTCACCTAATTTTGATACTTTCCTACACATGGGTGCAACTCAGCCCACATGAACCTACAGTTCAGTACCCCTGTCTCTCGACTGATACATTGAGGTATCAGTGTATCCTACTACTGTTCCATAGCACAGTACCCTCATCATATTTTCCCCAAATACTGATACACTAACTAAACTCACTGCCCACTCATTGAACTCACTAACTTGACACAACAGTTGAACCCCGAGCATAAGGCTTCTAGCTAACCCTAGTGCACAAGTATCTGTGCACTTAGGCTGGTCTGAACATAGGTCACACACTCCATAACTGCCTATTGCTAAATCATATGAACCCTTACTCATATTGAACCAAACACTGATACATTCAGTATCAATACAAAACCAGTACACTACTGTGCACACCACATGTGTTCAACCACTGTGAACACACAAGACTGAGGAACCCGATCCTTAGGACAGTCCCACATCAATACATCTATAAATATACATTAGTGTATATACGTACACATATATACACATTCATATATATATATATATATATATATATATATATATATATATAAACACATATTAAAAGCATAAGAATTAGTCCATATAAATAGGTATATTTCCTATTAGACATTTCAACAAACACCTTGAAGGCCCTAATGGGATACTCTATGAATCCTCATGCATAAACCCTAAATAACAACTAAACATCTATGTATACTCTCTCTCTCTCTCTCTCTCTCTCTCTCTATATATATATATATATATATATATATATATATATATATATATATATATATATAATTAGTTGTATGGAAATTAGGGGAAAATGCATCATTGGAACACAAAAACCCAAACTATGAACGAATCTCATAAAGAAAACACTATGGAACCCAATAGAACTAATTCTCTCTCCTTGAGGGTGTTCTTAAACCATGGGTGGGTTCTAATGGCCAAACAAAATGATTAAAATAGAATTAAAAGAGTGTTTCCAGATTTTTACCTATTGGGAGATGGATTCCCAATGTAGCTTCTTCTTTTTTAAGACTCCTTGTGCCCAAGCTTCTAGGTCTCTTTTAATGAGAGAAGAATGAGGGATTGAGGCTTATAATTCTAAAATTTATTGAGGGAAAGAAGGGTTTTCTTGGGGGCTATTTCTAGGGTTTCTTCATGAGTGATGAGTGGCTTTGAGGGAGGCTCCCTCTTGCTTTATAGGGCCGGCCACAATGTAGGGTTAGGATTTGATAATACATAATATCTCTTTTGCCCTCCCTGGCTTGTCATAAAGAGCCATTAATTAAGGGGTTTAGTCTCAAGTGAGGGATTTTACTAGATGCTAATTAATAGAATAGGAATTAGTCTAGTGGGTTTTCTCTAGTCTAGTGCAAGGTCCATGGTCACCTCAAGTCTAGTCCACTAACCCATGTCATTTATGAATACAATACAATGTGTATATTACCTATCATGCAATTATTAACACAATAATATAAATATGGTAAATAACCAAAAAGCCCATACTCTAAAAATATGGTAGTGACACTCCTTCTAGTGTAGGCGGCAAGTTTAGCCTGTAGGCCACTACATCGACCCTCTCAAGAACACCAAAGGATCCGATGTACCGTGGACTAAGCTTTCCGTTTCCACCAAAATGAATCGTGTCCCGTGTCAAAAAAATCCTCAAGAACACCAGATCGCCAACCTAACACAAAACACAGCCTTAGCACTATATCTAAAACAAAGCAATCACATGCAATACAAAATAAAATAAATACCTCAAACTCCAAAGGTCTCCGGTGGCTATCGGACCAATGCCGCTGTCAGTCCTGCGCCACCTGTAAACACCCTGATTTTTTTGAATTTACTTTTATAGTTTTAATTATTGGAATTATAAATTTTTGAGATTAAGAAAGATTTTTCTATAATTTTTAGCTAATTATAATAAATGTTCGTTCCTAAATTTATATTTATGTGTATTTAATTAATTATTATTATAGTGCAAAAAATATATTTTTAGGTGTAAAACTAATAATAGAGTATTGTGTAATTTTTCTGGAATTTATTGGGGTCCAAAAGTATTTTTAGATGGCCATATATATATATATATATATATATATATATATATATATATATATATATATATATATATATATATATATATATATATATATATTGATTTATATTAAACCAACCTAAACCAAACCAAATCGAACCAACCCAAACCAAACTAGACTAACCGAACCTGGATCCCATAGCCTGATCCGAGACCAACTAACCCGACTACCCGAAATCCATTACCCATTCATCTACAGTAACCCCCCTAGTAGCCTCGCGTCCCCTCTCTTCCTCTGCCCAAACCGCCGTACCCCCTCCTTTTCGTCTTCCCGTAACTTCCTTCCCGTCACTCGATTTAAACCTTAGCCTAGCCGACCACCACCACCATCATCTCCTCTACCACTCTGACCATCCCCGACCGTCGTCGCCGCTGTGACCATCGCACACAACCGCGAAGATAGCCCCCTCCGACATCCCGAGCAACAGCACAGCGAGGTACCCTTCTTCTTGCCCATGTATCTCCTTGCACAGTTAACTAAATATTGACCCGTCAAATCATATGCGAAGACCACATGGCTTCCTTGAACCCTGTATAATTAGTTTTACCTATCTTATCCTGTGACGGTCGTAATTCGCGATGCTAAACAGGAAAAAATGACCTAGTTTGTAGCTCAAAAACTGATCCTACCACCCATGTTCATGTCTGATTTTCTTCTAACCTAATTAATATTTTTAAATTCTACTTGAACAGTAATTTAGAAAACATAATCAAGATTTAATCTATTCAATTAGTTTATTTTAATTCATTGTATGATATGATTTATTCGCTGTTGAATTTGACCAAAAATTTAGTTTTCTAAACCTAAAATTTCTCAAAATAGGGTGCGTCCCGCTAAACGAGAAAACATCGTTGTGTGCGAATTGCACCAACAGGCTCGTATCGTCAATGCGGACGTATGGGATTTCATGGAAGTTGATTTGGATGTACGTACACACCGGAATCAACACCTATCCGTCGAAAAGTTCCGTATAGACCTATTCTGACACTCATTATAATTTTGTGTGTGCTTGTTATTTCGAAACAAAACTTACGCCATCAAATTCGTAGTGTTACGCTGGTCCTGTGACCCAAGTTTGGTTCAATTCTGAGAACGTTGATAAAATACCGTTTCGTGGGCCCCACGGTTTCACTTGACGGATAATTTCGTGACCAGCTCATCGGAATCTATTTTTGGACATTCCGTTAGGTTTGTATCATCGTTCTGGACTCATAGACACTAAGTTTGACAAATTTGAAGAAATTTAACTCTGGTATATTTTTCGGTGCGAAGTGGGCCACATGTAGACCCTACTTTGACCAGAAACTATCAATTCTGCCCCTGTGTCCAAATTGGACTTATGGGTAGTCAATCCTAGCTATTTCAAGTTTTTTGAGAGCAATAATAATATTTATTTCAGCATCCGTAGGTGTACCTGAAGATTCCACTTATATCGGAGCAATTGACGGAGCTCAGAATACAATCAAGTGTACCTTGCCAACTTGCCGTAGATCTTGTGATATTATTTGCTTGAGTTATTTCTATATACTTCTATGTTATACCTGTTCAACCTAGGACCGTGAGATGTTGCTTAACGTTCGAACAAGATTCGGGTGTCAACATCGTACGTGAAGTCGTGTAAAGTCACTTAGAGAGTTGATACCACGATCCTATATATTTTTACATGCTTGCTTTACCAAGTACGTCATACCATAGGACACTTAATACTATTCATGTGACAATCTTTCCTGAGTTATTCATGGTGATTCTACATAGGCTTACATGATTTGTGATATGAGACTTGCATATACATAGATATTATTATGACTCGTTGTACTAGCTAGAGGTCATGATCTTGCGTGTTATGGACATGAGACATTGTGGACTTGAGACGTGAAATTACATTGGGTGGGGAGAGACACACAGGCTACAGGCTCATTATATATATATACTTTATTATTGAGGTACTTTAGTCTCTGTTCCAGAGCTTAGCTCATTACGTGATATTATTGCTACTTCGGGCTCCCCGACACAGAGCTTGTAGTGGTCTCAGCCTGAGTACTAGTGATGCTCTCATTTGTATTTCACATAGTTGGTTACATAGCTTGCCCTGATGATCTATTTTTTAATACTGTATTTTATTTGGCTTGACTGTTTATTGTACCTTGCTATATCCTCTGAGGACCTGGATCGGGATTATGTCCCCAGGTATAACAGAGGAGGATTATCCCGAGATATACGGGACGAGAGCTAACACTGGAGCAGTACTGGCACCAGAGGATGATGTTGTGCTAGAGGATTTCTCCTGAGTATTCTGTTACATACTCAGTTATTTATGCTTACAGTTATTTCATATCTTGACTCATGGACTTATGTATTGACTTATTCTTTTTTCTTATTTTGTCGGGTTGTTCCCCGAGACACAACATATGTTGACTTAATGATTGACTATTTCCTTTATCTATTATCTTGATTAGTCTTTCACATTTAGTTATGTTTCTTTCTATGGATAAGATTAAAATTATTATAAGATAGATGATATAGACTACAATTATATTTATTACAGCTTAAGTGCACTCTAACTGGTCCTTTAAATTGGGTTTGCCCATTGGAGTTGTGCTGCTGGCCATTGCCACGTGGCTAGTCCCTCGGTATTTTGGGACTGAGCGTGACATAGTTTTTGTGGTGGCCCATGCAGGTCTACGATTATATTGTTTTGATTTTAACTAAGGAACCGAGCAAGCCCGGCTTATGATAGGATAAATTATAGGATCTCATTCATATATTGATATATTCTTGACCTCTATATCGACTTCAAAATAATTTCTTGACTTGCATCCTGCCTTAATTTCTCTGTGCGCCTCTTATAGTTTACTTTGTATGCAGAGTAATTGATCCACGAGCCAGCGATGAGACTTCTGCGGGAACACCACAAGGTACTGTGGTCACTTACGATGATAGGGTGACACCATTAAATAAAGATCCCTTCACTCAACAAAACAATCAAGCAGATCAGCATGCCTCGAGGTTCCGGCGAGACGATATTCCACTACCGTCGCAGTTTACCCCACAAATGCCCATTTTTCCAACATGATAGCCTTTGGATGGTCAGCAGATGTTCCAAATATTCTATGCAATGATGCAAGCACAACAACAAGTTTAACAAGAGGCTCAGCATCACGAGACAGAGAACTTGAGGAACAGCCTAGTGACAGCACTAGAGCAGACAAACCCACCAGCTAGACGGCCATTGACAAAATCTATCACTGATTCTGCCAGTTGAAGTTCCGTACCTTTTTTTGGCAAGGAGGAGCCCACTAAAGTTCATGTGTGGGTCACAAACACCCAATACCAATTAGAAGCAGTTGAGCTTCCGAAGAAGCATTGGATGACTGCCATCAGGATGCAGTTGATGGGCAATGCATATAATTGGTGTCTATCTGAGGAGAGACGGCTCGAACCAGACCGAGTCACTTGGGAGAAATTCTCTAGACTCTTTCAGGAGATGTACATTCCAGCTATTGCCAGAGCGGAACTTAGGGATAAGTTTAACTGCCTCATTCAAGGCAACATAACGGTAGAACAGTATAATGCAGAGTTCATCCATTTGAGTCATTTTTCCCCTACTCTAATTTTGACAGAAGAGGAGAAGGCGGAGAAGTTCTTTGACGGACTTAGCTTTGAGATATAGAGATTAATCGGCTCTGTTGTACCTACTTTATTCACGGACATCCTTGCTGCAGCCCGACGCATGGAGCGCGTCACCAGGAGATAGTCCAGTCAGAAATGGCCGTTCACATCAGCACCAGCCAGAACACCACAGGAAGAAGATGCAAAGAGATATCACATGCAACAGCCACCCAGAGCAGCTCTGCAGGCACTGCCTACATGTCAATATTGTGGCAAGCAAGGTCATTACGAGAGCGAGTGCAGACGCAATTTGGAATTATGCTTGATTTGCGGATACAACCAACATTCAGCCAAGGTTTGCCCGGAGCATCGAGAGGGAGCACCGATGGTAAACCGACAAGATTTACCAGCTCTGGAAGGATATCAGTCAAGGCCACTCTTGGCACCACAGGCAGCACTTCCAGCAGGCCCAACAATAACAGAGGGCACCACCACAGGGATGTGGATATGCTTTTGCGATGATAGTGGAGGAGGCAGAGACTCGAGGAGTAGCGAATATGAGTAAGATTTAGTTTTATCATAGCTAGCTATAGTAGCGAATATTTCTAGTAATACTTTAGCATGTGCTTGTTAGTTCCATTCCCTAGCCTATACCTAGTATTATGTTAGCATAAACTTATAGCATGAACTTGTTAGTCTAGATTAGTAATATGTCAGTGGTACCCAAGTTTTCATAAGCTGTAGTTGATCTTCGTTCTAACCAGGCTCCTTTACACTTGAGTTACTTATCTTTCATTGCCTCGAAAATAGTTTGTATTGCTTCCCTACATGTTCTGCTTGAACAAAACCCTCACCCTTCCTCTCAATTTATTTTTGTTCATGGTCCCTTATCCTTTGTGTCATGCTTCAACAACCATGTCTTGCAACCGCGTCCTCTTCTGGAGCAAACCTTTCCTGACCGTTTATATTTCGTATTCTTAATTGCAATGACGCAATTCTTTTAAGGTGGATAGATTATAAATAGCTTAATTTTTTTGAATTTAATTTTATAATTTTAATTATTAGAATTATGAATTTTTGAGATTAAGGGAGATTTTTTGTAATTTTTAGCTAATTATAATAAATGTTCGTTCATAGATTTATATTTATATCTATTTAATTAATTATTAAGATAGTGCAAAAAAATATATTTTTGAGTGTTAAACTAATAATAGAGTATTCTATAATTTTTTTGAAATTTATTGGGGTCCAAAACTATTTTTAGATGGCCATATATATATATATATATATATATATATATATATATATATATATATATATATATATATAAAACCAAACCAAACCGAACCAACCCAAACCAAACTAGACCAACCGAACCCGGATCTCATAGCCCGACCCGAGACCCACTAACCCGACTACCCGAAACCCATTACCCATTCATCTACTGTAACCCCCCCCCCCCCCCGCAGCCCCGCGTCCCCTCTCTTTCTCTCCCCAAACCGCCGTACCCCCTCCTCTTCGTCTCCCCGTAACTTTCTCCCCGTCACTCTATTTAAACCCTAGCCTAGCCGACCACCACCACCATCATATCCTCTACCATCCCGACCATCCCCGGCCGCCGCCGCCGTGACCGCCGTACGCCGTCGCGAAGATAGTCCACTCTGACATCCCGAGCAATAGCACAGCGAGGTACCCTTCTTCTTGCCCTTATATCTTCCTGCATAGTTAACTAAATATTGATCCGTTGAATCCTATACGAAGACCACATGAGCCCCTTGAACCCTGTATAATTAGTTTAACCTATCGTGTCCTGTGTCGGTCGTAATTCGTGACGCAAAACAAAAAAAATGACCCAGTTTGTAGTTCAAAAATTGTTCCAACCACCCATGTTCATGTCTGATTTTCTTCCAACCTAATTAATATTTTTAAATTCTATTTAAACAGTAATTTAGACAACATAATCAAGATTTAATCTCGTCAATTAGTTTATTTTAATTAGTTGTATGCTGTGATTTATTCGCTGTTGAATTTGACCAAAAACTTAGTTTTTTAAACCCAAATTTTCTCGAAATGGGGTGTGTTCCGCTAAATGAGACAACTTTGTCGTATATGAATTACACCAAAAGGCGTGTATCGTCAACACGGATGTGTAAAATTTTACGAAAGTTGATTTGGATTTGCGTGCATACCGGAATCAACGCGTATCCGTCGAAAAATCTCGTATCGGCCTATTTTGACACACTTCATAATTTTGTGTCCTTGTCGTTTTGCAATGAAACTTGTGCCATCAGATTTACAACATTACGCTAGTCATGTGACCCAAGTTTGGTTAAATATTGAGAACGTTGACGAAACACTATTTTGTGGGCCCCACGGTTCCACTTGACGGGCGATTTCGTGATCCGCTCATCAAAATTCAGTTCTGAATATTTTGTTGGTTCGTATCATCATTCTGGACTCTTAGAAACTAAGTTTGACAAATTTGGAGAACTTTATCACTGGCACATTTTTTGGTGCGAAGTGGCCCATGTGGACCCTACTTTGACCAAAAACTGTCAATTTTGTCCCTGTGTCCAAATTGGACCTATGGGTAGCCAATCCTAGCTATTTCAAGTTTTCTGAGAGCAATGGTAATGTTTGTTTCAGCATCCGGAGGTGTACTTAGAGATTTTACTTATATCGGAGCAACTGGCGGAGCTTAGAACACAAGCAAGTGTACCTTGCCAACTTGTAGTAGATCTTGTGATATTATTTGCTTAAGTTATTTTTATATACTTCTGTGTTGTACCTGTTCAACCTAGGACCGTGAGACATTGCTTAACGTCCAAACAAGATTTTGGTGTCGACACCGTAGGCGGAGTCGTGTAACGTCACTTAGAGAGTTGATACCACAATTCTACATATTTTTATGTACTTGCTTCACCTAGTATGTCATACCATATGACACTTGACACTATTTATGTGACAAAATCTTTTCTGAGTTATTTATGGTGATTCTATATAGGCTTATATGATTCGTGACATGAGACTTGCATATACATAGATATCATTATGACTCGTTGTACTAGCTAGAGGTCATGATCTTACGTGTTATGGACATGAGACGTTGTGTACATGAGATGTGAGGTTACATTGGGTAGGAAAAGACACACAGGCTATAGGCTGATATATATATATATATATATATATATATATATATATATATTATTATTATTATTATTATTATTGAGGTGCTTTAGTCTCTGTTCCAGAGCTTGGCCCATTACGTGATATTATTGCTGCTATGGGCTCCCCGACACAGAGCTTGTAGTGGTCTCAGCCTGAGTACTAATGATGCTCTCATTTACATTTCACATAGATGGTTACATCTCTTGCCCTGAGGATCTATTTTTTTATACGGTATTTTATTTGGCTTGAGTGTTTATTGTACCTTGTTATGTCCCCTGAGGACATGGATCTGGATTATGTCCCCAGGTACAACAGAAGAGGATTACCCCAAGATATACTGGACATGAGCTGATGTTTGAGCAGTACTGGCACGAGAGGACGAGGTTGTTCTAGAGGATTTCTCCTGAGTATTCTGTTACATACTCAGTTATTTATGTTTACAATTATTTCATATCTTGACTCATGGACTTATGTATTGACTTATTCTCTTTTCTTATTTTATCGGGTTGTTTCCCGAGACAATACATATGTTGACTTAGTGATAGACTATTTTCTTTATCTATTATCTTGATTAGTCTATTATATTTAGTTATGTTTCTTTCTGTTGATAAGATTAAAATTATTCTGTGGTAGATGATGTAGACTGTAATTATATTTATTATAACTTAAGTGCACTCTAACGAGTCCATTAAATTGGGTTTGCCCATTGGAGTTGTGTATTGCTGGCCATTGCCACGTGGCTAGTCCTTCGGTATTTTAGGACTGGGGTGTTACACCACCCGAAGTCTATCTCTAATGAGCTTCATCTTCTCAGCTGCATCCACAACCATCTCTGGCCCCAACAAGGCTCTCTTACCAACATTATCCCACGATAACGGAGTACGACATCTCCGTCCATACAATGCCTCAAATAATGATATCTCGATACTGGCCTGATAGCTGTTGTTATAAGCAAACTCTACCAAGTGAATATGATCCTCCCAAGAGCCTCTAAAATCTAAAATACAAGTATGAAGCATATCCTCGAGAGTCAGAATAGTCCTCTCTGACTGCCCGTCAGTCTGGGGGTGATACGCGGTACTAAACCTGAGCTGAGTGCCCAAGATAGCCTACAAACTCCTCCAGATGTGGGATGTGAAGCGACTATCTTGATCTGAGACGATGGTCACAGGAACTCCATGCAATCTGACTATCTGCCGCTGTAAACTCCCTCACCCAAAATAGGTATTTTGTGTATATTTTATATTATTATATTTATTATAGATGTTGAATTTATTTAGAGTATCCTCTTAGTTAATTAGAAAATAATTTTTTTAGTATATTTACTTATATAAATATTTATTTAGAATTATTTTTATGCTATTTTAGATTATTGGGATTTTTCCATAATTTTTAGTTAATTAAAAACTAGTAACACTAATTTTCTAGGACTTTGAAGAATTTATTTTATGTTCAAACTTAATTAAAAATATCCCAAACTTTTATTTTAGGTTCTAAATAATAAAATATATTTTCTAGAATTTTTGGAAATTTTCTGATTATTTTTAGCATTTATTTTGAGTTAATTATGAAAAACTGAATTAAAAACTAATTTCTGAAAAAGAAAACCCAAAAAGTAATTATTTCTGCCCAGTCAGCAAACGAGGGCCCACCTGTCAGCCTCCTGCAGTGAACAGGGCCAGGCCCGTCTGTCAGTGGCCGCTAGGTGGGTGTGGGTGAGCCAAGCCGAGCCGAGCCGAGCCGCGTCCTAGTCCGAGTCGGACTCAGCTGAGCCGAGCCGCTTGAATATCTAACCGTTCGATCTGAGCGGGGAGCCACAGATGGCTGCCACATGGCACTTTCCGAGCCGCGGCTGCACTCTCTCTCCTCTATATATATATAATAGTTTAAGTTATTTTCTAGGATTTTTCTTAAGCCGATTTTTGGAGAATTGTCATCTAGGGTTCCTTCATGTTCCAGAAGCCATTGCGCATAGCTCCGGACTCCAAACGAGGCCTAGTTTCTTGTGTTAGAAAGATATTGAGGTTAGATTTCTGATTATATAAATTGTTTTTCGAGATTATTAGTATTAAATTCTGGAAAATTTGTAGAGCACAGCATGTCCAAAAATAGACGTGTTTTGATGTTTTCACAATTTTGGGAGAACCCGGAATCAGAATCATGAACCGTTTAAAGTTTCGGAAAGCTAATGTCGAGATCATCGACATATATTTTTCTCAGAATTTAATTCGAAGTATTTACATACTTTAATTCTGTAGAACTTCTAGATTAGAATTTAACCATCGGTGCACAATACAAAATTTGTATGTGCCATAATTTCCAAACGAATTTGAATTCGAACGAGCCATAAATTCTAGTATGTTTTTGATGCTAAAATCTACAGGAAATCATGCATGAAAGTCGAGTTTATGTTGGTTGACTTTTTGGTCAACAGATCGCCTCGATTTGCGTGCCATGAGTCTCGAGTTGATAAAATTTAGTTTCTTTGGACAAAATTTAGGAATTAACATAAAAATCAAAATAATAAGATTAAAATGGGATTTTAGAGTAATTATTCTAGAATTAAATAAATTAAAATAAATTATCTTTTGATGTGATAAATTTGTAATACATAGGCTATTTGGACTGTGACTTGGACTCTGATTCATACCAGCAGCAGGACCCCAGGAAAGTACATTCTCTGATAGTGTTCCAGTAGGATGTAGTATTTAGCCACCACGTTTAGTTTACATCAGACCCTGAGTCGGAGAACCCAACGCGCGTTCGTACATTTACATGTACGCAAATATTATTCAGTTTGGTATATATATTTATGTACGTAATTACTATATGTATTCTAATAATTATGTAAATAAATTGCTAGTTATATTATTATATAAATATGAATATATATGTAAGTAAATGCAAATTTATAATTATGACTAAATATTCAGACTATACGACCCTAGGACACCGTGGACTATCCCATACTTACCTTGACCATGTTGACCCTAAGAACTTGTGAATTTTTTTGCCTTGCGTACATTAATGTACTGGCATAGACACCTGTCAGTTGACTGACTGATTTCGTACAGTACTTGAAGACGCGACACCCGCGTAACTCAACGCATAATTGACCGTGTTTGATGACTAGTGTTACCCCTAGTATACCCCCTGAGTCCCGTGTAAATATTGTTGTGTGTGTACTAGTGTAATAACTAATGATTTATTTGCATTATATTATATGTACATAGGATGTTGGATTATTCTGCGTGACTTTTGGAGCAGGTTATTGGTACATCACAGTTTTCTTGCCAGGCAAGTATACCTTGCCATTGTACTGTTATTTATATTCCATATGTTGTATGCATCTTTATTTTCTATCTTTAGTTCATATATTTTAACTGTTATATAAAATGTGCACGGCGGTATCGTCGCGGTATGTTTTTATTTATGTATTTGTATTGACCTTGTTTATGAGACTACCCCATTATCATGTAGCATCATTAGGTTCCATTTGACTTTGACACATATTTTTACACGAGTTGTGAGTCTCATATAGATCACGGACGCATGTATTGACTGATCATCGATACCTGTGGGACGTGCGTTAGGAATAACTGCTGTTAGAAACTTTGTATGCTAGTAGACTTAGCAGTTATTAGAGGTCTAGGGGCATAGCCTATTGTAGTACGGTGGTCCCATCCTTATCCTTGTTTGGTTGCAGGATTGAGCCAGGGTACTAAGAATAGGCTATGAACCAAATTATGTCATAGATGCGACATGCTTAGAGCATGGGGTTGGAAGAACAACAAGTACCGCATTTGAGCTCCTTTACACTTTTTCTATTGTGCGGCCGGATTCTCCGCTGGAGATACGGGCGGTGATGACCACTATATATTATATTATTATCAGGTGGGCCTCCGACGTTCGAAAGTCGTTGTTTGTGGTAGAAAATGAAAGAATGAAGATGTATTCAATATGGGATTTATACAGAACCCGCCTTCTTTGGTTTACAAACAAACTTGTACAATGTAATCCTATACGAGGATGTGGGAGTATAATTTATTTAATCTGGGTAAATATTGCTATAAGTGTCTGATCTGCAGTCGATCACTTTAGCCCTTGGACCACACGATGTTGAAGAAGTGCCGTAGAAGACAGGAAGGAGCCTCGGGGGTTGCAGAAAAGGGTGGATGCACGATGCCCAGGTCGCCGATCCCTATCCTTTGTCCGAGCTTCGGGTTCCTCTCTCTCTCTCTCTCTCTCTCTCTCTCGATCTCCTTGCTCGACCTTCAATTATTCGACCTCTTCTCTGAGTCTTCAATTGTTCGATCTTTTAATTTGTCGACCTTTTTCCCCATTGATAGGGGTCTCTATTTATAGAGTTTTTGTGACAGTGACCACTCAGTTGGTGTAAAATCCGAGGAGCGGACAACACAACACCCTTTTACACGACGGTTAAAGTAACCAATGCCTGCGTATGGATGATCTTTTGAATGAGCGTGTGACGCGGGTCCAACTAAGAGACACAACGCGTACAATTGCTACGAAGATCACGGCGTAAAAGCCACGTAGGTAGGTATCCCCCGTGTAGAAGAGGTGGGCGTAAAAGCCGATGTCTGTCATCGTGGCATAGAAGCCAAGTAGGCATAGAAGCCGGATGGGTGTAGAAGCCCAATAGGTATAGAAGTCGAACAGGAGTTGAAGCCGAACAGGCATGGAAGCCAAACAGGCATAGAAGCCGAACAGGCATAGAAGCCGAGCAGGCATAGAAGCCGAGCAGGCATAGAAGCCGAATGGTCGTAGAGACTGAGTGGGCGTTGAAGCCGAACGGGCGTTGAAGCCGAATAGGCACAGATCCTGGGCGTAGAAGCCGCTGCGTACCGTGCCAAAATGCTGATGTGGACGTCTTTAGTTGGAATCACGGCTTTTGAAGATATAACCAAATCTCTTGCATTAAATGCAGAGATCCGCCATCATTCTGTGCATTAAATGCGGAGGCATATTTTTGAAGGTCTTCAGCTCTCCTGTGTGTTCGTCGCAGAGACGTGCCTCGAGAAGGCTGTTACCGCCTTGTCTGCCAATCACAGAGACGTGCCTCGAGCCCTCGCAATATGCAGCTTTTGACGTGGCAGGCAGTTTGTCCGTTGTGGAGCATAAATAGCTCACGTCTACCCGTGTAAAACAAGGCGGTGTATTCCCTTGCACGCGAAAGAGCGGTTTATGCTGAGGGGACTTCAGTGAGCAACGGTTTGGTGATATTTTAACCAAATCCTCTGCATTAAATGCAGAGATTTGCCATCATACTGTGGAGCGCGTCCCGAGGGGTCTGCCACTGTTTCCAGCCGTCGTCTGGGTAGCCGTACAGCACTTTTTGTCAGAAGTCAGGGGTCAGATTCACTGCGTGACTTGACAGGTTCGTTTCAGGGAAGACGAAGCGTTCCTCGTATGCTTTAAGCTGCTTTTGAGAGCGGCTGAGTTTTACGCCATGGAGGCGATAAAGAACTCTCTTTTTTTTATGCTGGGGCAGCCTGGACGTACCGTACTTACGCGGATGGTCCTTTGAGCTCATATTTCACGCTATATTTGGCGGAAGAGCTCTGTTGCATGTTCGACGGCTCTGGAGGCCTCTGCTTACGCTGCTCTGTATTAAGATGCCGCGTAGATCCTCCCAGCGTATTTTTCATACTTCTATAAGACCCCCTTCAAAGCTTTTAAATTTATCAAAATTTGAAACGCTTTGAATGAAGCATGAACGGCCCCTCGTAACTCGAAACATTTCTGAGTGGAGCGTTGAAACGGCCAAGTTTTGACGCGTTCTTTCAGGCCAGTCTTGATGGCAGATTTATAGGGGATAGGTGTGACCTCGCTTGCCTATAAAAGGGCTGAGGAGTTAACCTGTTTCTTCCCACATTTCCTTTCACCATGCTGACATGATCGCCGGAGTTCGTCGGGTCGACCTGAGAAAGAAGAAGACCATGTTCTTCCAGCATGTAAGGAGCCGCGAAAGACGGCGTCTTCGAGCAAGTGTCCATTACAACGATGGATCATGGAAGGATATCTTAGCCTCCCTTGCTCGGGATAATCAGCAACTTCGTATGGTATTGCACTAGGAGAAAGGAAGGGTCGCATTGGACCAGACAGCTTGCAGACTGTTTATTTCTTCCTGAGACCCCTGCGGACGAGATCAGACAAACCGTAATCTGTCGTCCTGACTGAGTTGGGTTGAAGAAACCTCAACTGGATCGTCCATGGCGTATGGAGGATCTTCTTGTTCATGACTGTGGTGGTCATGAACAGCCATGGAAGCGGAGGAAGACCTTTGTAGAGGGGATTTCCCTCATATGTAATCACGAAAATGAAGAAAAATCCCTTGTAGCCAGGATTTCCCTCATATGTAATTATGATTTTTACTTTTAATAAAGTCGTCTTTCTTCTTCGCATATGATCGTCTTTGCCATATGTTGCTGTAAAGTCTGAATATGTGCAGCTTCGACACGTCTGATCCTGTACGCCGACTCTGATAGAAAGAGTATTAGGTCCCGTCCTGTCTTTTACGTATAACTAGTGATGCGCAGCCGCTTTAGGAATGTAGGAACCGCGTAGAGTTTCTTTGTCCCAGATATCATCTTCAAGAGTGATTTCCCGAAAGTCCCTTGGAACAGGGCAAGAAATGGCTATAAAACTGAGCCGCCGTCTTGAACTGTAGATGAAATATTTAGACTGGGTTTTTGGACGAACTCCGAGTCGACCCACGAAGAAGAGTGATTTTCAATGTTTGAACTCTTGCATGCTTCGGGTACTTAGGATGCTTTGGGTCAAGAACGAGTATCTTTTGTGTGAACTCTTTGTAATTGACCGTTTGGAGAACTCGTCCGGATACACGGAAAGTCAAAGATCCGTAGTGTAGATGAGCTGGGAATCCTGAGTTCATAGCTTATTGAGCGTAGAAAGCCACCGAGCGTGAGACCGTGGGTTTGTATCTTCTAAGCGTGAAGTCGTAGGTTTGTAGCCTCTCGAGCATGAAATTTACTGAGCACAAAAGGCATCCGGGCATAAAACCATAGACTTGTAGCTGGCGAGCGTAAAACCATAGATCCGTTGCTGTCGAGCGTAGAAAGCCCCTTAGCGTAGAACTGTAGATTCGTAGCCTGTTTAGAGAAAGAAATCTTCGAGCGTAGGGTCTGTGGACCTGTTGCTTCCGAGCGTAAACTAAACGCCACCGAGCGTGAGATCGTAGGTTTGGTAACTGCTGAGCGTGAAGTCGTAGGTTTGTAGCCTCTCGAGCATGAAAGCTACTGAGCACAAAAAGGCATCCGGGCGTAAAACTATAGACTTGTAGCTTGCAAGCATAGAACCGTAGATCCGTTGCTGTCGAGCGTAGAAAGCTCTTTAGCGTAGAACCACGAACCTGCTTTGCACGAAAACTCTTCAAATTTGCTGACTGTCCGTCTTCCGAGAGTAGTGGGCTGACGTAGCATCCAATCATAACCAACTATTAATCGCGAGATTTGGTTAGGGTTTCGAGGAATCCGTTCGAGGATTCGAGGAGTCGATCCGACCCCTATATATATCTCGAGCTTTGGAGAGAAAACTTTTCATTCGTCTGCTGCGAAAGAGAGTCTCCGTCTGTTCGAGTTTTCCTCCGTTGCTTCTCCGAGCACTCAGAGTTTTCAAAAATGGCGCCGAAGCAAACCTCCTCCGCTAAGGGAAAGAGTGTAGGTTCTTCTTCCCATTCTTCCGCCCCGACGAGGGAGTCTTCGGTTGGGCAAGGCAAACTTTATCCTGAGCAAAGTATCCCGTCGACGAGCAGCGCTACTGGCCTTAGAGGTAGAGCCTTCGGAATGACAAAGAACGACAAAAAATCCTTCGCACACGTTGAACGTGACCGCGCTAGGTCATTTTCTGTGCTGATAGCCTCTTTGAGGAAGATGATGCACGGAGACGTTTTCATCTCTTACGCCCACATTTCTAATGTGCCAGCGTAAGGGCTCCATAGTTTTCCCAGTTCTGGGCGTAACAGCTCCGACTGCCGAAAACTTGGTGTATACTATAAAATTTTAGTTTTACGCTTGGGGACGAAACCTTCGGCGTAATAACTAGAATTTTTGGTAGCCCGGCGTAAAGCACGGATCGTACGCTGCCAGTTACGTCTCTGGATGAGACTTCCTGCGTAAAATGGCCAAATTTGTACAGTCTTGGCGTAAAGCGCAGACTGTCGTTTCTCAGTCCTCATGCTGCAAGATTTCTAATGAATGTTTTTCTCGCGCTTTTGCAGTTAATTTGGGTGAGTCCCCACTGGCTGAGGTGATGGGTTCTGCTGCCGGGATGCTGTACTCGAACTACCTGGAGGATCTGTCCCACGTGGCATTTCCTATCTCCGGACCCCAGTATCCTGAGGGAAGGAAGATTTTGATATTGGCCCAGGGTGAGCGGACGCTGCTGAATATGATTAACGGGGAGCCCCTGACGTATATAGACGGGGAGAAGTACATAAAGCCATCTTTTCTCTTTGGGGACATGATCGATAAACGGTCCCAGACGAAGCCTAAGAGAGAACCTTGGGTATTTCCTGCCGGAAACCTGGTTTTGTACCTGCCAACGATGCCGAGGGATTATCCCATCTCGGCGTTCTTCCATGCGACACACCCTAGGAGGATGTCGTGGAACCTGACGCCCGGTCTTCACGGCAAACCGGGGAAGATCTTTCATCTGAAAGGAGCTGACCAGGGGTCGTTTGTCAGTCGTCCTTCTGGCCTCGTGACGTCGTTCAGGGGACTGAGCCCGGGCAGTGCTCCGAGCGAGGACAGTCTAGTGATCCAGCCGGTCCAGTTGTCGACTTTCTGCAACGACTTCATGGGGCGAGGGGGAGTATATCCCAAGGAGAATCCTCGATGCAACGGGTGGATCACTCCAACAAACCGTCGATGGGCCTGCCTTATTGACTGGGCCTTGAAGCACTGTCAGAGAGAGCTGGAGTGCATTAGGCGGTATGCCGCTGTGAGCGCGACCAGTGTTGGGTTGCCTCCTAACCCTAACCTGTACTTGGCACTGATGGAGCGATACATTTCGCTCACTGGGACTTTCGCCACTCCGCTGGGGGAGTTGGGATTGGCCCTCCATGAGATGGCAGCGATCTCGAGGCTGCCGATGGGGATGCCCCATATGAAGAGTATGTCCCCACCAATCGGGAGTTGGGGGATTCGGACCCTCGGGTAGTAGAGGTGTATCAGGAGCTGATGTGCCACTACTTCGCGTGCACGGCCTTTTATGACGAGCTTTCTGATTTGGCCCATACTACCAAGTGGACGTCCTACCTCTTCTTCCACCGGGCCAGGGCCGCCAAGCCGGAGAAAGTCTCGGGGGGCAAGGATGAGCCCATAAATTGTTTGGGCGTGCTTAGTGCCCAGGTCGTCGAGGCTCTTATGGATGACGCCAAGGCTTCGGATCAGATTCTTGACGACGGGGTAGGAAAGTACCCCGAAGGCACTAAGGCCTATAGCTATTTGAGGCGTTGCCGCAGGCCTCTGTCTAAGGAAGCCCAGCTAGCCGATTTCCTCTCCATATGGCTGCGTCGAGTAGTGGTGCCCGGCACTGCATCTGCGGACCGCATTCACCAGAATATCCTATGGCCTACGGTGCGTCTGGTGTTTGGGGCAAGACTGGGCCTGCTCCCTGCTATGGTGTGCCGTATACAGGCTGGCCTGAGGGCCATGACTGACGGGCTGCTCGCCGATGAGACTCGGCGTGAAAGCTTTCCCAGGGTGGAATTACCATACCTGTATTTGATGGGATGGTTAATTCTGCACAACCCTCGGGTGATGTCCCCTGGCTCTGGTAGTAGCCCGGGGGGTAGCTTCCTGCTAAATTATAAGCACTCTCCCTGGAATGTGAACACAGTTCTATACTGTAGGCTGACACTGGGCCTCAGTCACGGCTGGAAGCTCCTTTGCATTGCTTCCCCAGTACATCGTAATCAATCGGGGATCAGGCTGGAGGATTTAGGTGGAGAGAAGACTAATCTTTCTCCGGAGGCTTTCAAGTGGTTGATCTTTATCAGGCCTTCCCACTTGTTGTATAGAAGTGAAGATCATTGCTTCTTCGAGCCTTACTTGCCTTTTCGGTTTGCAAGACAATTTGGGTACGACCAGTTGCACGTGGGCAATGCCGTCACCAGCTTCAGGTCCAGGGGCGGCCTCATCGATGGAGCCAGAGGATGGCGATATTTCATCATGGGATGTACTGGAGCAATTTTTACCGTGCCGGTCATCACACCTTCCACGGAGCTGCGCATCCTACATTCGTATGCCCAGTTCTACGTGGCGGTTAACACCTTCCACCGTGATTTTGACATGCGTGGGAGTTTTAGGGTGCCGCCTTCCACGCCTGGGGGAAGAGTCGACGTCCCTTCGGTTTCTCCTGACGAGGGTGAGGAGTTCGCTACTCCTGATGAGCCGTTGGTGACGGTGCCGAGGTGTGAAGTGCCTCTGCCTGCGGGGGCTTTGGTAGTCTCTAGGAAGCGAAGGGCCGCTGCTCCCAAGGAGATTTCTCCTCGCAAGAGGAAGAGGACGGTCAGTCGTTCTCTCTGAATCCCTGGTATCGAGGCTCCTAGAGAGGAATCTGCTGTTTCGCCTGTCGAGGATATTTCCCTGATCGGGAGTTCCTCGCCTTCTAGGGAGGGACCCTCAATTTCGGCTAGCAGTGCCGGGGCATTCCGTCTTGAGGATGTCGTCGCCGCTACTGCCTCCGGTAGTGGTACGAGATTGCCGGTGTGGCCGGGACAGATGGGAGAATCTTTCCTTAGACCAACAACGGATGAAACCCTTGTCGTATCCGTGAGTATGCCTGGCGAGGTCCCAGCTGACGAACCTCGACCGCGCCTTGGTGGAGGCTTGGTAGAGCTCTTGGTGATATCGGTTGGCCCACCCCCTTCTCCAGGTATGACAGTTCGTATTACGTCATTAAGGCGTGATTTAGCTACCTCGACTGCAGATGCGTCGTATATACCGCTGGCCACGGGTAAATGTCATCTTTATGTCTCCTTTTTTAGAAAGAGTACCATTATATTGATATCAACTCTCTCATCCTCTTCCTAGGGGATGGCGTCCACGGGGAATACAGCTTTGAAGCGCCTTCTGGCTCTGCTCTGGCTCCTGGTGATGACACGGAGGCGTTTGATCTTGAGAAGGAAATATCTTCGGGGGCCGGTTCGCCTATTGAAGAGGCTTTGATATCCCAAGAAGAAGAAGAGCCTATCATTACGACTACTTCGGTTGACGTGCCTCTTTTGGTCGTACCACCTGTCGAGGCGACGGTTGTGACCACTTCGTCCACAATCGTTCTTGGAGGGGGACTTGCCAATGCCGCGGCTTCTCTTGGGGCCCAATCGGTTTTAGCTGCGCTGACCGAGCAATATACCCGTGTCTTCTATGCTACTTTGAAAGCGCTGATACCGATGGTGCTGAAGGGGAATCTGGATCTCGAGCTCCTGAAGAAGTCCTCTCGGATTCCGATAGAGGCGATCCGGGATTTTGACGGCACCGGGATAGCTGATGCCCTGGAGGCGATGGTTAATGGTTTGGAGCAACCCATTAACGAATATCTGCAGCTAACTCGGGGCGATATTGAAGCTGAGGTTCAGTCCAGATATGACTTCATGACTGCGCGGTTTGCCAAACAGATGGGGAGCTTAGATAAACTCGCTCAAACATGTCAGTTGGAGATGGACGAAAGAAAGACCATCGAGGAGGAGGCCCTTGCCCTTCAATTAAAGTGCCAATCCGAGCATGAAGGGAACGTAGCGAGGGCTCGCAAGTTAAAAGAGGAGCTCGCTCAGGCAGAGGAGTGGGCTTCCCAGTCGTTGGCCGGTCTAGACGTAGTGACCGCTCGGTTGAGTGCAGTGCGACGGGATCTGGATCGTGCAGAAGCTGCCTGCACGGGTGTTCGTCGGGCGAGGGCCGAATTGTCCCTCAGGGGAGACAACGAAGCACGGCTGGAGCAGGCCCGCGCCGATGCCTTGGCCTGCAGGGGTGAGAGGATAGCCGTACTGGCGCAGCAAATTCATGATCTGACTGCTCCTCCGCAATGATGTACCCCCTTTTTTTTTCTTACCAGTGTAATTCTGCTCTTTCTTGGGAATAAAGCGAACTCTTTTCTGACTTTGTGGACCCATTATTTCGGAATGTAAATGACAGGTTTGGACGAGAGTGATATCAGAGGTAGTATGGACGTGATAAACTCTTAGGAAACTCTAGCAGGACATATTTATTCAGAGGTCATACGGACATGATAGAATATGCTCTGACTAAGGCTTGTGGGTAAGATACTATCAGAGGTGATATGGACATGATAGGCTCTCAAGAAACTTTAGCAGGACACATTTATTCAGAGGTTATACGGACATGATAGAATATGCTCTGACTAAGGCTTGTAGGTAAGATACTATCAGAGGTAATATGGACATGATAGGCTCTCAAGAAACTTCAGCAGGACACATTTATTCAGAGGTCATACGGACATGATAGAATATGCTCTGGCTAAGGTTTGTTGGTAAGATACTATCAGAGGTGATATGGATATGATAGGCTCTCAAGAAACTTCAGCAGGACACATTTATTCAGAGGTCGTACAGACATGATAGAATATGCTTTGGCTAAGGTCTGTAGGTAAGATACTATCAGAGGTAATATGGACATGATAGGCTCACAAAAACTTCAGCAGGACACATTTATTCAGAGGTCGTACGGACATGATAGAATATGCTTTGGCTAAGGTCTGTAGGTAAGATACTATCAGAGGTGATATGGACATGATAGGCTCTCAAGAAACTTCCGCAGGACACATTTATTCAGAGGTCATACGGACATGATAGAATATGCTTTGGCTAAGGTTTGTGGGTAAGATACTATCAGAGGTGATATGGACATGATAGGCTTTCAAGAAACTTCAGCAGGACACATTTATTCAGAGGTCATACGGACATGATAGAATATGCTTTTGGCTAAGGTTTGCTTTGGAAGTAGTTTTGTCAGAACTGAGGTTTCCGCTATATTCTACCCGAGCAGAGGAGATTAAGCATAGTACCTTTTCAGGAATTTGCCGTTGATAGGAGCCATTAACAGGTCTCCATTAGGCTGGGCTAACCTGTAAGCGCCATTTGAGAACGTTGTCTCGACCACATAAGGACCTTCCCATTTGGGCTGGAATTTGCCTTTACTCCTGTGGGTAAGAATCATCGGCCTTCTTACGGCTAGAACTAGCTCGCCGACTCTGAACACTCTTTCCTTTACTTTATGATTGAAAGCTCTGGAAATGCGTGCTTGGTAGAGCGCGATGCGCTGCTGAGCTTGGAGGCGTTTCTCGTCTAATCCTTCTAGCTCCTGAAGTCTTAAAAGATCGTTCTTCTCTTGAGTCAGCTCGTTAGCCACGGCTATTCTGAGTGACGGGATCTGGACTTCAATGGGGAGAACTGCTTCGCTCCCACAGACCAGTAAGAATAGAGTACAACCTGTCGGTGTTCGTACCGTTGTGCGATATGCCCAGAGACATTCGCCCAGTCTCTCATTCCAATCTCTCTTGTTTGAAGAGACGAACTTCTTCAAGAGTTTGATAATGGTTTTGTTGAAAGCTTCCGCCAAACCATTAGCAGCTGGATAATATGCCGTAGAGGCAATATTATGTATCCGATTTTTATCGCAAAATCGATAAAACGCTTGACTGATGAACTGAGGCCCATTGTCGTGAATTATCCTCCGAGGTAACCCGAAGCGATAGATGACGTGATGCTTGATGAAGCTGATCACATTAGACGCTTTTACCTCTGCGAGAGGGATTGCCTCTGCCCACTTGGAGAAGTAATCCGTGATGGCCAGTATGAACTGGTGACCCCTGGAAGAAGACGGGTGGATAGGACCAATGACATCCATATCCCATGCTTCGAAAGGCCAGGATGCAACCATAGGATGTAGATATTCAGACGGTTGATGTATGAAGTCCGCATGGACCTGACAGGCCTTGCATTATTTTGCATAGCTGATCGCGTCTGTGATCATAGTGGGCCAGTAGTAGCCCATTCTCCTGATACGATCCTGTAGCTTAGGACCGGGTTGATGCGCTCCGCATATGCTGTCGTGAGCTTCACGGATGATCATCTGTGCCTCGTCGTTAGAGAGGCATCTTAATAGCAGTCCGTCATAGGTCCGACGATATAGGCATTGTGAAGATGCATCGAAGTAGAAGCGTAAGGACCGCCTCTTGACGGATACTGCTTCTTTAGGGTCTTCCGACAAGATCCCGTATGCCACGAAATCTATAAAAGGACTCTTCCAATCTCGTCCGGGAGGATTGGCGTATGCAGCGTAGCTGCGTTCTATGTAAGAGTTGTTTTTCACACAGAATAAATCTCTGTTAAGAAGGATTACCGAGTCCTGCCTTCTTATAGGAGTAGCCAGATCTGCGGCTAGACTGGCTAGGGCATCAGCTTCAAGATTCAGGGATCGAGGTACATGCTCCAGGAAGAACCCTTTGAATGTCACGGCTATCTCGACCGTTGCTTGGTGATAGGGGATGACGTCTGGATTCCGGACTTCATATATTCCTCTGACTTGATTGACGATAAGCAGGGAATCACCGAAAGCTTCCAGGGATTCAACCCCCAGCTCTTTAGCGACTTGGGGCCCGATTAAAAGAGCGTTATACTCTGCCACGTTGTTGTAGCAGGGCTCGTTGAGAGAGTATGCCCGGTAGATGACGAGTTTGTCGGAAGTAACTAGGACGATTCCTACTCCTGAGACCACACTTCCCCTAGGACCGGTTCTGGAGGCACCATCAAAGAATAGTTCCCATGCGTTACTCTCTGTCGCGAAATTACATTCTGCAACTTCGTCAGGGATGTCCTCGTACAACATGGAGGTCTCCGGGATTGGATGAGCAGCTAGAAAGTCGGCCAATGCTTGGCCTTTGATGGACTTCTGAGGGACGTACACCATGTTATATGGTGTTAATAGCATCGCCCATGTTGCGAGTCAGAAATTAAGAGCACTTGGCTTGCTCATTAGTACTCGAAGAGGGTTGATCCTGGAGATGATATGGATAGTCTGGCCGGTGACATAGTGCCGCGTCTTTTGGATAGCGAACATCAGAGCCAAGCATTCTTTCTCCACTGGGTTGTACCGGTATTCGGCTCCGACCATCATTCTACTTAGATAGTAGATAGCCTGTTCATGCCCTTCATCGTTCTTCTGCGCAAGAAGAGCTCCCAGGGAATGGTCCATTGCTCGAACATATAGGAAGAATGGTCTTTCTACGACGGGAGGCACCAGAACTGGCGGATGAGTGAGGTAGCGTTTGATATCGTTAAACGCTTGTTGACAGGCTTCGTCCCATACGAAGGATACACCTTTCTTCATGAGGCGAGAAAAAGGCTGACATCTTCCGGAGAGGTTGGATATGAATCTCCGGATGTAAGCCAGACGACCTTGAAATCCCCTAAGTTCCCTCAGATTGCGAGGCGATCGCATTTCTACGATGGCTTAGACTTTCTCAGGGTCCACTTGGATGCCTTTGGCGGTAATGACAAATCCCAGGAATTTGCTGCTAGATACACCCAGAAAGGACTTCGTAGGATTCATCTTGAGTTGATGTTGGCGCATTAACTCGAACACTGACCTCAAGTCTCAAATATGATCGTCCTTGAGGCGACTTTTGACAGCTATGTCATCTACGTAGCATTCCACCATTTTGCGTAAATGCTCATGGAATATGTTACTCATAGCTCGTTGGTATGTTGCCCCGACGTTCTTTAATCCGAAGGGCATTACTGTATAGCAATATACCCCCAGTGGTGTTCGAAAGGCGGTATGCTTCTCGTCTCCAGGATGCATCTTGATCTGATTGTACCCCGAGAATCTGTCCATGAAAGATATGCGTTCAAAACTGCAGGTGTTGTCGATCATGATGTCTGTGATGGAAAGAGGGAACTCATCCTTGGGGCAGGCCGCATTCAGATCCCGGTAATCGATGCAGATGCATATTTTCCCGTTTTTCTTCACGACTGGGATAACATTGGCGACCCAGTCGAGATGTTGTTCCTCCCAAATAAAATTGCTGGCTATCAACTTTTTGACTTCGGCTTCAATGGCGTCCATCATATCCGGGCGGAACCGGCGCTGGTGTTGCTTCACCGACTTTGAATCGGGTGATATGTTGAGTTTGTGGGTAGCCATCTCTGGATAAAGTCCTAGTATATCCTCATAATTCTACGCGAAGACGTCGATGTATTCTTTTATCAGTTGAATAACTTCTTCCCTTTCGGCTGGGGAAAGATTATTACTGATAAATATTGGCCTCGGTGAGAGTTCATCCCCAACGTCGATCTGGATAACTTTATCTTCAATGGGAGGTTCTCTCTGCTCGAAGCGGAACTCCCATTGTGTATCCATCTGTTAAGCCCAAGAGTCATTTTCGAATGGCTCAAACTCTGGCTCGTTCGCTCCGCAGGGATCTGTCATTACCATATTTACTGATAATGTCCGTTCGAGAGCGTACGGTGAGTCGGGGGGTGACGAGCCGTCTTGATAGGAGGAAAGGACATTCTCGCCTGATTTGGAGGAGGCGATATACCCTAACCCGAAACGGGTCTGTTGATGGCGGGGATTGCCGAACAGTGGCGTTCGTCTGCCCTTCCCGTAGTTGAGGCCTGGCTTCGATTTTAAATCATAACCCATATTCTGTATAATCTTTAGAGCTTGAGGGCTATACCTGTGGATTTGCATCTTCCCTTCCTCAGCCTCGCGAAAATCCTCCTGTACAATCGGACCGCTCCCCCTGCGACTGAAGACTATTGGATGCTGGTCGTCGCGAGTTGGTGGGACCACAAAGGTCCCACTTTCATATGGTTCAGATATCATGATGACGTTAGATATTGACGCGTCTTCCCACACGATTTCTTCCCATTTGACGCCAGGAAGATCTAAAGCCTGCTCGCGACTCCCGTCTTTGTGTCTCTGGGTCAGATGTGTACGCGGATTTGTGGAGGAAGACGATTGTTTGTTTCTTCTGTTCCCATCAGTGGTCGTGCGGAGGTTGGGCACCATGGCTCTCATTGTGCCACCTGTGTACAATAGGTTGGCCATCTGGGTGGCGGATAACCCCCAGGGAGGTTGCCTTTTCGCGAATCGAGCTTACACTACGCCGTGGGACTTCGCCTGGTGTATCTTGGAGACTTGCTCAGGTTGGCGTGAAGCTGAAGAGGTCCTCAGTCGGCCATCGGCTTCTTGCGTAATCCGGAGGGTCTGCAGATTGTTCCCTCGCTGGCGTAAGGGCCGAGCAGTTGCGTATTCCGCCGCCTGTTTTCCCCCGCGGAGATCATAGCGCTCGTCTGGTTCCCCGTTGAGGTCAGACGTCGTCTTGTGTGCGGAGCGTGACCTGTACTTCTGTTTTGGCGCTAAGGCGTCATCAGAAGTTTTGTCTGTACCGCGCGTAGCGGGAGACTGATTTCTGCGCGTAAGGCGCAGTGGATACTCCTGGGTCAGCGCTGAGGCTTTGTCCGAAGTTTTGTCTGTACCGCACGTAGCGGGAGACTGGTTTCTACGCGTAGAGCACAATGGATACTTCTGGGTTAGCGCTGAGGCTTCGCCCGAAGTTTTGTCTGTACCGCGCGTAGCGGGAGACTGGTTTCTACGCGTAGAGCGCAGTGGATACTTCTGGGTTAGCGCTGAGGCTTTGCCCGAAGTTTTGTCTGTACCGTGTGTAGCGGGAGACTGAATTTTACGTGCGGGGCACGGAGGGAGCGATGCTACAACCTCATTGGTCGGAGAGATCGGAGAGATCGGAGAGTCCACAGGAACGGTAGAGGATGTCTTGGGCATCCAGACCTTGCGTAGCTTCCTGTTGTCTTGGACGGAGAGAGGGTGAGAGCTACCCCCGGTTCGAAGCATGTCTTCGTAGGCAGACTGGTCGAATTGGACGACCAGTGTCTTCTTCACGGTTCATATAGATACCGCATCGTGTTGAGCAATTACTTCCTCATCAGAAGAGAAAGCTGTCTCCAGCAGAGTCGCCATCTTATTTGTGGTAGAAAACGAAAGAATGAAGATGTATTCAATATGGGGTTTACACAGAACCCGCCTTCTTTGGTTTACAAACAAACTTGTACAATGTAATCCTATACGAGGATGTGGGAGTATAATTTATTTAATCTGGGTAAATATTGCTATAGGTGTCTGATCTGCAGTCGATCACTTTAGCCCTTGGACCACACGATGTTGAAGAAGTACCGTAGAAGACAGGAAGCAGCCTCGGGGTTTGCAGAAAAGGGTGGATGCACGATGCCCAGGTCGCCGATCCCTATCCTTTGTCCGAGCTCCGGGTTCCTCTCTCTCTCTCTCTCGATCTCCTCTCTCCTTGCTCGAGCTTCAATTGTTCGACCTCTTCTCTGAGTCTTCAATTGTTCGATCTTTTAATTTGTCGACCTTTTTCCCCATTGATAGGGGTCTCTATTTATAGAGTTTTTGTGACAGTGACCACTCAGTTGGTGTAAAAACTGAGGAGCGGACAACACAGCACCCTTTTACACGACGGTTAAAGTAACCAATGCCTGCGTATGGATGATCTTTTGAATGAGCGTGTGACGCGGGTCCAACTAAGGGACACAACGAGTACAATTGCTACGAAGATCACGGCGTAAAAGCCACGTAGGTAGGTATCCCCCGTGTAGAAGAGGTGGGCATAAAAGCCGATGTCTGTCATCGTGGCATAGAAGCCAAGTAGGCATAGAAGCCGGGTGGGCGTAGAAGCCCGATAGGCATAGAAGCCGAATAGGCGTTGAAGCCGAACAGGCATAGAAGCCGAGCAGGCATAGAAGCCGAATGGTCGTAGAGACTGAGTGGGCGTTGAAGCCGAACGGGCGTTGAAGCCGAATAGGCACAGATCCTGGGCGTAGAAGCCGCTGCGTACCGTGCCAAAATGCTGATGTGGACGTCTTTAGCCGGAATCACGGCTTTTGAAGATATAACCAAATCCCTTGCATTAAATGCAGAGATCCGCCATCATTCTATGCATTAAATGCGGACGCGTGTTTTTGAAGGTCTGCAGCTCTCCTGTGTGTTCATCGCAGAGATGTGCCTCGAGAAGGCTGTTACCGCCTTGTCCGCCAATCGCAGAGACGTGCCTCGAGCCCTGCGCAACGTGCAGCTTTTGACGTGGCAGGCGGTTTGTCCGCTGTGGAGCGTAAACAGCTCACGTCTGCCCGTGTAAAACAAGGCGGTATATTCCCTTGCACGCGAAAGAGCGGTTTATGCTGAGGGGACTTCAGTGAGCGACGGTTTGATGATATTTTAACCAAATCCTCTGCATTAAATGCAGAGATTTGCCATCATACTGTGGAGCGCGTCCCGAGGGGTCTGCCGCGGTTTCCAGCCGTCGTCTGGGTAGCCGTGCAGCACTTTTTGTCAGAAGTCAGGGATCATATTCACTGTGTGACTTGACAGGTTCGTTTCGGGGAAGATGAAGCGTTCCTCGTACGCTTTAAGCTGCTTTTGAGAGCGGCTGAGTTTTACTCCATGGAGGCGATAAAGAACTCTTTTTTTTTTATGCTGGGGCAGCCTGGACGTACCGTACTTACACGGATGGTCCTTTGAGCTCATATTTCTTGCTGTATTTGGCGGAAGAGCTCTGTTGCATGTTCGACGGCTCTGGAGGCCTCTGCTTACGCTGCTCTGTATTAAGATGCCGCATAGATCCTCCCAGCGTATTTTTTATGCTTTTACAGTCGTCGTGCCTTTGTAGGCCCCTGGATCTCCAATAGAGAACTATGCCAAATCCCAGATTTTTAGCCAGATAGCTCACTTGTGGGGAAAGTTGTTCTTAACTGCATTCACTTAGATGGTTGGGTGACCCCATTGGATATTTATTTCATTACTTTATTGGCATGTGTTTAAGTATCTTGTTATGTCCCTCTGAGGACCTGGTCCCCTGCCAGGTGTATTTGTTTTTTAGTATTAGCAGTAGCGCAGATTCGGATGGATACCTATGCTTTGTGGATGTCTTCTCTTCGAGCCGTGGTTGATAGCTGGTATTCTTATATTGTGTTATTGTGTTGTACTCATATTGTATTTGCTCTTATATTCGGGTTGGTAGTGGATTTGTTTCCATCCAACTATCCTCCTTAGATACTTCTTATTGAGATCTAGTTTCAAAGATACTGGTTATATATTTATATTGATTTTCATGGATGAGATTTAGATTATACCCTGTGACTTGTGACATATATTATACCACTTGTGGATTTGATATTCATAATACAGCGTACGTATGGATTTGGTTTCCATATATTGGAGTTGCCATATCCATGCGGCTGGCATGCTTACGTGTCCCAGTCCTACGTATTTTTGGGACTGGGGAGTGACATATTTTTGTGGTGGCCCATGCAGGTCGAGAGCATATTGTCTCGGTTACGTTACTGTACCGAACAAGCCTGCACCTAGGACTAGAGTATAGGATCTCATCCACAATTGACTATGATTCATCTTCCTTCTCTCTGTTCTATTCGAACAATTGTATCCTGCTTGATTCCTGTACTTCCCTAATAAGTCCCTTGAGTATATATAGCCTTCTGCTAGAATATAGGAACCCATGTTATTAGGATGATAATTAGAGTAGTATACCTATTAAGAATACAACGAGAATATAGACACACCACTAAGTTTAGAATATCTAGTGAACCCTAGAATTTCTTATCTTTAGATTGGTATACCATTACCCCTTGATGTATTAAGAAGACTTGAGAGTAGTATAGACACTACTAGAGATAGTTAGAAGTTTTACCATAATGTTTGACCCTAGTATTGAGGAACCAATGAAGAACCAATATTGAACATTAGGACTGAACCTAACCTTCATAATTGGATAGTATTGGAGAACTATAAACTTATGTCATTGTCTTATTATTAGTAGACAGCACCCTAGGAAGCCTAGAGGAATGTAATCAACACTTTCCCTTGATCATACCCCGAACATGGCAACTAGCATACCACTCCCCTTGGAAAACCATGATGCTATCTAGAGCCCCTCTATTTCATATATTGTTCCCCTGTGACCATAGCTCTCGCTAGTGTGTGACGACTGATTACGTTTTTTTCTCTTCATCTTTCAACTTGTGCCATTTGACACTTCTGATTGTAGGCCAGGTGATTTTATTCTGTGTTAAGGACATATAGTTGCTAGGATTATAGTTGTTAACGTTAAATTTTGAAGTTGTGTGTTTAGTAGTTAGAACTTGATGGTTTAAGTTATTCTTGTATATTGTGACCTGGTGATTATCCCTTAGTTTAAATTGCGTAGCATGTACCCCCACCTCGATACAGGTTAGATCCCTTTCCCCTTAATGGCTAGTAACTCTTCTATTCTTACTATTGATACATGTTCTATGAGCACTATGATTAAGACTTAAGGTGACCCTTACCTATATAATGCAATAGGAGACCCTAATAAGTACCAAGATCTTTCCTCATATACCCTAATAAGAGTTTATGTTTTATTTACATGTGCAAGATTATTTTGTAGGATCCTCTTAAGACTGTCATAGTATTAGTTTAATTCTTTTAAGTTGGGTAGTATGCCTCACAACCTAGTATCACATAGTCCACTTGACCCATCGAGGTAGTGTAACTGAATGACATTAATTGTATGCTAGCATTAGACGACAGTGTTTATTCAGACGGTAGAATTTAGAGGTCCATGCCCTATTTGGTCGACTAGCGACTTAGACAAGGAGGTTGTATGATAACTGTAGAGATTATAGAGTCTTTTGTTATTATTGCTTATGTTGTTTTTATTTTTGCAAACTTGAATTATTTGTAACTTCTCTCATCATAATCCAGCGTTATATTTTCTGTGCTACCTCGAATTATGCTGCTATTATAGCCTAGTTTTTGCAAGCTTATTTTTTATCGAGCTTGTTCATGACATATGTATTATTGGGTATACACACTAATATATTTCAGAATCAGTGTATTAATGTCTAGCTAACCTTAGTGTGCTTGATTCGCTCTTCGCATAACTACTTTACGTGGATTGAGATATATAGTGATTAGTAGACGAATGTACTTGTCCTCTAGACATGTCTGACATATCGTATCGGTTACATAACTGTACTAATACGAGCATGCGAACAAAGAATTACCAAATTAGGATTTCAATCCACAACTTCTTTGACAATTCCCATTGAATTATTTAAATGCCTTAATCCCGATACTTCTATTCTATTACCTCTCCCTTGAACTCTTTATTATTGATCTCCGTCTTCCCTTATTTCGGAAAGATGAAACCTCGTGCTTGGTATAAGTTTGATACACAGAGAGTACTAGATATACCCCATAGGCTGATCACATACTTGAGGATTATTCTTTCGTAATTAAGGATATATCATATATAATATAATCGGCGTTGAAGTTTTGAGGATTGAATGACATGAGTAAATAAATTAAGGAATATTTTTCTTAAAGTATATAGCCTTCTGTGATAGATGGGTAAATCCTAAGTTGGGTAGCAGTGCATTGGCAACTCGAGAGGAATTTCTTTTAGATTGTGATCGAGTAAGATTAGATTGGGAGAGGTTCAAGCCATTTAATTTTGAGAATTTTAGAAGAATGACTAAGATGATGAGGATTAATAAATTTTAAAAATCTTGATATTGAGGACCCAATATTTATACCTTAAGTACATAATTTAAATTTTTGAGTATTGAAGGTAAAATCATCAATTTGAATTTGAAGGATAAATATATAATTTCAGACTTGAACATTGGTGGACTGCATTTAAATTATTTTTCAATTTGATGATTTAAATTAAGAATTAAAATTTGATGGTTGGACTACCTATTTGAAATATTAAGGATGTGAATAGAATTTAAAAAATTGAAGAATACAAAAATTTATAAGTAAAAATAGGAATAATATTGGACTCGAATTACTTCTAGAGGAGATTATGATAGTTGGAGATCGTGAGGTAAAATTTGATATGGGTTATTTAAATCTTGAAGATATTATATAGATTCAATTTAAATTTGGATATTGATGATTTGGAAAAGTGAGAAGAGATTACAATAGGTTGAATTTTGATTTGAACAATGATTATCTTAATTTTAAAATGATCGCGATAGATTTGAATAGATTTTGTTATTTAAATTTTTGGAAGAGATTGCGATTGATTTACCTTATGTACGAATGTGAAGGATTTAACAAATTATGCCTTATTTTAATTTTGAGGACGAAATTGTTTTAAGTTGGGTAGATTGTAAACTCCCTCACCCAAAATAGATATTTTGTGTATATTTTATATTATTATATTTATTATAGATGTTGAATTTATTTAGAGTATCCTCTTAGTTAATTAGAAAATAAATTTTTTAGTATATTTACTTATATAAATATTTATTTAGAATTATTTTTATGCTATTTTAGATTATTGGAATTTTTTCATAATTTTTAATTAATTAAAAACTAGTAACACTAATTTTCTAGGACTTTGAAGAATTTATTTTATGTTCAAACTTAATTAAAAATAACCCAAACTTTTATTTTAGGTTCTAAATAATAAAATATATTTTCTAGAATTTTTGGGAATTTTTTGATTATTTTTAGCATTTATTTTGAGTTAATTATGAAAAACTGAATTAAAAACTAATTTCTGAAAAAGAAAACCCAAAAAGTAATTATTTCTGCCCAGTCAGCAAACGAGGGCCCACCTGTCAGCCTCCTGCAGTGAACAGGGCCGGGCCCGCCTGTCAGTGGCCGCTAGGTGGGTGTGGGTGCGCCAAGCCGAGCCGAGCCGAGCCGCGTCCTAGTCCGAGTCGGACTCAGCTGAGCCGAGCCGCTTGAATATCTGACCGTTCGATCTGAGCGGGGAGCCACGGATGGCTTCCACGTGGCGCTTTCTGAGCTGCGGCTGCACTCTCTCTCCTCTATATATATATATAATAGTTTAAGTTATTTTCTAGGATTTTTCTTGAGCCGATTTTTGGAGAATTGTCATCTAGGGTTCCTTCATGTTCCAGAAGCCATTGCGCATAGCTCCGGACTCCAAACGAGGCCTAGTTTCTTGTGTTAGAAAGATATTGAGGTTAGATTTCTGATTATATAAATTGTTTTTCGAGATTATTAGTATTAAATTCTGGAAAATTTGTAGAGCACAGCATATCCAAAAATAGACGTGTTTTGATGTTTTCGCAATTTCGGGAGAACCCGGAATCAGAATCATGAACCGTTTAAAGTTTCGGAAAACTAATGTCGAGATCATCGACATATATTTTTTTTAGAATTTAATTCGAAGTATTTATATACTGTTAATTCTGTAGAACTTCTAGGTTAGAATTTAACCATCGGTGCACAATACAAAATTTGTATGTGCCATAATTTCCAAACGAATTTGAATTCGGATGAGCCATAAATTCTAGTATATTTTTTATGCTGAAATCTACAGGAAATCATGCATGAAAGTCGAGTTTGTGTTGGTTGACTTTTTGGTCAACAGATTGCCTCGATTTGCGTGTCATGAGTCTCGAGTTGATAAAATTTAGTTTCTTTGGACAAAATTTAGGAATTAACACAAAAATTAGAATAATAAGATTAAAATGGGATTTTAGAGTAATTACTCTAGAATTAATTAAATTAAAATAAATTATCTTTTGACGTGATAAATTTGTAATACATAGGCTATTTGGACTGTGACTTGGACTCTGATTTATACCAGCAGCAGGACCCCAGGCGAGTACATTCTCTGACACTGTTCCAGTAGGACGTAGTATTTAGCCACCACGGTTAGTTTACATCAGACCCTGAGTCGGAGAACCCAACGCGCGTTCGTACATTTACATGTACGCAAATATTATTCAGTTTGGTATATATATTTATGTACGTAATTACTATATGTATTCCAATAATTATGTAAATAAATTGCTAGTTATATTATTATATAAATATAAATATATATGTAAGTAAATATAAATTGATAATTATGACTAAATATTCAGACAATACGACCCTAGGACACCGTGGACTATCCCATACTTACCTTGACCATATTGACCCTAAGAACTTGTGAATTTTTCTGCCCTGCATACATTAACGTACTGGCATAGAAACATGTCAGTTGACTGACTGATTTCGTACAGTACTTGAAGACGCGACACCCGCGTAATTCAACGCGTAATTGACCGTGTTAGATGACTAGTGTTACCCCTAGTATACCCCCTGAGTCCCATGTAAATATTGTTGTGTGTGTACTAGTGTAAGGACTAATGATTTAGTTGCATTATATTATATGTACATAGGATGTTGGATTATTCTGCGCGACTTTTGGAGCAGGTTATTGGTACTTCGCAACTTTCTTGCCAGGCAAGTATACCTTGCCATTGTACTATTATTTATATTCCATATGTTGCATGCATCTTTATTTTCTGTCTTTAGTTCATATATTTTAACTGTTATATAAAATGTGCACGGCGGTATCGTCGCGGTATATTTTTATTTATGTATGTGTATTGATCTTGTTTGTGAGACTACCCCATTATCATGTAGCATCATTAGGTTCCATTTGACTGTGACACATATTTTTACACGAGTTGTGAGTCTCATATAGATCACGGACGCACGTATTGACTGATCATCGGTACGTGTGGGACGTGCATTAGGAATAACTACTGTTAGAAACTTTACATACTAGTAGACTTAGCAGTTATTAGAGGTCTAGGGGCATAGCCTATTGTAGTACGGTGGTCCCATCCTTGTCCTTGTTTGGTTGCAGGATTGAGCCAGGGTATTAAGAATAGGCTATGAACCCAATTGTGTCATGGATGTGACATGCTTAGAGCATGGGGTGGGGAGAACAACAAGTACCGCATTTGAGCTCCTTTACACTTTTTCTATTGTGCGGCCGGATTCTCTGCTGGAGATACGGGCGGTGATGACCACTATATATTATATTATTATCAGGCGGGCCTCCGGCATTCGAAAGTCGTCGTGCCTTTGTAGGCCCCTGGATCTCCAATAGATAACCATGCCAAATCCCAGGTTTTCAGCCAGATAGCTCACTTGTGGGGAAAGTTGTTCTTAACTGCATTCACTTTGTTGGTTAGGCGACCCCATTGGATATTTATTTCAGTACTTTATTGGCATGTGTTTAAGTATCTTGTTATGTCCCTCTGAGGACCTAGTCCCCTGCCAGGTGTATTTGTTTTTGAGTATTCGCAGTAGCGCAGATTCGGATGGATACCTATGCTTCGTGGATGTCTTCTCTTTGAGCTGTGGTTGATAGCTGGTATTCTTATATTGTGTTATTGTATTGTACTCATATTGTATTTGCTCTTATATTCGGGTTGGTAGTGGATTTGTTTCCATCCAACTATCCTCCTTAGATACTTCTTATTGAGATCTAGTTTCATAGATACTGGTTATATATTTATATTGATTTTCATGGATGAGATTTAGATTATACCCTGTGACTTGTGACATATATTATACCACTTGTGGATTTGATATTCATAATACAGCGTACGTATGGATTTGGTTTCCATATATTGGAGTTGCCATATCCATGCGGCTGGCATGCTTACGTGTCCCAGTCCTACGTATTTTTGGGACTGGGGCATGACAGCCACACATACATCTCCACGAACTTCTCCATAAACGTACCCACATTGAATGGCAAGAAGTGGGCCAATTTGGTCAACCTGTCTACGATGACCCAAATCGCATCTTTACCTCCTGGAGAACACGAAAGACCCGATACAAAGTCTATTGTCACATGCTCCCACTTCCACTCTGGAATGGATAAAGGTTAAAGCAATCCCCCTGGCCTCTGCCTATATGCCTTTACCTGTTGGCATACTAGACATATCGATATGAAGAGCGCTATCTCCCGCTTCATACCATACCATCAAACATGCTCCCTTATGTCTCTATACATCTTGTTGGCACCTGGACGCATAGAGTACTGAGATCGATGCGCCTCCTGAAGAACCACTTTGCTCAACGCCCCACTCGGCACATACAATCTGGTACCATATCACAATGATCCATTCTCTTTCATAGTAAAATCATATGCTAATCTCATCTAAACCTGCGCTTTGATACTCCTCCGAGATTCATCCTCGTACTGTGCATCCCTAATTCGGTCTATCAACTCTGACTGTACCTGTAGACCCCATATCTTTGCCGTGACTCCAGGAACTAGCACCTCAATACCCAAGCTATCATGATCGGCCAATAAGTGTCTGTCCCTCATCAAGTACATAGCCACTAGATACCTGCTCAAGGCACAATGACTACATTGGCCTTCCTTGGATGGTACTGTAGGGATATGTCAAAATCCTTCATCAGCTCTAACCACTGCCACTATCTCATGTTTAGCTATTTCTGTGTAAACACGTACTTCAAGTTCTTAAAGATCTCTACATACTCTCCGTACAAGTAGTGCTTCCACAACTTTAGAGCAAAAATTAATGCTGTAAACTCTAAATCGTGGATAGGATAATTCTTCTCATGAGGGCGTAATTGCCTGAAAGCATAAGCAATCACCTTTCCATTCTGCTGTAACACACAACCAAAACCCTTACCAAAAGTATCACTATAGATGGTAAAATCTTCTGTCCCCAATGGCAACGTCAATACTGGAGTTGTTATCAATATCTTCTCCAGCTCCACTAAGGTGGCCTGACACTCCTCTGTCCCGACAAACACCACATCCTTCCTGGTCAGTCTAGTCATCGGCTCTGCAATCCTGGAGAAGACCTGAACAAATCTTCGATAATAGCCTGCCAATCTAAGAAAGCTCCTGATCTCTGCCACTGAACTCGGGGTAGACCACGATTAAACTGCTGATATTTTCTTTGGGTCCACTGAAATCATGTCTTTTGTTACCACAAGCCCAAGGAATTCAACCTTATCAAGGCAGAACTCACACTTCGAAAGCTTGCCATAAAGCTTCTCCTTCCTGAGGGTCTCTTGAACTATCCTCAGGTTCTCCTCATGCTCCTCTGGGGTCTTCGAATACAGCAGAATATCATCAATGAATACTACTACAAACTGATCCAGGTACTGGTGGAACACCTTATTCATCAAGTTTATGAATACCGCTGGGGCATTAGTTAACCCAAACGGCATCACCAACTGTCCATACCGAGTCCTGAAAGCTGTCTTCAGAATGCCTTTCTTCTTTACTTTCACCTGGTGGTAACCCGACCTCAAGTCTATCTTTGAGAATACCTTCGTTCCGCTCAACTGATCAAACAGATCATCAATCCTTGGAAGCGCGTATTTGTTCTTGATAGTGAGGTTGTTCAGATCCCTGAAGTCGATACACATGCGTATCGACCCATCCTTCTTCGGTACAAATAATATCGGAGCACCCCACGGTGATGAACTGGATCTGATGAAGCCTTTGTCCTACAACTCATCTACCTACTTCTTCAACTCTACCAGTTCATTGTTGTTAAACAATATATATATATATATATATATATATATATATATTAGACACACATACACCAATACTCAATGCATACAGTCCCCATAATATATATACATATCATCAATACATATATACACTCTAAATCATATTCACAAATATATTATTCATTAAAGGCATTTAAGCAAACACTTTAAAGTATACACTTAGAAAAATTATGATACTCATCCCATTGAAATGCTAAAACTCCCCAATACTCCTTGTTAATCATTCCACGTACAAAATACACATAATATTAGCTATTAGAACTTGTTACAATAGAAATTAAAGAAAATTGCACAAAATCACACAAAATGAGCTCCGTATCACACAATATCACACCTTATCGTGATACGGCCTACTCGTGCCCAATTATGGACACATAACTAGTCACCCAACCCCGATCTAAGTCTACTTAGACTAAATTAGTTTTATGACACATACTTGATGTGTTAATCTTGTAATTCCTCCAAAGCATAAAAAAACCCTATAAAAGTGTCAATACTCATCAATTAGGCCTAGAACTTCATCCTATAGGTAGCCTTATGTCATGGGAGGGTTCCTAAGTGGTTGCCCCCCCTCTTTTTTTCCTCCTTCAAGCAACAACCAATGTCCACTATACCCCTACATGCTAATTATGAAGAATAATTAAGAAGGGCTATTTTAGAAAGTCTCTAAACTAATACAAATTAAACTAATCCTCGTAATTAACTAAAGGGAATAGGTCTAATGGGCCAAGTCCATGTTGGGCTAAATTATTGTCATGACAAGTCTAATTGGGTTCACTAGTGTCAAGTCTAACTAATAGGCTAGCCCACTAATTATAAATAAATAGAACAATGCACAAATTAAATAAATAGCACACCAATTAATATTAAATCACAGAAAAATAAAATAGCTATACAAAATGCCTAAATTACCTTCTTCTAAAATATGAGGGTGACAATCCTAGCCTCCTTAGAAAAATTTCGTTGGGGGTATGATTGGGTGTTACTTTTGGAAGAGTGTACAGTTTATGAGTGACAGAATATGATTATACCAAGTGGTACATATATTATAATATATATTTTTATACAAGGCAAATTATTAGATCCATAATTAATTACTTTCTAAATTATATCTCTAGTTTCTTTGGGCTCTCCGGACTTGGACGTTGGACCGGCTACTACTTCTCGGATTTCGGAACCAGGAAAGTGTACCTTGCCAATATGTATTTTAATTACTTACATTATATTTATCATTTTTGCAATAGTTTTATTATTATCTTTGGGCCGTTAGTCGATACTTTGCGTCCGAGTCAGATTCGGGTGCCGACGTCCATTGGTGTCGTTGAATATTGATAGCTAGAGTTTGCCATCGAGATATCTTAGACACACCACAATTGGTACGTCAGAACTCAGGATAATTGTACACGACACTTTTATTATGACATTTCGTACTCGATGTTCTCATCTTGACCAGAATCTGTATTGGTGCTAGGAAGCGCAACTTGATACTTATACCATGTATTATTATGACTCAATGTTCTAGTTAGAGGATCTAATCTAGCGTATCATAGATACGATTCACGAGGTCGCATAGGAGGGAAGAATATACACTAGGTGCTTGGACTAATTTCCCACATTATTACCGTTATGTAAAACCCCTAATTCTAAAAACCGTATTAATCTATTTTAATTAACAATTTAATTGATTTAATGTAATTATTAGCTAAATAGAAGAAATAGAATTTATTGAATTTTTATTTTTAAGTAATTATGCATTTATAGGTTTTATGGAGTAATTATAATTTTTCTTAATTTATTCCATGTAGGAGATCCTGTGAACAGCTGAGTAGATTTATTGTATGCACTAATAAGATTTCTAGAATTATATATATATATATATATATATATATATATATATATATATATATATATATATATATATATATATGGTTTATCAAAAGAAAATAGAAAGAAAAATCACTACTAGAAAAAGCGAGATTAGCGACGTATTTTAGCGACGCCAAAATAAACGTCGCTAATAATTATAAATTAGCGACTCCTTATAAAAATGTCGCTAGACGTCGCTAAATGGCGACATTTAGCGACATTTAGTGACTTTTATTAAGATTTTAAAAGATAAGTCGCTATAAGTTCAATTAAGGTCGCTAAACGTCGCTAATATGTCTAATTTAGCGACGTTTAGCGACGTATATAGCGACCTTTATATTAAAAATATTTAGCAACATGTTTAGCGACGTCCTTGACGTCGCTAAAATATAATTTAGCGACATTTTTATTGGACGTCGCTAAACGTCACGAAAATTTAGTTAATTAGGGCTCGGTTTTATTTTTCCCCATCTGTTGAAATTTTGTTTCGAAAAAAATTCCCCCGCGACTACTCCGGTAAACCCCACTCTCTCTCTCTCTCTCTTTCTCTCTCTCTCTCTCTTTCTCTCTCTCTCACAGGACACGTGACATTGACACAAACACGACACACACACAGACACTGACACTGACACAGACACGGCACACACACACACACTGACACAGACACTGTTTAGGGCGTAGGGTTAAGGTTAGGTTTATTGACATGGGGTTAGGGTTAGGGTTAGGGTTAGGGTTAGGGTTAGGGCCGACTGAGCAGTAGCTCCCTGGAACCTATTGCAAGTTGCAGATGTTAGGATTAGTGATGTGTTCAGCTAAGGGATGTATGCAACTGTGTACAGTACACTAGAAGAAGTAGGCAGTGATTAGCTTTAGGTAGTATTATGCAAGTGTGTGAGTTGGAGAAGTGTGTCAGTGAGGGATAGTGTCAAGTTAAGTGGGTAGTATAGATATTAGAATATAAGCTAATATAAAGTTATGATACAAGATATTGGTTGAGGTATGGGTATTTGTTAATCAAGTATCTCAAGAAACTTAGTTTATGAGCTTAGGATACTAAGGGTGTAACCAAGTAGGTATCTCCAGTACTTGGGTGTGTGTTAAGCTAGTAGTGAAGTGGTATTAAGATATTATTTGGGTAATGTTTTATATATATATATATATATATATATATATATATATATATATATATATATATATACTGCATTTCCCATAACGGACACTGACACAGACAGCGACACGGCACACACACACACACTGACAATTTTGCTAGTACGGTTAAGTTAGGAAGTTAGGTGATAAACTATTGTATGTAATGATTGATATGATACACACTGTCAATTTTGCCGAAGTTTCTAGAAATGGATATGAATTACTATCTGCGTCATCGTTCGTGGATGTACAACCGTCATCCTGATGACATGTGCGGTGTGTGGGATGAATTCATTGAGGGTGTACAGCAGTTCCTGCAGTTCGCCAAGGCGTTCCCTCAGTACATGGACGGTACCAAAATTAAGTGTCCGTGTGTGAGATGTCGCAACAGGAAATATCATCCAGAAGTGGAAGTTACATATCATTTATACTCGAAGGGCTTTACGCCGAATTACTATCAGTGGACCGTGCACGGAGAACTTGTATCTCTAGCATTGGAGTCGGAGCCCTATGTGGAGCCGTATATGGATGTCCAAGACCACGATGCTTACGACGATGGGTTGGTGAACATGGTTTATGATGCGGCGGGGCCTAGTTTCAATCCTGACAATTATGATGCGGCGGGACCTAGTTTCAATCCGGACAATTATGATGCAGCTGAGGAGGCACCGAATGCCGATGCTGCAAAGTTTATGGAGTTGCTTGAGAATGCAAGGACTCCACTATATCCTGGTTGTGAGGATCATTCACCGTTGGAGGTGGTTACAAGATTATTGAGCATCAAGTCCGATTTTAACATGTCGCAAGAATGCTATAATCGAATTCTCGATTTGATTATAGAGATCTTGCCCGAGGGTGCAAAGTTGCCTAAAGACTTCTATCGATCTAAGAGGATGGTGAGATTGCTTTGGATGGGATACGAGAAAATTGATGCATGTCGCAACGGGTGCATGTTGTACTACAAAGACGACAAGGATAAAGATGCGTGCAGATTCTGTGGTGCTGATCGCTACAAGGCCACTGTTAGAGGAAAGTTTGTCGGTGCAAGGAAGCCTACCGATTCGATGCACTACTTGCCTTTGACGCCGCGGTTGCAGCGGTTGTTTATGGTTAAGGAGACTACAGAAAACATAAGTTGGCACAGGCGAAAATAGATCGAAGGAGTATTGGATCATCCATCCGATGGAGAAGCATGGAAGCACTTTAATCGAGAGTATCCACATTTTGCCGAGGAAGCGCGTAATGTCAGATTGGGGCTCTGCTCTGACGGTTTTACCCCATTCGGACTTTCGGGCTCCCAGTATTCGTGTTGGCCTGTGATCGTCACTCCGTACAATCTACCGCCTTGGATGTGCATGAAGACTCCGTATATGTTCCTAACTGTTATTATCCCGGGTCCGAACAATCCGAAGAGGAACATCGATGTGTATTTACAGCCTTTGATAGATGAGTTGAATCAGCTGTGGGAAGTAGGTGCCAACACGTACGATGTTTCTAGGAAGCAGAATTTTCAGATGAGGGCAGCACTTATGTGGACCATCAACGACTTTCCGGCCTATGGAATGTTATCGGGATGGAGCACCCATGGTCGTCTCTTATGTCCGTATTGCATGGACCGTTCTCAGGCTTTCCGTTTGAAACACGGAGATAAACCGTGCTTCTTCGATTGTCATCGACAATTTTTGCCGAAGGATCATCCGTACCGGAGGAATCGGAATGCTTTTCGTGCGGGAGTTGTAGAGAAGGCCAATCCACCGCCAAGGTGGTCCGGATGCACGATATGGGAAGAGGTAAAAGATTTACCAAGTGCTATCGAAGAGCCTGCTAAGGGATACAAGTGTGACGGATTTGGTCGCACCCATAACTGGACGAAGAGGAGTATATTCTGGGATCTGCCATATTGGAGCACCAATCTGATCAGACATAACCTTGATGTCATGCATATCGAGAAGAATGTGTTTGATAACATAATTAATACTGTAATGGATGTAAAGGGGAAGATGAAAGATAATCCGAAGGCCAGGTTGGACTTAGAAGACATATGTAGACGTCCTGCATTGCATTTGATAGAGGAGGGGAATGGAAAGTTAAAGCAACCAAAGTCAGTTTTCTCACTGGATAAAGAGGATAAAGGTAGACTTTGTAGGTGGATTCAGGGTCTAAAGTTTCCAGACGGGTACGTGTCGAACTTGAGAAGATGCGTCGACCTCAAGGAGAACAAACTAGTAGGTATGAAGAGCCACGATTGTCACGTATTCATGGAGAGGTTAATTCCGATTGCATTTTGAGAATTCTTACCGCAGGTCGTTTGGGACCCTTTGACAGAGCTGAGCATATTCTTCAGAGATCTTTGTTGTACTAAGTTGCTCGTCGATCGTCTAGAAAAGCAAGAGAGGGATATTGCGGTAACACTATGTAAGCTTGAGAAGGTGTTTCCTCCAGGATTCTTTGACTCTATGGAGCATTTGCCAATTCATCTTTCCTATGAGGCACGTGTTGGTGGTCCTGTCGGTTATCGGTGGATGTACTCCTTCGAGCGTCATCTGAATTACCTAAAGAGAAAGGTGAAAAATAAGGCACGGGTTGAAGGATCTATTTGTGAAGCTTATGTTCTCGAGGAGATTACAAACTTTTGCTCGACGTATTTCAAACCGCATGTTGCTACTAATAGGACGAAAGCTCCCAGAAACGACGACGCATATCAGGAATCTAATGATGCAATACTCAAAGTATTCAATGCATCCGGAAAGCCTTCGGGAAAAATAAAGAAGAGATATTTGAATGACGATGAGCTAAGGGCTGCTCAATTGTATATATTACTCAATTGCGACGAGGATGAAGTGGAAAAGCTAGAGGGGTAAGTAATTAATATGTCCACGTTTACATCATCTCAATGTAATAGTATAAGATACTATTATGCTACTAATCAGCAGTTGCTTCATTATTTTTCAGCACATATAATGATGAGTTGAGGTCGGTTAGACCCTACATAACAGACGAAGAAGTAGAACAAGATATGAGATGCCATTTTCCTTCTTGGTTGAGCGCATATGTAAGATACTTGGTAATTACTTTTTATTTCTATACTTGCAAAACAAATAACTTACTATCGCTACTTTGGTATTTAGGTCGATCGTCTAATATCACCCGAGAATGAATCTATTAGGACTCTAGCCAAGGGACCAATTACTGCCGAAAAAATATGGCCAAGTTTCTGTGTGAATGGGTTCAGGTTCAAGTCAACAAATGCTCCTATCAGAGACAGCTTTCTGGATCTTGATTCCACGAAAAATAGTGGTTTGTGTATCAAATCTTCAAACTACAAAGACGTCAATCCGGGCAATGATTTTTTTGGCATCTTATGAGAGATTGTGGAGTTGACATATAATTTTGGCACAGAACCTGCTAATATCGTGCTATTCAGGTGTGAATGGTTCGATCCGATTCAAGATCAAGGTTGGAAAATTGACAAGCATGGCCTTGTGGATATAAACTACAAGCGTAGATATCAAGGCTACGAACCATTTGTCCTATCAAGTCAGGCTCAGCTCGTGTACTTCACAACTTATCCTAGACGGGGGACAGCGAGGTCGGATTGGTGGGCAGTATGCAAGACTAAAGCTAGAAATACCTTTGACATTGACGAAATAGCTTATCAGGAGGACGATCTACCTCTTGTAACAAATATTGTAGATGTGGACTCAACGAAAGTTACTCATTACACGAGTAATAATGTAGAAGATGTAGAATTATCCGAAGAGGACGACGAAGTAGATGAAAGTGAAGACGAGGAAGAGGAAGAGCAGGACGACGAAGGCGAACAAGATGAATTTTCTGAAGAAGATTGAAATTAAAAAATATTGCATATAGAATGTAACTATATTATGACTGTAGAATATAGATCAATGTGGGAAAATTGACAAAGTAGATGTACCCATTAACGAATATATGTATTATATTTTGACTGTATAATGCTTTGAGATATGTATCACATTTCGACTGTAGAATGTAGTATATATTTGTGTTTCTCTATATTCATCATATGTTGTTATCAGATATGATAGGACGACACGGAGGATTCGGCAGGTCCCGAGGTAGACCGAGTGCCACTCCGGTACTGCCTACTGTTGGTTCCGGATCATCATCGCCCAGTACTCCAGTATATCGATCAGTCATATCTCCGACTGTTGGGACGAGTAGTTCCTGGCGTGATAGTACACCCTCGTCCAGCGTTCCTTCTGCTGACGGAACCATGGGGACAGATGAGCATGTCGAGGAGGTCGTGCCCACGTTGTCCCAGCATCAGCAAGATCCTCCATGTGCACCTTCGGAGGAGACGAGGACAGAGATTTGGGCCGACGGTACAAAGTAAGTCAATTAGATGGTTTAGTATATATTTGTGTTTTTCTTTATCCATCGTATATTGACCGGCTCAGTAATCTAAATTATTATCTCTGTATAGATATCTTCCATCGTCGGTTCAGAGACGCCTGGGCCAATTTCTGAGGAACAACTACGGTGGCCCTTGGATCAACTACTCTGAGGCTCCGGAGGAGAGGAAGGCGTTCTGGTTTGCGCACTTCCAGGTTAAGTATATTAAATAAATCCTCTAATTTATGCATATTATATAACTTATTCGTGCTGCTAACTTAATGAATTATTTATTGTAGCAAACATATTTTTATCCTCCGTACCGGGCCGAGTTGATCGAGCTGCTCTTTCCTACCGTTGCCGCCAAGCTTATCCGAGATGCTCTGGATGACCAGAAGGCTCGTGATCGTGCTGGAAAACCGATTCAAGGTTGGATCACGCCTGAGCAGTGGACTGCGATGAGGGCTAGATTCGACGATCCGAGCTACAAGGAAAGGTCTAAGAAGGCCAAGGCGGCTAGGCAGAATGCTGCCAAGTGGTGTGGTGGCTCAATTCCGATGACGGAACATTTTCGTCGTTTGGTATATTTTTTCTTTTAAAATATATTATTTTAATACAAGTACTATAAAATGGTACTTGGAAAAAATATTTAAGTTTAGTAATAAATAATATATTTTTAACAGGTATAGAGGGGTGAGGATGCAAACATGGTGACCGTCTTCTTGGCCCCCCATCGCAAGGACGGAAATCTCATTGATGAGAGGGCCTCACAGACCTACGTAAGTATTACTTTACTTTGTGTTTATTTTAATATAACTTAGGCAATTATCGAGTTTTCAAACCTTTTCTAGGCCGAGTATCTTAGGCTGCGTGAGCGGGCGACTGCTAGTGCACCTACACCTGGAGAGCCTGGTACTTCGTCGCAGCCCGCTCCATCTCCGTCGGCAGACGACCTGTGGCTGACCGCAGCTGGTGGTCTCCAGAGGGGTACGTACTACGGTACGGGCTCCTATGGCGCCCTGGTTGCGACGCAGTCATCTAGGGCCTCCCAGAAAGCTGCGCATTGCATACACCCCTCGCAGTCGCAGCCCTCGCAGTCGTCGGCCCAAGTCCAGGAGGCCGTCCAAGAGGCCGTTAACCGTCAGATTGCGTCTCTCCGTGACGACTTGCTACGAAGTATGGAGGAGCAGCCCCGGTCCCAGCCGCAGGCGGACGATCCGATGCTCATCGCACGATTGGATATGCTCGACCGCAGCATGACGGAGCTACGGGACCTGACAAATGATATTAGAGCCTCCAATGACCGCAACATCATGGAGCTGCAGGCGTCATAGCTATCGATAGGCGAGAAGCTTACGAGGATGCAGGATTCAATGGGTGATAGCAGTACGAGGCTGTTATCTACCCTGGATTCTTACAACCAGCGACTCGCAGACTTGGAGTGGACACGGCCTCCACCGACGTCACTGCCTTATCCATCGACATCGGTGTCGATTCCACGGGACGAGTATGAGGAGTTCTTATCCTTCTAGCGCGCCGCTGGTCAGCGTCCTGCAGATCCGCAGTAGTATAGTTATTTTTAATATTATTTATGATGCGATTGTATATTATAAATTATTGATACTTCAACAGTAGGCATGATGTTTGATGCTTCTTGTGGTATTTAATTTTTTACTTAATTTAATTCGATTGATACTTCAACAATGCTTCTTGTGGTCTTTAATTTAATTGGATTATATAGTGGAGATAGAGGAGGAGTCGAAGAAGGGTGGTTCTTGTGGTGTCAAGAAGAGGAGATGGGGGAGGAGGAGGACTAGAACTGCAGGGAATCACCAATCTGGATAATATTTTTTTTAATTTTTTTTAAAATTAGCGACAGTTTTAGCGACGTTTAGCGACGTTATCTTAAGTCGCTAAATACATCACTAATTAGCGATGCTGTAACACGTCGCTAAATACGTCGTTAATGACGTCGCTAATGACGTCGCTATACGTCGCCAAATGCTGACATGGCAGTATAGCCAGGTCATTATAGACGTCGGTGTAACGTCGCTATTGACGTCGCTAATGACGTCGCTAATGACGTCGCCAATTACTGACACGGCAGTATTGCCAGGTCATTAAAGACGTCGGTGTAACGTCGCTATATAAGTCGCTAATTAGCGACGTTTAGCGACTTTACTGACGTCGCTAAGTAGTGACTCGGCGTCGCTAAACATCGAAAAAATTTGCGACACTTTAAAGTCGCTAAAAAACGTCGGTATAGCGACGTTTAGCGACGTTTTTTTTTGCGACTTGATTTTTTCCGACAACTTTCTTACGTCGCTAATTACGTCGCTAAACTCATTTAGCGACATTTTTTGGTTATTTAGCGACATTTTTAGACGTCGCTAATTTGACTTATTCTGGTAGTGAATGAATAAGAAAACCTAATGGATCTAAAACCTACCCATTTCCTATTCTAGACCCTACCCAATAATCCTAATAAACTACCCACCCGTTAGTCCTAAAGACCCCTAAACCCCACGACCCGCGTGGGCAGAAACAGCAGCGACAATTCCCCGACCCGCTCCCTCTTTCCCGATCTATATATATATATATATCCACCATCGCAAACCCTAACCCTAAACTATCTCTTCTCCATATCGACCCCCCACGAGACACCACGCTGCCTGGACCGCCAGAGCGTCCGCACAGCCGTGACCGCAACCCCGCGCCGCGACAGAAATTGACTGCAACGTACCTGTGTTCAAGCCCTGTTTCCCGTGCCCTCGCTCGACCAAACACGACCCCGTCTTCACCGGTACGTTCATGACTTAACCCCCTTCCTTATCTGTATGTTAGTTGACCTTGAACATCGCGTAACCTTAGGCGAAAACCACGATCAAGTTGGCAAAAAAATAACAACTTTTGGGATCGCAGAAAAGTACGATAACTACCTATGTTCACGGAATCGTATTTCCCACCATAGAGATCCGAATTCAGTTTTTCTTTTTGATATACAAAGATCACCTAACCTAGTTTATTTTCTGTCAAATACAATATTTTATTTGTTGCTGTATGTTAAATTAAATTAGATAGAAAATCCCGAAAACATACTTTTTTCTTATTCCAGAAATTGCGATACGGAGTGCGTCCCTCCAAACGGGACCGCCCCGTCGTGTACCAAGTGTACCAAAAGGTGCTCATAGTATACCCAGACGTGTGGGCTTTCACAAAAACTGATTTGGACGCGTGTGCGCGTCGAAATCAGCCATATCCGCAGAAAATCTCCCGTGTCGTGACTTTTACAAAATCCTGAGCCATTTAGTGCACGCTCGTCTGAATGCGACGAAACTTATGCCACTGGACTCGTGGTATCGCGCTGGTCCTCTGACCCAATTTTTACGCAATTCTGAGATAGTTGACCAATGTCCCTATTGGCGGGCACCACGGTTGACTTTTTGGACGAAATTATGTTCGGCTCACCGGAATCCAAATTTGGATATACCGTTGAGTTCGTACTGACTTTTAGAGTTTGTTTGACCTATAATTTGTCCCATTTAGAGACCTTTATCCTTGGCACGCTTTTCGGTGCAAAGTGGGCCATATGTGGACCCCACTTTGACCCAAAATTACTGTTTTGCCTCTGTGTCCAAATTTGACGAAAGGGTAGTGATTTTTAGCTATTTTGCTAATTTCGAAAGCGTTGGTGATGTCTATTTTAACATCCGAAGACGTTTATTCAGAGGCCTTAGTTCCAGATCCCGTGTCCTTGACATCTGGATGTTACATTTTGTAGCTTTTTTGCCAGGCAAGTATACCTTGTCCTTGTACTGTTATTCATATTTCATATGTTGCATGCATCTTTATTTTCTGTCTTTAGTTCATATATTTTAACTGCTGTATAAAATGCATGTCCAAGGAAACTTGGGTGCAACGACGGTTTCGTCGTGATCTATTTTTATTATGTATATGCATTGACCTTGTTTATGAGACCGCCCCATTAGCATGAAGCATCATTAGGTTTCATTGGCCATGACACAGTTGTTACACGAGCTGTGAGTCTCATGTAGATCACGGACTTGCGTGCAGGGTTTGGCCTCCTGTACGTGTAGGTTGTGCGTTAGGAATAACTGTTGTTAGAAACTTTATATGCTAGTAGACTTGGCAGTTATTAGAGGTATTATCGTGTCATGGATATGACATGCTTAGAGCATGGGGTGGGGAGAACAACAAGTAAGGCGTTTGGGCTCCTTGGCACTTTCCTTTGTTCGCCCGGACGGTCCGCCGGAGCGACGGGTGGTGATGAACACTATATATTATATATTATCAGGCGGCCTCTGAGGTTCGAAAGACGTCATAATTTTTAGGCCCCTGGATCTCCAAGAGAACCATGCCAATCCCATTTTGGCCAGATAGCCCACGTGTTGGAAAGTTGTTCTCAAACTGCATTCACATAGATAGTTAGACGACCCATTGGATATTTATTTCGGTACTTTATTGGCATGCTTTTATGTATCTTGTTATGTCCCTCTGAGGACCTGGTCCCTTTCCAGGTGTAGATGTTAATGAGTATTCGCAGGAGCGCAGATCCGGACTGGTTACTTATATTTCGAGGATGTCTTCTCTTCGAGCCTTGTGATTGCTAGTTGGTATTCTTATATTGTGTTTGTTGTATTGCACTTATATATTTGTGTTGGTAGTGGATTTGTTTCCATCCAACTATCATCTTTAGATACTTTGTATTGAGATCTAGTTTCATAGATGTTGGTTAATTATTATATTTATTTTTCTGTGGATCAGATTTAGATTATACCCTGTGACTTGTGATAGATTTATACCACTTGTGGATTTGATATTCATATTACAGCGTACGTATGGATTTTGGTTTCCATATATTGGAGTTGCCATATCCATACAACTTCGAGGAACTAATGATGAAAGATAAATAGAGATAATTGAGCGATTAAAAATTTCGAGGGAAAAAAGGGGTGACCATATAAATTTTAGTTGCCTTAAATTGGAATTACAAATTGATGATTGAGAAATACAAATTGATTGAGAAATACAAACTTAAAGATACTAATCTTACGAGTGCATGGTCGACTATCGAAAGGTTAAAGGAAAACCTTCACGAGATGAAATATAGAGTCACAGACTACCGGTTGTGGTTGACAAGTTGTTGCTGAAAACATGATTATTGATTTGTGACTACCCTAAACTTTCATAGCCTAGTAGACTATCGAATAGTTACATAGAAAGGGGATAGGACTTGAGGACTTTGGATTTAAAGGGTTGTGACTTTAGCAATGTACTTTACGATTTATGGACAACGCAGGATAGGCAGAAGCATTGGACAGATGCACCGTCGACCTTTGGGATTCAAGGAAGGTGATAATGTATTTTTGAGGATATCACCTACTCGGGATACCATTATATTTGGGTGCAGAGGCAAGCTGAGTCCGAGGTACAACGAGCCTTTTGACATCATAGAACGAGTTGGCGAAATGGCTTACCGACTTGCATTGCCTCCATCATTAGAAGACGTGTATGACGTATTTTACGTATCGTAGTTGAAAAGGTACGTGGCAGACCCTAGTCACGTGCTTCATCATTCGGAGATCACCACTGGGCCGAGTATGACTAACCAGGAGCAACCAGTTGAGATACTCGACCGCAACGTAAAGGTCTTAATAGGACAGACTATTAGACTTGTCCGAGTTACTTGGAAGCATCATTCACCAGGTGAGTCTACCTGGGAGTGCGAGGATTCCATTTTGCAGTGCTTTCCTCACTTATTTGAGGACCAAGGTACGAACTTACGCACTTCATTTCCATAAACTAATATTTCAAATTCCTGCATTCTTATTCCTGCCTTATCTTAAATTTCGGCGACGAAATTCTTGTAAGTTGGAAAAAATTTAAACACCCCAAATTATTATTATTATTATTTATATATCTTTATTAGTTAGTATTTTGTTATTAGAATTATTGTGCTAATTGAATAAAATTTCTATCTATTCACATGGGTATTGAGGCCATTTGGAATATTATAAATCTTTATTAAGGCTAGTGTTTAGAGTAAGTCAGACTCCAACTAATCAAACCTTCCTACATTTACACCATGTTTTATTTTGTGTTACTTCCACTAGCTTCCGAGTCCGCCCACAATTGTTGTAGCCTGGGAACAAAATAAAATCTCAAGCAAATGCTTCCTTCATTGCTAGCTTTAGCATGCTACTGTTGCCCTTTTCATGTAAGTGGCTATACAATTTCTTTTTGTAGAGCCTGCTGTGTACGACACTTCTCCATTACAATCCAACCAAGCAACCCTCTTCTTAATTCCCGAACGCAAAATTCAAACAACTACATTCAATATTGTGGACATGGGACGAGCAGACACAGTCCCCTGACCCAACCCGATCGTGACCCGTAGGGGGGATAAATCCAACCGATCCTTCTCCTTCCTGCGGAGAAGGACATTGTAGCTCTGCTACTTCGCCAGCACGCGGTACGACAACATCCCTATCCGACCGTTCATCCAATACCTAGCCTCCTCTATATAAGCCATCATATCCCTTCACCTTTTCTAACCCTAAAACCTAGCCACCTCTATCACTACTTCTTTCCTTCTTCGTTCCAGGCAGGCAAAGTCAGGTGCAGTCACCGCCACCGCGCTGGAAGAGCCGTAGAAGCGGTTTGGGCAGCGCGCTCTCCGGACCCGAGATCCAGCCAACGTCGTGGTCTTTGTGGAATAGTTCCTCACGTTTCTGATAACCAATCTTGGTATTTTCTCTACTTGATGCCATTGATCTTGCCTTTAATGGTCCTGCTTGCCATAAGTAAACGTTAGATTTCCCTCTTGCATACGTTGGTATATAGTTTCTTTTAAGGTGGTGAGTTGAGAAATTTATGTGGTTGTTATACTATGTTTTGTGGAGACAAAGTGAAATACATGGTTGATGTTGTTTAAAAGAAGGGGTAGTATTGTGGTATATATGGGTGTATGTGAAGATGAGAAGCAGCAGAAGTTGTTAGGAATTGAATATAGGTAAGTAATTTCTTGGTTACTTGATTTGGCTTGGAGATATTATTGTATGTTATGAATTAAAGATTGTTAGATGTGGTGGTGATCATAAGGTGCCTTTAGAACCAAGCACTGGCCACTGATAGACCAGTGTTTAGGAAGGTGCTTGCTCAAGGGTCCTATTTCAAGCTGTGTGAGTTTGTAATTAATGGTCACTAAATTACTTACTAACCTGGTTTTTAATATTGATAGTGTTGATGAGTGTTGGAAACATGTATTTGTGTATTTAAAAGGACTAGTGATGGATGATTGTTCAATTAATAATGTTTTTATTTAATTTCTGTTTTACAATATGGTTTGAGGCACGGTGGTTAAATATTGAAGGTTGATATGTATTATAGTGGGTGAAAGAAACAACAAGGGGATTACGTATTATAGATGATGGATGTTAGAGGAGGCACCCAAAATATTTGGCATGCTGAATGTGTAGGGATAACAATAGGGTAGTTGAGCATTCTGTGTGTGAACAAGGAAATTCGGCCACTATGGTTATGCACTAGGAAGCAGTGGTAGGAAACAGTAATGTAGTCAAGGGCATTGGTGTAGTTTATATACCCCTACAAGGGCTTGAGTATTTAGTTGGGGGTGTGATTGGGTGTTACTTTTGGAAGAGTGTAAAGTTTGTGAGTGTCACCCTTACTTTACCAACTAGGAGTATTTTGATAAATTGACATGAGTAAATAAATTTTAGGAATAAAATAATTATATTGATATGTTATAAAAATTATTGAATGATTGTATTATAGATTAAAGGTGACTTGTGTTATTTATTTTGGTTAGAGAGACTAGCCCAATAGTTAGACTTGATACATGTAGGCCTAACTAGAATTATCATGATAAATAGTGAACCCAACTTGGACCCAAGCCTATTAGATCTTTCTCATTAATTAATTAAGGAGTATTAGCTTAATTATGATTAGTTAGAGACTTCCAAAAATATCCACCATTAATTATTCCTCATAATTCACCATGTAAGGGTAACTTGGACCTTAGCATGTAACTTGTAGAAGGGGTAGAGGGGCCGGCCATTCAAACCCTCTCTCTCTCTCTCTCTCTCTCTCTCTCTCTCTCATTTTCAGTCATTGCATTTTTCTTCCAAATTCTAGATCCCCAATTTTTCATTTTTTCCTCCATTGATTTTTTACCCAATTTACCTTCATTTTTTTCTCAAATTCATCACTCTTGGAGCTTTGAAGCTTCGAGAAGAAAGGAGCACAAGTAGGAGGAACTTTGTAGCTAGAGAGCGTGTCTGCATCATGTCTAATTGTATTTTTAATGGAAATCCATCTCCCAATTGGTAATTCCTAAATTTTTCTCTCAATATAGCTTCTTAATCATGCATTTGACCATTAGAAATAACCCCATGGCATAGGACTACCTATAGGAGCAATTTCTAGGCTAATTAATTATGTAATGTGAGTTCTATATGGTATTTTGTGTGCATGTTGGGGGAATTACGAATTTGACAAATCAATTGGGTGTCATGAGACCAATTATATCTAATTAGACTTAGATCGGGGTTGTGGGACTAGATACGTGTCCACAAATGGATACGTGCAGGCCGTATCACGGTATTTTATGATACGGTGTGATACGAAACTCTATTTTGGACATTTTGTATAATTTCTTCTTAATTCCTGTTGTAGCAAGTTCTAATAGTGATAATACCATATATTTGATTGGTAGTAATGGTTATTATGAAGAAATTGGGATTTTGGTTTCTTAGTTGAGGGCTATCACAATTTCCTAAGCGAATGCTCTTAGTGTTTGATTAAATGTCCCTAATGTATCTTTTAGATAGATATATATTGTAGTATAAGTATTGGTACATATATAGATATATATAATTATATGTGTTTCACATTTAGGAATCATTGTACATCAGGATTTGAGTGTACCAATGTTAGTGTCTGTGTGTATCAGGCACTAGTGAGTGTGCTAATATCTCTTTATATCTGGGTATCAGATTTGAGTTGAGTGTGTTCTGTGGTGTGTTGGTTGAGGGGAAGGTCAGGTCTGTAGGGGCACTGGGATACTCGGGTTAAGTAGTAATTCGAGGGGGGGGGTGTTCAGTATCAGTAGCAGAAGGTGTGTTGCCAGCAAGTTGTAGTACAACAGTTTTTAAGTGTGAACACTGATACTAGTGTATCAGTGCACAACAGCCTTGGTAGGTGCTGCAACCTATTACGACCATGATGAGAGGGTGTTCAGTAAGGGAGATTCAGTAGTTAGTTAGGGTATACAATGATTAGTATATAAATAAGTTATTATGAGTTAGATATAAGTCAAGTGTATATTAGAGAGTATCAGTCAATAGGAAGTAAGGATGGGGGATATGAATTGTGTATCAGTAAATATGGATAAAGGGCAGTTCGATACTCTGTGAGAAGTCAAGGGGAGAAGCTCAGGTCTAATACCTGAGATAAACTTACAGGTAATGTGACTAGGAGAGTGGGATTGAAGGATGGGAAGGGCAAGGGACTTGGTGTATCAGATTGGAGGAAGGATACTTGGTGGTTTAGTGAAGCAGTACAGTGCACTGTGTGCACTGCAATTCCACAACAGCAATGACAACTCGAGTTGCACATCAATGCGCATCAGCAACAATATTTCCTGGAACTGTAGTGTCAGTTCTTCAGAGCAACAACAACTGTAAGTAAGTATGAGGGATCGGGTTCAAGTGAGGACTGCATCAGTAGGCCTACAGGTAGATGGTGTCAAGGTAGGAGAGGAAGATCAAAAGTTCATTGAAGAGAGGGAGTTTAGGTATGTGTGGAGTATGAACATAAGTTGAGGGGACTGAGTTTCAGTGTGCTGCAATAGACACTAGTTCACTACTCTAAGTGGGACTCGATTTAGAGTTTAATGCAAAGTGGGGTTTGAACTTAAGGTATAGTTGATACCTAGAGAGTATCAGATACTGGAGTAGAGCCTGGAATACTGCACTGATGCAGTGGCTTGGGAGTATGGGCAAGTATGGGCATAGATGCACTAGGGAACTAACTATTAGTGATGGATTGGGTAGTAGTTTATCAATTAGTTATTTAGAATAGAAGCTAAGTTAGCAAGTGTTCTTAGTTATGGGTTAGTTTGCTAAATTACTTGATTAGTTAATATATTCAGTTAGAATATTAGTAGTGTAGTGTATCAGTCGTAGCATTAGTTGCCAGTAGTTAATAGAGGATATTAGTTTAAGTATCGAGGTTGTTATGTATATATATATATATATATATATATATATATATATATATATATATATATATATATATATATATATATATATATATATATATATAGTGTTTATAATACTTGAGTTATGTAAAAACTAGTGTATCTAAGTGTTAATAGATATCTAGTATTAGTAGCTAATTAGTTAATGCCTATGAGAGATAGGGTAGTTTAGCTAGTTTAAAACTTAGAATTATAGTTTGACCTCGTTTGACCTAAGTGACCTTAATTTAGACTTAGAAATTAGTATATGGCCTAATATGAACCTAGATTTTACCTAGAATCATACATTAGTGCATTTCTTAAACTATTTACATTTTATTACACCTTTTAACTTGAGATTTCCTAAATAGAATTGTGTGACACCAGCTTGGACAGCGAGAGACACACTTTGCTCAGGACCAGAGGCGAGTACATTTCTCTATTAGTTTTTTTATTTTATAATAGTGTATATATATCGCATGTTCTAGAACTGTATACTTGATTCTGACACAGTGGTTACATGCATTGGTACTATATGAATCCTGTCAAGAGATGTTATTCCTTATCTTGTTCATCGGGTACTCCTTCACATGTATTTTATCGTGTATATTAATTATCATGTACTTCGTGTTCATACACTGCTCGTATTCAGTGTGCCCATATTTGTGCTCGTAATGTGACATGATTGGATCAATAAGTATTGGTTGGGGATGGAGAATATGAGTTGATTATATGATTAAGCCCAAGTGTATTCGTGTACATGTCGAGTACATATCACACGTGTAATCAAGTTACCATATTGCATTTGTGTTCAACCAAAATTGATCACATAATGAACTTGTATTCCATGGAACATTAGTTAGTTTTATCATTTTGTATGTTCTTTATTCCAGTACATTGCCTGTTCGCTCGAGTTTATTATGTTTTGATGTTTAGTTATCCAGTTTTCTTTTCTATTATCTGTTATATATGCTCGATTATGTATTCAAAACTACTTTCAGAGGTATGTACTTCGTTCCAATCCTGACTGGATATATTTTATAGATGATTAGCTTGTGGACCAGTGGACCACCTATTACGGGCCGCAGGACGGCATACCATTAGAATGAGGACCTATTACCAGAGGCTGAGGAGGCTTAGACTTATGTTTAGATTTGTATTAGACTTTCTTGAGGCTTATGGCATGTATATATTATTTTGGGCTTGTGGATGTATTATGACTCTTTTCTTTCGTTATTTCATCTCGTGCTTTATCTTTCTTAGTATGCATTATGATTGAGTATAGTTTACATGTATCAGATACCATTTTTTTCTTTCGTTTGGAGTTGAGATAATTGACAAGTACCATGTATATATTGTATGATATATTAGATAGTAGAGTTGACCAAGACAGCATTCTACCGCCGATGCTAGGGCGTAGGCTGGGCGTTGCTCACTACTAGTGTCCTTATTTCGGGTGCGAGTCATGACATATTTTTAGTGGTGGCCCAATCAGGTCTAGGAGTCGCATCGAGAGCGATATCGTAGTAGTGCTCACCTAGAGTACTGCTACGAGCCTGCTTTAGGATATAGGATATATGCTGAGAGTATACTCAATCATAACTAGGAAACAATTCTAAATATCTATTTTGCTATCCTTATCTATTAAATATTTATTTTACTTTAAATAATTTTGTCCTTCTTTGATGATATCGTATCTTAATCAATATTGATTCCTTTTTTCAATCTATCTTTATAATACCGCAGAAGATACGTTCCCAGAGCTCATGTACAATGTCAGCAAGGTCGGTTACTTCGTCACCTATGATGGCAGCATCAGCAAATGCTGTTCCAGCAGCTACGTTCCAGAGGTCATCTTCACCGATTCAGGTGGACATTTTTGTAGCAGCTTTCGGGGGTGCTCCACCTCCGGTACAGAGGACAACACCGACAACTTCAGGGGATCTTCCACCCCCACCATCCGCTGTCGATCAGATACAGATATTTGTGCTCTTTCAGCAGATGATGGAGGCACAACAGCGCCAGTCATAGGTAATGAGGCAGGGCATTAAGAATCCTCACCAGATTGCACTTATAGCAGTCGAGAGTGTCACTTTAGTCCAGCCATAAACGATACCACCTTAGTTCACCCCGCAGGAGCCGAGGCAGGGGATAATCATAGACTTCAAGAGGATGGAGCCGAAGGACTTTAAAGGCACTAAGAGAATTATTTATGCTGATGATTGGATAGAAGATATTGAGCAAAACATGAAGCTGGCACAGATTCCAGAGAGATTATAGGTAGAGGTCGTAGGAAGTATGATGTTTGACATTGCACTAACTTGGTTCAGGACGGACCCCAGGATCTCAACACCGGGACTTACTTGGAAAGTTTTTAAGGAGCTCTTCAAGAAAAAGTTCTTTTCAGATGTGGCTCTGACATCTCTAGAGAGCCAGTTTCAGTATCTCGTTCAGGGAGGTATGATGGTGGATGAGTATGCGGCAGAGTATTGCAGATTAGGCTACTTTGTGTAGGGGCAGAACCCCAAAAGAAGGGCCAAAAAGTTCAGGAATGGCCTGAATAAGGAGATCAAATCACATACGAATGGAGACCCCACCGCCACTTTTAAGGAGATTCTGAGGCAGGCACAGCGGGTAGAAGATGATCTAGATCTTGGCCCTAAGAGGCTAAGGGACATAGGAGGATCAAGTACAAACACAGTTCCAATAAAGTGGCCTCACTTTTAGCAGCAGTATCAGAGGCACTTCTAGTAGTCGAGGCAGTAGTATCATGTACCAGCTAGAGCACTGGTACAACAGATGTACCAGATCCAGAGGCCAGCTACTCCTTTCCCACTCTATAAGAAGCAGGGACATAGATGTGATGTTTGTAGGATGAGAATAGGCTCGTGCTAATTCTGCAGATCATAAGACCATCAGTTGAGGGCTTATCCTAAAGCTCCAGCTAGTCCAGCTCAGGGCAGAGTTCAGGCACAGAGAGTAACCGTGAGACTACCAGTAGGACAGTAGAGAGGACCTCCGTTGCCACCACAACAGTAGTAGTTCGCTCAGCACCCACAACAGCAAAGAGGTGCCCAGCGATAGGGGCAAGATTTTGCCTTGACCGTCGAGGACGAGGAGCCAGTCGATGATGTTATTTCAGGTTTAGTCTATCTTGATTCTTTTTCAGCTCATACTTTATTAGATTTTGGTGGTTCACATAGTTTTATATCTGTATCTTTTGCTCTAAAATATTACCTTGAGACTGAACTGTTGGTGATGACTTGCAAGATCACGACACAGGATGGCATTATCCTGGTCAGTGATGTTTGCAAGGATCGGAGAGTTTCTTTGAGAGGCCGAGAGTTGAGCGTGTGTCTACTCGTAATGCCACTTTCGAGCTACGATATAGTATTCATGATAGATTGGTTGAGTAGGCACCATACTAGTATCGATTATCGTGGAGGCAAAATTTTGTTTCAGGCACTAGGAGAGCCAGAGTTTGAGTTCGTCAGAGGAGCAGCAAAGCAGAGTGAAGAAGATTTTTATGGAGCTATAGATGTCTTTTCGGTTGAGTTATCGGGGTTGCCACTAGACAAAGATGTGGAGTTTTCTATAGACTTGGTACCAGACGTAGAGCCAATATCATAGCACGTCTATAGAGTGAACAATAGCGAACTGGTAGAGTTGAAGAAGCAGGTGGATGAGTTGCAAGACAAGGGCTTCATTCATTCCAGTTTATCAATGTGGGGTACTCCGATATTATTTATACCGAAGAAGGATGGGTTGCTACGCATGTATATCAATTATGGGGCACTCAACAACCTCACTATCAAGAATAAATATTCGTTGCCACGGATTAATAATTTATTTGATCAGTTGAGCAGAGCAAAGGTATTCTCAAAGATAGACTTGAGGTCGAGGTACCACCAGGTGAAAGTAAAGAAGGAGAACATTCTGAAGACAACTTTCATGACTCAATATAGGTAGTTTGAGTTCTTGATAATGCCATTTGGATTGACCAATGCCCGGGCGATATTTATGAACCTGATGAATAAGGTATTTCATCATTACTTGGATCAGTTTGTGATGATATTCATTGATGATATTCTGATTTATTCGAAGACCATAGAGGAGAATAAGAAACACCTGAGGATAGTTCTAGAGACCCTCAGGAAGGAGAAGATTTATGGCAAGCTTTCAAAGTATGAGTTCTTCCTTGATAAGGTTTAATTCTTCGGGTATGTGATTACATGAGACGGGATCTCAGTAGACCCGAAGAAGATTTTAGCAGTTGAGTCATAGTCTACCCCGAGTTCAGTGGCAGAGATCAGGAGTTTTCTTGGATTGGCAGGCTTTTATCGGAGATTTATTTAGGATTTTTTCAGGCTTGCGGAGCCGATGACTAGACTAACCAGGAAGGATATAGAGTTTGTCTGGACTAAGGATTGTCAGTCTACTTTTGAGGAGCTAAAGAAGAGGTTGACTACAGCTCCAGTATTGATATTACCATCAGGGACAGGAGGATTTTTTATATATAGTGATGCATCGGGTAAGGGTTTGGGTTGTGTGTTACCACAGAACGGGAAGGTGATTGCCTATTCTTTTAGGCAATTACGTCCGCATGAGAAGAACTACCCTACCCGTAACTTGGAGTTGGCAGCAGTTATTTGTTCTCTTAAGATATGAAAGCAGTACTTGTATGGAGAGCAGGTAAAGATCTTTACAGATCACAAGAGCTAGAAATATGTGTTCACATAAAAAGAGCTCAATTTGATGCAGCTGTAAAGGTTGGAGTTGATGAAGGCTTCAATATTTTTTTACAGTACAATCCAGGGAAGGCCAACGTAGTCGTTAATGCCTTGAGCAGGTATCCAGTAGCTATGTACTTAACGATGGATAGATATTTATTGGTCGATCTAGAGAGCTTGGGCATTGAGGTGATAGTTCCTGGAGTTGCAGCACAAATATGGGAACTTCAGCTACAGTCAGAGTTGATAGATCGGATCAGAGCTGCACAATTCAAGGATGACTCTCTAAGGAGCATTAGAGCGCAGGTTCGAACTGGACTGACAGAGGAATTCAGTATTGCAGATGATGGATTATTGCAGCACGATACCAGATTGTGTGTGCCGAGTGGAGCGTTGCACGAGAAGGTTCTTTAATAGGTGCATCAATATCAGTACTCTATGCATCTAGGATAACAAGATGTATAGGGATATGAAAGAGCATATTTGGTGGTATAGTATGAAAAGGGAGGTGGCTAGCTTCGTATACAGATATTTGGTATGCCAGTAGGTAAAGGCAGAGAGACAGAGACCAAGTGGATTGCTTCAGCCTTTACCCATTCCTGAGTGGAAGTGAGAGCATATGGCGATGGACTTTATTTCAGGGTTTCTGCGTTCTCTAGGAGGTAAAGACGTAATTTGGGTCATCGTAGACAGGTTGACCAAATTGGCCCACTTTCTGCCATTCAAAGAGAGTACGTCTTCGGAGAAGTTCTTAGAGATATTTATGCGTCAGATAGTCAGATTGTATAGAGTTCCTGTAAGCATAGTCTCGGATCAGAATAGTTGCTTCACATCCCATTTCTGGAGTATTTTGCAGGCTAGCTTGGGCACTCAGCTCAATTTTAGTACCGTATATCACCCTCAGACAAATGGACAGTCAGAGCGGACTATCCAGACTCTCGAGGATATGCTACGCACCTGTATTTTGGATTTTGGAGGCTCTTGGAAGGATCATCTTTACTTGGTAGAGTTTTTTTACAACAACAGTTACCAGGCTAGTATAGAGATGTCATCATTTAAGGCATTGTATGGACGGAGATGCTGTACTCCATTATCATGGGATGATATTAGTGATAGAGCCTTATTGGGACCAGAGATGGTCGTGGATGCAGTTGAGAAGGTGAAGCTTATTAGAGATAGACTTTGGGTAGCGCAAGACAGACAGCGACATTGGTCCGATAGCCACCGGAGACCATTAGAGTTTGAGGTATAGATTTTGTTTTGCATTGCTTATGATTATTTATTTCAGTTAGAGTGCTAAGGATGTGTTTCATGCTAGGTTGGTGATCTGGTGTTCTTGAGGCTTTCTCCGATACGAGGCACGATTTGTTTTGGTGGAGGCAAAAATCTTAGTCCACGGTACATCGGACCCTTCGGTGTTCTTGAGAGGGTTGGTGCAGTGGCCTATATACTAGACTTATCGCCTGCATTAGAGGGATTACACAATGTGTTCCACGTGTCACAGCTGAGATGTTACGTGGTAGATCCTAGCCATGTACTAGATCACTCGGAGATCGAGGTTGGTCTGACTCTCAGCTACCCGGAGCAGCCCGTGGAGATTTTGGACTGCAGAAAGAAGGTACTATGGAATCAGATGATTCCTTTGGTGTGCGTCGCGTAGAGACAATACTCACCAGAAGAGAGTACCTGAGAGCGAGAGGCAGAGATGCATAAGTGATACCCTTATCTGTTTGAGCCGTGAGGTATAATTCTTTCTTACTTGTATTGATTGCTATTGGTAGTTAGTTCTTCCTTAATTTCGAGGACAAAATTTTTCTAAGGTGGGTAGGATTGTCACCCTCATTTTTCTAACTAGGGGTAGTTTGGTAAATTGATATGGGTAAATAAATTTTAGGAATAAAATAATTATATTGATATGTTATAAAAATTATTGAATGATTGTATTATAGATTAAAGGTGACTTATGTTATTTATTTTGGTTAGAGAGACTAGCCCAATAGTTAGACTTGACATATGTAGGCCCACTAGAATTGTCATGACAAATAGTGAGCCCAACTTGGACCCAAGCCCATTAGACCTTTCTCATTAATTAATTAAGGAGTATTAGCTTAATTATAATTAGTTAGAGACTTCCAAAAATATTCACCCTTAATTATTCCTCATAATTCACCATGTAAAGGTTACTTGAACCTTATCATGTAACTTGGAGAAGGGGTAGAGGGCCGGTCATTCCAAGCCCCTCTTACTCTCCTCCCCTATTTTCATTTATTGCAATTTGCTTCCAAATTCTAGATCTCCAATTTTTTATTTTTTCTCCATTAATTTTTTACCCAATTCACCTTCATTTCCTTCTCAAATTCATCACTTTTGGAGATTTGAAGCTTGGAGAAGAAAAGAGGACAAGAAGAAGGAGCTTTGGAGCTAGAGATTGTGTCTGAATCGTGTCCAATTATATTTTTATTAGGAATCCAACTCCCAATTTATAATTTATGAATTTTCCTCTCATTATAGATTCTTAATCATGCATTTGACCATTAGGAATGGCCCCATGGCATATGACTACCTATAGGAGCAATTTCTAGGCTAATTGATTATGTATTATGAGTTCTATGTGGTATTTTGTGTACATGTTGGGGGAATTACGAATTTGACACATCAATTATATGTCAAGAGACCAATTAGATCTAATTAGACTTAGATCGGAGTTGTGGGACTAGGTATGTGTCTGTCACGACCCGCACCTAAAATTGGGGCACGAGTACGCGAGTACGCCCAGCCTACGCCGCAGCATCGGCGGTAGAACGCTGTCAAGGTCTTGATACTATCTAGCCAATCTCATACAAGCATCCAATCTCCATAAGGAGGCACGGATGACACAAATAAAATGAACACATACTCAATCACAGGATTACAGCACGATAAGATAGCGAAACAAAATTAAATACAACACAAGTCTAAAGTAATAATCAAACTCAACAATATTCAAGTCTCAATAAAATGTCGGAGACAAATCCGGTACCAAATAGTCTACTGAAAGAACTAACTAAAAGATTGGTGATTCCGGCTAGACCTCCCGGAATCACAACTAACTATCAAGCCCAAGTGCAGCTACTCACCATATGGTCCATAAAGTGTCGGACAGCGGTCCTCTAAGGCATAGTCTGGAAAAATGTTTCCAGTCAGGAAGGAGCAAAGTACAAATCTCAAATAACAGTTCCATTAAATTGATAAGGACTATAAAGTAATAAACATGCGATGCTAGCTACTGAGAAGACAGTGAAATAAATGCAATGGCAATTAAAGAGAGACAGGCAATATAAAGAGACAGGCAATAGGCAATATGATATAGTCAGTGCATGTATGAAAAAGAACAAGGAACAGTATCATATACGGGTGATGTAGTATATGATTTAAAATAGGGAAATGTAATCTATTCTAAGTGTTTGAAATAGTAGTTTCAAAATATGATCGGCTTGGGAACATGTACGATAGCTATAGGGCCTGGCTAATCATGGGTGAAGAGCATGATTAACACTTACATTGTTCTACACTACAATAAGAGGTTATGATCACATTTCTTACTAACTACTTCCCCGCCCCCAACTAGTACTGTGGATCCAACCATGACATGTCACGATACACGAGCAAGTCCCATCTATCATGTACGATGTCTAATATATATGTCGTGTACAATGTCAAACGATAATCAAGGTAACATCTCATGACTGCAGATCCAAGCTATACTAGTCCGTGTAACACAGTGTCAAAGATTCAGATGTAACATTTTATGATTATTGAACTTATAGAAATTATCAAGGAATTGGAAATTATCAGAGAATGTACTTGCCTTGGGTCCTTAGCTGGTATTTATGGATGTCCTGTTCCAGAGTATCCCCTGGGTGAAGCAACAGTCCTAAAAATACATCACAATAACACTTGTATCAGGTACTACCCTAACACACAGTCTATAAACACTGGCCTCAGGGCCATGCCAGGCAGGGCACTAGTCAACTAGGGTCATCTAGTAGACAGACATCTACAACACATTACATATTTTTAACCAACATTAATACCTACCATATATATATATATATATATATATATATATATATATATATATATATATATATCCTTTAATTTCATGTATAATATATATATAGTTAAACAATGTATGTTTACCATGTTTATCAATTTAAAAATATACTAGGTGTATATACAATAAATATATTCATATATCAATTTTATATATTGAAAAAATATATTAAGTATACCAATAATACATATAGTAGAACACGTATTTATATATACCAATCATATATATATATTGAAAATATATTAAATGTATGTACAATATATATATATATATATATAGATATATATATATATATATATATATATATATATATATATATACATTTATACTAATTATACACATTTGAAAATATACTAAGTATATATATATATATACAAAATATATACATACACCAAACATTATATATTTTTATACCAAAATACCTACATATATGAAATACACATACTATACACCAAAATACGTTTATACACATATATATACCAATCAATACTAAATACGTACTAAATACGTATATATCATTTATATTAAACATATACACTATTAAATACACATTATAAGAAAAATACCAATATACTTACATTTATACCAGTTAATGATTACATACATATACTAAATATATATATATATATATATATATATATATATATATATATATATATATATATATATATATATATATATATATATATATATATATATATATATATATACATGTATACCCATTTTATATATAAAATATATTAAGTATACCAATAAATAATCACCTACATATCCTGAAATCTACATATACATTAATTAACATCCACCATTCATTATATTAACTATATACACTATTCATTACATTAATTATAAATACTATACATTACATTAGTTATAAAGGAGGGAATGAGGAAGAGGAAACTCACAGGGAGCTGTCGGGGTGGTCGACGGAGGCTCGCCGGAGAAGGAGTCGGGTGGAGCTCGCCGCCGGAGCTCACAGCAGGGAGTCGGGGAGCACAGGGAGGAATGGGGGTGAGTCGGCTGCAGTCGCAGCGGGGAGTCGAGCAAGGTGGTTCGCTTGGCGGAGACAGGCCGCCGGTCGCCGGAGCAGGTCGGGAAGCTGGGTCTCGGCCGGGTGGCCGGGCTGCTTGGTCGGGCCGGGTGGACAGTAGCTAGCGGACCGGCTGCGGGGGACTCGGCCGCCGGGAGGGAGTCGGCCTGGGAGAGGGGGTTGGCCTCCGGGGCTCTCCGCAAAGGGAGGAGCAGCAGAGAGGAATGGGAGCAGCGGCTGCCAGCGGGCCGGAGTACACAGAAAGTCGGGATGGCCGCGGCCGCCGGGAACAGTAGATGCGGGGGGGGGGGGGGGAATGAACAGTGTTCCCCCCCTCCCTTCTCTTTGAATTCAAATGAAAAATAAAGAAGAAGGAGAAAGGAAGAAGGAGGAGGAAGAGAAGAAGAAGGGAAGAAGAATAGAAGTTTTAGAATGAAGGAGGCTACGGTTTGGTGTTGAGGGAGATGGGGGCTTGTGAGGAGGTGGGGAAACCTAGGTTTTCTAGGGATTAGGGTTGATGTGACATGACATTATATAGGAGAGAGGGTTTTGATGAAGGGTGGTGATTACATCCCTTGAATGGGTGGTCTAGATTGGTCATGAAGGAATTTTCATGTGGGGATGAGGGTGATGATTAAAAATATTAAGGATTCCTCATTGGTTTTTAACAAATGGATGTTGACACCAAAAATGCCAATTTGTAAATTAGCCCCCCTTAAATCTGGGTATTTGCACAGACACATAAAATGACGAAAATTTGGCAGGCGAATCGGTGTCTGGTATTTTGTAGGGTCAGGGGGCGCTGTAAGATCGGTATGGGCTCAATCTGCAGGGCACTGGAATTAAATTGGGATTTTCAGAATTGGTTTAAATAGTATCCTCAATTTAATTAGAAATAAATGCAAGTTGTGTTCTAAAATTAATTAGAAGTACATGGGGCCAAAATCAGGTCAGGTCATCAATACCAATAATGAAGTAGACTCAGAACAGGATATAACCCTAATTTGGGCCGCACGAAAAATAGGTCAAGATTGTCTCCATTTTCGATTGGAATGCACAGCGATACAAAATAGGGATTTATTAAATAACGTCCGCGACAATTTTTGTGCGGCTAGAAATAAAGCACAGAGAGCATAATTATGAGTTGCAAAAATAGCAGAATGGAAGGCGGGCATGTCTAGGGCAAGATTGTGAAATTTGTTGGAAGACAAAAGTCAGGGTAGCGCTCCAAACATCGAAGCAAAGGCAATGCGCAATAATTAAATTAAAATACGATAATCAATTACAAACTCCAAGAATTAAATTCTAGATAAAATAATTAAATACAGAATTCTATAATTCTGACAGGTGTTCACCTACTGGGCTTCTAGTCAAGTCTACTAGCTCAAAATAAATTAACACTATAATAATATTATATTTAATTACATATCACATAATTATTTAAATTAAATATACTATCATGCAATTATTTAATTGTAACTACAATAATATTAAATATTATAAAAAGTCAAAAATACCCCTGTTTCCGGAACGTGGTAGTGACAAGTCTACCATCCTTAAAAGAATTTCGTCCTCGAAATTCAAAATCTTCAAAGTAGCGTTTATTCATACACATTACTATTTTCCCTCAAAGTTTAAATTCATAAATCACGAAATCAGGTAATAATCCCCAATGTCCTTTCACAATTTTCAAAAATTCTAAAATTATTGCATTTCGGAAAAATCCTCGAAATAAAATCAAAGTCCATTTTATCAAAAATTTCCCCAAAATTTTTAGTTAACAATTCAATACTCGAAATTTAATATCCACTCCTCAAATTTGATTTTTATCAATGCACAATTATAAAATAAAATCTCGTCCCACAAGTTTGAATTTAAACATTTATCCATCAAATTTTATTTCTCGATTTCCTCTTCCTCAAAATACCCAACAATGCGATACTTAAAGATTCTCTAATTGCAACATCCCATATAAAATTCTAAAATTCATAACTTGCAATCAACTAAATATATTGATAATCTCCCGAAATTTCCAAATTTTAATAACCAATTTAATCACATCATAATCTTCCTGAAATTAATAAACCACCAATTATGCCATGTTAATTTCTTAACCCTCTATTTAAATCGATGCTTATCCTCGAATTTTAATCATCTTGTCTCTCTTGTCAAGTCATAACTCTTTCATGAATCTTCGTCATGGTTAAACCCCAATAATCATGGTCTAAGAAAAATCTTTCCTACAATCATACAACATGCAACCTAAGGGGAATATGTACGGTCATGGTATCTTTTGTCATGGTATTGCAGTCTCTATATCAGGGGTACTACTAACTACATTATAACAAGAAAATCATATATACTAGCTACGGTACTTAGGTATCAATCAATCAATCAATTAGATAGGAACAGAATGAAGGAAAGAACAGAACATGCTAACACATTACCTGTAGTATCGGTCTCCTCGACCGTCATCGCAAATGTCCCGCCCTGCTGGGGTGGTTCCCTTTGCGGGTGCTGAGCAATATACGGTTCCACAGGTAGCCTAACTGGATCTCTATAATCTGAAGCTGTGCGCTGGCCGGGAAGATAAGGGGCTAGAAGACAATCCCTTACTCGATGTCCCACAGCGTCGCAGTGCAAACAAAGTCCTAGCCTCGTTCTACAGCTCTCCCAAAGGTGACCTGGCTTCTTACAGAAATGACAAGTCTGATGTGTCTCTCTTGGAGGCTGTTGCTGATTCTGCTGAACACGGACTGGTGCCTGGTACTGTTGTTGATACTGATACGCCCATAGATGTTGTTGGATAGAAACTGGTGCTAGGTACTGCGGTGGATGCTGAAATGTCCATGGTTGTTGCTGAATATGAAATGGTACTGGGTGCTGCTGTTGGTGCTGAATACGGGGATGCTTGGCTGGTCCTGTGCTACCATTCGTATCTCCAAAAGTATTGTGACTCCTCTTAGGCCTGAGGTCCAGATCCTCTTCTACAATCTGAGCATCCATCAAGATAGCCTCAAAGGTAGCGGTATGACGACCAGAAGTGTGCGACCTAATCTCTCTCGTCAGTCCCTTTCTGAATTTACGGGCTCGATCTCCTGGGTCTCGAACTATGGACGATGCAAAACGGCTCAAACGACAGAATTCTGCAGCGTACTCGTCGACCGACATATTTTCTTGAACTAAGTCATGAAACTGACTTTCCAAGGTTCCCAATGCCACGTCGGGAAAGAACTTCTCCTTGAAGAGCTCTTTGAAGGTCTCCCAAGTAAGTCCTTGTGCAGTAATTCTCGGCTCCGTGCGATACCACGTGAGTGCGATATCGAACATCTGACTGCCAGCGGCTTCTATCTGCAAGTTCTTCGGAATCTGGGTCAATCGCAGGCTCCTCTCTATATCCTCTAGCCAGTCGTCAGGATAGAGTATCCCTTCGGTGCCTTTAAACTCTCGAGACATCATCCTCTTGAAATCCACTATAGTGCCTGATCTCTGCTGCTGTTGGCCAGGAAACTGCTGGTACTGTGCTACTCTCTCCAAAGCTTGGAGAGTCACTTGATGAGCATTCTCCATATTTTCTCTCATCAGCTCGGTTTGTGCCTGGTACGCTTCTGCTTGCACCCTCTGAGCCTCAGCTTGAACTCGCTGAGCGTCTGCCGTCACTCTTTGGGCATCTACCATGCCCTGGATCAAGGTAAACATCTGCGTCCCATCAATGGGCAAACCTCCGGGAATCGGAGTCGGTGGAGCAGGAAGGTTGTCCGTCACAGCTGCGGCAATCCTCTGAGCAGGTGGGGGAGGAGGATTCCCGAAAAGTGCGGATACTCCTACGTGCACCAGAGATTTAGGAGGAACTACGGCTGTCTGTCCCTCAGGTGGAGAGGTGGCAGACCCCTCTAAAGCTGATGTTCCCGCTCTCATAGACCGTGTCTGCGGCGACATCCTGAAGACAGATCCCAAAGAATCAATTAAGGCAAAATGCGATATCATCAAGGAAGGACAGTATAGTTCTAAAGAAGCAACATTCACGATAAAAGATTGGAAATAAACCCTAGTTGCGATTGCACAGGTCAAAGATACATCCAAGGTCTGATACCTCTATCCCTCTAAGTACCACAGTTCTATCACAAGCACACTCACTGCTAGCTTCCTTACCTACTGCAATCGCTGATACTAGTTATCCTTGTCACTCAAGTGCATATCAATTGCAACATACCATACTAAGTACTGCTCTCTCTCCAATACATTCCTAGATGAACACCTAAGCCAGTTGGCAGTGAAATCTCAATCATGCTCAAGCCAACATATCCTTACACATGCATCTCATCTATTATATACTAGTATATCTCTCCCCCTATAAAATCTTATCCTCAAAATAAAATTCCTCAAAATAACTCCTTGAATAAATTTTAAGTAAAATGCATATACTTCCCTCAAGATCAATTATCTAAATACTGAAACAAAAATTTTTATCACTTCCAAAAATCCTTACAGTTTGTCTAGGTTCATCAAATTGAATCTGAATTCCTCAAAATAAATTTTAATAACATAATATCTCAACTTCTCAAAATTCAAAAATTTAATTTGTTTTCAATCTTCAAATTATAATTTAAATCCATATCTAGTAGTCCAATAGCCCTAGTGTTAATCTTCCTCGCTGTCCTCATCGACATATGTCATCATATAATACCATAAATCAGTCTGCAAAATCATCTTAATATGAAATCAACCCTACCATGAAACCAAAATCCTAATTTAATACCTGATCAACAATCAACAAGCGAGAATGGATGGAACAAGGGAATGATTTTAAATTGGAAATTATAACAAGATTCTCAGGGGTCATCCCAGGAATCTCTCAAGGAATTATGATTGAGTATTCGCTCTCGTCCTAGTATCCTATATCCTAGATCCTATCGTAGGCACGCAATAGTGTAACAAAGATGCCACACTACTACGATATCGCACAACTCGCGAAGTCAGACCTGCATGGGCCACCAATAAAAACGTGTCACGACCCGCACCCGAAATTGGGGTACGAGTACACGAGTACGCCCAGCCTACGCCGCAGCATCGGCGGTAGAACGCTGTCAAGGTCTTGATACTATCTAGCCAATCTCACACAAGCATCCAATCTCTATAAGGAGGCACGGATGACACAAATAAAATAAACACATACTCAATCACAGGATTACAGCACGATAAGATAGCGAAACAAAATTAAATATAACACAAGTCTAAAGTAATAATCAAACTCAACAATATTCAAGTCTCAATAAAATGCCGGAGACAAATCCGGTACCAAATAGTCTACTGAAAGAACTAACTAAAAGATTGGTGATTCCGGCTAGACCTCCCGGAATCACAACTAACTATCAAGCCCAAGTGCAGCTACTCACCATATGGTCCATAAAGTGTCGGACAGCGGTCCTCTAAGGCATAGTCTGGAAAAATGTTTCCAGTCAGGAAGGAGCAAAGTACAAATCTCAAATAACAGTTCCATTAAATTGATAAGGACTATAAAGTAATAAATATGTGATGCTAGCTACTGAGAAGATAGTGAAATAAATACAATGGCAATTAAAGAGAGACAGGCAATATAAAGAGACAGGCAATAGGCAATATGATATAGTCAGTGCATGTATGAAAAAGAACAAGGAACAGTATCATATACGGATGATGTAGTATATGATTTAAAATAGGGAACTGTAATCTATTCTAAGTGTTTGAAATAGTAGTTTCAAAATGTGATCGGCTTGGGAACATGTACGATAGCTATAGGGCCTGGCTAATCATGGGTGAAGAGCATGATTAACACTTACATTGTTCTACACTACAATAAGAGGTTATGATCACATTTCTTACTAACTACTTCCCCGCCTCCAACTAGTACTGTGGATCCAACCATGACATGTCACGATACACGAGCAAGTCCAATCTATCATGTACGATGTCTAATATACATGTCGTGTACAATGTCAAACGATAATCAAGGTAACATCTCATGACTGCAGATCCAAGCTATACTAGTCCGTGTAACACAGTGTCAAGGATTCAGATGTAATATTTCATGATTATTGAACTTATAGAAATTATCAAGGAATTGGAAATTATCAGAGAATGTACTTGCCTTGGGTCCTTAGCTGGTATTTATGGATGTCCTGTTCCAGAGTATCCCCTGGGTGAAGCAACAGTCCTAAAAACACATCACAATAACACTTGTATCAGGTGCTACCCTAACACACAGTCTATAAACACTGGCCTAAGGGCCATGCCAGGCAGGGCACTAGTCAACTAGGGTCATCTAGTAGACAGACATCTAAAACACATTACATATTTTTAACCAACATTAATACCTACCATATATATATATATATATATATATATATATATATATATATATATATATATATATATATATATATATATATCCTTTAATTTCATGTATAATATATATATAGTTAAACAATATATGTTTACCATGTTTATCAATTTAAAAATATACTAGGTGTATATACAATAAATATATTCATATATCAATTTTATATATTGAAAAAATATATTAAGTATACCAATAATACATATAGTAGAACACGTATTTATATATACCAATCATATATATATATTGAAAATATATTAAATGTATGTACAATATATATATATATATATATATATATATATATATATACATTTATACTAATTATACACATTTAAAAATATACTAAGTATATATATATATATACAAAATATATACATACACCAAACATTATATATTTTTATACCAAAATACCTACATATATGAAATACACATACTATACACCAAAATACGTTTATACACATATATATACCAATCAATACTAAATACGTACTAAATACGTATATATCATTTATATTAAACATATACACTATTAAATACACATTATAAGAAAAATACCAATATACTTACATTTATACCAGTTAATGATTACATACATATACTAAATATATATATATATATATATATATATATATATACATGTATACCCATTTTATATATAAAATATATTAAGTATACCAATAAATAATCACCTACATATCCTGAAATCTACATATACATTAATTAACATCCACCATTCATTATATTAACTATATACACTATTCATTACATTAATTATAAATACTATACATTACATTAGTTATAAAGGAGGGAATGAGGAAGAGGAAACTCACAGGGAGCTGTCGGGGTGGTCGACGAGGCTCGCCGGAGAAGGAGTCGGGTGGAGCTCGCCGCCGGAGCTCACAGCAGGGAGTCGGGGAGCACAGGAAGGAATGGGGGTGAGTCGGCTGTAGTCGCAGCGGGGAGTCGAGCAAGGTGGTTCGCCTGGCGGAGACAGGCCGCCGGTCGCCGGAGCAGGTCGGGAAGCTGGGTCTCGGCCGGGTGGCCGGGCTGCTTGGTCGGGCCGGGTGGACAGCAGCTAGGGGACCGGCTGCGGGGGACTCGGCCGCCGGGAGGGAGTCGGCCTGGGAGAGGGGGTTGGCCGCCGGGGCTCACCGCAAAGGGAGGAGCAGTAGAGAGGAATGGGAGCAGCGGCTGCCAGCGGGCCGGAGTACACAGAAAGTCGGGATGGCCGCCGCCGCCGGGAACAGTAGATGCGGGTGGGAAAAATGAACAGTGTTCCCCCCCTCCCTTCTCTTTGAATTCAAATGAAAAATAAAGAAGAAGAAAAAAGGAAGAAGGAGGAGGAAGAGAAGAAGAAGGGAAGAAGAATAGAAGTTTTAGAATGAAGGAGGCTACGATTTGGTGTTGAGGGAGATGGGGGCTTGTGAGGAGGTGGGGAAACCTAGGTTTTCTAGGGATTAGGGTTGATGTGACATGACATTATATAGGAGAGAGGGTTTTGATGAAGGGTGGTGATTGCATCCCTTAAATGGGTGGTCTAGATTGGTCATGAAGAAATTTTCATGTGGGGATGAGGGTGATGATTAAAAATATTAAGGATTCCTCATTGGTTTTTAACAAATGGATGTTGACACAAAAAATGCTAATTTGCAAATTAGCCCCCCTTAAATCTGGGTATTTGCACAGACACATAAAATGACGAAAATTTGGCGGGCGAATCGTTGTCTGGTGTTTTGTAGGGTCAGGGGGCGCTGTAAGATCGGTATGGGCTCAATCTGCAGGGCACTGGAATTAAATTGGGATTTTCAGAATTGGTTTAAATAGTATCCTCAATTTAATTAGAAATAAATGCAAGTTTTGTTCTAAAATTAATTAGAAGTACATGGGGCCAAAATTAGGTCAGGTCATCAATACCAATAATGAAGTAGACTCAGAACAGGATATTACCCTAATTTGGACCGCACGAAAAATAGGTCAAGATTGTCTCCAATTTCGATTGGAACGCACAGCGATACAAAATAGGGATTTATTAAATAACGTCCGCGACGATTTTTGTGCGGCTAGAAATAATGCACAAAGAGCATAATTATGAGTTGCAAAAATAGCAGAATGGAAGGCGGGCATGTCTAGGGCAAGATTGTGAAATTTGTTGGAAGACAAAAGTCAGGATAGCACTCCAAACATCGAAGCAAAGGCAATGCGCAATAATTAAATTAAAATACGGTAATCAATTACAAACTCCAAGAATTAAATTCTAGATAAAATAATTAAATACATAATTCTATAATTCTGACAGGTGTTCACCTACTGGGCTTCTAGGTCAAGTCTACTAGCTCAAAATAAATTAATACTATAATAATATTATATTTAATTACACATCACATAATTATTTAAATTAAATATACTATCATGCAATTATTTAATTATAACTACTATAATATTAAATATTATAAAAAGTCAAAAATACCCCTGTTTCCGGAACGTGGTAGTGACAGTGTCCACAAATAGATACGTGCAGGCCATATCACGGTATTTTATGATACGGTATAATATAAAATCCTATTTTGGGCATTTTGTATAATTTCTTCTTAATTCATGTTGTAGCTAGTTCTAATAGTGATAATACCATATATTTGATTGGTAGTAATGGTTATCATGGAGAAATTGGACTTTGGTTTGTTAGTTGAGGGCTATCATGATTTTCTAAGCGAATGCTCTTAGTGTTTGATTAAATGTCTCTAATGTACCTTTTAGATAGATGTATATTGTAATATAATTATTGATACATATATAGATAGATATAATTATGTGTTTGACATTTAGGAATCAGTATGCATCAGGATTTGAGTATACCCGTATCAGTGTTCGTGTATATCAGGCACCAGTGAGTGTGCTAATATCTCTTTATACCTGGGTATCGGATTTGAGTTAAGTGTATTATGTGGTGTGTTGGTTGAGGGGGTAAAGGTTGGGTCTGCAGGGGCACTGGGTTACTCAGGTTAAGTAGTAATTTGAGGGGGGGGTATTCAGTATCAGTAGCAGAAGGTGTGTTGCCAGCAAGTTGTAGTAAAACTGTTTTTAAGTGTGAACACTGATACTAGTGTATCAGTGCACCGAAGCCTTGGTAGGTGCTGCAACATGTTACGAGCATGATGAAAGGGTGTTCAGTAAGGGGGATTTAGTAGTTAGTTAGGGTATACAATGGTTAGTATATATATATAAGTTAGTATAAGTTAGATATAAATCAAGTGTATATTAGAGAGTATCAGTCAATAGAAAGTAAGGATGGGGGATACACATTATGTATCAGTAAATATGGATAAAGGGTAGTTTAATACTCTATGAGCAGTCAAGGGGAGGAGCTCAGGTCTGATACCTGATATAAACTTATAGGTAATGTGACTGGGAGAGTGGGATTGAAGGATGGGAATGACAAGGGCCTTGGTGTATCAGATTGGAGGAAGGGAACTTCGAGGTTCAGTGAAGCAGTGTAGTGCACTGTGTGCACTGCAATTCTATAATAGCACCAGCAACTCGAGTTGCACATCAATGCACATCAGCAGCAATATTTCCTGTAACTATAGTGTCAGTTCTTCAGAGAAACAACAACTACAGGTAAGTATAAGGGATCGGGTTCAAGTGAGGACGGCATCACTAGGCCTATAGGTAGTTAGTGTCAATATATGAGAGGAAGATAAATAGCTCATTGAAGAGAGGGAGTTCAGGTATGTGTGAAGTATGAGCATGAGTTAAGGGGAATAAGTTTTAATGTGCTGCAGTGCACACTAGTTCACTTATCTAAGTGGGACTTGATTTAGAGTTTAATGCAAATAGGGGTTTGAACTTAAGGCATAGTTGATACCTAGAGAGTATCAGATACTGGAGCAGAGCCTGGAACACTGTACTGATGCAGTGGCTTGGCAGTATGGGCATAGATGCACTAGGAAACTAACAGTTAGTGATGGATTGGGTAGTAGTATATCAGTTAGTTATTTAGAATGGAAGCTAAGCAAGCAAGTGTTATTAGTTATGGGTTAGTTAGCTAAATTACTTTATTAGTGACTGTATTCAGTTAGAATATTGGTAGTGTAGTGTATCAGTCGTAGCATTAGTTGCCAGTAGTTAATAGAGGATATTAGTTTAAGTATCGAGGTTGTTATGTATATATATACATATCTATATATATTTATAGTGTTTATAATACTTGAGTTGTGTAAAAACTAGTGTATCTAAGTGTTAATAGATATCTAGTATTAGTAGCTATTAGTTAATGCCATGAGAGATAGGGTAGTTTGGCTAGTTTAAAACTTAGAATTATAGTTTGACCTTGTTTAACATAAGTGCCTTAATTTAGACTTAGAAATTAGTGTATGGCCTAGTACGAACCTAGATTTTACCTAGAATCATACATTAGTGCATTTCGTATACTATTTACTTTTTATTACACCTTTTAACTTGAGATTTCCTAAATAGGATTGTGTGACACCGGCTTGGGAAGTGAGAGACACATTTTGCTCAGGACCAGAGGCGAGTATATTTCTCTGTTAGTTTTTATTTCATAATAGTGTATATATATCGCATGTTCTAGAACTGTATACTTGAATCCGATATTATGGTTAAACGGACTGGTACTATATAGATCATGTCAGAAGATGATATCCCTTATAGTGTTAAGTAGGTACTCCTTTATATGTATTTTATTATCTATATCGGGTATTGATTATCATATACTTTATGTTCACATACTGCTCGTATTCAGTGTGCCCATATTCGTGTTCGTAACGTGTCGTGATTGGATCTATAAGTATTGGTTGGGGATAGGGGAATAGGAGTTGATTATGTGATCAAGCCCAAGTGTATTCGTGTACATATCGATTACATATCATACGTGTAATCGAGTTACCATATTGCATTCGTGTTCAACCAAAATCGATCACATAATAAACTTGTATTCCATGGCACATTAGTTAGTTTGATCTTTTCTATTTAATTGCAGTTGTTATATTGCCCGTTCTCTATTCCAGTATATTATCTGTTCACCCTAGTTCATTATATTTTAATGTTTAGTTATCCTGTATTATTTTTATTATATGTTACATATGCTTGATTATGTATTTAAAACTGCTTTCAGAGGTATGTACTTTACTCCAATCCTGACTGGATATATTTTTTAGATGATTGGCTTGTGGATCGGTGTCTTACCTATTACGGGCCACAGGACGACGTACTATTAAAGGATACTCCTTTAGAGTAGGAGGAGCTAGAATTAGAGGCTTAGGAGGCTTAGACTTACTGTTTAGATTTGTATTAGACTTTCTTGAGGCTTATGGCATGTATATATTATTTTGGGCTTGTGGATGTATTGTGACTCTTTTCCTTCATTATTGTATCTCGTATTTTATCTTTCTTAGTTTGTATTATGATTGAGTATAGTTTGCATGTATCAGATACCGTTTTGTTTCTCCATTTGGAGTTGAGTTGATTGACAGGTAGCATGTATATATTGTATGAGATGTTAGATAGTAGAATTGACCCAGACAGTGTTCTACCGGCGATGCTATAATGCGTAGGCTGGGCGTTACTCATTACTCATGCCTTTATTCCGGGTGTGGGTCATGACAGTGAGTGAAAGAATAGGATTATACAAAGTTGTACATATATGGTAATATATATTTTTATACAAGGCAGATCATTAGCTCCATAATTAATTACTTTCTAAATTCTATCTCTAGGTTTTTATGCTCTCTGGACTTGGATGTTGGACCAGCTACTACTTTTTGGATCTCAAAATCATGCAAATATACCATGCCAATATGTATTTCAGTTACTTACTTTATATGTATCATGTGTGTTTTATTATTATCTTTGGGTCGTTAGTCGATACTTTGCGTCCAAGTTAGATTCGGGTGCTGACGTCCGTTGGTGTCATGGAATATCGATAGCTAGAGTTTGTCATTAAAATATCTTAGACGCACCACCATTGGTACATCAAACCTCAGGACACTTCTACAGACACTTTTATTATGACACATTTCATACTAGATGTTCTCATAGTAACCAAAATTTGTATTGGTACTAGGAAGCGCGACTTGATACTTACACTATGAATTATAATGACTCAATGTTATAGTTAGAGGATCTGATCTAGCATATTGTAGATATGATACGCGAGGTTGCATGAAAGGGAAGAACATACACTAGGCGTTTGAGCTACTTTTTTTCATTGTTACCGTTGTCTCATTCCCAAAGCTTCGGATTTTTATTTATTTACCGCAGTTTTTCTTACAGGAATTTAGGATTCATCATTAGTTACCAAAGTTTTTCCCTAGAGGGACTGCAGATTACACCATGACAGTCCACGTGTACGAGTGTTATTATTAAATTGTATTTCACATAGTCGATTATTCTAGATATACCCCACCTTGAGTAGTAGTATTTATCTATATATATATATGTATTACGATACATGTTTACTTTGGCATACTATTTTGTACCTTGTTATGTTCCTCTGATGACCTGGTTCCTTCCAAATTTGTAGTGTTGATTGTCATTGAGTTCTTCTGGAGCTGCTACTAAGTATCATCTCGGTATACAGGTATCGATATTAGATTTTTTGTACCATGTCATCCATTATTCATCTATTGTATTCTTATTGCTTATTTTCTGCTGATGTAGTCTAGATTTTTTTTGTAGACTCATATTATTTCTTTTAAGTCTATTCGGACAAGTATAGTGTGGGGTGAACACCACGATACACGTTGTCTTTTCTTTATTCCATATTCTAGTGGATTGAGACATAGATAGGTATACCGTGTTATCTAGATAGTGACCCGCATATACAGCTTATATGTATTAGAGTTGGACTGGTGTCCACTTGGTATGCAGTTGGCCATTGCTAAGTGACCTAGTCCCATTTATTTTGGGACTGGGGTGTGACACTTATGATTTTCAATTGATAGTTGGGTTTCCTATAATCCTTAAGCCTAATCTTAATCATGAATACCAATTTAATATACGGTGCAACTACTGCTACTACATTATCACATCTTTATATGGCGTATCTATTTCCTAACCATACTCTCATTATCATTAACTTGTATCCTTAATTTCCTCAATATAACCTTCTCATTTCTTTCTTAATTCTCGATCTTAGTATTTGAGTCTGTAGGCATACCACTTGCTCACTAATCTTCATTACGTTGTCATAGGTAATCCCCATCGTAATTCATGTTTCAATTTTACTTTGTGCCACTTACCAATTCCTAACTTTTTCTTCCAAACGAATTTCTTGCTACTCCATCCATCTCTCTCTTCAATTATTTTTCTTACATGTTCCACTGTTATCATTATTCTTCCCTCTTTATATCTACTATGTATATCTTAACTCGAACATAATTAATCCTTTTTGGAACTAGTATCTATTATCGATTTTCATGAACATTGATTACCAACTAGCCTATCCAAGGCAAGATCTCTAGATCTAACTGCAAGCCCTTATTTAAGACTACCCATAAAAGCTATAGATTCCATGACTAATCCCTTATATATATATATATACTGTAACCCTATTAATGATCTCCTTAATTATAGGATTATCCATCTATCCCTTCTGACTATGAACAAGCTACATAATTCTTAAAACACGTCTAATTCCTCTTATACCTACTATTAGGTATGGCTCAAGACTAAGCTAGACATGTACTTAGATATAACCCCTCGACGAAAATTTACCTATTGGTCAAGCTTCTAATCATGGTTTTAACTAGTCTTTATAGTTCTAATTCAACAATATTTAATAATGTCTATCTAGGTCTAATACAAACAATATGTTCTATCTAGTATCCCTTTACACTATTGTTCTCCTTTTACCATCCTCCTTCTACATAACATAGATTTCTTATATGATCACTCAATATCTATCTCCCTAGTGAAGGTCCTTCAACTAGGCCGCTATCCAATTCTAGTTTCACTTCCTAACATAAGTACGAGGTTATGGTCATACCCTCTAAGAAAGATTTTTTTATTTTTAAAATAATACAACTATAAAATTCCTATAAAAGTTTTATAATGATCATATATATCTCCCTAGTGAAGGAATTCAACTAGGCCACTATCCAATTCCAGTTTCACTTCCTAACATAAGTACGAGGTTATGGTTATATCCTCCAAGTAAGATTTTTTTTACTTCTACAAGACACCCTTCAAAGTTTCTAAACTTAAACTTTATTAGTTTTAAGTTTAGAATACTTTGAATAGAAGCATGGAAGGAGATAGGCGCATAGGGTTGCTACGGCACATGTATGACACCACTCCTACTCGACGCATCTAGGTTTGTATGCATCAAATATAGCCTTATTGCTGACAGGGTGCCATGTCAGCAATAAATTATGGTATTTTGTCTTTCGAATAGATATCTTGGGATATTATATCGCTGACACGTGTACCCTGGTCGTCCCGAAGCGTCATTCATTTTTTGAAATATTGGAAACGAAATGCCGACGGCCTATTTTGGCCACCGCCCTTCGACCCCTATATAAGGGTTCCAAAGTAGGAAAGAGAAGAAATCTTTTCGCTATTGTACTCCTTTGTTCTCTTTTCAACTTCTCCTATTCTCGACCTACTTCCACTGCCATGACTCCCAAAGAAAAGGGAAAGGGAAAAGCGAAGATGGGCGAAACTGTAGCCGAGTCGATCATTAAGAAGTCAACATACGCCGACGTGGAGGGGGCGGTCAAAGGTAATGACGGTCAAAGGCTATGGCCTTTCGAGCCTCTTCTCCCGATTTAAACCTTTCTTCATTCTTTTTCTTTCTGCTTTTTTGGTCTGCTGCATGGATGGATCCTACCTTATCTGAAGCATGTGCAGACAAATTAATGTTGAGGCACATGGACTTGTCTATGTGGCTTTGTCTCGGAGATGCGCCCAAAGCTCATATTTCTTTTGTGCGTGGATGTAGCTGTCTTAGGACGCCTGTGTCACGCTCCAGTCCTAAAATATATGGAATTAGGCCACGTGGCAATAGCCACTAACACATCTTCGAGGATATCCTAATTTAATGGATCCTAACAAAGAGTGCTACGCTGTCATAAAATACTAACATGTCCCATAACAATGAATCAATAGGTAACTAATCTCATCCATAATGTAAACTGCAAGAATAATAATAAACTACTGGAAGATAAACGCCAGTCTCAAGATATCATAGTACAACCCATAATGTCTGGTGGGAACAAATCCACTACTATGAAGAAGGAAAATACTGAAATGTATGATAAAAGATAAAGACTAGGGCATCAGCTGACTAGATAATGATGCTCCCAATCCTAGACAGTAGGCCTACCAAGTGATCACGGAAACTCCGACGGTAGAACCTCTAACTCCTCTATAGTAGCGAATCTCATCTCCTGTCCTGGGCCGTATACTGTGGGGTAGTAAGCCTCGTCCAAATCTGGAAAGATACCAGGTCCTCAGAGGGACATAACAAGATACATAGAAGTATGCCATATATAAATACTGAATAAAATAAATACAATAAAGGGTGTGCTAACCATCTAAGTGAATACAATGTGAGGACAACTTTGGTACGTATGGGTAGGCATAGGCATAACATCCAACACCCCGAAGAGCTTGGCAGAAGTGCAGTATATCATCCATATCGCTCCGAAGAACGTGGCAGCAGTACAGTATATCGTCCATATCGCTCTGAAGAATTTGACAGCAGTGTAAAGGGAGTCATTGGATCCGTGGCTCCTCTGGATACTACGGACTCCAATGGATGTATCCCATACGACTACTAATGTCCTCCCTGCCCAATGTAGATACGCAAGTCGACTACTCGATGTACATACCACGTATCTATATGCCAAGTCTCTACCAATAAAATATAACCTGAACTACGTACTAACCGTGATATAGGCTACACGTAACGATAGCTAGTCGAGTACGCAAACCTGTATCCCAATATGAATATGTCTTAGTGAATGTGTACGGTGTCAGGTCTCAGACGATAGCATGGTATCATCCAATGGGTGAGTCTGCTAATGACTAGGCCAGGTATACAAATTATCGACATATCCGTTGACTACACCCGAACAATCTCGGACGCGCACAGTTGTATAAGGTAAAAACAACAAGAATACAATACAACATATATATAATTTAAATTAGACAGTAAATATGGCAAGGTATCTTGCCTGGGTCCTGAAGCTTGGAATGCCCGAAGCCGGTTCCTGCAGTGTCTCCTGGCTGATCCAAAGGTCCTAAACACAAATATAATATAACAATCTAATATTATACGCTAAACATTAAATGTACACGACTACAACGTGACACAGTAAATATTATTGTAATTTCCTGTCTGTTCGAATACAATATCACATGTGCGCGTAGCTAAGGTGCACACGTGTTCTATGCTCGATCATCCTGGCCCTTCAGATAATAATTTCAAGTTACGATCTGACCACGATCTTTGTTCCGTACGAACACATGTTCCTTGGTTTCTATGTTTATTGTACATGGTTTAGGTACAAGTTTTAGGGTGAAATACTAGTCCTTGGTGTTATGTCTCATGATTAAGGGTTTGCTAGTAAATACACCAATTCTAAATCTTATTGCACATAATTAGGGTTGTGTCCGATATCAATATTTCTCGACACGTCGATACGACACTGCGATATTAACATAGAGAAGCGGGGGTTTTATATGGTTACCTCTATGTGTCTTGCTCGGACAGGGCCTGCTCTCGTCGAGGCATACTCCGATGAGGTGGCAGCAGCTCCGGCGAGGTGGCAGCAGCGGCGGCGGCACTGCAGCAGGCACGGCAGCGGCAGTAATGGCAGCAGTGCCACGGGGTGGGGGGGTCAGGTTGGCTCCGCGGTAGCTCATCGCTCAGCGGGGGCGGCTGTGTCGGTCGGTCGAGGGGCTGGGTGATGGAGCAGTGGGTCGGTCGAAGGGGCGGCTGAAGGGGCGGCGCCGGCGCTGTCAAGCGGCGGTGGTGGTGGTGATGGTTGGGTGTAAGAGAGAGGGAGAGTATTTGGCTAGGGTTAGGGTTTGGTGAGGCTTTGTTGGTTTAGGATTTTATATGGAGGAAGTTATGTATTTATATAGGGGATGGGCTTCGGGGTTGGTCTCGGGGTTTGGGCCGGCCAGGGTTCAAGGATATGGTTCGGTCAGGTCCAAGTGAGGTGAAATTAGCCATGAATTAGTGAACTAAATTAATAATTCACTGTGCAAGGCGAAGTTAATTTACATTATATAGCTAAGGTCGCACTATGGTTAGAGGGTACCTAAAATCGTCTCACGTAATTTTAATTATCTCAGTTTGTCCCTAGTCTTAATTTAAAAAAAATACAAATAATCCCTAAATTGGTTGAGGGGGTTTACAATCTATCCTCCTTAGAGTATTTCGTCCTCAAAATTAGAACTTACGTATAACAAGAATTTCTAACTGAATAAATAAAGTGCTAATACGTACCTAGTCCTTCGAAGAGGTGGGAATAGCGCTGTCTAATATCCTTCTCGCATTCCCAAGTTGATTTGCCTGGTGCATGATGTCTCCATGCGACGTGGACTAAGAAAATAGTCTGACCTTGCAGTACCTTCTTACTTATGTCTAGAATCTCAACAGGCTCCTTTTGGTACGATAAGCTCAGGCCGACTATGATCTCTGAATGGTCAAGTACATAGCTCAAATCCGGTATGTATCTCCTCAGCTGAGATACATGGAAGACGTCATAGACTCCTTCCAAAGTCTGTGGCAAGGCTAATCTGTAAGCAACCTCTTCGATATGTTCTAATACGTCGAAGGGTCCGATGTACCTCGGGCTCAGCTTTCCTCTGCTTTCGAATCTGATAGTCCCTCTAGTAGGCGAGATCTTTAGGAATACGTGATCTCTAACCTAAAATTCTAAGGGTCATCGATGAGCATTCGCCCAATGCTTCTGCCTGTCCTGTGCTGCTCGCAGGTGTCCTTGGATCTTCTTCACCTTCTCTACTGTACGAACAACCAACTCTGGTCCGAGAATCTGTCGCTCGCCTATATTACTCCAACATACTGGGGAACGATATTTCCTTCCGTACAACGCTTCATAAGGAGTCATCTGGATGCTCGCTTGATAGATGTTGTTGTAGAAAAACTCGACCAAATGCAAATGGTCCTCCCACGATCCTCTAGAATCTATCATGCATGCTCTCAACATGTCTTCTAACGTCTGAATGGTGCACTCTGACTGGCCATCTGTTTGTGGGTGATACGCTGTGCTAAACTTTAGGCGAGTACCGAGACTCTCTTGCATACTCCGCCAAAAGTAAGACGTAAACCTCGTATCCCTGTCAGACACGATGCTAACTGGCCCTCCATGTAGGCACATAATCTTTCTCATGTACATATCTACTAAGGCCTCCATCGATTGCCCAACTCTAAAGGGTAAAAAGTGTGCAGACTTGGTGAGTCTATCCATAATTATCCAAACTGTATTACAACCACTAGGACTCCTCGGAAATCCTATAACAAAGTCCATGGTGATGTGCTCCAACTTCTACTCTGGTGTAGGGAGTGGTTGAAGCAATCCTATAGATCTCTGATACTCAACCTTGACTTGCTGATACACCAGGCACTTGGCCATAAAGCGTGCTATCTCTCTCTTCATTCTGTGCCACCAGTAGTACTGTCTCAAGTCCCTGTACATCTTTATGCCTCTTGGATGAATAGAATAGGTTGAACTGTGTGCTTCTGCCATCAACTCCTGACGAAGTTCTCCATTTGGAACATAAAGACGATCTCCGCATCTCAAAGTCCCATCTTCATGTATTCTCAGTCCTGTCTATATTTCCGCCTCTGTCCTCTATCTAAGCCTCTGAAATCTGGTGTGTGTGGCAAGGCAGCCTTGATTCTCTCCACTAATATCGATTATAACTGGAAACTCGACAATTGTCCATCTATTCCGGGTATGACAATCTCTATACCCAATCTGTTCTAGCTCTCTCAACAGATGTTGTTGGGTAGTCATGAAGAATGTCATGGGTCTTCTGCTCAACGCGTCAGCTACTATGTTGGCCTTTCCCGGATGGTACTATAGCTCAATCTCGAAGTCTGTCATTACCTTGAGCCAACGTCTCTGTCTCTGGTTCAGCTCCTTCTGGGTGTAGACGTACTTTAGGCTCTTATGATCAGTAAATATCTCCTCTCTTTTACCATATAAATAGTGCCTCCAAAGCTTCAAAGAAAAAATCATCGCGGTAAGCTCCAAGTCGTGGGTGGGATAGTTCTTCTCATGTGTCCTCAACTGTCCAAAAATATAAGCTACAACCTTTCCGTGCAGCATCAAGACACATCCTAATCCTTTTCCGGATGCATCGCTATAGATCACGAATCCTCCGGGTCCAGATGGTATGGTCAAGATAGGTGCTGTAGTCAAGCGCTTCTTTAGCTCATCGAATGCCTTCTGATACTCTTCTGTCCAAGTGAACTCCTGCTCCTTTTGGGTCAAACGGGTCATCGGCTCTACAATCTTTACGAAGTTCTCTACGAACCTCCGGTAATATCCGATAAGTCCTAGAAAGCTCCTCACTTCTGAGACATTGGTAGGTGTTGGCCATGTCTCTACAGATGAAATCTTTACCGGATTTACTGAAATACCATCTCCTGAGATGACGTATCCAAGGAAAGTGACACGATCTAGGAGAAACTCGTACTTGCTCAGCTTAGCATAAAGCCTCTCTCTCCTCAGGGTCTCTAACACTAGTCTCAAGTGCTCTTCGTGTTCTTCGTGGCTCTTTGAATACACCAAAATATCGTCGATAAAGACTATCACGAACTGGTCTAAGTATTGGTGGAATACTCTGTTTATCAAGTTCATAAATACAGCTGGCACATCTGTCAGTCCAAAAGGTATCACTAAGAACTCGTAGTGACCATAACGAGTCCTGAATGCTGTCTTTTGAATGTCTTCTCTTTGCACCTTCACTTGATGATAACCCGATCTCAAGTCAATCTTGGTGAACACTACTGCTCCTGTCAACTGGGCGAATAAATCGTCAATCCTTGGCAGGAGGTACTTGTTCTTGATAGTCAAAGAATTAAGGGCTCTGTAATCAATACATATACGTATTGTTCTATCCTTCTTAGGTACAAACAATACAGGTGCTCCCCATGGTGATGCACTAGGACGGATAAATTTCTTACTCTGTAACTCCTCTAATTATAGTTTTAACTCATCTAACTCCTTCTTGGCCAATCGGTATACATTAGAAAATACAGGTGCTGCTCTGGGTATTAGCTTGATGGTGAACTCTACGCCTCTATCTGGTGGTAAGCCTGGCAAGTCTTCAGGAAAACATCCTCAAATTCTGTAACTATTGGCGGCGGTACAATCTCCATAGCCATGCAAATTCCCGCTATCTGTCCTACACCTTGTTCGACGGTCCCTCACATATACTCGAACTCTGGTTGATCTGGCGATCTAAAAGTGATGCTACCCTTCCGGCAGTTCAGTACGGTGTTATACTGGCTTAACCAGTCCATGCCTAACACAATATCAAAGTACGACATAGGTAATACCAAGAATCGTGCTCTCATCTTTCTATCACATATAATTACTGAGCACGTTCTGATAGTGCTGGTAACCTGCATAATACCTCCTCCGGTAAGAATCTTCTAACTCTTAGGTAAGGAAAAAGTTGCTACTCTATGTATTGTTATGAATCTACTAGATATAAATGATAATGTAGCTCTAGAATCAAACAATGCAGTTGCAGGTAATGATGCAACTAAGATGGTACCTGTGATAGCTTCCCCTTCTGTCTCCTCCTCTGTAGCTGCTTGTGCAAAGGCCTGCCCGTGCCTCTGCCCTCCGGTCTGCTGTCGGGCTCGATCAAACTGCGCCGCCTGTGGGGCCAAGGGTGGTCCCCTCTGAAATCCTCCAAGTGCTGGTGGTTGTTGACCTCTTGGCGGTGGTGGTATCCTCAGAACTGGTGCTATTGACCTCTGTCCGGCCGGCGGTGCTGTCTCTATGCACTGTGGGCAGTCTCGAACTTGGTGTGGGTCTGACCCACAAATCAGACATGTCTTCAGTCTTTTTCTGCAGTCCTTCTCGTAATATCCTCTCTTATCATAGTGGTAGCAAATCGGAAGCTCCTTTTGCTGGTATGGCGTTGTCCTCCGTTACGTCTGTGCTTCGGGATGATGGATTGATCCTCCTGCTCTGGGCTATGCTCTGGCTGGTATAGTCGTGCTGGAACGTCTAGCTCCTCTGACGATGGTCTCCTGGATTCTCGTCTCCGTAAGAACCTTCTCATAAGAAATCCTTGCCTGTGTAGTGGTATACCTCTGTAGCTCAAAATTGAGGCCGTAATGAAATCGCTAAGCTTTCTCGAGATCATTGGGTATCATGATGGCACCAAATCTGCTAAGACGGCTGAACTCTGTGTCATAGGCGTCAACAGTCATGTTTTCCTGTTCTAGATGTAGGAACTGGAAGTACAGGGCATTTCTGACTGAAGCTGGGAAATATTTTGCATGAAAGTATTCTAGAAATTGTTCCCAAGTCTGGTTCTTGCCTACACTGCTCTCAATGGAATTCCACCAGTGATGGGCGTTGTCTTTTAGTTGGACCCTCACTACGGTCATCCAAAGGTCTGGATGCAGTTGTGAAGCCTCTAGTAACATCTTCGTGTTTGCGACCCAATCAGAGATCTGCTCTGCAGTCTTATTTCCTGAGAAAGTATCTGGTCCCATCTATCGGAACCATCTAACAGTGCCACATATCTGGGCTGGTGGAGGTGCTGGTATAGGTGTCCTCTCTAGTACTGCCATCAGACTCTGTCTCAACATCTCTGTCTGCTGCCACTATCCTTGCATCATTGCCTGGAAGAACTGGAGCATCTGTGGCTGGCAATCTAGCTATGGTATCTGGGGTGGATAAGGTGGAGGCGATGGTAGTAGAATCTCGGGCTATGCAGTAGGTGTCTTCTCAGATGTCGGCTTCTCAGTCTGCGGCATCGGTGTAGCTCTTGAAGTCTGGCCCTCACAATGTTGCGTGGGGATTGTCTGGGAAGTCTGTCCCTCAGGCTGTGGGGTAGGATCGTCCTGCGATATCTCATGCCAAATTATCAGCGGGGTATGTAGCGAGGGATGCCCTTGGGGTACCTCCTCTCCTTGAGTGGTATTATCTGGCACAGTGGCATGGGGTGCTCCTCTTCCACTGTACAAATTTATCTTGCTGCAAGAGATAGGACTTCATTAAAAGAGTACGAATACAACAAACAGGATACAGATATTTAGAAGCAGTGTGAAGGAAGTTCAAAGGCGAATCAAAAGTGGATGAGACCTAGTAAATTCTATCCTATTGCAGGCTCGCTGGGTACGTTACCATACCACAAGCAAAAAAGTCAGACCTGCATGGGCCACCACTAAAACTATGTCACATGCTAGTCCCAAAATATATAGAACTAGTCCATATGGCAATAGCCAGCTGACACGTCTCCGAGGATATCCCAATTTAATGGATCCTAACGAAGAGTGCTACGCTGTCCTAAAATACTAACATGTCCTATAACAATAAATCAACAGGTAACTAATCTCATCCATAATATAAACTGCAAGAATAATAATAAACTGCTGGAAGATAAGCGCCAGTCTCAAGATATCATAGTACAATCCATAATGTCTGGTGGAAACAAACCCACTACTATGACGAAAGAAAATACTAAAATTTATGATAAAAGATAAAGACTAGGGCATCAGCTGACTAGATAATGATCCCAATCCTAGACAGTAGGCCTACCAAGTGATCACAAAAACTCCGACAGTAGAACCTCTAACTCCTCTGTAGTAGCGAATCTTATCTCATGTCCTGGGCCGTATACTGTAGGATAGTAAGCCTCGTCCAAATTTGGAAAGATACCAGGTCCTCAGAGGGACGTAACAAGATACATAGAAGCATGCCATATATAAATACTGAATAAAATAAATACAATAAAGGGTGTGCTAACCATCTAAGTAAATGCAATGTGAGGACAACTTTGGTACGTATGGGTAGGCGTAGGCATAACATCCAATACCCCGAAGAGCGTGACAGTAGTACAGTATATTGTCCATATCGCTCCGAAGAACGTGGCAGCAGTACAGTATATCGTCCATATTGCTCCGAAGAACGTGGCAGCAGTGTAAAGGGAGTTATTGGATTCGTGGCTCCTCTGGATACTACGGACTCCAATGGGTGTATCCCATACGACTACTAATATCCTTCCCGCCCAATGTAGATACGCAAGTTGACTACTCGACGTGCATATCACGTATCTATATGCCAAGTCTCTACCAATAAAATATAACCTGAACTACGTACTAACCGTGATATAGGCTACACGTAACGATAGCTAGTCGAGTACACAAATCTGCATCCCAATATGAATATGTCTCAGTGAACGTGTAAGGTGTCAGGTCTCAGACGATAGTATGGTATCATCCAATACGTGAGTCTGCTAATGACTAGGCCAGGTATACAAATCATCGATGTATCCGTCAACTGTACCCGAACAATCTCGGATGCGCACAGTTGTATAAGGTAAAAACAACAAGAATACAATACAACATATGCATAATTTAAATTAGACAGTAAATATGGCAAGGTATCTTGCCTGGGTCCTGAAGCTGGGAATGCCAGAAGCCGGTTCCTGCAGTGTCTCCTGGCTGATCCAAAGGTCCTAAACACAAATATAATATAATAATCTAATATCAGATGCTAAATATTAAATGTACACGACTACAACGCGATGTAGTAAATATTATCGCAAGTTCCCGTATGTTCGAATACAGCGTCACATGTGCGCGTAGCTAAGGTGCACACGTGTTCTGTGCTCGATCATCCTGGCCCTTGAGATAATAATTTTAAGTTACGGTCTGACCACGATCTCTGTTCTGTGCGAACACATGTTCCTTGGTTTTTATATTTATTGTACGTGGTTTAGGTACAGGTTTTAGGGTGAAACGCTAGTCCTTGATGTTATGTCTCATGATTAAGGGTTTGCTAGTAAATATACCAATTCTAAATCTTATTGCACATAATTAGGGTTGTGTTCGATATCAATATTTCTTGACATGTCGATACGATGTTACGATATTAACATGGAGAAGCGGGGGTTTTATGTGGTTACCTCTACGTGGCTTGCTCGGACAGGGCCTGCTCTTGTCCAGGCATACTCCGACGAGGTGGCAGCGGATCTGGCGAGGTGGCAGCAGCGGCGGTGGTACTACATCAGGCGCGGCAGCAGCAGTAGTGCCACGAGGGGGGAGGTCGGGTTGGCTCGGCAGCGGCTCGTCGCTCGGCGGGGGCGGCTGTATCGGTCGGTCGAGGGGCTGGGTGATGCAGCAGTCGGTCTCGGGGATGAGCAGTCAGGTCGGTCGATGGGCGGGTGATAGAGCAGTAGGTCGGTCGAAGGGGCGGCTGAAGGGACGGCACCGGCGCTGTCAAGCGGTGGTGGTGGTGGTGATGGTTGGGTACAAGGCAGAAGGGGAGTATTTGGCTAGGGTTAGGGTTTGGTGAGGCTTTGTTGGTTTAGGGTTTTATATGGAGGAAGTTATGTATTTATATAGGGGGTGGGCTTCGGGGTTTGTCTCGGGGTTTGGGCCGGCCAGGGTTCAAGGATATGGTTCGGTCAGGTCCAGTTGAGGTAAAATTAGCCATGAATTAATTAACTAAATTAATAATTAACTGCACAAGGCGAAGTTAATTTACATTATATAGCTAAGGTCGCACTATGGTCAGAGGGTACCTAAGATCGTCTCACATAATTTCAATTATCTCAGTTTGTCCCTAGTCTCAATTTTTAAAAAGTACAAATAATCCCTAAATTGGTTGAGGGGGTTTACAGCCTTTTGTGGAGCATTCCCCCGAAATGAGACATATTTTCCTTCTTTGTATTTTATGAAAACAGTCAGTTTTGGCTTTGATGCGTCGTTCTTATGAGATACGCGGAGGGATCATGCGTCGGTGCTTCGCGTATGGTCGGTGATCATGCACTAAGTAACAGTGGGCACATAAGTTTTTGCTTGTTGTACGCATTTTTATATGTACGTATATATTTTTTCTGGATTCTAATATCTAGTTTTCTTTATTCTTGCAGTCTCGATTGTCGTGCCTTCACTAGGCGATATCCTTTTTGGTCATGCCTTGAGTATGCTAGGCTTAGATTTTGTCGAGGAAGTAGTTAACCCAGCTAAAGCTCTTATTTTGGTAGGCCAGCCTAAAAAGAGGATGGACCTCATTGCTGAGCAAGATCTCACTATCCTTCAGTGCTTGATGGGCCCGAAGATGTAATTCTCTAGTCCCAAAATATGTATGACTAGGAATACGTAACATGCCAGCTGCGCATTCGACCAGACTCAGGTCCGACTCTAATATGTATAAGTTGTAATATAATAGTCCCTAACTACATAAAACAGTAAATATATCTATGTCTCAATCCATAATAAACATAATACATCAAGAATGAGCTATATGTGCTAAAGTTGGCCGTCCAATAATATATAAACTCGAATAGACTCTAGAAAGAAATATGAGTCTATAAAAACTAGGCTACATCAGCAGATAAATTAACAATATGAATAAATAAATATAACTCTGGTAGAAATAATATAAGTACCTGGTACCAATGCTCACATAACAAAGAAACAAACATTAGCAACTCCAAGCAGGCTCCATAATGATCTATGCTGTAAAACTGGCAAGGGACCAGGTCCTCAGAGTGACGTAACAAGGTACAAGAAACAACATGCCAAAGTAAGATTATATCCAAGAATGGTTGTTTCTTCAGTAGAATTGCAAGATTGTGTGTTATATGATAGGACTGTCTTGGACTATGATGGTTGGGGGTTTGACCGTAGTAAAACTTCTATGAAATGGTGATGACTGGCCCAGATAGAGGAGCGAGGCCTTAAATTTCGAGGACAAAAATTTTCCGGGGGGGAAGAGTTGTCACTACTGTTTTTCCGAAAAGGGGTATTTTTGTCTTTTTTCTATTATTGGTAATAATGTTAATATTAGTATTTCAAAATCATTGTTTGAAGTGATAATTATTTTACAAAACTAGTATTTATATCTTGGTTATCTTTTATTTTAATAATTTTTATGGCTGCATATGTCTATATATTATAATTAATTATTGGTTAATTATTATCCCTTAGTCTAATTAGTTGTTAGTGGACCTATTGGACCTAACTAGACTTGTCATGGAGCAACATTAGTTAGACTAGACTTGAGCCCAATAATTAGTTTATTTTATTAAGTTAAGTGGATTAATTAATCAACTATTAGGAATAGAAGCTTCCACCTTAATCATTTCTTCATGACAAGCCCCAAAGGATATTTTAGACACTTTAAATTTCTTGAGAGCCAAGGAATAGGGGCCGACCTATTAGAGGGGGTGGATACACTCTCTCTTCTCTCTTTTCTTTATTCCAAATTTAGATTTAGAAATTGTCCTTCCAAAATTTCCTATTTCCTACACCAATTCCCTTCCCAATACCTCTCTACTTAACCATTGGAGACTCTAGAAGCAAGAAGGAGGCAAGTATATATAATTTGGTGGAAGGAGCACAAGTTGAAGGCTATTGACATCTATTTTGAGGCTTGCATCATTGGGAATCCATCTCCCAATAGGTACAATTTAGTTTTTTTCTTCTAATTAGACTTTAAATATGTAGTTTAATCATTAGGAACCCTTCCATGGACTAGGGCTACATATAGGAAAAAGATTTGACTATTAGGGACCCCTATTGTGAAAGTTACCATGTATTTTTTGTCAATTTTGGAGAAAATTAGAGATTGGAACATCAAGTGTTTGTCAATAGGTTAGGTTGTTATTTTGGTATTTGTTTTAGTTTTGTGAGTCTAGTGTCGTATCCATAATTGGATACGTGTAGGCCGTGTTATAACAATACGACGACACAGGTTGATTTGGGATTTTTCTTCGACACGAGGGTGTATACATGTCGTATTTTAATACTTTTGGTGCTTTTGGTGATACTTTTGGTGCTGTGTCAGGACCGTATTGCAAGTGTATTATAGATTGAGTGTGATACGGGTGCGGTACACTCTACGTGTTTGTTATTTTGTATTCTAATTTAATTAGACTAGTGTGTAGCTATTTGAGTATTATTATTGATGTGTATATAATATATATAGATATATATTAATTATACTATCATCTATCTATTTTTATAGGATGTATTTTTGTTTATTTGGTTGTATATGGGGAGAGAAGGATTTTATTGTGGTTATGTATAGATGTGCTTATTGTTTTGAATCCACATATGGACTGTGGGTATTAGTGCACTGATACGAAGAATGTGTGAACTGATTTGAATTGTGGTGCACAAGGTGCTTACAAGTGTGTGCACTAAGGGGTGTTACCCGACTGTAGGAAGGACAGTGGGTTGTGCAAGGAGATAATAGTCTATGGGTTACAAGGGTGCACATGCACCTATGAGCAGTGCAGTAGCTACTGCTACTTGCTGCTATGTTCAACAAGAATGTAAGAGAGGGGTCTATTTTGAGTGTTCGAATAGTTTGTGGTATCGTACACTGATATTGGACTGATGGAGTTCACTGATTGGTGTGTGTGTGTGTGTGTGTATGTGTGAGTGTGTGTTTGTGCGTGCGTGTGTGTGTGTGTGTGTGTGTGTGTGTGTGTATGTGTGTGTGTTGGTTATATATAGATATATAGGTGGTAGATTAATGTGTACAGTTTTCCAAGTGTGAGATGGGTCCAGAAAGTTCAGAACATTAGGGGACTATTAGTGTGGTTTGGTTGGCATGTATCCATGATATATGAGAGACGAGAGGCTCGAGTTTCAGTTAGGATGCAGCTGCAGTAGCTAAGGAAGCCACTGTAATGAACATGAGGGTGCATGGGAAGGACTTGCACTGGTGTGCAAGTAGCATCAGTGCAATGCACTGATGCAGCAACAACAGAAGCAGTTTGGACAGAGGGCAGTGCTCTTAGAGCCTTGCACAGCATGTAGGAGTTGCATCATGTAGCAGCACATCATACAGGGGAGTGGGGGAGGTCTGTGATGCTAGGCAGGTCTGGGAACAACAACAAGATGGAAAGATGCAAGATGGAAAGTCTGTAGGTCTGGTTCCTATAAGTTTGTGTCTGTTGGACTGTTAGTTAAATGTTAGCCTTAGTTATTAGCTAGTTAGTTGTTAAGTTAGTTGTGTTAGATGTTAATTAGTTAGATAATATTTGACATATCAGTTAGTTGTTGTTTTACCTAGCAGTTAGTTATGTCTATAAGTTAGATGTTAAGTTATATATGTTAGTTCATTAGTTATGGTTTAGTTAGTAGTTGTGTTGTAATATTAGGTGTTAAGATATATATTAGTTAATAAATTAAGTGTGGACAATTGAAATGATTAGTTAATTAGTTATGCTAGGTGTTGATATATAAGTTATGTGATGTTAGTATAGCTGAATGTTGGTGGTTAAGTATGAGATGTTGGTTATTGATAGCTTGGTATATATTGTTTCAGATATCTGATAGTTATGTTAGTGACGTCAACTGTTAACTAATACGTTTATTGGTATTGGTTAGTTGATTGTATGTATGTTGATAGTAAATATAAGTTATATCTATTAGTTAACTGTTAGTATATGTCAGTTAGTTATACGGTTATGTTAGAGGTAGATAAGTATATGTTATGCTTAGTTAGTGATAATTGTTAGTTAGTTTGGTGTGTCAACGGTTAGAGAATAGTTAGTGTTACTTGTTAGTAAGTTAGATGGTTGGATATGTGATATGATATTAGATATATATGTAAGTGTATATTGGTATATGATATGCATTGGTTAGTATAGATGTTAGTGAGTTTAATATGAGTCTAGTATTACCTTGTGATATCAAGGTAATATTAAGGTATTGGGCATTGGGTATCTAAAGGGTGTAGGTACTATGATACCAAGATGGCTCAGTGTCACGACCTTCACCCGAATATTCGGGCATGAGTATATGGGTACGTCCAGCCTATGCTGCAGAATCGATGGTAGAACGATGTCTGGGTCAACTCTAACTAACTAACATATTAACAATATAATATGGTACATATCAATCATCTCAACTCCAAACGGAGGAACAATATGGTATCTCACAAATGTAATAAAACTCAATCATAATGCAAACTAAGAAAGATAAATCATGAATGGAATATCGAAGCAAAGAATCAAGATATAATCCACAATCTGAAATAATATACAATCCATGAATCTCAACAAATAGTCTAATACAAGTCCAACACAAATAAACTAAATCTCATCGGGTTCTGCAACTAAGTCCTCCTGATCTACAGGAGTATCCTCTAAAGATAGTCTATCCTGCGGCCCGTAGAATATGGGATAATGATCTATGAGCCAATCATCTGGAAAAATATATCCAGTTAGGATTGGAGCAAAGTACATACCTCTGAAAGCAGTTTCAATATAACATAATCGAGCATATAAATTAGATAATAGAAATAAAATACAAGATCACTAAATATATAAATGAAATGAACAAGGTGAACAGGTAAATATACGAGAATAGAGAACAACAATATAAATATTTGAAATATGAAAAAATAAACTAAAGTCTAACTAATGTGACTCACAAAACAAGTTCATTATGTGATCGATTTAGGTTGAACATGATTAATAAGGTAAGTCGATTACAAGTATCATATTTAATCGATACATACATGATGAACAATGGGGCTTTGATCACATAATCAACTCCTACTCTTCCATCCCCAACTAATACCAATGGATCCAATCACGACACATTACGAACACGAATATGACCACTGAACACGAGTAGTGGGTGTACACAAATATAATCACACTAAACATAAGCAGTGTGTATACACGAATAAGCACACTGAACACGAGCAGTGTATGAACACAAAATATAAATCAATACCCTATGTACACGATAAAATACATGTACATGAGTACCCACTAAACACGATATAGGATAACATCTTCTGACGGGATCTATGTTGTACAAGTCCGTAAAATTACTGTAGCAGAATCAAGTATACAGTTCTAGAACATGAAGTATATACACTATTATGAATTAAAAACTAACAAAGAAATTAAAGTCTTCAGCAAGGTGTGTCTCGATGCCCAAGCTGATGTCACACGGACCTATATATGGTACGTTGCAACAATACAAGATTTTGGAATGAAAATAAGTTAAACTGATGCAATTCTAAGTCATAAAGCCATTTCTAAGTCAAACTGACTATTTCTAGGTTGCAAGAGTCCAACTACAGGATACTAGGTCAAAACACTATGAAACTAAGCCACACTAGCTAATCTAAGATACTATAAACATACAAAATACCGTATCACAGGATACACAAGTTTAATATATGAAAATAGTAATATATATATATATATATATATATATATATATATATATATATATATATATATATATATATATATATATATATGCAAGTCAATACATATAGTATCTTAACTAATTAATAAAATTTGGATACCTTGGCCTTGCACCAATGCGTATGACACTACCTATACACCAATCTCGATTCTCAAACCCAATACTTTGGTATCGACCCATTACCTTGACATTACCTTGGTATCCCAAGGTAATTCAATCCTAGTGAATATAGCTAATATATATAGCTAACCCCCCATATACTAACTATAAAATATATAATATACTAATACAATACATATACATATACCTACTAACTTAACATTATAATACTTACTAGTACAGAGATACTATGGTTTAAGCATCTAACAATTAATACATACTACACATCTACATATAGTACTTAAGCATCTAACGATTAATACATACTACACATCTACATATAGTACTAAGCTAACTATTAACATAATCAAGTATATCACTAAGTATCAATTTATACTAACTATTTACTAACTTAATACTAAACTAAACTGATACACTTAACTACTAACAATTAACTCATGCTAAACCATCTTAAACCAATACCTAGCTGAGCTACTGAACTATGCTGAAACTACCTAACTGATATACTGATACTGTGCTGATACCCTCAGTTGCTCTTGATGCAGTGTTGCTTACTATCTTCAGTTCTTGTTACTAATACACTCTGCTGAACTGTGCAGTTGATCACTGCATAGTTGTGCTCGAGCTGCTCACTGCACATTATTGAGTTCAATGCTTGATGGATGGCTGCACACTGAACTTTAGTGGCTTGACGCATCAGCAGTGCAGTTAGAGACTACAACTGCTCTCTTGCTGTATTGCACTCTGCAGTGAATGCACTGCTCACTCAGTTGCAAACTGCTGCAGAATCCTGCTGACTGCACACTGGACTGAAACTGTACATGCAGTCTGCTGCTGTGCCGAGCAAACTAAAATGTTGCTGTGGTTGATGCATGACTGACTGGATGCTGAAATATGCTGCTACACAGTTTGTAGTGAAGGTTGCTGCATTTGATGCTAAAGTTGAGACTTATTGTTGTGCTTCTCAATCCTTACTGCACACTGTGCTACAACAGTGGAAGCTCCTTGTTGATAAACTGCTCACTATCCACACCCTCTCGATACTGCCACACACTCACACACAACTCACAACACTCATAAACACTATAAGCACACTCACATATATACATACACCTATATATATATATATATATATATATATATATATATATATATATATATATATACAATCTCACACATAAATACCTATATATATATATATATATATATATATATATATATATATATATATATATATATATATATATATATATATATATTACACTCCCTCATCTATATACATATACAATCGCACACATAAACACCTATATATATATATATATATATATATATATATATATATATATATATATATATATATATATATATATATATATACACACACATATACATTCACACATATACACATATAGATATAGCATAACATACATATATACATATATATATATATATATATATATATATATATATATATATATATATATATATATTCATCCACATATATATATATAAAGATATATACATCTACCTATATACATAAACTCATATGCATATATAAACACATAGTTATATATACTCATCTATACAATATAATATAAATACATACTCATATATATATACATTTTATATAATATCTCATACATATATATATATATATATATATATATATATATATATATATATATATATATATATATATATATATATATATATATATATATATATATATATATATACACACACAAACATACATAGAATTAAAGGCAAAGAAATAAACACATGGAGTGCACCGCACCCGTATCACACTCATTCTATGATACGCTTATGATAGGGATCCACCACACAATCAAATGCATCCCAAAGAATATGAATAGTCTAGAATACTAATTATGAAATATACGAACAATAATATAATCAATTACGTGTCCGTGTCAAAAAATGACATGCACAAATTTCCGTGTCGAAGGAAAACCACAAAAAATAACCAATATCGTCAAATTGACGAGATATGGCCTATACGTACTCAATTGTGGATACGACACTAGTCACAAAAAATTAATCACATGTCATACTGATTTATTTGACCAATTGACAAACACCACATGTGCCAATTTTAGAATTCTTCCAAAATTGACACAAAAATACACATAACTTTCACCATAGGTCTCCTATGAACCTAATTCCAATTCCTATGGGTAGCCTATGCATATGGAGTGATTTTTTATAGTTAAAACTCATATCTAGAGTCTAATAGAAGAGGAAAAATTGAAATATATCTATTGGGATATAGATTCCTAATGAAAATCTCTAAATATAGAATGTAGCCTCCTCATTGTAGATCTTGGCCTCCTCCTTGTTGATCCTTGCTTCTTTTTTGTAGATCCTTATTGTAGTAACCTCTAATAAAGAATAGAGAAGGGATTTGGAAAGAAATTTGTGAGGGAAATGGTGAGGGAATGAAGAAATTAGAAAGGGAAAAAAATTCTAGATCTAATGCAAATGAGAAATAAGAAGAGACTCTCTCTCTCCCCCCTCCTAATATGGCCGGTCCTAGGCCCTCTCCCAAGCTATTATAAAATATCCAATTTAACCCTTGGGGCCTCTCATGAAGAAATTAATTAAGGAAGAAATGTTCTAGTCTAATGGTTTCACTAATTAATCTATCCTCCTAATCCATGGGCCTAATTTTTGGCTTCAATCTAAACCAAAATAAAATATTGGGTTCATTCATCTAATTTAATTTATTAGGCCCACTACATAAGTCCAAAATAATCTAGCATCTAACAATAAATAAATAATACAATAAATAATTAATACACATTCACAATATTTAAATACAATACTCCTAAAATGAAAATACCCATGTCAATTATCAAACTATCCTTGATTAAAAAAGTGAGGGTGACAATCCTACCCACCTTAGAAAAAAAATTTATCCTCAAAATTAAGGAAGAAACTAACTACCAAAAGCAAATAATGCAATACAAGAAAGAATTATACCTCACGGCTCGAACAGATATTGATATTGCTTGCACATCTTGGCCTCTCGCTCCTAGATACTCTCTCCTGGCGAGTGATGCCTCCATGCAACGCGTACCAAAAGAATCGTCTGGTTCCTCAGCACCTTCTTTCTCCGATCCAGAATCTTAATTGGATGCTCTGGATAGCTAAGAGTAGGGCCCACCTCTATCTCCGAGTGATCCAACACATGGCTAGGATCTGCCATGTACCATCTCAGCTATGACACATAAAATATATTATATACTCCCTCCAATATAGATGGCAAGTCTAGTTTGTATGCTATTACACCGACCCTCTCAAGAATACTGGAAGGTCCGATGAATCGCAGACTAAGCTTTCTGCCTCCACCGAAACGAATCGTGCTACATGTCGAAGAAATTCTCAAAAAAAACTAGACAGCCAACCTAGCACGAAACACAGCCTTAGCACTCTAACAAAATAAATAATCACAAGCGATATAAAATAAAAATCTATACCTCAAACTCTAAGGGTCTCCGGTGGCTATCGGTCCAATGTCGCTGTTTGTCTTGCGCTACTCGAAGTCTATCCCTGATGAGCTTCACCTTCTCAGCTGCATCCACTACCATCTCTGGTCCCAATAAAGCTCTCTCACCAATATTATCCCATGATAACGGAGTACGACATCTCAGTCCATACAATGCCTCAAATGGTGATACTTGGTAGCTATTATTGTAAGAAAACTCTACCAAGTGAAGATGATCCTCCCAAGAACCTCCAAAATCTAAAACCCAAGTGCGTAGCATGTCCTCGAGAGTATAAATAGTCATCTCCGACTACCCATTGGTCTGAGGGTGATATGCGGTATTGAACTTGAGCTGAGTGCCCAAGATAGCCTACAAACTCCTCCAGAAGTGGGACATAAAGTGACTCTCCCGATCCGAGACTATGCTCACTGGAACTCCATGCAATCTGGCTATCTGACGCACATACATCTCCGCGAGCTTCTCCATAGATGTACCCACTTTGAATGGCAGAAAGTGGGCTAATTTGGTCAACATGTCTACGATAACCCAAATCGCATCTTTACCTCCTGGAGATCGCGGAACTCCTGAAATAAAATCGATGGTCAGATGCTACCATTTCTACTTCGGAATGGGTAAAGGCTGAAGCAATCAACCTGGCCTCTGTCTCTCCACCTTTACCTGCTGAAAAACCAAATATCTGGATACGAAGCTAGCTACCTCCCACTTTATACCATACTACCAAACATACTCTCTTATGTTCCTATACATCTTGTTGGCACTTGGATGCATAGAGTACTGAGATCGATGCGCGTCCTGAAGAATCTTCTCGCATAATGCTCCACTCGGCACACACAATCTGGTACCGTGCCACAATGATCCATCATCTAAAATACTGAAGTCCTCTACCAACCCTATCTAGACATATACTCTGATGCTCCTCAGAGACTAGTCCTCGAACTGTGTGGCTCTGAACTGGTCCACCAACTCTGACTATACCTGAAGTCCCCACATCTGTTTTGCAACTCCAGGAACTAATACCTCAATGCCTAAGCTGTCAAGATCGGCCAATAAATATTTGTCTCTCGTCAAATACACAGCCACTGGATACCTGCTCAAGGCATCCATGACTACGTTGGCCTTCCCTGGATGGTAATGTAAGAAAATGTTGAAGTCTTTCATCAACTCCAACTATCATTGCTGCCTCATGTTGAGCTCTTTTTGTGTAAATACATACATACTTCAAGCTCTTGTGGTATGTAAAGATCTCTACTCTCTCTCCATAAAAGTAGTATTTCCACAATTTAAGAGCAAATGTAATTGCTACCAACTCCAAGTCAAGGGTAGGATAATTATTTTTATGCGAGCGTAATTGCCTGGAAGCATAGGCAATCACCTTCCTATTTTGCTGTAACACACAACCCAAACCCTTACCCGATACATCACTGTATATAGAAAATTCTCATGTCCCTGATGGCAATATTAATATTGGAGCTGTAGTCAACCTCTTCTTCATCTCCTCAAAAATAGACTGACAATCCTCAGTCCATACGAACTCCACCTCCTTCCTGGTTAGTCTAGTCATTGGCTCCGCAATCCTAAAAAATCCTGAACAAACCTCCGATAGAAGCCTGCCAGTCCAAGAAAACTCCTGATCTCTGCTACTAAACTCGGGATAGACCATGACTCAACTGCTGAAATCTTCTTCGGGTCTACTGAGATCCCGTCTCATGTAATCACAAGCCCAAGGAATTTAACCTTATCAAGGAAGAACTCACACTTCGAAAGCTTGCCATATAGCTTTTCCTTCTTGAGGGTCTCCAGAACTATCCTCAAGTGCTTCTCATGCTCCTCCGGGGTCTTCGAATATATCAGTATATCATCAATGAATACTACCACAAATTGATCCAAGTACTGATGAAATACCTTATTCTTTAAGTTTATGAATACCACTGGGGCATTGGTCAACCCAGACGGCATCACCAAGAACTCAAACTACCCATACCGAGTCGTGAAAGCTGTCTTCGAAATATTTTCCTTCTTTACTTTCACCTGGTGGTACCCTGACCTCATGTCTATCTTTGAGAATATCTTCGCTCCGCTCAATTGGTTAAATAAATCATCAATTCGCGGTAACTAATATTTATTCTTGATAGTGAGGTTGTTAAGTGTCCTATAGTCGATACACATGCGTACCAATCCATCCTTCTTTGGTACAAAAAGTACCAGAGTACCCTATGGTGATGAACTTGAGCGAATGAAACCTTTGTCCTATAATTCATCCACCTGCCTCTTCAACTCTGCCAGTTTGCTGTTGTTCACTCTATAGATATGCTGTGATATTAGCTCTATGCCTGGCACCAAATCTATAGAGAACTCCACATCTTTGTCTGATGGTTATCTCGATAACTCCTCCAAAAACACATTCATATACTATGTAATCAATATATGTGGTGGCTCCTGCTCTTCTATACAAGCTCCACCGAAGTCACCTTCGCTCTGCCCTGATGCTCCTCTGATGAACTCAAACTCTGGCTCTCCCGGCATCTGAAATAAAACTTTGCCTCCATGACAATCGATACTAGCATGATGCCTACTCAACCAATCCATCCTGAGTACTATATCGTAACTCGAAAGTGGCATTACGAGTAGACATACGCTCAACTCTCAGCCTTCCAAAGAAACTCTCTAGTCCTTGCAAACATCACTGACCAGGATAATGCCATCCCCGGTCATGATCTTGTAAGTCCTCACCAATGGTTCAGACTCAAGACGATGTCTCAGAGCAAAAGATACAGATACAAAACTATGAGAAGTACCAGAATCAAATAAAGTATGAGCTGGAAAAGAATCAAGATAAACTTAACCTGAGATAACATCACCGACTGGGTCCTCCTCCTCGACAGTCAAGGCAAAAGTATGCCCCTGCCGCTGGGCACCTCTTTGTTGCTGCTAGGGTTGAGCAAACTTTTGCTGTTACGGCGATAGAGGTCCTCTCTGCTGTCCTGCTGGTGGTCTCACGGGTTCTCTCTGTGCCTGAGCTCCGCCCTGTGCTGGATGAGTTGGGACTTTAGGACAAGCCCTCAACTGATGGTCTCCTGATCCACAGAATAAGCACTGGCTTAATCTTATCCTGTATGCATTCCATCTATGTCTTTGCTTCTTACAAAAAGTACAAGGAATAACTAGTCTCTGAATTTGGTGTATCTAATGTGCCGATGATCTAGCTGGTCTGTGATACTGCTGCCTCGGATGCTGAAAATGCCTCTGGTGCTGCTGCTGGAAATGAGGCCTCTTTATTGGACCCGTGTTGGTACATGATCCACCTGTGTCCCTCGGCCTCTTAGAGCCAAGCTCTAAATCATCCTTTGCCCGCTGTGCCTATCTGAGAATCTCCTCTAAAGTAGTAGTATAAAATATGTCACACCCCAGTCCCAAAATATGTAGGACTACGACACGTAAGCATGCCAGCCGCATGTATATGGCAACACCAATATATGGAAACCATAACACATGCGTACACTGTATCATGAACAATAATTTATAAGTGGTATATTTTTATCACTAGTCACAGGGCATAACTAAATCTCATCCACGGAAATCATATATAAGTAAATAACCAATATCTATGAAACTAGGTCTTAATATAAAGCATCTCCAGATGACAGTCGGATGGAAACAAATCCACTGCCAAACTATAATATAGAATAAACAAGATAAATATAATATAAGTACAACCTCTAACAATCACGAGGCTCGAAGGGAAGACATCCTCGCAATATAAGTAGCTAGTCCGGATCTGCGCTCCTGCGAATACTCATGAACATCTACACCTGGAAAGGGACCAGGTCCTTAGAGGGACATAACAAGATACATAGAAGCATGCCATAAGGTAAATACTGAATAAATAAAAGGGGTGCGCTAACCATCTAAATGATTGCAATTTGAAGACAACTTTGAGTGTATGGGAAGTGTAGGCTCGACATATGCTGACATAATTTACCAATCGTGACAACTGGTTAGTATATGCCACATATTCCCCCATATAACGGGGCTGTATAATAACGTCCAGCCCCGAAGAGCATGGCATCTGCATAATATAACGTCTATATCACCACGAAGAGTGTAGCATCTAAATAGTATAACGTCCATATCACCCCGAAGAGTGTGGTATCTGCATAGTTTATATCGTTCAAATTACCCCGAAGAGTGTGGCATCTGAATAAAGAAAATAGGGTATCCCATATGCCTACTAGTCATCCTCTCTGCCCAAAAATCTATGCATGTTATATCCAAAATACGCCTTGCTACTATACCGAGGCATCATAACTCTGGCTCATAGTCTATCGTTAGAATATTAGCCCAACCTTACAACCAAACAAGGACAAGGATTAGACCTTCGTACAACAATAGTCTATGCTCCAACTACTAATAACTGCTAAGTCTTCTAACATGCATTGCTAATAGCAGTTATTCCCTATCCGTCGTACGACCTACACGTACAGGTGGCCAACCGCATACGCAAGTCCGTGCCCTATAAGAGACTCACAATACGTATAAGAAATGTGTCAAGGCCTGGGGAGTCATACCGATAACTCCACAACTTTAGGTGGGTCTACTAGATACTAGGTCAGACATAAGTCCTAACGTTAACGCATTCGTTGACTGTACCCGAGTCTTTCTCGGACGCGCACAGTTATAAAATCTAAAATAATAAACAGGCAACTAAATAATAACTAAAATTTAAATAATACAATAAGGCAAGGTATACTTGCCTGGCAAGAAGGTTGTGTAGTGCCAATATCCGGCTTCGAAAGTTACGCAGAATGATCCAATAGCTCTTCGGGGACAGCGTGCACAGGCACAGGAATCGGGGGTGACTGTTATGGGTTGTCTGACAAGGGTGACGGTCCACGATGACGACGAGGACGAGGATAATAATGATGAGATAATTAGGTTATGGTTAAGGCGATGATTAGGCCAATGCTGCTGGTTATATTGATGATGGGGGGTTATAATGGTGATGATGATAGAATAATGATAGAATTTATGATAATGGTGGTGACATGGATGATGACTGGGACGATGGTGAGGATATGGATAATAATAGTGAAGGGGTAGTGATATGGTGATTGATGTGGATGATGGTGATGCTCGTAGTGAAGATGATGGTGATGATCATGATGAGGGTTACATGATGGTGATGACGAGGATGATGATGTAAATGATGGGGTGATATTAATGATGATGATGGGTGTTGATGATGATACGACGATGATTAAGGTGAGATAATAATGATAACGACGATGATAATGACGATGATGACGATGATAGTTAAGGTGATGGTGAGGACGACGATGGCGATGGTGATGATGATGATGGGTGTTGATGTTTGATGATGATATTAATAGCAATGATGGTGGTGATGATAAAGTATGGTGGTGGTGACTGAACTCCGGCTAGGGGGAGGTCCGGCCAGTTGAAGAAGGAGGAGGAAAAGACAGAAAGGTGGAAGAGAAGGAGGAGGAGGAGTGGGGTTCAGGCAAGTAGGGAAGGTGCTGGTCGAGGTCAGGAAGGAGAGCACATGTGGGCTCGGGTGGTGAAGTGCTAGTGGTGTAGTGGTGTTGCCGGTGGTGAAGTCGAGGGAAGGAAGTTCTCAGGGTGGAAGAAGATCGAGGGGGATGAGAGCAGGGAGGAGGCTCGGCTAGGTGGTGAAGAGGGTGGAGATGGTGGCTCGTGATGGTTACTCCGGGGGAGATGAGGATGAGGCAGGGAAGAAAGAAGATCAGGGTTGGAGGGGAGGTTCAGGGGGGACAAAGTCGGAGAAGACGGTGGTGACGGTGAGGATGAACGCGTCAGGTTGAGCCAGGCGAGCGATGGGTTCTCGTCGACAAGGAGACAGGGTTCACAACGGGTCTCCGGTTGAGGAAAAGTGCAGGCGGTGGGGTGCAGCCTTCAGTCGGCTCCGGTCATCAGTGGCTCGGTGGAAGAGTTTCAGGTGGAGGAGAACGGTGAGGGAGGCTGCTCAGTCGGGCTGGGTCGAGTGCGGGTGGTGACGGGGCTACGCCGGCGAGTACTCCGACGAATGAGGATGGCTGGGAAAGGTGCTGGACAGGGATGGGGGAGGGGATGAACAGTTGGGTCGGCTAGGTATAGGGATTAGGGATTTTATGTGGAAGAAAAATTAGGAAAAGGATTATTTATACCTGTGGACTTTGGGTTGACCTAAAAAAAGGGTTGACTTGGTCAACATCTCTTAGAATTGGGCCTTGGGCTTGCCATGGGGATGTTTGGAGGGCCATAATTGTATAGTTTAAATGCATGGATAGGTTTAAAATAACGGGACGATGTTTGCGCGTTGCACATTACAAAAATTATGGGAAACATTCATATAAAGGGAAAAATGAGTTTTCTTCATGTATTATCCAATGGTGTGGACATCTCAATGCGCTTTTGCATAAAAGTGTCCAACAATTAGAAAATTGCATAAAGATAGAATTCGGATTTAAATTAATTAAAATTAGTGCGCAAGATGTTCTGGAATTAATTAGAAGTAAATGGGGATAAAATTAGGTGGGACGCGAGTATCATGGACGTAGAGGGCTCAGAGTAGAATATTATAAAAATTTGTGTTGTACAAAATGGGTCAAGCTTGTGTCTCCAATTTCGATTGGTACGCACAGGGGTAAAAAGTTGAAATTATTTAGAATTAAATAATAACGTCTGCGACTAATATTGTGTGACTAAAATATAGCACAAGAAAGCATAATTATAAGTTACACCAAGGTCAGAATGGTAGGCAGGCACGTCTAGGACACAGTTGTAAAGTTTGTAGGAAGGCAATGCCTAGTGAGGTGCTCCAATGATCGAAGCAACAGTAAGGTGCGCTACGTGATATAAATATTGCATAATTAAAATAAAATGCTGCGTTCTAATTCTATTTGGACTCTAATTAGACCTAATTTTGGGTGAGGGGGTTTATAATCTACCCAACTTAAAATAATTTTATCCTCGAAATTAAAATAAGGCATAATTAGTTTAAATCCTTCACTTGCGTACGTAAGGCAAGTTCAATCACAATCTCTTTTAAAATTTAACCTATTCAAATCCATCGCAATCCTTTTTAAACTAAATTAACTATTGTTTAAATTGAATGTCAACACATCGTACTGTCTTCTCGATTCTCAAATAAAATAATCCATATCCAATCTAATTCAAATCTCTATGACATCCCACATCAAAATTTTATAACGCAATCTTCAACTATCATAATTTTCTGTAGAAAACAATTATAATCAAATATTATTTCTATCCTCAACTTGTGAATTCCGTACTCTTCAATTTTTAAATTCAATTTATATCCTCAATATTTCAAATAGGTAATCCTACAGTCAACATTTAATATTTAATTTAAAGCCTCAATTTATGAAATTTGAATTCTAATTCACCAATTGTCCAAGTCTAGATTTCTATATTTATCCTCAAAGATTAAATCGATGATTCAACCTTCAATATTAAAAATTTAAATCATATGCCCAAGTATAAAGGTTTGGCTCGCCATATCAATATTTTTCTTTAAAATTTATTTAGATCATCATCATCTTAATCCTTCTTTTAAAATTTCTCAAAAATTAAAATGACTCGAATCTCCCAATCAAATCTTGCTTGATTACAATCTAAAAGAGATTTTCTCTCAAGTTGTCAATACAACTTCTACCTAAGTTAGAATTTACCCATCTGTCATATAAGGCTGTATACTTAAGAAAACTATTCCTCAAATTTTTTTTTCATACTATTCGATCCTCAAAATTTTGAATACCAACATATTACCTATGATATGCCCTTAATTACGGAAAATCATCATCAAGTAGTGTGGTTGTCCTATGGGGTATATCTTGTACTATTCGTGTATCAACTTATACCAAGCACGAGGTTTCGTCTTTCCGGAACAAGGAAAGATGGAAAAAAATAATAAAGAGTTCAATGGGAAGGTAATAAAATAGAAGTATAGGGATCAAGGCGTTTAAAGAATTCAAATGGAAATTATCACGGTAGTTGTGGATTAAAATCCTATTTCGTAATTTCTTATTTGCATGCTCGTATCAGTATAGTTATGTAACCGATACGATATGCTCAGACATATCTAGAGGGCAAGTACATTCGTCTACTAGTCACTATATATCTTAATCCACGTAAAGTAGTTATGCGAAGGGCGAACCAAGCGCACTAAGGTTAGCTAGACCTTAATACACTGATTCTGAAATGTATTAGTGTGTCGACCCAATAATACATATATCAAGATCAAGCCCGATAGAAGAGTAAGCTTGCAACACTAGGCTATAATAGCAGTATAAATCAATATAGTTTTAGAAATATAAATACGCTGGATTATGATAAAAGGAGGTACAAAATAATTCAAGTTCACAAAACAAAAACAAAAAAATAAGACTCCACAGTCTCTACAGTTGTCATACTAACTCCTTGTCTAAGTTGCTAGTCGACAAAATAGGGGTATGGGCCTCTAAGTTCTACAGTCTGAATAAACATTATCGTCTTTATGCAAGTATATAGTTAATGTCGTTCAATTATACTACATTAATAGGTCCCGAAGACTATGTGATACTATATTGTGAGGCATACTATCCAACTTAAAATAATAAACTAATACTGTAACTGCCTTAAAGGAGATTCTACAAAATAACTTGGTCCTTGTAAATAAAGTAGAAACTATTGTTAGGGTATACGAGGGAAAGATTTTGGTACTGATTAGGGTATCATATTACATTATATAGGTAATAGTCATCTTAAGTCTTAGTCGTAGGGCCTATAGAACAAGTGTCAATGGTATGAATGAAAAAGTTACTGGCCTTCAAGGGGAAAGAGAACATAACTCATATCGAGGTGGGGGTACAATCGCGTGATTTAAAACTAAGGTATAACCATAAAATTATAATCTAAAAGAATACTCAACTATTAAGTTCTAACTACTAATCATATAATTCAAAAATTTAAGAGTAACAACTATAATCCTAGCAAGTTGTATATCCTAACATGAAATAAAATCACTTGGCCTACACTCATAAGAGTTATACAGCATGAGTTAAAAGATGAAGAAAGAAAGAACATAATTAGTCATCGCACAATTTACGAGTGCTAAGTTTTCAGAAGAACTAGATATGAATTTAAAATATAGGGACTCTAGATAATATCATAGTTTTCTAAGGGGAAGGTAGTAGCTAATCTCTGTGTTCGAGGTATGATCAAGGGAATTATTATTTTATTCATCTAGGTTTTCTAAGGTGCTGTCTGCTAATGATAGGACAATGATCCAAATTTATGGTTCTCTAATACTATCTCACTAATGAAAGTTAGGTTCAGTCCTAATATTTAACCTTGGATTCTATTAGTTCTTCAATACTAAGGTCAAACGCTATGGTCAATTTCTAATTACTCCTAGTAGTGTCTATATTACTCTCAAGTCCTTCATAATTAACTCAAGGGATAAGGGTAAATCAATCTATAGGTAAGGGATGCTAGGGTTCACTAGGTATTCTAAACTAAGTGATGCGTCAATATCCTAGTTGTATTCTTAGTAGCAATATTACCCTAATTATCATCTTAACAACAGGGATTCCTATATTCTAGGAGAGGCTATACTCAAGGACTATTAGGGAAGAACATGAATCAAGCAGGATGCAATAGTTTAAATAGAACATATTGAAAGGAATGTGAATCATAGTCAATTGTGGATGAGATCCTATACTCTAATCCTAGGTGCAGGTTGCTCGGTACTGTAACGTAACTGAGACAATATGCTTTGACCTGCATGGGCTACCACTAAAAATATGTCACACCCCAGTCCCAAAATATGTAAGACTAGGACACGTAAGCATGCCAGCCGCATATGTATGGCAATTCCAAAATATGGAAACCATAACACATGCGTACGCTATATCACGAACAATAATTCATAAGTGGTATATTTTTATCACTAGTCACAGGGAATAACTAAATCTCATCTACAAAAATTATATATAAGTAAATAACCAATATCTATGAAACTAGGTCTCAATATAAAGCATCTCCAGATGACAGTCGGATGGAAATAAATCTACTGCCGAACTAGAATATAGAATAAACAAGATAAATACAATATAAGTACAACCTCTAACAATCACGAGGCTCGAAGGGAAGACCTCCTCGCAATATAAGTAGCCAGTCCGGATCTGCGCTCCTATAAATACTCATGAACATCTACACCTAGAAAGGGACCAGGTCCTCAGAGGGACATAACAAGATACATAGAAGCATGCCACAAAGTAAATACTGAATAAATAAAAGGGGTGCGCTAACCATCTAAGTGAATACAATTTGAGGACAACTTTGAGTGTATGGGAAGTGTAGGCTCAACATATGCTGACGTAATTCACCAATCGTGACAACTGGCTAGTATATGCCATATATGCCCCCATATAAGCGTACTGTATAATAACGTCTAGCTCCGAAGAGCATGGCATCTTCATAATATAACATCCATATCACACCGAAGAGTATGGCATCTGAATAATATAACGTCCATATCACCCTGAAGAGTGTGGCATCTGCATAGTATATATCGTCCATATCACCCCGAAGAGTGTGGCATCTGAATAAAGGAAGTGGGGTATCCCATATGCCTACTAGTCGTCCTCCCCGCCCAATGATCTATGCATGTTGTATCCAAAATATGCCTTACTACTACGCTGAGGCATCGTAACTCTGGCTCATAGTCTATCGTTAGAACAATAGCCCAACCATACAACCAAACAAGGACAAAGATTGGACCTTCGTACGACAATAGTCTATGCTCTGACTACTAATAACTGCTAAGTCTTCTAATATGCATTACTAATAGCAGTTATTTTCTATCCATCGTACGACCTACACGTACAGGTGGCCAACCTGTCACACCCTAGTCCCAAAATATACAGGACTAGGAATACGTAACACGTCAGCCATATGTATACGAGCTCCAATATATGGAAACTATATACACACGTATATTGTACATGAATATCCAATCCATAGTGGTAATATACTATCACAACAAGTCACACGCAATCTATATCTCATCCACAGCACAAATAATAGGTAAATAGAAATCAATAACTGAATATCAAATAAGCAGTCTTAAAGTATGATAGTCGGATGGAAACAAATCTACTGCAATCGACTAAACCAAAACTACTAAAGAGAGAAGAGAATAAACTCTAATATAAGAATAAATATCTCGAAAAGAATAGCAACCAAAATCTCTAAACAGCTACAATAAATCACATATAATTCGAAGGTAAGACCTCCTCAGTCTGATAGGTATCGTCAGGTCCAGGTCCATACTTCTGCGGATACTCCTGCTCATCTATGCCTGGAAAGGGACCAGGTCCTCAGAAGGATGTAACAAGACACATAAAAATATGCCAATAAAGTACTGAAAGTAAACATCCAATGGGGTCGCCTAACCATCTAAGTGAATGCAGTTAAGAACGACTTTCCCCACAAGTGAGCTATCTGGCTAAAAACTGGGATTGGCATGGTTCTCTCGGAGATCCAGGGCCTAAAAGGCACGTCGCCTTTTGAATCCCGGAGTCCCGCCTGATAATATATAATATATAGTGGTCATCACCACCCGTATCTCCGGCGGAGAATCCGGGTGCACAATAGAAAAAGTACAAAGGAGCTCAAATACGGTACTTGTTATTCTTCCCACCCCATGCTCTAAGCATGTCACATTCATGACACGATAATACCTCTAATAACTTCCAGGTCTGCTAGCATACAAAGTTTCTAACGGCAGTTATCCCCAGAGCACGTCCCACACGTACCGATGATCAGTCAATACGTAAGTCTGTGATCTATATAAGACTCACAACTCATGTAAAAATGTATCACAGTCAAATGAAATCTAATTCTACCTCATAAAAATAATGTGGTCTCATAAAGTAGGTCCAATGCATATACATAAATAAAAACATAATACAACGACACCATCGTTGTACCCACATTTCCTTGGACACACAATTTAATATAGCAGTTAAAATAAATGAACTACATAAATAAAAATAAATATGTATGCATCATATGGAATATAAATACAGTACAATGGCAAGGTATACTTGCCTGGCAAAAAATTTGTAAAGTGTACGCGTCAAAATATTAAGGACACATAATCTGGAACTAAGGCCTCCGAACAAACGTCTCCGGATGCCGAAATAGACATCACCAACATTTTTGAAATCAATAAAATAGCTAAAAAGTACTTCCCTTTTGTCTAATTTGGACACAGGGACAAAACGATAATTTCGAATAAAAGTGGGGCCCACGTGTGGCCCACTTTGTACCGAAAAATGTGCTAAGGGAAACACTCTCTAAATAGGATAAATTATAGGTCAAACAAACTCTAAATATCAATACGAACCCAATGGTATGTCCAAATATGGATTTCGAAGGGCTGAACACAATTTTGCCCAAAAAGTCAACCGTGGGGCCCACCAATTGGCGACTTGGTCAACATTTTCAGAATTACGTAAAAATTGGGTCACGGGACCAGCGCGTTACTATGAGTCCTATGGCACAAGTTTTGTCACAATCTGACAAACGTTGACCAAGTTGCCAGTTGACGGGCCCCATGGTTGACTTTTTGAGCCAAATTATGTTCGGCCCATCAAAATTCACATTTGGATATACCGTTGGATTTGTATTGACATTTAGAGTTTGTTTGACCTATAATTTGTCCCATTTAGAGACTGTTTCCCTTAGCACATTTTTTGGTGCAAAGTGGGCCACACGTGGACCCTATTTTTATCCGAAATTACCGTTTTGTCCCTGTATCCAAATTGGACGAAAGGGAAGTGCTTTTTAGCTATTTTGTTGATTTTGAAAATATTGGTGATATCTATTTCAGCATTCGGAGACGTTTGTTCGAAGTCCTTAGTTCCAGATTTTGTGTCCTTGATATTTGGGCACATACACTTTACAGATTTCATGCCAGACAAGTATACCTTGCCATTGTACTGTATTTACATTCCATATGATGCATGCATGTTTATTTATGTTTATGTAGTTTATTTATTTTAACTGCTATATAAAATTATGCGTCCAAGGAAACTTGGGTTCAACGACGGTATCGTCGTATTATGTTTTTATTTATGTATATGTATTAGACCTACTTTATGAGACCACCCCATTTTTATGAGGCAGCATTAGATTTCATTTGACTGTGACACATTTTTACACGAGTTGTGGGTCTCATATAGATCACGGACTTACATATTGACTGATCATTGGTATGTGTGGGACATGTGCTAGGGATAACTGCCGTTAGAAACTTTGTATGCTAGCAGACCTGGCAGTTATTAGATGTATTATTGTATCATGAATGTGACATGCTTAGAACATGGGGTAGAGAGAACAACAAGTACCGCATTTGAGCTCCTTTGCACTTTTTCTATTGTGCGCCCGAATTCTCCGCCGGAGATACGAGTGGTGATGACCACTATATATTATATATTATCAGGTGGGCCTCCGGCATTCAAAAGACGACATGCCTTTTAGGCCCTGGATCTCCGAGAGAACCATGCCAATCCCAGTTTTCAGCCAGATAGCTTACTTGTGGGGAAAGTCGTTCTTAACTGCATTCACTTAGACGGTTAGGCGACCCCAATGGATGTTTACTTTCAGTACTTTATTGGCATGTTTATATGTATCTTGTTACGTCCTTCTGAGGACCTGGTCCCTTTTCAGGCATAGATGAGCAGGAGTATCCTCAGGAGTATGGACCTGGACCTGACGATACCTATCAAACTGAGGAGGTCTTACCTTTGGATTATATGTGATTCATTGCAGCTGTTTAGAGATTCTGGTTGCTATTCTTTTAAAAGATATTTATTCTTATATTAGAGTTTATAGTTTTGGTTTAGTCGATTACAGTGGATTTGTTTTTATCCGACTATCATACTTTGAGACTGCTTATTTGATTTCAGTCTAGCGTGGATGAGATCCTTATACTCTATTCTGATGAAGTCGCAGGCTTGTTTCGAGCACATCGACGTAACCAGAGACAATGATAGGTCTCTGATCCTGCATGGGGCCACCACTAAAAATGATGTCACGATCCAGTCCCAAAATAACATACGGCTGGCATGTTATGTATTTCCAGTCCTACGTATTTTGGGACTGGATCGTGACATATTTTTAGTGGTGGCCCATGCAGGTCGAGAATATATTGTCTCGGTTACGTCGTTGTGCTGAACAAGCCTGCGTATAGGAATAGAGTATAAGGATCTCATCCACGCTTGACTGAAACTCATTCTTCCTATTTAATACTTGCATCATGTTTGATTCATGTACTTCTTCTAATCATTTCGTACATCACCTGCAGAGAGATGGATATGCAAAATAGATGTACTACCGCCGATAGCGACACAACTTCTGGAGTCAATGGTCAGACTCAAGGAGGGATCCCAACGATTCCTAGACTTCCGGGGCCAGATGGATAGACTCACATTCTAATTCCATCTTATCTTTCCACTTTACCTATTGGGAACCTTCCAACTTTCCCAGCACCGTAAGATGGCCAAGCGCAGCTGTTCCAATTCTTCCAGATGATGATACAGGAACATAGGCAGCAGGCAGCTGAACAGAGGCAAGAATTTTTGGCAGCACTTAAGAGGATGGCTACACAGGCTACTGTACCAGCTCAAGCACTAGCTCCAGTACCTTGATCTATAGTTGGATCAGTAAAGGACTTTATTCATATGGGTCCGAGGCTGTACAAAGGTACTGAGAGCCCGGAGGAGACTACCAACTGGATCACTCACACGCAGAAGCTATTGGAGGTATCACAGTTACCTACGGACCTATGGATAACGGGTGTAAGGATGCTTCTAGATGGTAATACTCATCACTAGTGGGAATCCATGGAGCGCCAGTTGGGTACATGCCAGACTTGAAAGCAGTTCTTGGAGTGCTATGAGAGAAAGTACTTCTCGGACACCGTCAGAGATACCTTGTACGATCAGTTTCTTTACCTAGAGCAAGGAAACTGAACAGTGGACGAATATAATACCGAGTTTAGTCGACTTAGCAAATATGGTGCTGCCTTGATACCAGATGACTTGGCTAAGGCTAAGAGATTTTATCGCGGAATGACTCAGGAGCTCCAATATTACATAAGCTCACAGTGCCGGATCTCTTATGCCGAGTTACTAACAGAAGCTAGATTACAAAAAACCATTAGCAGAGGAAAGGGAGGTCAGCTGAGGACACAACAAGGATCAGTAAGGATACAGCAGGGACCGGCAATGACACGACAAGGAGGACCTATCAGACGTCCCTTGGCACAGCAGCATCAGCAACACAGAGCCAGACCGTACCAGATTCCAGAGAAATCCTAATATAATTATTGTGGGAGAATCGAACATATTTCGAGAGATTGTCGGACCTGCTTGGGTCAGTGTATGAGATGTGGCTCCGGACAGCACCTGGCGAGAGACTGCCCAACGCAGCAGACACTTCCACCGCCAGTACAGAGACTAGCACTTCCAACACCGAAGCCAGCACAACAGATGGTTAGACCGGGAGCACCTCGACCTCCGGCAGCAGGAGAATTTTAGAGAGGACCACCGCTACCTACCCAGGAGGATCAGTATATGAGGGTCGAACATGGACAGCCGTAGAGGAACGGGCGAGCTTTTGCATTAGAGGTAGATGACATGGATCATGAGGTGGATGTCATAGCAGGTATTACTCTTGCTTTTACTTTTCCTGCTGTGATATTATTTGATACGGGAGCCATCCACTCATTCATATCATCTAGTTTTATTGCCAAACACAATATTGCTTCTACACCTTTATCTAGTTGTGTTAGAATTCTTACCAAAGGAGGAGTTGTACCAGTTAGTAGAATTTATAGATCGGGTCCTATAGTGATACGTGGTAGAGAGATAAACTCCCAACTCTTAGTCCTTCCCATGCCAACTTTTGATATTGTGCTTGGAATGGATTGGCTAAGCAAGTACCACGCTTTCTTCGATTATTTTGGAGGAAGCATTCTTTTTAAGGTACCAGGCCAGCCTGAACTTGAGTTTGCACGAGGATCTACAGAAACCCTTGATGGTATGCAGCTCGCAATGGACGACGTTGTTTATCATCCTATTATTTTAGAATTTTTAGACGTCTTTCCAGAGGAATTGCCAGGACTACCCCCAGACAGAGACGTAGAGTTTTCAATTAAACTAGCACCCGGAGCAATACCTATAGCATCACATGTTTACCAACTGGCGAAGAAGGAGATGGATGAGCTGAAGGCACTGTTGAAAGAACTAGAGAAGAAAGATTTTATCCGACCGAGTGCATCACCTGGAGAGCACCAGTGTTGTTTGTACCAAAGAAGGATGGGTCAGTGCGTTTGTGTATTGGCTACAGAGCCTTGAATGCAGTGACTGTGAAGAATAAATATCTATTGCCATGCATTGATGACTTATTTGATCAACTCAGTGGAGCTAAGGTATTCTCGAAGATAGATTTGAGATCGGAATATCACCAGGTGAAGGTACGGAAGCAGGATATTTCGAAGACCGTATTCAGAACAAGATATGGGCACTAAGAGTTTTTGGTCATGCCATTTGGATTGACCAATGCTCCAGCGATCTTTATGAACTTGATGAATCGAGTCTTCCACCAGTACTTGAACCAGTTTATGGTCATCTTCATAGATGATATACTTGTCTATTCGAAGAACCACGAGGAGCACGAGAAGCACCTACAAATTATTCTAGAGAATTTGAGGAGAGAGCAGTTATATGCAAAGCTTAGTAAGTGTGAGTTCTTCTTGGACAGAGTCTCATTTCTTGGGCATGTTATTACAGGAGATGGTATTTTTGTTGATCCAGAGAAGATCTCAGTAGTTGAGACATGGCCTGTTCCTAAATCAGCACCAGAGGTGAGGAATTTTCTTGGGCTTGCAGGATATTATCGAAGGTTCGTGGAGAATTTCTCAAGAATAGCGGCACCTATAACTCATTTGACTTGTAAGGATCAAGAATTTATATGGACCGACGAGTGTCAAGCCGCCTTTGAAGAGTTGAAGAAGCGACTGACTACCGCACCAGTATTGACTATTCCGTCAGGATAAGGAGGTTATGTGATCTACAGTAACGCATCAGGGAAAGTCTTGGGATGCGTATTGATGCAGCATGGCAAGGTAATTACATATGTATCTAGGAAGTTACGAGCACATAAGAAGAATTATCCAACTCATGACTTGGAACTTGCAGCCGTTGTATTTGCTCTGAAGCTATGGAGATATTACTTATATGGGGAATGAGTAAAAATTTATACAGACCACAAAAGCCTCAAGTATGTCTTCATGCAGAAGGAGTTAAATATAAGACAACGTCGATGGCTCAAGTTGATAAAAGATTTCAAGTTGGAGCTACATTATCACCTAGGAAAGGCTAACATTGTAGCAGACGCGTTAAGCCAAAAATCAGCAGCTTACTTCTTGACAGCACAAACAAAATTATTAGAGGACTTGCAAGAGCTTGGCATTGAAGTGATATTACCCGGAGTAGATGGGATACTAGCCAACTTGCAAGTAAAATCATCATTAGTAGAGAGGAGCAAGGCAGCTTTGCCTACAGACACCAGATTCAGGAGACTGAAGGAAAAGACAGAGGCCAGAGAGCAGACAGGATTGTGCATTCATGAGGATAGGACATTACAATATGGTGATCGTCTTTATCTTCCAAATGGAGAGATTCGACAGGAACTGATGACAAAGGCTCATAGTTTGATATATTCTATTCATTTTGGAGGCACCAAGATGTATCGTGACTTACGACAACACTTTTGGTGGCATGGAATAAAAAAAAAAGATAGCTCGCTTTGTAGCTAAATGTCTGGTATGTCAGCAAGTAAAGACGGAGCACCAGAGGACAGCAGAATTATTGTAACCACTTTCGATTCCAGAGTGGAAGTGGGAGCATATCACTATGGACTTCGTCACAGGTTTTCCCATGAGTCCAAGTGGAAGAGATGCAGTGTGGGTAATAGTGGACCGACTCACCAAGTCAGCCCATTTTCTACCTTTTAGAGTGGGTCAGTCTACAGAAGTTTTAGCTGACTTATATATAAGGCAGATTGTGAGATTGCACGGTATACCAGTCAGCATTGTATCAGACAGAGATTCGCGCTTTATATCGTACTTTTGGAGGAGCATGCAAGAGAGTCTTGGAACTCATCTAAAATTTAGTACATCTTATCACCCGCAGACAGATGGGGAGTCAGAGCGTACTATTCAGACCTTGGATGATATGTTGAGGGATTGTATGTTAGACTTCGGAGGATCATGAGAGGAATACCTACATTATGTGGAGTTTTCTTACAACAATAGCTATCAAGCGAGTATTCAGATGGCTCCTTTTGAAGTATTATATGAAAAAAATGTAGGTCTCCTGTGTATTGGAGTGACGTGGGAGAACGTCAGATTCTGGGATCCGAGTTAGTGGTCAACACCGTTGAGATAGTTAAGAAGATACAAGGACACTTGTGAGCAGCACAAGGCAGGCAGAAGCAGTGGGCAGACCTTTATCGTCGTCCCTTAGAGTTCAAAGAGGGCGATCATGTCTTCTTGAGGATATCACCTACCAGAGGCACCATTCGGTTCAGAACGTGGCAAGTTGAGTCCAAGGTATATTGGACCATTTGACGTGCTAGAGAGAGTTGGAGAAGTGGCATATCGATTTGTGCTACCACCTTCACTGGAGGGAGTATATGACGTATTCCATGTGTCGCAGCTCAGGCGATATGTGGCGGACAGCAGTCATGTTCTCGACCATTCGGAGATCACCATTGGGTCAAGCTTGTCATACCAAGAGCAACCCGTGGAAATCCTTGATCGTCGAGAGAAAGTATTGAAGAACCAGTCTATTCCCTTGGTTCGCGTAGCATGGAGGCATTGCGCGCAAGAAGAATCAACTTGGGAGCGCGAGGATGACATGCGTAAACATTTTTCGAACCTATTCGCAGACCAAGGTATGAATTTACTTTGTTAATTTATATCGTATACCATCCTTGACTTTCTACCATGGCTTATTTTAATTTCAAGGATAAAATTTTTATAAGTTGGGTAGAATATAAAATCCCTATTCCTAAAAACTATATTTACCCCTTTTTAATTAATTATTAATTTAATTATAGTAATTAGTGGCTAATTAGGATAAATAGATTTTTATTAATTTTTATTTTAGGTGTTTGTGAACTTAGAGGATTTATGGGACCATTAGGAATTTTTTTGAATTTATTTCATGTAGGAGACCCTTTGGGCAGTTTATAGCTTAATGGTATGCATTAATATAATTCTAGATTATTCTATGGGTATATATATATATATATATATATATATATATATATATATATATATATATATATATATATATAATTAAAAGAAAAAGAAAGAATAGGAAATGGAAAAGAAAAAGGAAAATAAAAAGAAAAAAAGTTTTTATTTACTATTGGATCCCTAATGGATCCTTAACCCACTCCTACCTGCAACCCACTCCAACCCACACACACCCACACCTTAACACAGCAGCCACCCCTTTGAACCACAGCATTAGCAAGCCAACCCACACCCCCTTCAACGAAGTCACAGCAACCCAAATAACCACCTCCCGCGAGTTGAACGACCCGGACCCCCCTCTCTCTCTTTCTTATATATATATAACATATCACCTCTTCATCCCAAACCCTAACCTAAATTCTGCCCGATACCAGAGCACCCACGTCGTCGCCACCGAGCCCTGACCACTGCCGAAGAACGTCCCGTCAAGCCAACCCCGGCCGACCGATGACCGCGCACCCCGCGCACTACAGAATTCAACAGCAGGGTACATGTGTTCCCGTGCTATTTTCTATCATCTTGCTCAACCAAACGCTATCCCGCCTTCACTGATATGCTCATCCCTTAACCCTCTTCAATATTTGTGTGATAGTAGACCTCGAACAGTGCGTAACCCTAGGCGAAAATAGCGTCAAAGTTGGCAAAAAAAGACCAACTCTGGGTATCACAAAAAACTGTGGTGATCACCTATGTTCCCAGATTTGTATCTTCCACCACAGAGATCCAAATCCAATTTTTCTTTTTGGTATGCGGAGACCTCTTGACCTAGTTTAATTTTTGTCAATTAATATTAGATTATTAACTGCTATAGGAAGAATTAAATTCGTTGGAAAATCTCGACGATACGGGGATTGTCCGCAGATACGGGCTAATTTCGACCCGCACACGCGTCTGAATCAGTTTCTGCGAACTCTCACATGTCTGTGTATATTTTGTGCACCGTTTGGTACACTTGGTACATGGCGGGGCGCGCTCTATTTCATAACTTTTGGAAATCTAAAAAAAATATTTTTGGGATTTTTCAACGAATTTAATTCTACCTGCAGCAGTTAATAATCTAATATTAATTAACAAAAATTAAACTAGGTCAAGAGGTCTCCATATATCAAAAAGAAAAATTACATTCGGATCTCTGTGTTGGGAGGTACGAATCTGGGAACATAGGTGATCATCACAATTTTCTGCGATACCCAGAATTGGTCTTTTTCTGTCAACTTTGATGCTATTTTTGCCTAGGGTTACGCGCTGTTTGAGGTCTACTATCATACAGATATTGAAAAGGGTTAAGGGATGAGCGTACTGATGAAGACGAGGTGGCATTTGGTTGAGCGAGATGACAAAAAATAGTGCGGGAACACAGGTACCCTGCTGTTGAATTCTGCAGTGCGCGGGGTGCGCGGTCGTCGGTCGGCCGTGGTTATCTGGACGGGACATTCTCCGGCGGTGATCAGGGCTCGGTGGCGGCAGCGTGGGTGCTCTGGTGTCAGGGGGAATTTAGATTAGGGTTTGGGATGAAGAGGTGATATGTTATATATATATATATATATATATAAGAAAGAGAGAGAGGGGGGTCCGGGTCGTTCAACTCCGGGGGGGGGGGGGTATTTGGGTTGATGTGGCTTCGTTGAAGGGGGGAGTATTTGGGTTGATGTGGCTTCGTTCAAAGGGGTGGCTGTTGTGTTAAGGTGCGGGTGTGTGTGGGTTGGAGTGGGTTGTGGGTAGGAGTAGGTTAAGGATCCATTAGGGATCCAATAGTAAATAAATTTTTTTTTTCTTTTTCTTTTCCATTTCCCATTCTTTCTTTTTCTTTTAATTATATATATATATATATATATATATATATGTATATACCCATAGAAAAATCTAGAATTATATTAATGCATACCATTAAGCTAACAACTGCCCAAAGGGTCTTCTACATAAAATAAATTCGAAAAAATTTCTAATGGTCCCATAAATCCCCTAAGTTCACAAACACCTAAAATAAAAATTAATAAAAATATATTTCTCTTAAGTAGCCACTAATTACTATAATTAAATTAATAATTAATTAAAAAGGGGTAAATATGGTTTTTAGGAATAGGAGTTTTATACAACCGCATACGCAAGTTCGTGTCCTACATGAAACTCACAACACGTGTAAGAAATGTGTCAAGGCCTGGGGAGTCATACCGATAACTCCACAACTTTAGGTGGGTCTACTAGATACTAGGTAAAACATAAGTTCTAACGTCAACGCATTCGTTGACTGTACCCGAGTCTCTCTCGGACGCGCACAGTTATAAAATCTAAAATAAAAAACAGGCAACTAAATAATAACTGAAATTTAAATAGTACAACAAGGCAAGGTATACTTGCCTGGCAAAAAGGCTGCGTAGTGCCAATATCCGGCTCCGGAAGTCACGTAGAATGATCCAATAGATCTTCGGGGTCAGCGTGCACAGGCATGAGAATCGGGGGTGACTGTTGCGTGTTGTCTGGCAAGGGTGACGGTACACGATGACGACGAGGACGAGGATAATGGTGATGAGATAATTAGGTTATGGTTAAGGCGATGATTAGGCCAATGCTGGTGGTTATATTGATGATAGGGGGTTATAATGGTGATGATGATAGAATAATGATAGAATTTACGATAATGGTGGTGACATGGATGATGACTGGGACGATGGTGAGGATGTAAATGATAATAGTGAAGGGGGTGGTGATGTGGTGATTGATGTAGATGATGGTGATGCTTATGGTAAAGATAATGGTGATGATCATGATGAGGGTTATATGATGGTGATGACGAGGATAATAATGTAAATGATAGGGTAATGCTGATGATGATGATGGGTGTTGATGATGATACGACGATGATTAAGGTGAGATGATGATGATAACGACGATGATAATGACGACAATGACGATAATAGTTAAGGTGATGGCGAAGACGATGATGGCGATGGTGATGGTGATGATGATGATGGGTGTTGATGTTTGATAATTATGTTAATAGCAATGGTGGTAGTGACTGAACTTCGGCCAGTGGGAGGTCCGGCCAGTGGGGGAGGTCCAGCCAGTCGAAGGAGGAGGAGGAGAGGACAGGAAGGTAAAAGATGAGGAGGAGGAGTGGAGTTTAGGCCAGTGGGGGAGGTACTGGTCGAGGTCAGGGAGGAGAGCATAGGTGGGCTCGGGTGGTAAAGTGCTGGTGGTGTGGTGGTATTACCGGTGGTGAAGTCGAGGAAAGGAAGTTCTCAGGGTGGAAGGAGATCGAGGGGGATGAGAGCAGGGAGAAGGCTCGGCTAGGTGGTGAAGATGGTGAAAATGGTGGCTCGTGATGGTTACTCTGGGGGAGATGAGGAGGAGGAAGGGAAGAGAGAAGATCCGGGGTGGTGGGGAGGTTCAGGGGGGAGGAAGTCGGAGAATACGCTGGTGACGGTGAGGATGCATACGTCGGGTTAAGGCAGGCCAGCGGTGGGTTCTCGTCGACGAGGAGACGGGGTTCACGACAGGTCTTCGGTTGAGGAAAAGTGCAGGCGGTAGGGTGCAGCGTTTAGTCAGCTCCGGTCGTCAACGGCTCGGTAGAAGAGTTTCAGGTGGAGGAGAACGGTGAGGGAGGCTGCTCAGGCGGGTTGGGTCGAGTGCGGGTGGTGACGGGGCTACGCCGGCGAGTACTCTGACGAATGGGAATGGCCGGGGAAGGTGCTGAACTTGGATGGGGGAGGGGATGAACAGTTGGGTCGGCTAGGTATAGGGATTAGGGATTTTGTGTGGAAGAAAAATTAGGAAAAAGATTATTTATACCTTTGGACTTTAGGTTGACCTAAAAAAGGGTTGACTTGGTCAACATCTCTTAGAATTGGGCCTTGGGCTTGTCATGGGGATGTTTAGAGGGCCATAATTGTATAGTTTAAATGCAAGGATAGGTTTAAAATAACAGGGCGATGTTTGCACGTTGCATATTCCAAAAATTATAGAAAAAAATTATGTGAAGGAAAAAATGAGTTTTTTTATGTATTGTACAATGGTGTGGACACCTTAATGCACTTTTACATAAAAGTGTCCAACAATTGGAAAATTGCACAAAGATAGAATTCGGATTTAAATTAATTAAAATTAGTGCGCAAGATGTTCTGAAATTAATTAGAAGTACATGGGGATAAAATTAGGTGGGACGCGAGTGTCATAGACGTAGAGGGCTCAGAGTAGAATATTATCAAAATATGGGTTGCACAAAATGGGTCAAGCTTGTGTCTCCAATTTTGTTTGGAACGCACAGGGGTATAAAGTTAAAATTATTTAGAATTAAAAAATAATATTTGCGATGAATGTTGTGCGACTAAAATATAGCACAAGAAAGCATAATTATAAGTTATACCAAGGTCAGAATGGTAGGCAAGCATGTCTAGGACAAAGTTGTAAAGTTTGTAGGAAGGCAATGACTAGTGAGGTGCTCCAATGATCGAAGCAACGGTAAGGTGCGCTACGTGATATAAATATTGCATAATTAAAATAAAATACCGTATTCTAATTCTATTTGGATTCTAATTAGACCTAATTTTAGGTGAGGGGGTTTACAGAAGAACTTTTTCTTGAAGAGCTCTTTAAAATATTCCCAAGTAAGTCATGGTACTGAGATCCTGGGGTCTGTCCTGAACCATGTCAAAGCAATATCGAACATCATGCACCCCGATGCCTCTATTTATAATCTCTCTAGAATCTGCGACAGCCGTTGGTTCTGTTCGATGTCTTTGATCTAATCATCAGCATAAATGATCCCTTTTATGCCTATAAGGTCCTTTGGCCCATCCTCTTGAAGTCTATGATGGTCCCCGGCCTCAGCTGCTGAGGGATAAACTAAGGTGGTACCGTCTGTGGATAGACTGTGGAAGCCCTCTCAACTGCTGCCAGCGTGATCTGATAAGCATTCTCCATGCTCTGTCGCAGGACCTCTGACTGACGTTGTTGTGCCTCCATCATCTGCTGAAAGAGCATGAATATTTGTATCTGATAGACTGCGGGTGGTGGGGGTGGAAGATCCCCTGAAACTGTCTGCGTTATCCTCTGCACCTAAGGTGGAGCACCTTTAAAAGCAGTTTCAATAACATAATCGAGCATATAAAACTGATAATAGAAATGAAATACAAGATCACTAAACATATGAATGAAATAAACACGGTAAACAGGTAAATATACGAGAATAGAGAAAAATAATATGAATATCTGCAATATAAAAAAATAAACTAAAATCTAACTAATGTGCCTCAGAATACAAGTTCATTATGTGATCGATTTAGGTTAAAAATGATCAATAAGGTAAGTCTATTACAACTATGGTATATAATCGGTATGTATACGATGAATAATAGGGCTTTGATCACATAATCTACTCCTACTCTCCCATCCCCAACTAATACTAATGGATCCAATCACGATACGTTACGAACATAAATCTGACCACTGAACACGAGCAGTGGGTGTACACGAATATAATCACACTGAACATGAGTAGTGTGTGTACACAAATAAGTATATTGAACACGAGTAGTGTGTGAATACGAAATATAAATCAATACCTAATGTACACGATAAAATACATGTACATGAGTACCCGCTAAACAAGGTAGAGGATAACATCTCTTGACAAGATCTATGTAGTACAAGTCCATGAAATTACTGTGTCGGAATTAAGTATACAGTTCTAGAACATGAAGTATATACACTATTATTAATTGAATACTAACAGAAAAATATACTCGCCTGAAGTCCTGAGCAAGGTGTGCCTCTCGATACCCAAGATGGTGTCACACAGACCTATAAATGGTATGTTGTATCAATACAAGGTTCTGGAATAAAAATAAGTTAAACTAATATAATTCTAAGTCATAAAGCCATTTCTAAGTCGAACCGACTATTTTTAGGTTGTAAGAGTCCAACTACCGGATACTAGGTTAAAATACTATGAAGCTAATCCACACTAGCTAATCTAAGATATTATGAGACACACAAAATATCGTAACGCAGGATACGCAAGTTTAATATATGAAATAGTAATTTATATATACATACAAGTCAATACATATAGTATCTTAACTAATTAATAAAATTTGGATACCTTGGCCTTGCACCAATACGTATCACACTACCTACACACTAATCTCGATACTCAAACCCAATACCTTGGTATCGACCCATTACCTTGACATTACCTTGGTATCACAAGGTAATTAAATCCTAGTGAATATAGCTAATATATATAGCTAACCCCCCATATACTAACTATGAAATATATAATATTCTAATACAATACATATACCTACTAACTTAATATTATAATACTTACTAGTACATAGATACTATGGTTTAAGAATCTAACTATCAATACACTACTACGCATCAACATATAGTACTAAGCTGACTATTAACATAATCAAGTATATCACTAACTATCTATTTATACTAACTACTAATTAATTACTACCTTAATACTAAACTAAACTGATACACTTAACTACTAACCATTAACTCATGCTAAACCATCTTAAACCAATACCTAACTGAGCTACTGAACTGTGCTGAAACTACCTAACTGATACACTGATACTGTACTGATACCCTCAATTGCTCTTGATGCAGTATTGCTTGCTATCTTCAGTTCTTGTTACTGATACACTCTGCTGAACTGTGCAATTGATCACTGCACAGTTGTGCTCGAGCTTCTCACTGCACATTATTGAGTTCAATGCTTGATGGATGGATGCACACTGAACTGCAGTGGCTTACTGCATCAGCAGTGCAGTTGGAGATTGCAACTGCTCTCTTGCGACATTGTACTCTGCAGTGAATGCACTGCTCACTCAGTTGCAAACTACTGCAGAATCCTGCTGACTGTACACTGGACTGAAACTGTATATGCAGTCTGCTGCTGTGCCGAGCAAACTGAAATATTGTTGTAGTTGATGCATGACTGACTAGATGCTGAAATATGCTGCTACACAATTTGCAGTGAAGGTTGATGCATTTGATGCTAAAGTTGAGACTTGTTGTTATGCTTCTCAATGCCTTTTGCACACAGTGCTACAGCAATGGACGCTACTTGTTGATGAACTGCTCACTACCCACACCCTCTCGATACTACCACATAACTCACAACACTCATAAACACTATAAGCACACACTCACACACACACACACACACACACACACACACAGATATATATATATATATATATATATATATATATATATATATATATATATATATATTTATATATATATATTTATATACACTCCTTCATCTATATACATATACAATCTCAAACATAAACACCTATACATATATATATATATATATATATATATATATATATATATATATATATATATATATATATATATATATATATATATATATATATATATATATATATATCACATATATACACAAATATACACATATAGATATAGCATTATATACATATACACATATATATATATATATATTCAACCACATATATATACATATAGATATATAGATATATACATCTACCCTATATACATAAACTCATATGCATATATAAACACAATTATATACTCATATATACAATATAATAAAAATACATTCTCATATATATATATACATATCATATAATATCTCATACATACATATATATATATACACACGCACACACACACACACACACACACATACACAAACACACATAGAATTAAAGGCAAAGAAACAAACACGTGGAGTGCACCGCACTTGTATCACACTCATTCTATGATACGCTTGTGATACGGCTACACCACACAACCAAACGTATCCCGAAGGACACGAGAAAGTCTAGAATACTAATTATAAATTATACAAACAATAATATAATTAACTACGTGTTCGTGGCAAGAAGTAACATGCACAAAATCCCGTATCGGAGAAAAACCCCAAAAAATAACCCGCATCGCCAAATTGACGAGATATGGCCTACACGTACCCAATTATAGATACGACACTAGTCACAAACAATTATTCATATGTCATATTGATCTATTTGACTAATTGACAAACACCACATGTGCCAAACTCAAAATTCCCCCAAAATTAACACAAAAACACACATAACTTCCACCATAAGTCTCCTATGAACCTAATTCCAATTACTATGGATAGCTTATGCATGTGAAATAATTTCTCATGGTTAAAACTCAAATTTATAGTCAAATAAAAGAAGAAAAAACTAAAATATACCTATTGGAAGATGGATTCCCAATGAAAATTCCTAAATATAGAATGTAGCCTCCTCCTTGTAGATCTTGGCCTCCTCCTTGTTAACCCTTGCTTTCTTCTTATAGATTCTTGTTGTAGTAGCCTCCAATAAAGAAAAGGAAAGGGATTTGGGAAGAAATTTATGAGGGAAATGGTAAGGGAATGAAGAAATTGGAAAGGGAGAAAAATTCTAGATCTAATGCAAATGAGAAATGAGAAGAGACTCTCTCTCTCTCTCCCCCCTCCCTCCTAATGTGGCCAGCCCTAGCCCCTCTCCCAAGATATTATAAAATATCTAATTTATCCCTTGGGACCTCTCATGAAGAAATTAATTAAGGAGGAAAGGTTCTAGTCTAATGGTTTCACTAATTAGTCCCTCCTCCTAATCCATGGGCCTAATTATTGGGCTCAATCTAGACTAAAATAAAATATTAGGTTCATGCATCTAATTTAATTTATTAGGTCCACTACACAAGTCCAAAATAATTTAGCATCTAATAATAAATAAATAATACACATGCACAATATTTAAATACAAGACTGCTAAAATTAAAATACTCATGTCAATTACCAAACTACCCTTAATTGAAAAAGTAAGGGTGACACTAAAAACCAAGGTATCCATCTAGAAATTGTTAGCTATGAGATATAGTATATATTATACTTGTATATTTTATTATATAGTATATTGTATATTGTATAGTACGCATCTTATGATAAGGTATAGTATTGATACCCTAGTATCCAAATATAACTAGTATAGCCTAGATAGGTAGTGTATAGACCTAATAACCTTGAGATAGACTCATATAACCTAAAATTAGCTAGTTTGACCAAGTTTGATTAGTTTGACCTAGAGTTGACATTGTTTGACTATTTTGACTTAGAATTGGCATAATGACCTAGAAATGGACTAGTTTAACTTGTTATTACTCCAAAACCTTGTATTGATATTACTTTCCATATTTAGGTCTTCGGACCATTTCAGATATGGGTTGATACTTTATCCCAGATTTCAGGCGAGTACATCTCTCTGTTAATTTTTATTTTATAATAGTGTATATATCGTATGTTCTAAAACTGTATACTTGTTTTTGATACATGGGTTATATGGACTGGTACTATATGGATCCTGTCAGGAGATGTTATATCTTACCATGTTCAGCAGGTACTCCTTCACATATATTTTATCGTGTGTATCGGATATTAATTTTAGTGTACTTCGAGTTCACACACTGCTCGTATTCAATGTGCCCATATTTGTGTTCGTAACGTATTGTGATTAGATCTATTAGTATTGGTTGGGGATGGGGGAGTAAGAGTTTGGTTATGTGATCAAAGCCCTCTCGTATTCATGTACATATCGATTATATATCACATATGTAATCGAGTTACCTTATTGTATTCGTGCTCATACACTACTCGTGTTCAGTATACTTATTTTCGTGTTCAACCCAAACCGATCACATAATGAACTTGTACTCTATGGCACATTAGTTAGTATATCTACTTTCATCACTTGCATCTATTCATATTGTCTGTTTTTTATTTTCCAGTATATTACCTGTTCACTCCAGTTTATTGTCATTTACTATTACTAGTTATCTTATATTCTTTTCTATTATTTATTATATATGCTCTATTATATTTTTGAAACTGCTTTCAGAGGTATCTACTTTGCTCCTTTTCTAATTGGATAATATTTCTCTATGATGGTTGTACTCTCCATTCTGAGATCTCAGAATGGTGCTATAGACATGACTACTCTTACCCTATAGACTTGAGGTGACTATTGTAGAGATTAATTAGTGTTCTTTCTTTCATATCTTGTCTAGTTTCTTTCTTATAGAATATTATTGATTATCCTTCTTGTTCGTAGATTATTATAATTGAGTACATGATAGTATTGGCTGTACTAGTATGATAGATAGATAAATAATAAAAACCTAGACAACGTTCTACCGCTGATGATGCGGTGTAGGCTGGATGTATCCATGTTCTCGTGCCCCTACATCAGGTGCGGGACATGACAAGCATCTATCAAGTGTTGTATTTTCTTTTTTAAGACATAACAATCCTTGGTAGGATAATGTACATATCGATGGTATAAGTAGTACTTCTAGTCATCTATTTTACCGGCCTCATTTGGCCGCTTGATGTCAGGCAACTGCAACTTATTGCTTTTTATCAAACATTCAAAAATGATATGGATATCGCACTTGTTAAAGGAATATTCTTCCTTAGGCCTGGAAGATTCTGGAGGCTTTTGTGTTTATGGAGAGGTGGGTCGCTTTGACATGATTATTGCTAAGGCCTCATTTCCTTTTTAATTATGATTATTTGCACTGTTGTTATTATTGGAGGGGCGTTTCCCTTCCGCATTGGTCATTTGTAACCCCAAATTATGTGTCACCTTCGTGTTACCTTCAACAGCTTCAGCCCCGATGATGAACGCTATCCAGTCTTGAAATTGAGTTAGACTCATCCATAGCCCTACTATAGGCAGTAGGTTCTCTTTGGAAGTATCAATAAATGCAGAGTCTGGAATATCGGGGGATAACTTCAGAGTTGTTTGCTTGAAATGTCCTATGAATTCACAAGCGAATTCCTTCTCCTTCTGTTTGATATAGATGAGCGAAGACATCATCATATCCATGCCTCCCTCATAGAATTATGAGAGAAAAAGATACTACATGTCATCAAACGAGGATATAAAGTTATCACATAAAATATGATACCAATCTTAAGCTATGCCGGCCAAGCATCCCACGAATAATCTGGTAAGGAGAGCATATTTTTTCTGCAGATAAACTATTATCATATTAAAATAATTAATATATTGGCTCGATGATGTCCTGCCTTCAAACAAGACTATCAATTGGGGCTTGGATTTAGAAGAGAATGGAATATTATCCCAATAAGGAGGATAAGGTTGTTTTACCCCCCATCTTGCGGAGTTTGTCTTTGTTCTTTAAAAAAATGACCTATGCACGCAACTTTTGGATAGATTTCGAGAGGATCTTCTGGTCGGAGTGGTGCAACTGACTGATAAGATCCTAGTTGAATAGTTATTATCACCGGCAGAGGTCCACTCCCAATATTGAGAGGATTAAGAGTTGACACTGCTGACTCTTGGTTTATGACTTTTTCTGGATTTGCGTTATCCTGCATATGTGTTATTTTAGGAGTAGGCTGTACAGGTATAAATGAAGCCATTTTGACAGGTATTGGTGTAGCAGAATGTTAGGCTGTCATCATTTGATGCATATTTTGCATCATAGTGTGCATGTTCTTGAGAGCGGCCTCTAATGAGTTGAGATATTATCCAGTGGATTCTGGTGGAGAAGCATCTTGTTCATCACCGACGGTGTAAATGCTAACATCCCTATGTACAATAGAGGGATTGGTAGAAAGAGCCGTATAGTTGGAGTCTATACTGTAAATTTTAGAATCGGGGAGATTGCTACCCCCAGCCTTAAATTTTAAGGAATGGGGATTCCCGTGATGAACGAGCTCCTGTCTTCAAGAATGAGTATTTTGGTATAGTCCTTCAAAGGAGTTAACGAGTTGATCAAATCTTCTCTGGCTGGGTGTTCTTGAAGAACTTCGTCTTCATTGTCTCCTGCCACGAAAAAGATGCAAAGCCATATATGCTAAAGTAAGGAGCAATTTGTCATCATATTCTTGGTTGTCAACTTGTTTTGTATGTCGAGGTTTAGGAGACATAGTGTATCTCAATCGGTCAAACACAGACCATTTTGCTGATGCACAATAATATTTGATTACAAGTATATGATAATTACAATGATGTTCATTAGGAAACACAGTTGTAAATTCAGAAGGGTCTCTCTCTTTACTCTTTTATGAAATAAGCTTACGTAAATTAAAAGAGGTAAGAGAAGAAGAGAAAGAGGGAAGACTCTGCCTCTTTACATGTGATCTATTGAATCTTCTATGCACATTTTTGGTCTTTTGTGTGTAGAGTGATGTGCTGGCTTCATTAGCGAGTGATTCGTTACATCTCGAGCTTTTGTCCTTCATGGACAAGAGAAAGTTGTCTCTAGCAGTGTCACGACCCGCACCCGGTTTAGAGGCACGAGTGCGTGGGTACGTCCAGCCTACGCCGCAGCATCGACGGTAGAACGCTGTCTAGGTCATGTAACTATCTAATCAAACTCACGTAAATACCCAACTCCATAAGGAGACGTGGATATCATAAAATTATGCTAGAAATACTCAATCACATAAACTAAGCACGATGAGAAATCAAAGCAAGCAAGAAATACAAGACAAGTCTAATGACAAAATAATCATACCTGCAATCATTAACTTCCAATCCCCAAGTGTGTCAGAAACCAGTCTACTAAGGTCACAGTCTGGAAAAATATTTTCCAGTCAGGAAGGAGCAAAGTACATCTCTAAATAGCAGTTCTTTATTAATGATATAAACTATGTAGCAGTTCTAGATGAAAATATACCAGATGCATGTATAGGTACGAGAAATGTACAATGAAAGAAATACTGGAAAATACTGTAAGTAACTGCAGGAAAAGAAACAATATGTCCATGAGCAAGAAACCTATGACTAAGTGTGTGAGTACTAGCTTTAACATGTGATCGGCTTGGGAACTTGATCAGGCTGGTTACATGTGATTAGCTATGATTCACGAAGGTCAGGCTAACCGTTGGTTAGCTATAATGCATGTATAGGTCAGGCTAATCACACGTAACAGCTATGAAGCATGGAGAGGGTCAGGCCGCACCCGACGTGAGATGTGGGGTGAGCTATGATGCATGAAAAGTTGGGTATGATCACATATCTACACTAAAGTACTCCCCAAACCCCCGACTGGTATAGTAGATCCAATCATGGTACGCTATGGCACGGGATTCCCTAGGGAGGTAGCAAATCTCCCCGGGTCTCAGTATATGTACATGCACAAGATATCAAGGAAACAAGTCTTATACAAGCTACACCATGAATAAGGAATAACATCTCATGACGAGATCCGTGTATACCAATCCGTGTAACCAATGTGTCAAGAACATGGATATTTACACTAGATACAGTGAACATAGGAGATATCATAAATTAGAAACTAATCAGAGAATGTACTCGCCTTGGGTCCTTAGCTGGTTAATTATTGATGTCCTGTTCCAGAGTATCCCCTGGGTAAACCAACAGTCCTATAAACATATCACAAGCAAAACCACATTTGCATCAGATGCTATACTAACACACAACAAAATACTAACTCAGGGGCTATGCCAGGTATGCTACTGGTCAACTAGGGTCATCTAGCAGACAGACATCTAAAACACATTACATATTTTTAATCATTAATACCTACCATATATATATATATATATATATATTTGCAATACAAATATGTATATACCAAATTGAATTTATACCATATATATATATCAATTAAACATACACTAAAAATATGCTAAGTATATATATAAAATACATGTATACACACATACCAATATGAAAATATATATATATATATATATATATATATATATATATATATATATATATATATATATATATATATATTTATACTGAAATACGTTTATATATTTATATACCAATACAAAATATATATATATACACATATATATATTTAAACCAAAATAATAATTATACTATATACATGTATAGTAATATACACGTAACACATTGAATACGTATATATATATATATATATAAATAGAGAAAATACAATACTATATACTAATACCAATTTAGTTTATACATATATACAAATTATATGTGTTGAAAGTATATACAAAACATATGTACATATATCAATATTACATATTAATATTTATTATTTAATACGTACACACAAAATATATATATTGAATACATATATATATATGTAGGAAGAAATACACGAACATATATGCATACACATATATACTAATTTGATTTAATACATACATATACAAATAAAAATACATACTTATACCTATTTATTAGTTATACTCATACATATACTTATACACTAATAATACACAACTAATACACACACCTATATGTATACGTATGCATATATAACCAATGAAGGAGGGAGAGGGAGAGGGAGAGCCTCACAGTTTCGTTAAAAGTGGCAGAAAATAGAAGCACCTGGCAGCTCCCACTGTTCTTCTAATCTTCCTTCATGATCCTCTCAGAGTCATCCTTAAAGCCATCCTCAGCTAGCAACACCTAGCCCATCTATCATAGTTGTGTGTGAGTCAGTACCGACTACACTGTCAGGGTAAAGCATCCCCCCCCCCATTTTAAAAATCCAAATCTTTCCTTGTTGCGCTGAAACTCAAGTTCCATGTTTGCCTGAACTGCATTCTCTGACCTTGTCACAATACTTGTACTGAGTGATCAATGACAAGATCCACAGGAACTAAAGGATTGATTTAATACGAGTCGCCACCAAGTTTGTTCATCGCGTCCCGCATGCACGCAAGATCAACCACAGCCGGAACACCAGTGAAATCCTGAAGGAGGACACGAGCCTGCTTGAATGGGATCTCGACCTGCTTGGGAGCAGTGTTCTCCCAGTCCAAGATCTTCTCCACGTCCTTGGATGTCACCTGGAACTCGTCGCAGTTCCGGATAGCCGACTCCAGTAGGATCCTTATCGAGTAAGGAAGCCGATCGATCCGGGGGTAGTAGCAGCCGAGCAGCAGGCCGGGGCGAGCTCGTCCGGAGAGATGTGGATAGATGGATGGATGGAGGTTTGCTGGTCGGAAAACTGAGCAGCGGGAGGGGGTTAGCCGCCGGGCTGGGCTGAGCAGGGAGGAATGGGGAGGCTCGGCAATGGAGGTGGCGCGGAGGAGTCGGCCTGGGTGGTTGGCCGCCGGGCGCGTCGAGGCAGCGCCGGCCGGGGTCTGACGGGTGGCGCAGTGGAGGTGTAGTGGCTGGAGCAGTGGCCGGCAGTAGAAGAGGGCCGCCGGACTGAGCAGCGGCCGCCGGGTGAACAGGAAGTCGGGTTGGCCGGAGTACAGGAGAGGGGTGAAATGGGTGAACAGTAGCTTCAAGTTCCCCCCTTCTCTAAATTTGAAAAATCAAATTAATGAAAAGGAGAAGAGGAGGAAGAAGAAGAAGAAAAGAGAAGGAGAAGGGAAGAAGGAAAAAGGAATTTGGTTTCCTACGTTGGAGAGGATGGGGGCTTGTGAGGAGGTGGGGAAACCTAGGTTTTTTCTAGGGATTAGGGTTTATGATGTGACAAGACATTATATAGGGAGAGAGGTTGTTGAAATGAAGGGTTGTGATTTACCCCCTTTAAATGAGGGGTCCAGATTGGACATGGAGAAATTTAATTCATGGGGGATGAGGGTGAGAGATTTAATTAAAATATTAATAGGGCTCCCTCATTGTTTTAGACAAATGAGGTGTTGACACAAAATGCCAATTTGCAAATTGACCCCCTTAAATTTGGGATATTTGCACAGACGCATGAAATGACGAAAAATTTGGCGGGCGATTCGGTGTCCGGTGTTTTGTAGGGTCAGGGGGCGCTGTAAGTTTGGTGTGGGCTCAAGTAGCAGGGCACTGGAATTAAATTAGGATTTTCAGAATTGGTTTAAATAGTATCCTCAATTTAATTAGAAATAAATGCAAGTTGTTTTCAAAAAATTAATTAGGAGTACATGGGGCCAAAATCAGGTCAGGTCATCAATACCAATAATGAAGAAGACTCAGAACAGAATATTATCCTAATTTGGGCCGCACGAAAAATAGGTCAAGATTGCCTCCAATTTCGATTGGAACGCACAACGATACAAAAATAAAAATTTTAAATAACGTCCGCGACGATTTTTGTGTGGCTAGGAATAATGCACAGAGAGCACAATTATAAGCTGCAAAAATAGCAGAATGGAAGGCGGGCATGTCTAGGGCACGATTGTGAAATTTGTTGGAAGACAGAAGTCAGGATACTGCTCCAAATATCGAAGCAAAGGCAATGCGCAATAATTAAATAAAATGCGGTAATTAATTATAAACTCCAAGAATTAATTCTAATTAAAACAATTAAATACAAAATTCCATAATTTGGACAGGTGTTCATCTACTGGGCTTCTAGGTCAAGTCTGCTGGCTCAAAACAAATGAACACTGTATATAATACTATATTTAATTACACGTCTCACATGATTATTTAAATAAAAATAAAAATATACTATCATGCAATTTACTTAATTGTAACTACCATAATATTAAATATTGTAAAAAGTCGAAAATACCCCTGTTTTCCGGAATGTGGTAGTGACAAGCAGTCATATGAACACGTACAGAATCAACATGTTGTGAAGAGATTGGTCCTACTTGGCACACTTTCTGTGGTGTAGGTAGAGTTGGCATAGTTTGCCTACGTGTATTTAATTTTGTACGAAGGTCTTGATGTGGCACACTAATAGTAGGTTTCTGACGAGTGGCACATAACTTTCCCTCCACTGTGCGCGTAATCATAATATTAGGAGAATAATTCTCCCTGACTAACAATTTATTTGTGCGCTTGTAGTCTTTCTTTTGTTGGCGTAAATTTTGGAGAAACTTTTTCTCTCTTTGAAGAGTGTATTTGTAGATAGATTGGTTTGGACAAAAGTGTCCATGACTTGCTTGGCCCGCATATTACAACCAATATGTGTAGGCTCAAAATCTTGGGTGTGGATCACCCTTTACTTGATATTGGGCGAGTTGCGTGATTTGTATCCCTTGTTTATTGCAAGGGAGTCATAAGCTTGGGTGTGGATCACCATTTGCTTGATATTGTACAAGTTGCACAAATTGTATCCCTTGTTTAATGCAAGAAAGTTGTCTACTAAATCATCGACCTGAGTCTGGTTGACAGAATTGACCAGGTAGTTTTCGTCAATCATAATATTTTTTTTCTTGTTGGCAGCAACTTCGGGGTATACATGACGAGGCTTGGGTACCCACACTTTGCGGGTTTTCCTCGACTTGAGTGCGGATGAGGGGTTAGCACTACCCCCAGAATAGAGCATTTTTTTGCATGCTTGTTGGTCGAACTTCACGACCAAGTTCTTCTACATCGATTTGAGCTATCACCTTCTTGTCAGTGGAGAAAGTCGTCCCTAGCAGAGTCGTCATCTTGTTTTCGAAGAAATATTTATACAAAACTTTTGTATTAGAAACTATTAAAAAGAAAGAAAAGTACAAAAGATCCTAAACAGGAATCTAAGTACAGTTGATTCTGGATAAGTATAGTTGTAGAGATTTGATATGCGAACGATCATTTTACTCCTTAGATCATACGACGACGAAGAAATGTAGAGAATATTGTGAACAACTTGGAGAGTTGAACAATAAGAAAGCTTTGGCAACAACAACATGAAAAGCTTCTATTTCTCTCCTTCGATTCTTGAATTTGAAAGACTTAAAAATTCTAGCCCATTTCTCTGTCTTTGTATCTGTCTCTATGTGTCCTCCTCTATGGATGTACCGATCTTGTATTTATAGAGTTTAGGAGCAGTTATGAGAATGTGCGCACACTTTGGATAATCTGCACTACTTTACCATTTTGCGTGCACATTTGGTGGACTAACACCCCACGTTCTGCATGAGTGGGTACGCAACTTGCTTCATATTTGACACGTAGCTTCCTATACAAGAAAAATATAGGTCATGGAGGAAAGTTATTTGTACACTTTTTACGAGAAGCATGGCATATAAGATACGCACTCATAACTACTCACTATCTGTTAGGATAGTGTGCGCACTTTAGAAGTGGTCTGGAGACTGGCACACTTTTGAGGAAGTAGCCATGATGGCGCATTTTTGAAGAAGTAGCCATGATGGCACACTTGATGAAATTGGCCGTAATGGTGCAATTTTGAGGAAGTAGCCATCATGGCGCACTTCTGATAAAATTGGCCGTGATGGTGCACTTTTTTAGAAGTTGGCACAACGGCATACTTTTTTAGAAGTTGGCACAACGACGCACTTTTGAAGAAATTGGCTCAGCGGCACACTTTTGAAGAAGTTGGCAAAACGGCATATTTTTGAAGAAATTGGCACATCCGCGTACTTTTGAAGAAGTTGGCTCAATAGCTAGGTCGCTAAACGACAACTTGGGTATGTGTGCCGCAGCCCAGTTGTAATGATAACTTCTGACTCTTCGATTTCTGTTTTAGCCTGTCATATTTGTCGTATTTAATGCTGGGGGGGAAGCAAACATCCAAAATGTACGCATGTCTGCAATGATGAAAGCAACTTGAAAGTGCGTCACTTTTTTGTTCTCTGAATAGTGCGTCACCCTTTGAAACAAGTAGAAAGTGTGTCATCCTCTAAATAGAGAGAAAGTGCGCCATCCTTCCTCTATTAAGTTTATTTGTAGAAAACTGTGCCATCTTCATAAGGCGCACTTTTTATACTTCTACAGTATTAAGCGTCAGATGTGACATCAGCATAATCATTACTTCTTGTCAGCGGAGCGCACCTAAGTGGCACAAAGCAACAAAAGTCGATGCGACAAAAGGGTCATGGGGCAAAATCCCTCAGCAAAACAATGCCTATGCGGCAGAAGGGTCATGCAACCAAATCCCTCAGTACAACAATGCCTATGCGGCAGGAGGGTCATGCGGCCAAACTTCTTTAGTGAAGAAGTATCTATGCGGCTGAAAGGGATGCGACAAAGTTCTCTAGTCATATCCTCCCCAACTACAGCTAGCAATGACCGTTACCAACGTACAAATGTTGTTGCACCAAAAGCGTACCCGTTTCTATATGACGTCAGGCATGACTAATTCCTGACCATAGACGCAAGACACGTGTCAAGTAGACCATGTCGTGAGTACACGTTTGACCGAATCTCGTGGACAATTATCTTAAAAGTAGCATGTGCCAAACACAGTTTTCATAAGCCAACCTCAGTTTTGATGCGACAGATGCTGAAAACAGTAATTTTTTAGACATGCGCACGCATGGCCATTTCAGTACAAATGGCTATAAATAACAGGGACATGTTCTTCCCAGGGGATCGAAGGCCATACATTCAAGAGACCAGTTGTTGTCTTTCATTTCAGTGAGCCTATATTTAGCAAAAAATTTCGTCAGTCGATCGTCAACGGAGTAAAAGAGTTAGCTACACAACTCAACCTCCATCGTCATACTTTTCCAGATCATTTGTACCTAGGAATTCGTTGTAATCTTCTTTGTACTTTTCAATGTTTTCTTGTTGCAATCAAGTTAGTAGATTTATTTTTGTAATGGAAACAAAAATAACGAGTCTACTGGGGACTTCCTTCTCCACCAACGAGAAGGTTGTGACGCAATCAGATGTGACAAAACTAGGTTCAACCTAGAAGATATTGGTCGTGCGATTTTGACCAATAAGCTTTCGGGAACATGCTTTCGGGGGATAGCTCAAGTCCCTCACAATGGTTGGCAAAGCCTAAGAAGACTCGCAGAACTTGGGTTGCCAAAACAAGTGTATCATACCCAAAGGATGCAGAGGATGCATCGGCCACTGCATAGCCAACCCATGCACTTCTTGTCTCTGCTACCGTAGCTGCGCATCAAGACGAAAAATTATCACAAAAGCGTCATTCGCACACTTCTGCTGAGAAAATGGAGGCTCATGCGGTAGTCACGCCCTACATTATGAAGGGTGTTAACATCCTGCCAACTGAACAATCGAGTGCTACGCATGGGAAAAGGAGTGCTCAGCACTTGGGTTCTGATAGAGAAAATACTATGATGCCAGCAACTCGAGTGTTGAAATCCCTTCCAAACCTACGCGCATTCACCGCATCATGCGACAGAACACTTCTGATAAGAACAGTCATAATTCTCGAACCATGCGCTCATAGCGAGGAGTGAAGAAGAAGTGTGCCACATCAAACCGCAGGCGCATAAGTTCCTACATGCGCCAACGATCATGAAGCTGGCCCAAGTGTTGTTCAACGGTTGTGCATCCAAGACAAAAAGAGAAATTCTGCCTTCGACGGGATCTCCCACAACACCAACCCCATGTGCTAGCCTTCTAGAGATGGGAACAACTTTGACTCTTTGTACTATGCGCCAATAAGCACTACAAGAAAATTAATTTTTTTTCCCAATGTTTTACAAACGTCGGGAAAAATGTCAAAAACGTTGACATATGTTAAGACGACGTTTTACCAACGTTTTCCATAAATGTCGTCGTTGCCCTAGTCGAAAATTTATGACATTTTAGATGACGGTCGGTAGAAGTAAAGCCGACGTTTGTTGCAACGTTTAATAAACGTTAGGAATTGTGCAATAATGGGTGACAATTTCCCAATATTTTAGAAAAAACGTCGAAAAATAAACTGTTTTTCCAACGTTTTGCAAAATGTTGGGATTTGCTTTCCCAATAATTTTTCAACATTTTAACAAAAATGTTGGTACAGATCAAGTCATTTAAAAAAATTAATATATAATTTGAATATATTTGCCATGGACTTGTATTCAACCAGCTTCCCAATGAGTAATTAAACCACTCCAATTAACATTATAAGTTCAACTTTATACAATTTACAAAGTAAACTTTTATTGATCAAAATACAACATTTTTAAATCCTGGAGATTTAAAAGCATGAGCAACAACCTACAGAGAGATGGCTCACTTGCAAGAGGCTGTGAAGTACCAGTATCCTATCGGATAATCACAAGTAATACTAGAAAATGATACAAAGATGTAATCACAAAACAGAAAAATCACTTTTGCTCTCTTTATCCGGGTTATATTATCTTTGAGAGTACAGATGATCTTCTGCATATTCATCTTCTGCATAATCTTCAACAAAGCCACTGGAATAAAAGAAAAGCTAGTTAGCGTGAATCATATTATCGTATATCATCACAATTCCATAAATAGTTCCTGACAAGCAATACAAAGTTGAGACAGCTGTAACTGATAGCTAGTCAAAGATTTGCTTACATTCAGTAGGGAAGAATTGTTTGGCTACACACAACATGACGTGCAATAGTAAAATGGAGGCAACCGTAATATCTCACCGTTTGCCAGTTAACTTATCAAAAAACCAAAACCTTGACGCTGATTGATGAGTTAGCTTCATCATTAGATCCTCCTACAACATACTGAACGTAGAAGTTAATCCCATTAGAACATCAAGATTTCTACCAATTCATGGTGTAGAAGAATTTTTTTTATACCAATCATGTACTCATAATCTTATCGTCGATGGCTATGGAGGAGTTATAGCCCTACGATTCCGGATCATACCCAAGAACTGAATTCTTATCCGTGTTACCGAGAAACTCTGGCACTTCTTCCCCCTAAAATTCAACAATATATCATTAAGGTGTCTACATGTAAAGATACAACAATCATGTTTCCAAGAAAATCTAACTCACCATCAAACAGAAGTTCTGTCTGCCTAATCAACTTCTTGCCCTGAAAAGAAATACAGACAAAATGCAGTTAAAATGGGACCCGTAAGCTATAGTCTAGAAAATACAAAGGATTGTTACACATCAATCGAAAGCAAGATCCAATGCAAACTACAAGCCCAAGATTGAGAAATTTTCCTTCGTGTCATAAACATGCATAACAATAAAAAACAGACATAAAACATATAATAACAGAAACTGAAAACTATAAACCAAGATGAGATCTTTTCTAATTTTATTTAATACCCATGTCATAAACAAGCAAAATAATCAATAATAACCAAAACCAAGTTGCCAAACCACTCCACCACCACCACCACCCAAAAGTAGTAAAATAACACAGATGCGAGACAATGTAAACTATAAACCAAGATGAGATCTTTTCTGATTTTAAGTTTTAACCAACACCCATGTCATAAACCATAATAATATTTCAAATTACACGGACACATGACAGGTCAAGGACATGGGGACATGGATAAGATACCTATTTTAGTGTGTCCCCAACAATAAACTAAAATGCTTATTGTCTAGAGAGAGAACAAACCAATTTTTACTAAAATGCACTCATTCCAAAAATCATGAACATGTCATGTCAGATGCATATCAAACACGTATCAGACAAACCACGGACACTACTATGACACACCTAGGACACAACTAAATATGTGCCACCGTGTCTTTGCAGCATAAGTTGTAGCTCTTCCAATTGATTGAAAGTCTACTTTGCTGAGAGTTAGTAATTTGCACTCTCCAACCGACTATTCCCCACATCTTTCTCCAACCCTCTTTCCCTTATTAATTATATATGCGCCATTCTGCACTTTATACATAAAACAACCTGAAAGCTATATATATGGACATACTTTCTCACATAAGCCTGACTCTTTGCTACATTCTCACATAAGCCTGACTTTTTCCTTTTGATTGAAAGTCCGGATTTATTTAAATTTGTTACACCATGAGGATCCTAAGTACACCATGAGGATCCTAAGTGCACCGTAGGAACGGAAGGTATGCAATTATGAAAGAGACTATTGTCAACAATATGAAGAATAAGAAGAATGAGAAGCTCCTCTTCAATTCTATATTGGAGAAGGTTTAGATAGCAAGTTACCGCCCAGGTCAGATTTCAACATTTCTGATGGATAAGTTATCGAGCCTGTAAACTAGGGTGGGTTCTCTCTTATCCATACAATGAGGAACAACATACTTTAAAGTGGCACCAAAAGGAGAAGAAAACAAACATAATAAAATACTAATTATATTCCTTCAAAAGAAAAATACCTGACAGTATCAGATGTTTGCAAAGCCAAAGCAGACAAAAAAGTTGAAATCCGAATGGCTTTATTCACTCTCTTATCCATACTATGAATATCATATGGTTTATTCTATATGGATACAGACAAAAAAAAAAACATGGTAAGAGCATCGCAGGAGCACAGAGTACACAATATTAACTATCATGGCACATCAGGTAGTATATATATAGTGTTATATCATTCTTCAAACAAGTCATAACAAAGTATTATATTATGAAAGGATCACCCTCATTTGGCTAAATGCAGTTAAATACATTCAGCCAGAACCATGAGCGATATTGTAAAAATTAGATTAACGGAGCTCATATACATATTGAACAGAATGTGGAAATGGATCAAAGTAAGTCATCTATAGTTGTAACAGAGCTCTCTAATCTTGATAAGAGTATCTAGAAAATAAAACAATCTAATTTGATACCAATACCATTACACCACTCAAATAGCATGCAGAAGGATTTAATAATAAAGTAGTTTTGAAAGCAACTCTACAGAACCAAAAGTATATGCATGCCTAACCTGTATAAAAATTGATTTAGTGATCCCATCTCCAAATCGAATCAGGACAACATAGAGTTCCCTATAGGAATTTTGACAACTTGGTGAAATTTTGGAACCTTAAGAAGGTATTATTGGCTTTCCTCCACCAACAAGTAGGTACTTCATGAACCTCTCCTGAGTGTTCACCAACCATGGAAGAGGCTATATATGGGTGTTTGAAATACAAACACTATGAAGACACCATCTACTCTGAATACTTAATATCTTAGTCAAGTTTAAGTGTTTATAGCTTCTTGATTGTTTGATTGTGTTTTTTTTATGCCACAAAAATTAAATATAAGAAAATTGTAAAACTAAGCAGCAGACTTTAGAATATGAATCAGAACTTCAATTTTTAAAACCATTTTTGACTTTTTTCATGAAACAATGATGTTAGGCTGATATAAAAAAATAAGACAGAAATTTGGAAGTTAGAAAACTATATTTGTGAATCTAGAAATAAAATTTAGCATTTAATCAAGAAACCAACCTTCGCAACCAAGTTTATGAGAAGTTTGTGAGTTAAAGTTTTCTATAATATGGCTTGGGGGAAATGTTTGAACTAATACTGAAAAGCCAATTCAAAAGGTGGAACCCGTCAAACAGTGAAGGTTAGCCAAAATTTTTGTGTGTCTTGTCTTCTTACCTAACAACTGAATCTTCATTATTCCTCGTCGGCTTTGACATTGTTGTCCTTTTGTCTTTGGGTTTGTGTCTCCCATCCTGTTAAGTAATTAATAAAGATGTGTTTGAGTTTAATTAGTTCCACAATAATAAAAGATGGTAAAGAGGAATGAATTGATTGATACTTGAGTTGGGCCTCTGATTAGACAAGTCTAATTTTTAGTGTTAAGGTGGTTCAAATGTTACATGCAATTTTTGAGATTCAGGCACAGTGGGATCAATAAGTCGATTCCTCTGAACCATTATGTGATTCAGAGACCAAGCAATATTTGCTGAGGTGGCAACAATGGCCACAAAGTTGCAACCAGCAAAACTAGATTCAAAATAAAAGCAATCCCATTAACAATTTGTAAATTATGTCTGAAAATTTCAATAGAAGAACGAATAAATCGAGTATCGAAGATCAAGCCTAACTTACATTTTAGCCTGATAAGTTTGAAATCAGTTATAAGTACTAGTATTTATTTTTGGTCGTGAGTCTACTTTAGAGTCCAGCCATCTTAAAATCTTAGATATACATCATGAGTAGCTTCTCAATATATTGGACTTTGTTGGGGAAAACCCATCAAAGTATCACACTTTCTTGCATGCCTGAGTGACAATAATCACATTAAAGTATTAAACCACCCTCGAATAAGTTGGCAAAACTCCGCTTCCAATGAAAATTAAATGGAGTTTTTCCATACTGCAGTCAATAACATATTTATCCAACTGTTTTAGTGGTCATGTTATTGATCATGATTTCTACGACAGGAGGAAAAATAAAGAACTTTATTAATAACAATGAATTAGATTGATCTCCATGACTGGTTGTTGCAGTCAATTAGAATTCAAATAATATGTCCGTACAAATCATGTCAGTCCAATGAACATTTGTACACAGAAAATGAATAGAAGTGTGAAAAAGAAAAAAGAAAAAAAAAAAAAGATAAGTACAATAGATCGAAATGGAGTAAATGAGATGGCATCTCACATATGTCAGAATATGTTTAAGGAATTTGGAATAATCCTGAAAATCTTGTCATTAAGGTTGGAGGAATGTAAAATCACTTTTTCCATCTTGTATGTTATGTCCTTACGATGAATCACTTGTGGCCTTTATGGTAAAATTTTGCTTTCTTATCGCTCCCTGATGGCGATAAAACTTTCATGTGGTAATCATATGATATTGATGTAAAGCTCGATTGAAAACTCAAACTAGTCTTTCAGATTCTTGTTATGGTCTTCAAGGAAGCTAAAAAATGGTTACAGAAGTAAGAAATATTCGTGAGGAACAATCACCTGACAGTATGGTTTAGTAGAAACTAAAAGGGGCATTCGAAATAGATCACAGACTAGCAGTGTTGTTACCAAAGTCAATATCATATCACCAACTTCATAAATGATTGTAGTAGAAACATTAAGCAATTGCAAGATGTGATGAAGTATGGGATCAGGTAGATTTCTTATCATGTTCGGACAATTTCTGAGGTATTCTTGATTCCATGGTTAGATCATGATCTCACGGGCATTTACACAAACAGTTAACATGCATCCTTTCTGATATCAAACAAAGACAATACGGAGTGATCGAACAGTCGCAGCCGTCAGTGCCCGCAGTGATCGAACAGTCCTCCTTCTTCCATGGGAACTCGAACACCCCCAGCTCAAACTGCGACAGCGGTGGCGGAGGACTGGATTGGCTTTCTCTGTGTCGGTGACCACAACGGCGGCGGAGTTGGGAGAGGAACTGGCGGTAGAACTTGGAGTAGCATAGTCTTTGAAGGGAGGACTGGATCTTCTAGTAGAGCTTGTAGGGGAAGATCTGACGAATTTGGAAGGAGGGGAGTGGAGAGGGAGGAGAGAAGAGTTTTGAGCTAGCTAAGGTTCGAGATAAAATTAGGTTTTCAAATAAATTTGTTTTTAAGGGATGAACTGTAACCCAAAAATGTCACGTTTAACAACAAACGACTTGTATTTGCAACATTTATTCAAGCGTCGGTATACTCCACATATTCGACATTTATTCAAGCGTCGGTAATTTCTCGACGTTTAAAAACAAAGGTTGGTTTTTCCCAACGTTTATTGAAGAACGTCGGCATGCCTTACATGACCTTTTTTTTTTATAAACGTCAGAAATAAAAAAGCGTTGGAAAAAACCAATTTTCTTATAGTGTCGTGCTAGTTCAAAGAAGTCTAGGGTAGTGCGAGCCATGCGTGCTCAAGCAACTGCTCAAACAATTGACCAATAGCATGCGCCATTAACTGTTATGCGCTATTGATGGAAAGTTGTATCGAACTGGCCCATGTGCTTAGCCTGCCTCTGCGCATGAAGTGTGTCAGTTCCAAAAGTCTTCCTGGAACAACTTGGACGTAGAGCATGTGCATAAACCAAGTCAGGGAGCAAAAACTGTATTAACAAACCCATGCGCCCAGTGTGACTGTGCGCATATGTAACCTCCGTATCCTGAAATTCGTGCTTCAATGTTGTTATTAGGTTAATTTGGGGCTATTGGGATTTTTTCCATAATTTTTGTTAATTAAAAACTAGTAATCCTAATTTTCTAGGACTTTCAAGAATTTATTTTAGGGACAAGTATATTTAAAAATATCCCAAACTTTTATTTTAGGTTCTAAATAATAAAATATATTTTCTAGAATTTTTTGGAAATTTTCTGATTATTTTTAGCATTTATTTTGAGTTAATTATAAAAACTGAATTAAAAACTATTTTCTGAAAAAAAAAACCCAAGAAGAAATTATTTCTGTCCAGTCAGCAAACAGTGGGCCCACCTGTCAGCCTCCCGCAGCAAACAGTGCCGGGCCCGCCTGTCAGTGACCGCGGGGCGGGCAGCGTTGGATGGCTGCCACATGTCAAGATCTGAGCCGCGACTGCTTTCTCTCTCCTCTATATATATATTAGTTTAAGTTTATTTCTAGGGTTTTTCTTCAGCCGAATTTTGGAGAATTGCCATCTAGGGTTCCTTCATCTTCCAGAAGCTATTGTGCATAGCTCCGGACTCCAAATGAGGCCTAATTTTTTGTGTTAGAAAGATATTGAGGTTAGCTTTCTGATTATATAATTTGTTTTACGAAATTATTATTATTAAATTCTGGAAAATTCGTAGAACACAGCATGTCCGAAAATAGACGTGTTTCGATGTTTTCGTGATTTCGGGAGAACCAGGAATCAGAATCACGAACCGTTTAAAGTTTCGGAAAGCTAATGTCGAGATCATTGACATATGTTTTTCCCAAAATTTATTTCGAAGTATTTTTATATTTTTAATTCTGTAGAACTTCTAGGGTAAAATTTAACCATCGGTGCACGATACGAAACTTGTATGTGCCATAATTTCCAAACGAATTTGAATTCGGACGAGCCATAAATTCCAGCATATTTTTGACGGTAAAATCTACAGGAATTCATGCATGAAAGTCAAGTTTGTGTCAGTTGACTTTTCGGTCAACAAATCGCCTCGATTTGCGTGCCATGAGTCTCGAGTCGATAAAATTCAATTCCTTTGGACAAAATTTAGACATTAACCTAAAAATCAGAACAATAAGATTAAAATAGAATTTTAGAGTAATTATTACAGAATTAAATAAATTAAAATAAATTATCTTTTGACATGGTAAGTTTGTAATACATAGGCTATTGGACTGTGACTTGGACTCTGATTCATACCAGCATCAGGACCCCAGGCGAGTACATTCTCTGACAGTTTCCATTATGTTGATTATCTCTATAATTTTTGTTGTATAGCGTACATGACTCTGACACTGTTCTTTACACGAGTTGGCATCATCGAGACCTGTCACGAGGAGTCGTGATTGGGATCCATCGTGCTAGCTGGGGGAAATGGGGAAGTATTAGTAGTTATGTGATCATACCCCAGCATTAGCTCACCCACATCTCACGTCGGTGCAGCCTTACCCTTACATGCCTCATCACTGTTACATTCCGGTTAGCCTGACCTGTTGGGGATGATCGCTAATCCATGTAATGAGTCATATAACCCAAGCCGATCACATGATATACTAATGTTTCACACACTTAGATGATTCTTGACATGCATCTTTAGTATATTGATCTAGCATCTCTACATGTTCTAGTTATTGATCTTGTACACACTTATATACCAGTTCATTGTTCTTGCGTGTACTTGGATTCCTATTTTATTGCTAGATGTACATTGATGATGACATGCTCCAGTACTTCATTATTCCAGTATTTCTCTATTCCAGTATTTCTTATTGTCAGTATTTCCTATCTGTCTTGTATTTCTTTACACTGTGTTATAGTTTTTGTCAATATGCATGGAACTGCTGTTAGAGGTGTATTTCGTTCCAATCCTGACTGGATATTTTTTCCAGACTTTGACTTAGAGGACTTGTTTCCGACTTACTTGGAGACTGGATGTTATTGATTGCAGGTTAGACTGTTTATTGTTGTTTAGACTTGTCTTGTATTTTATTTATTTTCTTCGATATCTCATCGTGCTCTAGTTTATGTGATTGAGTATATTCCATATTATATTATGATATCTGTGTCTCCTTATGGAGTTAGATATTCATGTGAGAGTGATTAGCTAGTATTGTGACCTAGACAGCGTTCTACCGCCGATGCTGCGGCGTAGGCTGGACGTACCCACGCTCTCGTGCCCCTATACCGGGTGCGGGTCGTGACAGCATAAAATGGGTCAGTTTCACATTAATGTCTTCCACAAACGATCTGGGTGCAGTCTCTACACACAAACTAGGCCAGGGAGCAAATACCTCGCCTAAACACCCATGCGCACGGTTTGGCCATGCGCATGAAACGGGTCTAAAGGTGAAATTTCCCTAAGATGAAGAGGAGTAGCCTTTTGCCTCGTGCTGCTCAACTTGGAGGCCTCTTTCTACAAAGAAGAACTCAAAAGCAAGTTTGTCCAACCCTCCAGTCTCGACCAGCGTACCGAGAAATCGGCCACGAAGCAAACAACCAACTGTACCTACAGAAGGAGTATTCCAAGGCACTCGCCTAAGGTCGAGGTCTTCATCTAAAGTGGCCAGACCACGGACTGGGGTAGTATTCTCTCGACACCCAAAGCAGCATTGCAATCAGGGGTTAGCACTCTTCATATGATCCATACCAACCCGACATTCCGTGGAAACAATTATTCTCAGAGAACTAACAATGATGTACCAAGGGATGGTGACCCTCGATAGGTCAACACAGCATCCAAAGCTGGGGGTAGCAATTTCCCTGATTCTGAGGATGATGCAATGATGTCGACTTTCCCTAAGGACAGTGCGCCTCAGGAATCAGAAGTAGAAAGTGAGGGGTCTACTGCCCCATCCACCTCTCCACATGTAATGCCGGTATATATGGCAGGAGACAACAACGAAGGGAGTAGTAGCGACCGCCAACTCCTCGATGCCCTAGAAGTAATAATGCATGGCATGAGGGCCTCGATAAAAACCTTAACCCAGGCGATACTGGATATCCGGATGAATATGGTCTTACCACAACCAAGGGCTACGGGACAAACAAGTTAAGATCCAGGGACCAATAAGGAGTCTACTACACCTGCTCCTGCCCCTCCAACTGTTGGCATCCCTCTCTTTCCAGTAATGCAGGGGACTTCACAAGCTACACCACGTTCCTCCGTCGACAGAGGATACTCAGGAGGCCATCCGGGAACTGCGAGCTCGTCTGGACTCTATGAACAACCGAGACAAGCTACACAAGCTCGGGATAAGACAACCTTATCCCCTTGAATGGAATAATATTTTCTTTCCACCGAAGTATAAACCCAAGCCTCTGATTCCATTCGATGGAAAGAAGTCACCCCGTCAGTTCATGAACTACTTTGAATCTATGACGGGATATCTACTACGAGACGATGCCTTACTCACTAAGCTATTTATCGGGTCCTTAACTGATGTGGCTTATGAGTGGTTATATAGCCTCCCAGACAATTGTATTGCATCATTCGACGACCTTCGATGACTCTTCCTTTCTCGGTTTTATATGGGCAGAATGGATATGACCATGTCATCCCTCATCGATACAGCTCAGAGGGAGAAAGAGCCTACACGTGCATACATAGAACACTTTAGGCATACAATATTGAAGTTGCCACTCGGTATCCCCGAATCTGTGATTATGGACACTTGCAGACAAAATCTGTTACCAGGAGTAAAGTTCTGTGTAGGCACGACCAAGTATGAGGATTGGTCAGCATTTATCACAGGCTCCGACCTTGCTAGAAAGAATGTGAAGGGCGCCCATCTGTGATGGATCCATATACCTGGTTCCGACGATCGTTGAAAAGCGTCACCAAAATAACATCTGCAAAGGTAAAGGGAATGAGGCCCTTACCGTCAACATATCCAAAGGCTCGTCATCATCTAAGCAAAAGTCGGCTGAAGAGTCAAGGCCGAAGGAAACTACCTCTTTCAATGTCGATGATGTGGTCAAAATTTTTAACATACTAATGAAGGGCAACAAACTTCGGCTGCCCGATATCAAACATCCCGAGGAGACAAACAAGGTCAATGACCCGAATTACTGCCTATTCCATCGATACGTCCACCATTCCACAAGAAATTGCTACATATTGAAGAGACGTATCCTGCAGCTGGTCGATATTAAGGCTATCTATCACTTTCCATTCCCGATATACGTATCAGTGCGTATACAGGTCACCTTGAGACTAGACCCATTTTCCAATGGTTATGATGCATGATTTATTTTGTGTGGATATGATTACTTGAAAGGATCCATGACCATCCCAACTATATATATACCTCTTTCTTCTCTCTCTTCCTTCATTCTCCACTTTTTATTCTCTTTCTTCTCCTTAGAGCTAGGCAAGTACATCTTGCCCAAATGGAGAAATATTTTATATTTTATTTCTTTAATTTTACTTACATATTATTAGTTTATAATGTATATATTATAATTCTCTACATCTTTAATGCTTGACATTTTCAGTTTTGATGGATATTTTGGAGTAGATCTAAATTTTAAAGTTAGAATTTTATAAAATTATATGGAAATAATCTCTAAAATATAGTATTACCAAAACCTAATTGTTCCATATGATAGAGATTTAAATTTCTTACGATTTTGACTTTTGTTTCACTTGATTTGAAGTTAAAATAAGAATTTTATGAAGAAAACAAGTTTGAAGCTTTTTCCATGATGAACTTGTGGTTCTGGGACGATAAAATTCATGCAGTAGGGAGACTAGTGGCAGCGATGCCATGCGGCACAAACTCCTTGTCGCAGCTCTTTTGCAGCATGCACATATCTTGTTATGCACATGACTATTTTTCCCATGCGCCAGTATATCCAGGGGTCAGTCTGTCTATGCGTCAGTTTGTCTATGCACTAGTATGTCCATGCGCCAGCTTGTCCATGCACAAGCTTGAGCTATGCACCTATTTGCTCATTTTGAGTTTGTTTGTTGATTTTGTAAAAATTTTCTTGATTTTTTGATTCCATTACTTGACCCCAATATATTAAAAGTGCTAAAGAACTTAGCGACCTACGGTGCCCAAGATTCTCATGTATAGTGACCAGTACCCGAACTGACAGAACTATGGGCATGACCCGACTATTTGTTAGACTATTGCCATGAGGCACCAACCGTGTACCTAACATGAGCAATGTGCTACAATGTGATAGAGTAATTCATGTAACTAACAGATTGACCTGGTATCCTGACTTGACTACTTGTATCTGTGTTGATACACCTACTACATACTAAGCGTATTACATGGCATGTTGATGTACCAAGGTGTCACTTGACCCTATATGACATGTGATATTATATGATCTCAATTTTTTCAACACATATATTATAGTTGGTCAGTAACCATAGTGTGGTTAGGACGATTGATGAATGTTGAATTACACTAGGATGAATCTGAATTGGGCCATTGGGCAGCAATATTGATTTGTACCTAGAGTACACGTACCAAGTACAACATCTAGGAGGAATGATCATGTGACCACGACATGAGGTTCCAATACATATTAGGGTTAACTAAGCAACTAAAATATATAGAGAATTGGGAGGAAACAGAATCCCGAGATCGTGCATGACAACCACCTCACGGATATTAGCTCTAGCATGCCCGACTAGCCACCACCGAATATTGTGTATCATCCATACAAGTGGGGTGTAGTATCTGGATACTACATGTACTATGCGTTATATGTTGATCCGTTTAGCATGGTGGCCTTACGAGGGACCGGTGCATACTCTACGTACAATACGTTATTATTATTGGATCAGCTAGCCTCGCTTGTACATAGCACGATCTTTTGATCCCTATTTTATGCATTATGTTACTGGGATAATCCAGACTTCGCATAGCAAGTCATAGGATTGTTTGGCCGATTCTTTAACTAAGCTTGATTGTGTTTGTATCATTTTGTTAGTAGTCTAGGGACATGGACTATCGTGGTACGGTAGTCCAACTCTTATCCTTATTTGGTTGTTGGGTTGAACTATTATGCTATGATGGGCTATGAACCGAAACTGTGACACAGAACCTCTAGCTTGACCTTGATAAGAGGATGTACTTTATCTTAGAGCGATATGACATTTTTTGTCCTTCTTTGGTGTAGGAATGTTGTATCACCTCGATGATGGGGTATACGCCTATGATTCTTGGCTCATGCATTACTTATGCATTTGATTTTTGTTTCTTCATTCGTGCTTCCTTGTGGTACTTTCTATTTAGGGTCTAACCCTACTGATTTTGCATTGCCAGGTTTAGAGCCAAAGCTCGAGGATCTAGCGTATCTTTCCTTGATTGATGGTGCACACCAGACGGATATCCGCTGAGGGATAAGAGTAGGTTTCTTCTTTGTCATATCTTGATTCCATAGAGTCGATAGTCGTCCCCCAAATGTGATGCCATGTGAACCTAAGTTGCGCTCACACAAGGCAAGAACGTGAAATGATAAAAATCTTTTGAACACAAGTTAGAAACACATTCACAAAGAGTTGAGCATAGATTATAGGAAGAAACATAATTTTCATTGATAATTCAGATTAATTTACATATAGTTTATATTTAATACGCCTCTTGGCTACGTTGATTGCATTACAAAAGAAAACTCAAAGGCAGGGCACTCCATCTGTTACTGCCATATTTCAAGATGGTGGTATTTTGGTCATTTAGTTATTATTTAGTGATTAAATATTTATACTATGTGCTACTAATTAATTATATTGAGTTGTACTATTTAATTATTTGTTTATGGACTAGCCTATGTTTATTGGACTTGTTATTAGTGGACACATTGAGCCCAACATTAGACTAGGCCCATTAGACCTTTTCCTTAATTAATTAAGGAAATTAGATTAATTTACATTAGTTTATAGACTTTCCAATATAGTCCTTCATAATTATTCCTACTAATTAACTAGTGGGGGTACAGTGGAAAATTGTTGTTGCTTGGAAAAGGGGAAAGAGGGGGCGGACCACCTATAGGGGGGGTTATCAATCTCTCTCCTCTTTATTTTATTTTATTCTAGATCCCAAATTTAGTTCATCATCAATTCACTTTATCCCTTCACCAAATTTAACCTAATTACTCGTATTCCCTCTCAATTTTATCATCTAAGAAGCATTGGAGCTTGGATTGCAAGGAGCACTTGGAGGAGGAGGAATTGACAAGAAGAATTGTGTCTTAATTGTGTCTATTGAGCATTTTATTGGGAATCCATATCCTAATAGGTAAATTCTGATCCACTCCTTAATTTAGACTCTAATTCATGCATTTAACCATTAGGAATTATCTCTTGGCTTAGGACTACCCATAGGATCAAGAACTAGGTTCATATGACTTGTATTATGAATTCTACATGGTAATTTGTATCCAATTAGTGAGAATTCCAAGATTGACACATCAAGTGTGTGTCATGAGACCAAATAGATCTAATTAGACTTAGATCAGGGTTGTAGGACTAGATACGTGTCCATAATTTGACACAAGTAGAGCGTATCATAATATTTTGTGATACTGTGTGATATAGGGCTCATTTTTGGGAGATTTATGTAAATGCTTTTCAATCCCTATTGTAACAAGTTGCATTAGTTATGAAATATTATATTTGATATGTAGGAATATTTACTATGGTGTATTATGAGTTTTGACTCTCATTTGGGTACGTATCATAGAGTATCTTGCAAATGCACTACAAGTATTTGGTTTATGTCTTTATTGTGTTATATATATATATATATATATATATATATATATATATATATATATATATATATATATATATATATATACATTGCTGTTAGATGTGTTGGTTTGCTCGAGTGGGGACTGTGTTCAGTCCAGTAAAGTATGGGGACTGTGATGGCTCGGGTGGAAGGGAGTTTGTATAATACATCAATAACAGTAGTGAAGCTTTGGGGGCAGTGTTGTGTATAACTAGTTAGATGGAGCTAGGGTCGGCTAAGTGCAGGTTATGGAGTGGTGGGAAAGGGGCAGCAGTCTTAGCTCGTGCACTGGTTTATGGAGCTTGTGAGTGCTTGTGTGAGAGAATTAGTGTGTTTAGTGTGGGTTTTGGGTAAGCAGTTATAAGGGAGTGAGATCGTGTGTGTGTGTGTGTGTATGTGTGTGTGTGCATTTATGTGAACTTGGTGCACACCAACACCTGAAGCAATCAACAGAAACAATGGGAGCAAGGGGCAAATGTAGCAGCACCTGAATTAGGCAGCAACAAGATGTGTGTGCAGGTATATGTATATGTTGGATTGTGTGTGTGTTTGTGGTGCACAAGACGGGTAGCACAGCAGCATTATTAGTAAGGAAAAAAGCAGAAGCAGGAATGTGCACTACTGTGACCGAGAGGTGCTGCTGAATGCAGGGCATGCAACTGCAATCATATGATGGGGGTTATCCAGTACAAGTAGGGGAATTCAAGAGATGCAGAGTGTATACACTTGGCCTCCAGGCAGTAGCACTATGAACTTGGTGCACTGTCATGTTGTAGTGCACAAAGAGAACCGTAGATAGTTGATGTGCAGTATATGTATTATGAGTGTGAGTATGAGATTTGGACTGAGAGTGGTAATTGTGGATGTGCCAGGTCTGAACAGAGACTTGGGCATATGTGGACAGTTGATTGATACCAAGTGTATCAGTAGATAACTGTGAGGGTATGCCAGTGGGTGTCCTAGTATAAAACCTAGAATGAGGGGGTACCATGTACCAGTACCAAAGTAAGATTTAGGCATGGGTTACTGTGTAGGATTTGGGGAGTATTAAGTAAGGTCATATTAGTATCAATAAAGGAATATTGGTATCATGTGATACTTAGTTTAGTATCTTGAGTGTGCATTAAGTATAAATAAGTGGGTATCATCTAGTACTAGAGTATCTTGGTGTAGTGCCAAGTTATTATAAGTTGGGGATTAGTGGTGAGTATCAGTTAGGTATCAATACTAGTTAAGAGGGATTAATACCTATAGTTTAAGTTAGTTAGTATATAGTGCTAAGTATAGATAGGTACCCATGATACCAAGTTGTAACTAGATATTGTAAATATAAGTTAAGGTATTACTTGTAGTGCCCCACTCCGCGTTGGCACTATGTACAAGAGATATCAGTTTGCTGATTCAAAAAGAAAACCTTCTTGGAGAGCTCATTATTGAACCAGAAGATGACTGATCTAGGTGAGTGGGCAGAACTTTATTCTATGATTCTTGCATGCCTTAATAATGAATCTGAGTTTTTGCAATGCTTGTTTGCTTAATAAGTTAACGTTCGCATGAGAAAGATAGAACGAGAACTACATGCTTAACTAGAGAACTTGTATGCTTGTCATAAAGAGATTGAACCATTGCCATGATAGTTAAAGAATAGAATGTTGCATGCTTAGTTACACGGACACCGCTATCGAACGAAACATTGCCATGCTAATAAACAAGAGTAAAAGAATGTTCATATATTTCTATCGTATGCTAAACAATAGTAGAACTGTATGCTTAGCCATAAGAGATAGATAAATTGTGCCACGTTTTGCTTGTCATTGATGCATAAAAGATAGAACGGTTTGAAATGCTTAAACGATATCAGAGAGATGGCGGTCAGTCTACATAAAGATAGAGATAGAGATGGTCGCCTATCCGCATGCAATTGGCCAAGGGCGCATGTGCAAATTCAGTCATGCGTCCAACAGGGTTGGCCGCATGCTGACTCGAGACAAAAAGTCTAGGCCGCATAGCACTTCGTACAGAGATAGAAGGGAAGAGATTGACTATATGATTGTTTATTGAACTGCTGCATAGTAAGAGTTTATATGATAGAGTTGTATATCATGCATTGGTCTTTAAACAACTTGTGCACAAGGGTAATCTCATGAACGATTCCTGGGGCACTGGGGATCGTTCACCCTAGGGGGATCAGAGGAACACCCTGAGGCAATAAAGTCCTCGCGATCAGGAGGATGTTCATGTCTATATAGCATGGGTTTACCATGGACCATCATGTAGTTAGGTCGCATGCTAGGTTAGCCTTCTTGCATATCTAACTTTTTGATGCAGAGACGAACAGGGAATAGAACATATATGCTTATTTATATTGTTGCTAACTTGTATGCCTACTACAGGGATAACCGTTAGGCGAAAGGGTAAGAATCACTGAATAAGTGATATTCATGCTATCTAACATGCTCTCTTGTATTAAATATTTCATAGAGAAGTCTTATTTTTTGTATATGCTTCTATCTCATGCCCACGATAAGATGTTAATTTATGATTAGAGAAAGAGAGAGATGCTAAGAAGATAGTCCACTAGATGCATTCTAGAGTCTTTAGAGAATGAATATGACTAACGAGATACGCTGCGCACCAGAGATAGTAATTGATCTTGCATATCGTGCATGAACTGCTTGCCTTACCTGCTTGCCTATATATCGAACATGAACTCTGATTTCAAAGATATTTCTAAAAGAAGTAATATGACTTCGTTCCTGTACTCCATAAAATAAACCTAGGTAAAACTAGAAAGATCACTAGTAATGTAATATTTTATAACATAATTAGTTAGTATTAGTTTTAGTGAATGTTGCTTATGTTCGTTGATTTTATACTCACCAGTACATTCTCCAAAGTGCTAACCCACCAACAGTTTTTGCCTGTTCGCAGGTGTTGGATCGTCCGAGGAAGCGATAACCGAGCCTCATCCCCTGGACCCGAAAATCTAGAGTCGATGCCTTGAGCCGTATCGAGATTGCTTTGAGATGCTTTTGTATAAAGGGATATAATGTATGGAACGATGTCATTGTAATCGAGATTAAGAGAGCTTGAGCGTACTGTAATCTCGGCCAAACGTCGCTTGTAACACATCTTGATTATCAATAAAGAGCTTATTTTCTTATGCTATTGTCTTCTTTACTTTTCTGCAATATTGTACCTCTGCTCCCGTCTTGAATATCTTACTTGCCCTTGTTCAAGCTTTGGCCTTGTGCAAGCGCAGCTTAGGCGTAGACGGCATTACGCCTAAGCAAGGACGATCGGTCCCGCAAGGACCCAAGCAAGAACGAATGGTCCCATGCGGGATCGGGGCGTGACATTACTAGTACATAAGGTAATGACCCTTGTACAACCAAGTATCTGCTAGTATTGACTAGTAATCATCCTAAAAGCTAGGCTTAGAATTAGAAACCTAGATGAAGCATAGTATTGACCTAGAAAGCATATAGTAATGCATTTTAGCTCCTTTATCACTTCATTACACCAAGTAACATGATATTCCTATATAGGTGTGTGTGACACCAGCTCGGATATCGAGATATACCATTCGCTCAGGACCACAGACGAGTACATTCTCTGATAGTTTTCTTATTTTATAGCCTCTTTATTTCATGTTTTTACTATTGAGATATTTGATTCTTGACACGATGGTTTCACGGACTGGTATACGTGGATCTTGGTCAAGAGATATTATTGTCATGGCTACTTAGTGATAGTCATGCCGTGCTTTATGATTACTGAGTGATTAGCATGATATCTTAGTGATTATATAGACCGTGATCAAAGTGCATGATATTATAGACCGTGCAGTGTGATATACGTATTATAAAGTGTCATAATTTGGATCCCTGTACTAGTCGGGGGTTGAAAAAGTATTAGTGGATATGTGATAATACCTTATATCCCGTGATTTAGTGTAGCCCGTGATAGTTAGCAGATCATGCAACTCACGCGTAATCACGCTAGCTCACCTTTTATATATAACCCGTGTTAGGCCCAAGCCGATCATATTATCTTACTAATATTTTAAGGCACATTTATATACATTTTTTCTTTTATTCCAGTTTATTACAGTATTGTTCCTCACCATATTATTCTCAATTCTTGCCATTATTTACCATGATGCTTCTTTTCGTGATATATGCTAGTTCAGTTACTTTCATCATTTATTTTTATTGCTATTGTTGTTTCATAGTTTCTATCAATTATTGGAACTGCTATTTGGATTGTACTTCACTCCAATCATGACTGGATCTATTTTTCTGATGATTCATTTGAGGACTGGTATCCTGCGCACTACGGGCCACAGGATGGCGAGCGAACTGAGTTATCACCCGTAGAGCCTGTTGACTTAGTACCAGAAGTTGATGGGGGCATAGCTAGATTATTTATGGTATTATATATTTTAGTTAGACACTTTGGCATTGCATTATTATTTGAAGACTTGTATTGAGATTAGACTTGGACTTATGATGTATTGTGACATTATTTATTTCCATCTATTCCATATCGTGCCATATCATCCTCTAGTTTGTTATTGTGATTGAGTATTGTTTACTATTATCATATTGTCCTCCATTTGGGAGTTGAGATATCTTGACAAGTATATTGTATATATTGTGTGAGATGTTTAGATAGTATTGTTGACCTAAACAGCGTTCTACTGCCGATGCTGCGACGTAGGTTGGGCGTGCCCATGTACTCGTGCCCTTACACCGAGTGCGGGTTGTGACACCATCAGATAATCTTCGTTGTCACATACATTACGCCCTTATATAGGTTAAAAATCCATGCCTCAAAAATGAACTGGCTTCAACTATACTTCAAAATAGAAGAGATTTCAACGCCTCCTCGCCTTCCTGCTAGGGTTGTGCACTCCTGTGTGGGTCAACACCTGAGGGGTTGGGGGATCAGTACACATGGGAATGCACTAGTGAGCGGGACGAACCCACTCGCCTAAAATGACATTGCTTTTTAAAGGTAATCATGTATTGAAGTGGTATTGCCATTAAGAACTAGAGTGAATTCATTTCATATCAATTTTATATTTTTAGAGGAAACACTAACATAGAAACCATATAGCCCATCGTTTTTATATTAATCGATGTGCCCCTTTCCTGCACTGAACACAATAATACTTACCACCTGCATAGGATAATAAGTTAAGCATATATTCTATCGATATGCGGTCATTGGTGTGATCGACACCATAGGGACTTATCCAACGGCCTTGCGGCGTGTCCTATCAGCCCTGGTTGCAAGCCCCGCTGAAGGTCCTACAATGCATCGTGTCGAGCACGATCAAATATTTCCCCTAGGTCAATTCATTTATAGTACCACGAATACTATTTTAAGAAAATACCAAACCTTGTACACAAGTTATCCAAGACCATGCGAATGCGTGAACAGTTAAACTATCAAATAATTCTTGATATAAAACAGAAATAAGCACAGTAGCTCTATACTTATGAACGGTTCATATTTTCTCAAAGCTGTGTTCCAATTTTGGTGACCGTGGGTCCAAACTCTTCAAGGCACCAGGCCGTAACCAATGTCTTAGATGATGCACTCCATCAAGCAGTTTTTTTTATTTTGAACCAAAACTGCTCGCTTCGTGAAGCTCGTGTTATAGATCATGTGCATATATATGTACTAAGTAGACTACAATTATCCAAGTTTCTTTCTTAGTGGTTGGCATACATTGTGGCTATGGATTCCTAGGCGTTCAGCCAGGCATCATCGATTGAACGTTTGAAACATTAAGGATAGTTCGCATGGAGAAGTAGGAAAGAAGGGTTCGAACCACCCACCGATTGAAAATGCGCTGAAAGATGGAGTTCCGCCTAGCGAGGATCAAGCGTCAATTACACGATCCTGTAATAACACGAGCATCGACTTAGAATCCTTTCTCCTATCCTTTCTCTCGAAAATCCACAAATAATGAATGCTCAAAGCGAGAAATCAAACAATGAAAACCAAGTCATCGAAAGCAACACCAAAGCGAAATCAAGAAAACCAAGCAACAAAACATGAAAACTATTGGACTCATTTCAATAGAAGCCTATTCACGAGTTGGAAGGGTTTCGTGATGATTAGATGCCAAAAAACTAAAAGATACTAAGCTATGACTCAAATAGACTAGCCACAAGCCCATTATATAGTGTGCATCCTGGTTGGATCAAGATTTAAAGCATTACATAATATACCACTAAGAAAAAGTTCTGTCCCGAAACTTAAGAATAAGGTCTTACCTTCGATTGAATAAACAATAAAGGGTACTTCATCTTCATAACCGACTCCATCTCCCACGTTGATTCTTCAACCAAATGGTTCTTCCACAACACGTGAACCAAGGACATCGATCGGTTCTGTAGCACTTTTTCTTGCGATCTAAGATCTGCACAGGTTCCTCTGAGTATGATAAGTCCATGCGCAGCTCTAACTAGTCGAAACTAACCATGTGACTTGGATCATGCACGTACTTCCAAAGTTAAGAAACATGGAAGACGTTGTGCACTTCAGCCAAGACAGGGGGTAGCTGTCATGCCCCAGTCCCAAAGTACACGGGACCAGGCCACGTGGCATTGGCCAGCTGACACGTCTCCGAGGATATCCCAATTTAATGGATCCTAGCGAAGCGTGCTGCGCTGTCCTAAAACTAACAAGCCTAATACTATCATACAACAGGCAATGTCTAATCTCATCCACAATACAACAAGAAATGCTGAAATAAATACTGGAAAATAAGTGAAGAGTTTGAAATGTCATAGTACAAGCCAGATATGTCCGATGGGAACAAACCCACTATAAATAATGAATAAGAGTACTGAAGACAAAATAAAGAGGGTACGACTAGAGCATCAGCTATCTAGATAAGGAGGCTCCAGTCCTAGGTAGAAGGCCTACCAGGTGATCAAGGAAACTCTGACGGTAGCACCTCTAGCTCCTCCTCGGAAGCGTACCTCATCTCCAATCCAGGTCCGTACACAGTAGGATAATATGCCTCGTCCAAATCTGGAAGAGAACCAGGTCCTCAGAGGGACGTAACAAGATACAAAAATGCATGCCATATATAATACTGAATAAAATAAAGGGGGTGTGCTAACCATCTAAGTGAATGCAATATGAGGACAACCTTGGTACGTATGGGTAGGTGTAGGCATAACGTCCAAACTCCGAAGAGCATGGTATCTGTCCATGTAACGTCCATCATTCCGAAGAATGAGGTATCTGCAAGTATATATACATCCGTATCGCTCCGAAGAATGCGGTATCTAAATAAAGGAAGTCATCTGATCCGTAGCTCCTCTGGATACTACGGAGTCCAATGTGTGTATCCTATACGCCTATCAGTTGTCCTTCCCGCCTAATACGGATATACAAGTCGAATACACGATGTGAATATCCCGTAACTATATGCCAAGTCTCATCTAACTAGATCACCCTAAATTACGTATTAAACCGTGATGCATGTTGTACGCACCATAGCTAGTCGGGTACGCGGACCCGCATCCCAACATAAATTTGCCATCGTAATACGTGTACAAGTGTCACGGTCTAGGAAGATATATATATATATATATATTCAGCTTTTATATCACCGTGTCAAGCTAAAATGTTGTTAGTGAGTATACTTATTTTTATACATGTGCGTTGTCTCATGTAGGAATATGAGCCTTTATGCAGGAATATGAACCTATGGCTCATATTTCGTTTACCATATATATGTATATATATATATATTAAAATATTACTTGGCAACCTGGCTCTAATACTACTATGTTGGGAACAAAACGCTGAAACCGTTTCCCATACCGAGAGACATGATAAGGACCAAATAAAAAAATGCACAAACCAATCATGCCAAATCAAAATAAAAGCTATGAAGAGAGTGATGAGATATCTCAAGAGGACATAAAAGTATGCACTACACTACAATGGTTATCCGACAGTGGTGGAAGGCTTCAGTGATGCAAGTTGGTATTCAGAAGTAGAGAGTTAAAGGTCCATAGAGGGATACGTCTTCTCCATGGATGGAGCATCTATATCATGGAAGTCGAAGAAACATATAATGCTCTCTTATTCCTCGATGGAATCTGAGTTCTATGCACTGGCGGCTGTAGCAGATGAAGCAGAGTGGATTCGGGATCTCATGTATGATCTTCCAGTGGTGGGTGCGCTAATTTTGGCGGTACCAATTTACTGCGACAACCAAGCGACTGCAGCGGTGGCATCAAATAATCTCTTCAATGGTAAGAAGTATACTGTACGACTGAGGCACAGGGTAGTGAATAATTTTATCAAGGCCGGAGTCATTGTCGTGATTGATGTTCGAAGCCAGGAAAATCTGGCCGATTCGTTCACCAAAGGTCTTAAGTGCCAGCTGGTCGAGGATACAACAATCAAGATGGGCTTGTAGACATTATGATATTGTGTCTTTGTAATCCTACCATTTAGTTTTATGCTATTAGTTTAAAGGGAAATCTACTAGGCATCTAGCTATTGGTTCAAGGGAGGATCATTGACTGAGAGAATATTAGGAACAGTAGGTAGTCCTTTAAGATATTAAGGGGTTACGGACCCAGAACCACTGTTGTCTACTAATTGTTCTTTTGTATAGAAAAAGTCATATGGGAGAAAGGCTTAGATGCCTTAATGAGTTATCAGGCATTTTGAATGTCTGGTGTGCTTAACAGGAAGCACGGTAGTGCAGTACTACAAAGGAGCGTAAGGTTTTCATGCTACAGTGGGTGACACCACCAAGAGATTTCTCGGTAAGGGTAATGCCTCGGCTTTGCGAGCCATGCCATAGCGGCGTAACACCGCACATAGGCAGGTAGCCTAATACTGTAGAATGAAGAGTGTAGGTAGCACTACAAAGAGGTCAGTGTCCTCATGTTACAGTGGTGTGATACCACAAAGGTAAAAGATATAAATCATCTGCTATGCGATCCATGTCATAGCGGCATAATACAGTAAGGAAGCGCAAGCCTTCATGCTGGGTAGTTTGGCACTACAAAGAGGCTGGGACCTCATGCTATAGTGGCATGACACTACGATGAGGTGTAGGCTCGGCTCTAGGCCATGTCATAGCGGAGTAGCACCGTAAGGAAGCTCGAGGCTTCATGCCAAGGACTCTTTAAAAGAACTCACCTAGAGTGTATGGAAAGAGATATAGGCCGTCTCTTGAGAGAAAACTTCTAAATGTCCAAAATACATACACCGAAACCAGACGTGCACAGAGTCTTTAATGTGCAAGCAGAATCACGACTGATGTCATTGTGTTAGTGGAAAGAATTGCAGCTATGGTACATAATTCAAGGCTTAGTCCATTCTTGTATCATACTGATGTTCGACCTATGCGGAAAGATTCAAGTCGAAGCGACATCTATCCTAATGCATGATGGGCAGTCACTGTAGGGAACGCTCAACCCATATATTAAGATATGTGGATGATTGTTGGTGGTTTTGCCTTTGGACTAGTAAAGATAGTCCCATATTGGCTACACCACCAAGTGGGTATCTTAATATAATATTTTGTATGTGTTAAGGTATGCACATGGAGTGTGGTGGAGCACATGGGTGCCATATGGGGGTATTTTATTAGGAAAAATAATAATTAACTCCTCAATGAAAGCTTTTAAGTTTTTTGTCATACTCTTGGATATTATTTAATAGGAGCTAAGCCCTAAAGGGGCTTAGCGACTCGGACTCGGGATCAAGGGCACAAAGTGGCGCTTTATTGGCGCACTTAGCACGTCAGCATCGTCGCAAGGCGCTCGTGCGCTCGTTTTATGAGCGAGTTTTATGCTCGGGTTGCATGCGCGTGTTGCATGAGCGAGTGCTGAACGGGCGCTGGACGGGCGCTGAGCGGACTATGCATTGGGCTATGCATTAGGGCTGCGATTGTGGGATATCAATCTTGTATATTGGCTTTTTAGTCCCATATCGGAAAGAAGAGTAGGATGGGGTTCCATCCTTCCCTATATAAAGAGCCCTCTAGCCTCCTTTTAAGACACACCAAAAAGTAGAGAAAGAGGAGTCCAAAGGAGTCCGTTCGAGTCAGACAAAGAGGTGAGTACTAGCATTCCAGAAGTTCTCTTGTGAACTTGCTGGCTCCTGCGAGCAGATCGTCGATTGAGAATGAATCTTGCTTTGAGCAACGGTGGTCTTCACCACTTCAGCAAGAATAATTTTTTATTCTGTCTTCTTCTCATTTTTCTTCTTGGTTCGTTCTGTCTGATTGCAACTGCATTTTGCAAGGAAGAATGAAGGTAGTTTTTGTTTTATTGTAACTCTATTATGTACGTATGCAACTGCGATTGCAAGAAAGAACGAGAAGTTTGGTTAATTCTGATTCTTTTGTAATCTGAGGTGCAAGTTGTAATCAGTATTTTTACATAGTTCTTTGTTGGATCGAGGTATATCAGTAAGGTAACTTTTGTGTGAACTCCTAATCTCGACTTCAACTTATTCTTCTACCATCTTTGATTAAGCCTGGGGACTAACAACCATATCCATAGCCGATAATGAAGGTTTTTTTCGTTGTTTTTCCTGGCTCAAGTTTATTAGTGCATCAACCAGTAGGAGAATGACAGCCTGCTTCAAAATAACATGGAGCAAAGACCATTTTGGTTTGTGAAGGTTTTGAATTCCAATGTATATATCTGTCCAGGGACAGCCCATTTGATCCTTATTATAGGCCGATCCTGGAAGGTCACCTACGACCCCGACCTCTTGCATGTGGTGTCACGCTGTGTCTGGAGAGTGCCTTCAGCAGAAGGGGGTTGTCTAAGTCCAAAGTCTTGTCTGACTTATCCTTGGGCCATGTCCTGTATCAGTCTTATTAACTTACATTGAGAGATGATCGAAAGGTATCAACGAGCTTGTAAGATAAATGAGACTGATACCAAATAAGATGACCGAACAAGTTTTTTCTACCACTTTTTGGATTAAGTGACTAGAAGGTTATATAGTTTGAATATTTGTAGTTAGTGGAGTGCTAGTGATATAGTGATAGAAGTATTGATATTGGGTAGAGGCAGGAAATATAATCTACATTGGAGCAATTATCTACATGATAGTAGTAGTATTAGTGTTTATCTTCAGGTTTTTCTTACTTTCATTTGGCCTTACTATTGGATCAAGGTAGCTGATAGCCATCTACGTGGCATGCATACAACATTACTGCAGGAATTAGGCATTTTGTCCATTTCTGATCTCAGTCTATAAGTAACCCAATGAAGAGCTGATTTAATGTCTTCTTTTCCTTGGACGAGAATTCCACTTCGGGAGCCAGTGCAATCCAATAGTTCTTGTTCTTCCCTCTTTGAAGATTTTACTATTATCAAGGTCACGAGTGGCATGTCTTCGATCTTCCACATTAGGTTTTTCTTCTTGGATCTACTACGTCCTTATAACATTTAGTAGATGTGTCATTGAAGGACACTCAAAGGTTCTCTCCAAGTTGACTTCCTGGAGTCAATATTACCAAAGGAGAGAGAGCTTCCCTGCAGATCACGGTACAAAAGTCTTCTTCAAAACCAAGTCAAGAAGCATTCGAGAAGAACTTGTCCTTGTCACTGAAGCATTGCACTTCGTGTCTGACCGAAATGGAGAGATGGAGTCACGCACCTACCTGCAAGATCTTCACAGCTATATTTTCCCATAAATATTATTTAGTAGAATTTGTATTGTATTTACATACCAAAAAATGGCTATTTCGAATCCTTCTGAAACGAACTGCTGTATTAACGATATACCGGTGGTACACCGGTAGCGGTATACCACTGTCACTGATACATGTTTTTCAATTTTCTCTGAGAGATGCCCAAATGCGTTATCTTCACCGCCTTGGACTCATCGAGCTTCTCTGTCACATGAATTGCGCTCGTCATACTTCGAGGTGTTCTTTACGTAGATTGGGAACACCAACAACATAGTGTGACATGTTTCTTCAACATAAGAGGATCAGATCTTCGTAGTCACAAACTCTGCGATTTCATCCAAGTTTGTTCTGCTAGAATGAAGGTGAATAATGATCTTCTAATCTCAGCCATGCACTTCTCTTGTCTATTGCTAGCAATTTCTTTTCCCGTTTTGGGCCTGCACCTTAACGTACTTCCAGTGTTAAATGTTGGGATTAAGACTGTAGGTATCAACAAGAAGGCCTACCAGAGTTTGGCTGATACCTACTTTAAATCCATTGCCTTTCTCTTGTACTGGCTGAATAACAGGGGCGGATCTAGGTATAGGATGGGGTGTGCTCCAGTCCATCCCAAAATTTTTTTCCTTTTTTTATATGGTTTTTTAATTTTTTTTTGTGAAGGAGTTAGCCCACACCTAGTCCATCCGAACTCACTCTAGCCCATCTAATTTATATTTCTGGATCTGTCCCTGCTGACTAAATATATTTTTTGCATCAAATCCCGTAAACCCCATGCTCCGACCCCACCCAATTTTTTTTTTCCTTTTTTATTATATGGGTTTTTTTTGTTTTTTTTTATGAAGGAGTCAATCCACATCTAAGTCTATCCGAACTCACTCTAGCCCATCTAATTTATATTTCTGGATCCGTCCCTGCTGACTAAATATATTTTTTGCATCAAATCCCGTAAACCCCATGCTATTTTCTGGAGTTGGCCATAGCCAAAGCCATAGCCGATAATGAAGATTTTTTTCGTTGTTTTTCCTGGCTCAAGTTTATCAGTGCCTCAACCAGTAGGTACCAGTAGGTGAAGGAAGGCCAGCTTCAAAATAATATGGAGCAAGGACCATTTTGGTTTGTGAAGATTTTGAATTCCAATGTATATACCGGTGACAGCCCATTTATCCTAATTGTGGGCCGATCCTGGAAGGTCACCCACATCCCAACCTCTTGCATGTGGTGTCACGCTATGTCGGGAGGGTGCCCTCAACAGAAGAGGGTTATCCAAGTCCAAAGTCTAGTTTGACATATCTCTGGACCGACCCTGTACCGGTCTCATTAATTACTTACATTGAGACATGATCGAAAGGTATCAACAAGCTTGTAAGATAAATGAGACTGATACCAAATAAGATGACCGAACAAGCTTTTCTATCACTTTTTGGATCAAGTGACTAGAAGGTTATATAGTTTGAATATTTGTAGTTAGTGGAGAGCTAGTGATAGAAGTATTGACATTGGGTAGATACAGGAAATATAATCTACATTGGAGCAATTATCTACATGATATAGTAATAGTAATAGTAATAGTAACAGTAACAGTAGTAGCAGTGTTTATCTTCAAGATTTTCTTACTTTCATTTGGCCTTCCTATTGGATTATTTGTAACCATATACAATAATACTCTCTTAAACCTCTCCAGAGACTCCTATATCTACGTTAAACATGAAAATAGTTCCATCATATAGTTGAATCTTTCTTGGGTCGTAAAAGAGTCTTGTAGACCTTTCTAGACACAATTAATGCAAGTATAGACTTCACTCCAAATAAGAGAGAATATGTGTTAAGCTAATAAAGTTTATAGTCGAGACAAATATAAGTTTCTTCCTGTAAGCTAAGATCCTTATGTAATGGCAGATTGCGTGAAACTCTATATTAAAAATTTGTTCATGCAAATTAATTAATCTCTCGTCTGATGTAGGCTTGCAGGGGAGGGCATTGGTTTTGTTTCTTTAATTTTTATAACCTTTGTGACGTAAATTGAGTACCAAAAAGGAAAGTTGGCAAAAGAGAAGGAGAGATTTTTCAAGCAAAATGCAGGTGTTGATATGGTATGTTGGGTGTCATATTTAAGTATAGTATAAGCACATGGGAATATCCTGAGGACATATTTGGGATGCCAGAATATGTCACAGGATATTTCATTATGAGATTATTGTCATAATGATTGAGATCATTGTATTAATGACTGTAAGGCTATATAATGCCAATGAGATAATCAATAAAATAATCAACTAATTTCAACATGGTATCAGAGCCAAGTTTCCACAAACCCTAGCCGTCACCAAGCTTCCACAAACCCACAGGAGGATTTCCTAGATCTCCTCCACCGAACTCTTCCACGCCCCCCTCCTTCTTCCCTTCTCCGCCCTTCGCAGGCCGCCCTTCGCTGTTGCTGCCCCGTCCCGCTACTGCTGCGGCTACTACTACTGGTGCGGCTGCTGCGACTGCTTCTGCTGCTGCGACGGTGGCTGTGACATGCGTGCTGCCGCCTCCTCCGCACCAGCACGAGACAGCGCCTAATAGGGATGCCTAGATCTGAAAAAGGGGGAACATGTTCGGATCTATGAGAGGACGACGAGGACGAGCGTGAGTCGTGGAGCGGACGTGACGTGATTGGATAGACGACGCATCGATGGAGGAGATCATCAAGAAGCTTGATTCTGCAGAGGTGGCGACGTTGATGAAGTTGTTGACGATGTCGGCTGGTGAGAACACGACACAAACGTCGCCGGAGTTGAAGCTTCCCTCCATCAATCTGAAATTAGATGGACCAGCCACCTATCTGAGTTGGTCACGGCGGGTGAGAAGAACCCTCGCAGGAAAAAATATGGAGGGGTTCCTGACGGGCGAGGCGACAGAGCCGGACGAGGGCTCGACAGGACGCGATGAGTGGAAGTCCACTCATATGGTGATCTACATCTGACTTCTCAACTCCTTAGTCCAGTCTATTGCCGCCACAGTAGACGGTATCGAGATGGTGAAAGATGTGTGGGAGAAGTTGAGAAGGACCTATGATGGTGTAGGGAACAACTTACGGGTCTTCCAGATAAAGGGGGAGATTGATGACACCGTACAAGGAGAGAAGACGGAGCAGGAGTATGCCACGGAGTTGGAGCGTCTGTGGTTGGATTATGATCACTCCTCAGATCGGACGAGCTGCGGGGACCCTAAGTGTAAGGAGAGACAAGTGTGTCTGCAGGAGAGGACGATGAAGTTCCTCAAAGGGCTGATTGCAGCTTTCGCACAAAGGACGGCCCTACTTCTAGCCCAACCAAAGATCCCTAGCCTTGAGGAGGCTATCTCAGCCATGATCCAGGAGGAGACACGCATCAGGCTGCAAACCGGGACAGGTGGTCCCCCCGAAGCAAAGTCAGCACTAGCGATCACCAGCTCAGGAAACACAGGATCTAAGGGAGAGCCCTGGCAGCATAACCGGCAGTGCTACAACTGTGGGGAGATAGGTCATCATCGGTATGCTTGTACCAAACCATCTAGGGAGGAAGATTCAGGTGGTGGACGAGGACCGTTCGGCGGACGAGGATATAATGGAGGACATGGTCGTGGTCGTGGTCGAGGGGGTAGACGAGGCGGCCGAAGAGGTTATCGGGCAAACTTTCTGATATCAGAAGGGAACGGAGAAGCTGATGGCACCTATACTGTGGAGGACCAGGCACTGGGAGACATGAGGAGTAGAACAGATGAGGCGTCCACCTCATTCTTTGTTAGGGGCAATGCTGCCATGTATGCCCATCCATCAGAAGGTACTGACGAATCACTTGCCCTTGCGTCTATCTCTTTCCTTAAATCATCAGACTGGATTATCGACTCGGGAGCATCTCGGCATGTGACGGGGAATGCTAGTGAGTTTTCTTCCTACACTCACCTAGCATCAGCAGACAGCATTCAGACAGCTGATGGCACTTTCCAGCCAGTGGTCGGTAAGGGTACTGTTAATTGTACAGGTTCAGTAAGATTATCCAATATTTTACATGCTCCATCCTTTTCAGTCAGTCTCTTGTCCATTAGTTCTATAATCCTCCAACTTAAATGCATTGTTTCTTTTGATATTCCTAAGGTGACCTTCCAGGAGAAAGGGACAGGACGAAGACTTGGGACTGGCACTTGGCATGAGGGACTGTGGTACCTAGATCGAGAAGGACTAGACTCAGCATTGGTATCTATGGCAGAGAAGGCTGGCATGGAAGGACTGCAGCAGAGGACTGAGGATACCTTGATACTCCATCATCGGAGGATGGGACATTCTTCCTTTGATACTCTAAGTAAGTTGTATCCAGAGATTTATGCAAAAACAAATAAAGAGAAATTAGTATGTGATGCGTGCGAGTTAGGAAAACTTACTAGGAGCTCATATGTTGGCACGGGTCATAGGAGCACTTTTGCTTTTGAGGTAGTACATTCTGATGTCTGGGGTCCATGTCCTACTAACACTATGTGTCACGACCCGCACCCGGTGTAAGGGTACTAGTCGAAAACAACGCCCAGCCTACGCCGCAGAATCGGCGGTAGAACGCTGTCTAGATAGTCTATCTAACAATATAATGAACCATCAATAATGATAGTATACTCAATCACAGAACTAAGATAGAAATGAGCACGAATCAGATAAAGAATAGAATAGTCACCATACAACTCATGAGTTTAAAATAATACATCAATGAGTCTGTAGAGTAACAAAATAAGCTGGAGACAAATCCAGTACAAAAGAATACTACCATACTACAAAGCTATAACTCCAGGGTCAACTGTCTCAGTTGGGATAAGTCCCTCTTGAGCCAGGGTCTCAGAATCTAAACCCACAACATCCTGGGGTCCATAATAGGTAGGGTACTCCTCAGTGTCATCTGGAAAAATATATCCAGTTAGGAAAGGAGCAGAGTACATCTCTAACAGCAGTTCTAATTAATGATAAAAACTATATAACAGTAAATAGCTATGGATAAACAAGATGCACAATAGACAGGAGAGATATATAGACAATAAGGAAATACTGGAAATAATTACAATAAGGAACAATATGCCAATGAAACAATAATACTAATGACTAAGTGTGTGAGTACTAGCTTAACATGTGATCGGCTTGGGCAAGATGCAATGCGGCCTGGCTAATCATACGTGCGGTGCATGATCAACACTATTCGCTTACCAGTACTTTATTCAATAGGGATTTTGTCACGCCCCAGTCCCAAAATACGTAGGACCAGGAATACGTGACACGCCAACTACGCATTCGACCAGACTCTGGTCTGACTCGAATACGTATAAGCTGTAATATAAAGGGCACTATCTAGATATTCATAAATGTAAACCTCTATGTCTCAATCCACAATGTACATCAGTCTACAAGAAAGAGCTATATGTGCTAAGGTCGGCCGCCCAATAACACACTAACTCGAATAGACTCGAGAAGAAGTATGAGTCTACAAAACTAGGCTAAAATAGCAGATAAATAATCAATATAAAATAACCATAATGCCGGTAGATATAATGTGAGTACCTGGTACCATGCTCGCAAGATATGCCACTCCATCACTATCTCCAAGTGCTCCGTAATCGTCTATGCTGCAAAACTGGCAGGGAACCAGGTCCTCAGAGGGACGTAACAAGGTACAAAAATATAGCATGCCAAGTAAACAGAAAGTACAAGTGCACGACAGGGTACTCTATCATAACCAACTAGTGTGACACAGTTTAAAGACAATGTTCGACGCGTGGGCTGTCCAAAATAAAACCGCAGCTCCGAACACAGAGACACACGGGTCGTACCGTAGCTCCGAGCACAGAGACACACGGGTGTTACCGCTACACTATGAAACAGGATCACTACACTATGAAACAGGATCACTACATATACATATATAAGCGCGTGCAGAGTAGCCCAAACGTCTAGTAACTGTCTTCCCCATCCCAAGCGGTCAACGATTGTGCGCTGAACCAGAACCTCTAACAGTCTCGACACACGGAAGATAACTCAACAGACGCGACCCTAAGGTCGTCCCAGTCTCTGGTCATGATGTCAGTATCAGGATAGAAGAATCTGGCGCGATCACAGTGTACGAGTGTGTCCTGAGGTGTCGATAAGCTCAGGTACGCATATCGAGATACTACGAATCATCCAACAATCTTCCTAGGATGCTACGACGTACGTCTTCACCCGGTTGTAAACCGGACGCGAAGTACCGAACGTCAATATAACTACGTGCACGATGTACATACGAAACAACAAATATCTGTAAACTGAAATACAGGGTGGCAAGGTACACTTGCCTGCGTGCGGCTGCTGATGACGGGGGTCCGGTACCACGTCCAAGTCCTCAGGTCCCGCAGTACCTAGAGAAGAGATACAAAATCCGAATTAATAATCTACTTAAGACAGACATGTGTGCTACACACAGCTACAACTAGACTCAGTCTCAAAAATTATCTAATAATATTATCGTCCTCAATTCATTGTCTCGAGATCCGATATAATACCCATTCTGGAATAATTCACCTGCTTTCCATTTGCCTGTATTTTATAACCTCAATCCATTTTCTATTTATCCAAAAAAATACTGGATTTAATTATTTATCCTCAACCATGTATATGCCAACATTTATAAATTAAACCCTAACAACTATGTCTACGTATAATCCTCGAAACACTTACCATCCATATAACCATCAATACTTAACCCTAGTTAACATAAGTCCATATGTATATATCACATCCTCATTCAAAATAAAACTTGAGTATAACAATTCACATATTTTCTTTAGTGCAATTGTTTCACTACACTATCATTTACCATCACTAAACAAACACTAGTAATATATTAAATCTCTTTAAACACTACCTCATCCATATTCATATTTATCATCATTAACCTCAATCATATATTTCATCTATCACAATACTAAACATCTACATATACATACCCACAACCCTAGCTAGCATCACTCACATGTATAAACACCATTATATATAACCAAAACAAATTCTGGAATTTAAAAGAGAGAAAGAGGGAAGTCTTATACCTCGACAACGAGGTGGTGTTGAAGCTGGAGGTCGTGGTGGAGTAGTGTTGATGGTGGTGTTAATGGTGTTGATGGTGTAATGGTGAAGGGAGGAAGGAGGAGTTGGATGTGGGGATGAGGGAGGGGCTGTGCACAGTGGCCCACGGTGGAGGGGGGCTGTGCACAGTGGCCGGAGGGTGGTGGGAGAGGTTGAGGTGGTGGTGGAAGTGTTGTGGTGGTGGTGGAAGAGGTGGTGAAGGAGGTGGTGAAGAAGGAGAGGAGGAGAGAAGAAGAAGAGAAGAAAAAAAAAAGAAAAGGAGGAGGGAACTCCAACGTTGGAGTGAGAAGAGGGAGGAGAGAGAGAGAGGGGTGGGGGTTTTCCCAAGCTCCTTGGTTTTAGGGCCGGCCTAGGGAAGAGGGGAGGAGTGAGGGATTAAATAGGGGGGTGTGCATGAGTGTGTGGTGAGGATTTGAGTGAATTAAATGAATGAGTGGTTGTGATTTAATATGAAGGAAAAGGGTTTCTTCATGTGAGGAATGAGGGAATTGGTATTGGGACCCTATTTTGGGACCCTTACAAATAATCATGACCAATGAGATGTTGCCAACAATTTACTAATTGCAAATAAGCCCCCGTAAATTCGGGAATTTGCATGGACACATGAAATGACGCAATAATTGCGGAGAAAAATATATTTAAAAATTGTCATGGTGGGGGGTGTTGCGCGTTAGGCGCGGGTCAAATTTGAAGGGCATTGGGATTAATTTAATATTAAAATAGAATTTACAAAGTTGGTAAATCCGATTTAAATAAAGATAACGCATCCCACAATTTAATTTAATTGGGGCCCGCGGGATCAAAATCCGGAAACGGCGCAAAGGCCAAAAATAGTGGGGGCTCAGAGTCAGTCATGGACCCTTTAGTTGGTCCGGCTCAACGGGTTAAGTTGGTACCCCAAAATCGAGGGTAACGACACAGGTGTCCGACACGGAATTAAATAAGGTTTACGATTTTCGAAAATGTTGCGCAATTAATTTAGAGCACACAAAAGTTGATTTTAACAGTCAGAAAAGTCCATTGCCTAATTTGGCGAGTTGAGTCGAGTGTACAATATTTGTACGGAAGTCATGGGCTGATAATGGGCTCCGAATAATTAGACAAAGATCGGGTGTGTCACTGCTTTAATTAATTGGATTAAAATTCCAGGTAAATATCCTCTACTCTAAACCTCAATATCTTCTATCAAAATTTTTTCTGGTCCACTCTAACTATCTACAGAATAAATTGAGGGGGTTTACATTCTTCCCAACTTAGAAAAATTTCGTCCCCGAAATTAAAAGTAAAGCACGATAATATCTAACAGAAATTTTAAAATAACTAGTAATTAAATTTTCCTTACGTAAATTCGTACCTTGCTCCTCAAAGAAGTACAGGAATCGCTGCCGAATAGAATCATCGCGCTCCCAAGTAGACTCGCCTGGTGAATGGTGCTTCCATGCCACTCTGACCAGTCGAATCGTCTGTCCTCTCAACGTCTTCTCGCTGCGATCGAGGATCTCAACTGGCTGCTCTACGTAAGACATACTAGGCCCGACTGTAATCTCCAAATGATTAAGCACGTGGCTAGGGTCTACGGCATATCTCCTCAGCTGCGATACGCGAAATACGTCATGTACTCCCTCTAATGATGGAGGTAATGCAAGACGGTACGTCACTTCGCCAACTCGTTCCAAAATGTCAAAAGGTCCGATGTACCTCGGACTCAGCTTGCCGCTGCCTCCGAATCTGATGGTACCACGAGGGACAATATCCTCAAAAATACATGGTCACCCTCCTTGAACTCCAATGGTCTACGGTGCACATCTGCCCAGTGTTTTCGTCTGTCCTGTGCTGCGCGCAGGTGGCTCTGAATCTGCTTGACCTTCTCTACTGTCTGTGTCACCAACTCTGGACCAAGTATCTGACGCTCTCCCACGTCACTCCAACAAACTGGCGACCTATATTTCTTGCCGTACAGTGCCTCATAAGGTGCCATATGTATGCTGGCCTGGTAACTGTTATTGTAGGAGAATTCCATCAAGTGTAGATGGTCCTCCCAAGATCCTCCAAAATCAATCATGCACGCTCTCAACATATCCTCTAATATCTGTATCGTGCGCTCTGACTGTCCGTCAGTCTGTGAATGGTACGCAGTGCTGAACTTGAGACGAGTTCCTAGGCTCTCCTGCATACTCCGCCAAAAATGTGACGTGAATCTGGAATCACGATCCGATACGATGCTGACAGGCACTCCATGTAATCGTACTATCTGACTCATATACATGTCATCTAGTATCTCTGTGGATTGCCCAACTCTGAAGGGCAAGAAATGTGCAGACTCGGTGAGTCTGTCTACGATAACCCAAACTGCATCCTTCCCGCTAGGGCTTCGCGGGAATCCTGTGACGAAGTCCATGGTAATGTGTTCCCACTTCCACTCAAAAATGGGAAGCGGCTGCAATAGTCCTGCAGTTTTCAGGTATTCTGCCTTGACTCGTTGACATACTAAGCATCTTGCCACGAATCTCGCAATATCTCTTTTCATCCCATGTTACCAGAATTGTTTCAAGTCTTGGTACATCTTCGTACCCCCGGAATAAATTGAATAAGTCGAGCTATGCGCCTCGGTCATCAACTCTTGGCGTAGCTAGTCACTTGGAACGTATAGGCGATCTCCATACCTCAATGATCCGTCTCCAAGAATCCTGAGTTCCGTCTGCATGCTTGCCTCTGTCCTTTCTTACAATCGTCTAAATCTCGTATTTGTAGGCAATGCTGTCTTGATCCTCTCCATCAAAGTAGACTGAACCTCAAGACTGGCCATCTGTCCATCCGTGCCTGGCAATACGATCTCTATCCCAAGCTCCTGGAGATCCTCTAGCAACTGTCGCTGCGTCATCAAAAAGTATGCCATGGGCTTCCTGCTTAAGGCATCTGCTACGACGTTCGCCTTGCCAGGGTGGTACTGTAGCTCAATGTCATAATCTGTCATCAGCTCTAGCCAGCGTCTCTGCCTCATATTGAGCTCCTTCTGCGTGTAGACGTACTTCAGGCTTTTATGATCTGTATAAATCTCAACGCGCTCACCATAAAGGTAATATCTCCATAGCTTTAGTGCAAATATCACCGCAGCTAGCTCCAAGTCGTGCGTCGGATAGTTCTTTTCATGAACTCTCAACTGTCTCGATGCGTAGGCTATCACCTTGCCGTGTTGCATCAGTACACATCCCAATCCGCTCCCTGACGCATCACTGTACACTACAAATCCTCCTGATCCTGAGGGTAGTGTCAAAATCGGTGATGATGTCAGACGCTTCTTCATCTCATCGAAAGCCGCCTGACACTCGTCGGTCCAGATAAACTCTTCGCCTTTACGCTTCAATCGCGTCATAGGCGCAGATATCCTCAAAAAGTTTTCCACGAACCTCCGATAATATCCGGCAAGTCCGAGAAAACTCCTAACCTCCGTAACTGATGTAGGGGTAGGCCAGGTCTCTACTGCAGCTATCTTCTCCGGATCAATTGATAGTCCATCTCCGGTGATTATGTGTCCCAGAAATGGTACTCTATCCAAGCAAAACTCATATTTGCTGAGTTTGGCGTACAGCCTCTCATGTCTCAGCGTCTCCAACACAATCCGGAGATGTCTCTCATGCTCCTCCTGGCTCTTGGAATATATCATGATATCGTCTATAAATACCACCACGAACTTATCTAAGTACTGGTGGAAAACAGTGTTCCTCAAACTCATAAATACTACTGGCAAGTTGGTTAAAACAACATGACTAGAAACTCACAGTGTCCATACTTCGTCCGAAGAGCCGTCTTCGGAGTCCTCTCTCCGTACCTTGATCTGGTGATATCTGGATCTGAGATCGATCTTCAAAATACATATGCGCCACTTAGCTGATTCAAATAAATCTTCGATGTTTAGCAAGGGTACTTGTTCTTTATTGCTACGGCATTTAATGCCCTGTAATCGTTATGCAACGTATCGTCCCGTCCTTCTTTGGTACAATAAGATGGTTGCTCCCCATGGAAAATACTAGCCCGATCGAAACCCTTGTCTAAGAGATCCTCCACGATGGACCTTCAACTCAACCAACTCTATCGGTGTTAGTCTGAAGACCAGAGGATAACTGGCTCGGCTCTGGGAGCCCATTCTTTAACAAACTCCATCTCTCTATCAGGTGGCAGGCCTAGAAGATCCTCTAGAAAAACATCCTCAACTCTGATATAATACGGGGGTACACTGGTTCACCTTCTGCAACGTGTGCCTCTAAGGTAGATGGGCACTATGCTCCCGGGCTCCCTGAAGTAACTCATACTCAAGGTAATCTGGTGGTCATAAATAATGTAATCACGTCGACAATCTCGCGTCGTGTGGTCTTGGCTCAACCAGTCCATATCTAGGATAAGGTCTTAGTCTAGACTAAACCTCGAAATAATTTCTCTCGTTCTGTTTCCAACATCAATCCTCAAAAGAAAGAAAAAAAAATTCCTTGCCTAATGTATAATTCTCTTCTCCTCAAAGTTTTCCCCTAAAATTCTATTCCTCGAATTTCTTCTTTTCGTTATTCATCTCTCCAAGTCGCATAGTGCAATTATAATAATGATGTCACCCAAGCACATAACTAAAATTTCCTGGAATTTGATTAGTATCTCTCAAGTGAGATCCTAAAGTTTCCATCTCCTCTAGCTCATAATCATCGTTCCTAGCTTTGCTATCATATCCTACCACTAGTTTCCATCATCAGGCTATGCATTCCCACAAATCATTCTAGGTTATGATCAACAATCCTTCCAGCTCTCAGTACTTCCAAGATCACTGCTACCTCAAGCACGGGTAGGGTACTACTGGGTCCAACTCTCTTGCCAGACTTCCACTCTAGTTCTAAAATCCAAAGATCCTATCAATCTGTCCTGATAAGGTAGCACTCTTCTCCAAGAAAGGTATACGGATTCTATCTCCTGTCGTCTGGTCTTCGATCTTCTTCTGGAGGGAAGTCATCAGTCACAAGCATTCGTCTCCCCGAACAATAAGGGACGAGAAACAAGGATAGCGATATTGACGAAGATTGAACGAATGCAAAGTGGAAGTCCAAGGGCGATAATCACATACAAAGAGTTTTTTTAAATCGATTATGGATTGAGATCATATTCAACAATCATAACATATATTCCTAATTTGCAGGCTCACTTGGCACAGTCAGGTGACCAAGACGATTTAAATCGGACCTGCATGGGCCACCACAAAAACATGTCACGCCCCAGTCCCAAAATACGTAGGACCAGGAATACGTGACACGCCAGCTACGCATTCGACCAGACTCTGGTCTGACTCGAATACGTATAAGCTGTAATATAAAGGGCACTATCTAGATATTCATAAATGTAAACCTCTATGTCTCAATCCACAATGTACATCAGTCTACAAGAAAGAGCTATATGTGCTAAGGTCGGCCGCCCAATAACACACTAACTCGAATAGACTCGAGAAGAAGTATGAGTCTACAAAACTAGGCTAAAACAGCAGATGAATAATCAATGTAAAATAACCATAATGCCGGTAGATATAATGTGAGTACCTGGTACCATGCTCGCAAGATATGCCACTCCATCAGTATCTCCAAGTGCTCCGTAATCGTCTATGCTGCAAAACTGGCAGGGAACCAGGTCCTCAGAGGGACGTAACAAGGTACAAAAATATAGCATGCCAAGTAAACAGAAAGTACAAGTGCACGATAGGGTACTCTATCATAACCAACTAGTGTGACACAGTTTAAAGACAATGTTCGACGCGTGGGCTGTCCAAAATAAAACCGCAGCTCCGAACACAGAGACACACGGGTCGTACCGTAGCTCCGAGCACAGAGACACACGGGTGTTACCGCTACACTATGAAACAGGATCACTACACTATGAAACAGGATCACTACATATACATATATAAGCGCATGCAGAGTAGCCCAAACGTCTAGTAACTGTCTTCCCCATCCCAAGCGGTCAACGATTGTGGGCTGAACCTGAACCTCTAACAGTCTCGACACACGGAAGATAACTCAACAGACTCGACCCTAAGGTCGTCCCAGTCTCTGGTCATGATGTCAGTATCAGGATACAAGAATCTGGCACGATCACAGTGTACGAGTGTGTCCTAGGGTGTCGATAAGCTCAGGTACGCATATCGAGATACTACGAATCATCCAACAATCTTCCTAGGATGCTATGACGTACGTCTTCACCCGGTTGTGAACCGGACGCGAAGTACCGAACGTCAATATAACTACGTGCACGATGTACATACGAAACAACAAATATCTGTAAACTGAAATACAGGGTGGCAAGGTACACTTGCCTGCGTGCGGCTGCTGATGACGGGGGTCCGGTACCACGTCCAAGTCCTCAGGTCCCGCAGTACCTAGAGAAGAGATACAAAATCCGAATTAATAATCTACTTAAGACAGACATGTGTGCTACACACAGCTACAACTAGACTCAGTCTCAAAAATTATCTAATAATATTATCGTCCTCAATTCATTGTCTCGAGATCCAATATAATACCCATTCTGGAATAATTCACCTGCTTTCCATTTGCCTGTATTTCATAACCTCAATCCATTTTCTATTTATCCAAAAAAATACTGGATTTAATTATTTATCCTCAACCATGTATATGCCAACATTTATAAATTAAACCCTAACAACTATGTCTACGTATAATCCTCGAAACACTTACCATCCATATAACCATCAATACTTAACCCTAGTTAACATAAGTCCATATGTATATATCACATCCTCATTCAAAATAAAACTTGAGTATAACAATTCACATATTTTCTTTAGTGCAATTGTTTCACTACACTATCATTTACCATCACTAAACAAACACTAGTAATATATTAAATCTCTTTAAACACTACCTCATCCATATTCATATTTATCATCATTAACCTCAATCATATATTTCATCTATCACAATACTAAACATCTACATATACATACCCACAACCCTAGCTAGCATCACTCACATGTATAAGCACCATTATATATAACCAAAACAAATTCTGGAATTTAAAAGAGAGAAAGAGGGAAGTCTTATACCTCGACAACGAGGTGGTGTTGAAGCTGGAGGTCGTGGTGGAGTAGTGTTGATGGTGGTGTTAATGGTGTTGATGGTGTAATGGTGAAGGGAGGAAGGAGGAGTTGGATGTGGGGATGAGGGAGGGGCTGTGCACAGTGGCCCACGGTGGAGGGGGGCTGTGCACAGTGGCCGGAGGGTGGTGGGAGAGGTTGAGGTGGTGGTGGAAGTGTTGTGGTGGTGGTGGAAGAGGTGGTGAAGGAGGTGGTGAAGAAGGAGAGGAGGAGAGAAGAAGAAGAGAAGAAAAAAAAAGAAAAGGAGGAGGGAACTCCAACGTTGGAGTGAGAAGAGGGAGGAGAGAGAGAGAGGGGTAGGGGTTTTCCCAAGCTCCTTGGTTTTAGGGCCGGCCTAGGGAAGAGGGGAGGAGTGAGGGATTAAATAGGGGGGTGTGCATGAGTGTGTGGTGAGGATTTGAGTGAATTAAATGAATGAGTGGTTGTGATTTAATATGAAGGAAAAGGGTTTCTTCATGTGAGGAATGAGGGAATTGGTATTGGGACCCTATTTTGGGACCCTTACAAATAATCATGACCAATGAGATGTTGCCAACAATTTACTAATTGCAAATAAGCCCCCGTAAATTCGGGAATTTGCATGGACACATGAAATGACGCAATAATTGCGGAGAAAAATATATTTAAAAATTGTCATGGTGGGGGGTGTTGCGCGTTAGGCGCGGGTCAAATTTGAAGGGCATTGGGATTAATTTAATATTAAAATAGAATTTACAAAGTTGGTAAATCCGATTTAAATAAAGATAACGCATCCCGCAATTTAATTTAATTGGGGCCCGCGGGATCAAAATCCGGAAACGGCGCAAAGGCCAAAAATAGTGGGGGCTCAGAGTCAGTCATGGACCCTTTAGTTGGTCCGGCTCAACGGGTTAAGTTGGTACCCCAAAATCGAGGGTAACGACACAGGTGTCCGACCCAGAATTAAATAAGGTTTACGATTTTCGAAAATGTTGTGCAATTAATTTAGAGCACACAAAAGTTGATTTTAACAGTCAGAAAAGTCCATTGCCTAATTTGGCGAGTTGAGTCGAGTGTACAATATTTGTACAGAATTCATGGGCTGATAATGGGCTCCGAATAATTAGACAAAGATCGGGTGTGTCACTGCTTTAATTAATTGGATTAAAATTCCAGGTAAATATCCTCTACTCTAAACCTCAATATCTTCTATCAAAATTTTTTCTGGTCCACTCTAACTATCTACAGAATAAATTGAGGGGGTTTACAGATTTGATCACATATCTATACTAATACTCCCCACCCCCGACTGGTATAATAGATCCAACCACGGTATGCTATGGCACTAGATTTCCCAAGAAGATAGCTAGTCTCCCCGAGAATCGGTGTCTGTACATGTACAAGATAACCAATAAAACAATACTTGTACCATATACACCATATACCAAGGAATAACATCTCATGACGAGATCCGAATATACCAATCCGTGTAACCATAGTGTCAAAAGAACATGGATATCTACACTATATACAGTGAACATAGAGGATATCATAAATGAGAAACTATCAAAGAATATACTCGCCTGAAGTCCAATGAATAGTCTCACAGATGTCTGACTCGGTGCCTCGAAGACCTAGATATGGAATACCACATTAATACAAGGTCCCGGAAAGAGAACAAGTCAAACTAGTCAACTTCTAGGTCAATAAATCAATTCTAAGTTAAAAGTCAACTATGGTCAACTCTAAAGTCAACTAAAGTCAAACATGGTCAAACCAAGGTCAATCTCACAAGACATCTATATAAATAATATAGAATAAAAATACAACAATTTAGGAATAAAGGTTTGATCCCAATTGGTACCCCCACAAAGTATACTAATAATACAATATAATACACTCTAATATAATGTATATACAAACCAATATTTATACAAATAAAATAATATATCACTACTAGTATTATACTACACAAAAGCACATATATATACATATATATATATACAATTATAATATATAAAATATAATTTAATCTGCCAATTTATCACTGAAACAGTGAACTGAAATACAAATATATAAAATAGACTTATAGTGACAGTCTGACTGTCACAGAAGAACTGTCACAGAAAAGCCGAATAATAAATCACTACTGCCTCGAATTCGCTGACAGTTAAACTGTCACAGAAAACTGTCACGAAAAATTGCTGCGTTTTCCCGCCGCTGCATTTAATGACAGAACTGTCATTAAATGCCCAAAAGCTACAGCGGCTGCTGTATCCGACCGAATAATGACAGTTTTCAACTGTCATTAAACCCACTATTACCAAAAGTAAACTATATATATATATATAAATATATATATATATATAAAAACATAAATATATAAAACAATATCTATATATATAAAATAATTAATATAAATATATACACTTATATTTATATACACATAAACTTACACATTTAAATATTAATAATTACTAAACACAATGCACATATTAATGTACATATTTTACATGGCTAGAAGCACACATAAAAATACATTCATTAATATACAAATAATTATATAATAATTATAAATAATATAATTACACATAAATATATTTTACAAAACCTTTATGTATAATTTATGTTATTAACATAAGTACATATATATTTGCATGCAAGAAAGCTACATACATATATTTATACACCACATTAGAACACATAGAAATATATAGATCTATGCTACAATAAATACCACAATAAATACACTAAAATAAATATATAATATCTATATATATTTACTAGTTATAAATGAAGAATTTAAAGCATAATTAATTAGATCTACACATAAACACACAAAATTGGAGAGTATCACACCGTATCCCACTAGATCTAGGATACGCATGCGACACGAGTCCAACACACAACCAAATGTACTCCGAAGGACACAAACAAGTCACAAATAATATTTATGAATAAATCAAAGTGTCAAAAGTAGATCTATGTGTCCGTGTCAAAATACGACATGTACAAAGCCCCGTGTCGGAGGAAAACCCCCAAAATGACACGTATCACCAATAAGTTGGGATACGAACCACAACTACCCAAATATGGACACGACACAAGCCCCAAACACATAAGCACATGCCCAATTGATCTATAGGATCAATTGACACACACAACAAAATGTAAATTCGAAATTCCAACAAAATTGACACAAAAAGCACCATAACTTTCTCCATGGGTCTCCTATGAACACAAAACAAACTCCTATGGGTAGTACATACATATAGGTTGATTTTACATGATTAAATCTCAGATTTAAAAGCTATTTTAAGGGGAAAAACTGAATTATACCTATTGGAAGATGGATTCCCAATGAAACCTCCAATTGAGATGAACTTGCTTCCAAATTGTAGATCCTTGCTCCTCTTTGTAGATCCTTTCTTCCTCCTTCTAGATCCTTGCTTCTCAACTTTCTAATGATGAATTGGGAAGAATTTGGAATGAATATGGTAGGGAATTGGAATGGGAATGAAAGGAATTTGGGAGTGGAAAATTCTAAATCTAGATTTGGAAATAAGAATGAGAGGAGAGAAAAATTTCCCCCCTTCTAATATAGGTCGGCCATGTCCCCTTCCCCAAGCAATTGTAAAATGTCTAATGTACCCCTTGGGGCCTCTCATGAAGAAATAATTATGGAAGGAAGCTTCTAGTCTAATCATTTAATTAATTTAATCCATCTCCTTAACAATGGGCTTTCTAAATGGGCCAAGTCTAACTATTTAATTCATGTTGGTCCATGGGTCCAAACTACACTAGTTGGGTCTACTAAAATAAGTCCAAAATAATTAAATAACATCCAACAACAATTAAATAATACAACAAAATTTATTTACCTTGCACAATATTTATTTAAATAGGAAATTACTAAAATACCATTTTTCCTAAAATGTGGTAGTGACAAGTCTACCCTCCTTAAAATAATTTTGTCCTCGAAATTCAAAGACGAAAACTACCCCCAAAAAATCACAGAACAGAACTAAAGAATCACAACTAACTAATGAACAAAACATAACAATGAACAGAATATAACTAGAAAATAACATACCTCAAGGTACAAACAAATATGGATAACGCTCTCGCATATCATCCTCTCTCTCCCAGGTAGACTCCCCCGGAGAGTGATGCCTCCATGCGACGCGTACCAAAGGAATAGTCTGGTTCCTCAGTACCTTCTCTCTCCGATCCAGAATCTCAACTGGCTGCTCTGGATAGCTAAGAGTAGGGCCCACCTCTATCTCTGAGTGATCCAATACATGACTAAGATCTGCCACGTATCGTCTCAACTGCGACACATGAAATACGTTGTGCACTCCCTCCAATGCAGGTGGCAAGTCTAGTCTATAAGCAACTGCACCGACCTTCTCTAGAATAGTGAAAGGTCCGATGAATCGTGGACTAAGCTTTCCGCCTCCACCGAAGCGAATCGTGCCTCGTGTCGGAGAAATCCTCAGAAACACCAAACTACCCACCTAGAACAAAACACCATCTTAAGAACTTAATCTATAACAAACAAGAACAAGCACAAACAAAATCTAAACTATACCTCGAACTCCAAAGGTCTCCGATGGCTATCGGCCCAATGCCGCTGTCTGTCCTGCGCCACTCGAAGTCTGTCTCTGATCAACTGAACCTTCTCTGCTGCATCCACAACCATCTCTGGCCCAAGCAAAACTCTCTCTCTCCAACATTGTTCCAAGACAAAGGAGTACGACACCTCCGACCATATAGAGCTTCAAAAGGTGACATCTCTATACTGGCCTGGTAACTGTTGTTGTAAGCAAACTCTACCAAATGGAGATGGTCCTCCCAAGAACCTCCGAAATCTAGTACACAAGTGCGCAACATATCCTCGAGAGTCTGGATAGTCCTCTCTGACTGCCCATCTGTCTGGGGATGATATGCTGTACTGAACCTGAGCTGAGTGCCCAAACTCTCCTGCAAACTCCTCCAGAAATGAGAAGTGAAACGACTATCTCGATCTGAGACTATGCTGACGGGAACTCCATGTATCCTAACGATCTGCCTCACATACATCTCTGCCAGCTTCTCCGTAGACAAACCCACCTTGAAAGGCAAAAAGTGGGCCGACTTGGTCAACCTATCAACAATGACCCAAATCGCGTCTTCCCCTCCTGGAGATCGTGGAAGTCCGGACACAAAATCCATAGTAATGTGTTCCCACTTCCACTCTGGAATGGGTAATGGCTGAAGTAAACCTCCTGGCCTCTGCTTCTCGGCTTTCACCTGCTGGCACACCAAGCATCTGGATACAAACTGTGCCACTTCCCTCTTCATGCCATACCACCACACACTCTCTCGCATATCCCGATACATCTTGTTAGCACCTGGATGTATGGAATACTGAGAGCGATGCGCTTCCTGCAATACCTCCTCACACAACTCCCCACTAGGCACACACAATCTAACTCCATACCTCAAAAATCCATCCTCTGAAATACTGAAATTATCCTCCAATCCTGCTCTCACCTGAGCTCTGATACTCCTCAGAGATACATCATCATACTGTGCTGCCTTGATCCTGTCCATCAAATCTGAGTGTATCTGCAGTCCCCACATCTGCATAGCACCACCAGGAACAATCACCTCAATGCCCAAGCTTTCCAAGTCCTCCAACAAATATCGATCCTGCGTCAAGAACATAGCTACCGGATACCTGCTCAAAGCATCGGCAACTACATTGGCTTTCCCAGGATGATATTGCAAAGAGATATCAAAATCCTTCATCAGTTCCAACCACCGACGCTGCCTCATGTTCAACTCCTTTTGCGTGAAAACGTACTTCAAGCTTTTGTGGTCTGTGAAGATCTCCACACGCTCTCCGTACAAATAATGTTTCCACAACTTCAGGGCGAATATGACAGCTGCCAACTCCAAATCATGGGTAGGATTGTCACGCCCCAGTCCCAAATATGTAGGACTAGAAATACGTAACACGCCAGCCGTATGTATACGAACTCCAATATATGGAAACCATATACACATGTACGCTGTACATGAATATCCAATCCACAGTGGTAAATATATGTCACAACAAGTCACACGCAGTTCTATATCTCATCCACAGCACAAATGATAGAATAAAGGAAATCAATAACTGAATATCAAAGAAGTAGTCTCAAATAGTAATCTCAAAGTGCAATAGTCGGGTGGAGACAAATCCACTGCAAATCGACTATAATAAACTACTAAGGAGAGAAGAGAATAAACTCTAATATAAGAATAAATGTCTAGAAAAGAATAGCAACTAAAATCTCTAAACAGCTGCAATGAATCACAAATAATCAGAAGGTAAGATCTCCTCAGACTGATAGGTAGCGTCAGGTCCAGGTCCATACTCCTGCGGGTACTCCTGCTCACCTATATCTGGAAGGGACCAGGTCCTCAGAGGGACGTAACAAGATACAAAAAGCACATGCCAATAAAGTACTGAAAATAAACATCCATTGGGGTCGCCTAACCATCTAAGTGAATGCAGTTAAGAACACCTTTCCCCACAAGTGAGCTATCTGGCTAAAAACTGGGATTTGGCATGGTTCTCTATTGGAGATCCAGGGGCCTACAAAGGCACGACGACTTTCGAACGTCGAAGGCCCGCCTGATAATAATATAATATATAGTGGTCATCACCACCCGTATCTCCGGCGGAGAATCCGGACGCACAATAGATAAAAGTGCAAAGGAGCTCAAATGCGGTACTTGTTGTTCTCCCCACCCAATGCTCTAAGCATGTCATGTCCATGGCAGTTATCCCTATCCGTCGTACGACCTATACGTACCGGGGGCCAGCCGAGTACGCAAGTCCGTGTCCTACATGTGACTCACACTCGTGTAAGAATAGTGTCATGGCCAATGAAATATAAATGCCTCATGAAAATGGGGTAGCCTCATAAAGTAGGTCCAATGCATATACATAAATAAAAACATAGTACGACGACACCGTCGTTGCACCCAAGTTTCCTTGGACGCGCAGTTTATATAGCAGTTAAAATAAATGAACTAAATAAACAGAAAATAAACATGCATGCCTCATATTGAATGTAAAAACAGTACAATGGCAAGGTATACTTGCCTGGCAAGGAATCTGTAAAGTGTACGCGCCCAAATGTCAAGGACACTGAACCTGGAACTAAGGACTGCGAACAAACGTCCCCGGATGCTGAAATAAATATCACCAACATTTCCGGAATGAGCAAAATAGCTAAAAAGCACATCCCTTTCGTCCAATTTGGACACAGGAGCAAAACGGTAATTTCGGATAAAAGTGGGGTCCACGTGTGGCCCACTTTGCACCGAAAAGCGTGCCGAGGGTAACAGTCTCTAAATGGGACAAACTATGGGTCAAACCACTCTAAATGTCAATACGAACCCAACGGTATGTCCAAATGTGGATTTCGATAAAACGAACATAATTTTGTCCAAAAAGTCAACTGTGGGGCCCGCCAATTGGCAATTTGGTCAACCGTCTCAGAATCGCGTGAAATTTGGGTCACAGGACCAGCGCGTTACCACGAGTCCAGTGGCACAAGTTTCATCGCAATCTGACAAACGTGCACAAAATATGTGCGAGTTCCACAAAAGTTGCGAAACGAAATGTGTCCGCGGATACGGCCTGATTCCGGCGCGCACACGCGTCCGAATCAGTCCCCACGAATTTTCACGTGTCCGGTTATGCTGCATGCACCATTCGGTACACTTGGCACACGGCGGGGTGGTCTCGTTTGGCGGGGCGCGCTCCGTTTTCCAACTTTTGGAAAACCGGAAAAAGTGGGTGTGCACAGTTTTGTGATGAATATAACTATGTCCACAGCGACTAATAGCACAGGGTTATTTAACAGAAATTAAACTAGGTCAGGTATTCTACAGGTATCAAAAAGAATCACAGAATTCGGATCTCTGTGGTGGGAGATACGAACTCGGCAATATGGGTGGTCATTCTGGAATTCTGCGATTCCAGAATTGGGTCTGTCCGTCCACTTTGGACGCTGTTTTACACCTAGGGGCACACGTTTTCCGAGGTTGGCTATAAAACGAATATTGGAGAGGGTTAAGGGATGATCATACCTATGAAAATGGAACAGCGTTTGGTCGAGCGAGTCGACGGAAAATCGCGCCGGAGCGAAGGTGCCTCGAGTGGGAAAATGCAGTTTGCGAGGTCGGCGTCGACGGGATTGTTGGATGGCTTGGCGGGGCTTCTCTGGCTGCGGTGACGGCTCTAGATGGGAAGAGGAAGTCTGAGAATTTAGGTTAGGGTTTTGAGAGCTAACTATATATATATATATATTATATATATTAGGAAGAGAGAGGGGAAGGAGCGGTCCGCGGGGTAAAGCCGCTGAAGGAATCAAAGTGGGTCTGTTCAGCAAGTGGGCGGATGGGCTTCCCTAGGCATTTGCTAAGTTGCAGCGAGCCAACGAGTTGCTGAAGGGGGTCATAAGTGGGCGGGCTCAGCAGAATTTGCTAAGGAGGGAATAGTATACTAAGTAGTATATTATTACTATTATTATTATTATTATTAATAGTTACTAACTTATTTAATTCTTATTAAATAAGTCTTTTGCTTGGAATTTGTTTGTAAGGGAATGGCTAAGTTGCTAAGGGCGGGTGAAGGGAGCAAGGTGCTGGAGGATGGCTTACTTTGGTTGTATTATTATTATATTATTATTAATATTTAGTTAAGCTTATTTAATTAATTCTTTTACTTTCTTTCTTTAAATATATATATACATATATATATTTGTATATATATATATATATATATATATATATATTCACACATAAGAAAATTTATAGATTAGGATATTGCACATCGTTGGGCTAGCAACAGCTCAAGGGGTCTCCTACATGGAATAAATTCCTAAAAATTCCTGATGGTCCCATAAGTCATCTAAGTGCCCGAACACCTAACATAAAAATTATTAAAAATCTATTTCTCCTATTTAGACCTAATTACTACAATTTAATTAATAATTAATAAATAAAAAGGGTATATACGATTTTCTAGGAAGGGGGTTTTACATTCTACCCAACTTGTAAAAATTTCGTCCTCGAAATTAAAATTAAGCCACGATAGAATGCAAGGATGGTATAAGATATAAATTAATAATGTAAATTCATACCTTGGTCTGTGAATAGGTTCGAAAAATGCTTGCGCATGTCGTCCTCGCGCTCCCAAGTTGATTCTCCTGGCGCGCCATGCCTCCATGCTACGCGAACCAAGGGAATAGACTGGTTCCTCAATACCTTCTCTCGACGATCAAGGATTCCCACGGGTTGCTCTTGGTATGACAAGCTCGGCCCAATGGTGATATCTGAATGGTCGAGAACATGACTACTGTCTGCCACATATCGCCTGAGCTGCGACACATGGAATACGTCATGTACTTCCTCCAGTGAAGGTGGTAGCGCAAGTCGATATGCCACCTCTCCAACTCTCTCGAGCACGTCAAATGGTCCAATATACCTTGGACTCAATTTGCTGTGCCCTCCGAATCGGATGGTGCCTCTGGTCGGTGATATCCTCAAGAAGACGTGATCGCCCTCTTTGAACTCCAAGGGACGACGATGAAGGTCTGCCCACTGCTTCTGCCTGTCTTGCGCTGCTCGCAAGTGTCCCTGAATCTTCTTGACTGTCTCTACGGTGTTGACCACCAACTCGGGTCCCAAAATCTGACGTTCTCCCACGTCACTCCAACACACAGGAGACCTACATTTTCTTCCATACAATGCTTCAAACGGAGCCATCTGAATACTCGCTTGATAGCTATTGTTGTAAGAAAATTCTACAAGATGTAGGTGGTCCTCCCATGATCCTCCGAAGTCTAACATGCAAACCCTCAACATGTCCTCCAAGGTCTGAATAGTACGCTCCGACTGCCCATCTGTCTGCGGGTGGTAAGATGTACTGAACTTCAGACGAGTACCAAGACTCTCTTGCATGCTCCTCCAAAAGTGCGATGTGAAGCGCGAATCTCTGTCCGATACAATGCTGACTGGTATGCCGTACAATCTCACGATCTGCCTCATATATAAATCAGCTAAAGCTTCTGTAGACTGACCCACTCTAAAAGGTATAAAATGGGCTGACTTGGTGAGTCGGTCCACTATTACCCACACTGCATCTCTCCCACTTGGACTCTTAGGAAAACCCGTGACGAAGTCCATATTGATGTGCTCCCACTTCCACTCTGGAATCGGAAGTGGTTGCAATAATCCCGCTGTCCTCTGGTGCTCCGCCTTTACTTGTTGACATACCAGACATTTAGCTACAAAGCGAGCTATCTCTCTCTTCATCCCATGCCACCAAAAATGTTGTCGTAAGTCGCGATACATCTTGGTGCCTCCAGGATGAATAGAATAGATCGAACTATGAGCCTCTGTCATCAGCTCCTGTCGAATCTCTCCATTTGGAACATAAAGACGATCACCACATCGTAATGTTCCATCCTCATGAATGCGCAATCCGGTCTGCTCTCCGGCCTCTGTCCTTTCCATTAGTCTCCGAAATCTGGCATCTGTAGGCAAAGCTGCCTTAATCCTCTCTACCAATGATGATTGAACTTGTAAGTTGGCTAGTGTCCCATCTGCTCCGGGTAGTATCACTTCAATGCCAAGCTCTTGCAAGTCCTCCAATAGTTCCCTCTGTGCTGTCAAGAAGTAAGATGTTGGCTTCCGGCTTAACGCGTCTGCTACCACGTTAGCCTTGCCTGGATGATAATGTAGCTCTATCTCGAAATCTTTCATCAACTCGAGCCATCGACGTTGCCTCATATTAAACTCCTTCTGCGTGAAGACGTACTTGAGGCTTTTGTGGTCTGTATAGATTTCCACTCGTTCCCCATATAAGTAATGTCTCCATAGCTTCAGGGCAAATACAACGGCTGCAAGTTCCAAGTCATGAGTCGGATAATTCTTCTCATGTACTCGTAACTGCCTAGATGCATATACAATCACCTTGCCATGCTGCATCAATACGCATCCTAAGCCTTTTCCTGATGCGTCACTGTAGATCACATATCCTCCTGATCCTGACGGAATCGTCAATACTGGTGCTGTAGTCAGTCGCTTCTTCAACTCTTCAAAGGCCGCTTGACACTCGTCAGTCCATATAAATTCTTGATCCTTACAAGTCAGACGAGTCATAGGTGCCGCTATCCTTGAGAAGTTTTCCACGAACCGTCGGTAATATCCCGCAAGTCCAAGGAAACTCCTCACCTCTGCTGCTGATTTAGGAACAGGCCATGTCTCAACTGCTGAGATCTTCTCTGGGTTAACAGAAATACCATCTCCTGTAACAACATGTCCAAGAAATGAAACTCTGTCCAAGAAGAACTCACATTTGCTGAGTTTAGCATATAACTGCTCTCTCCTCAAAGTCTCTAGAACAATCCGCAGGTGCTCCTCGTGCTCCTCGTGGCTCTTCGAATAGACAAGTATATCGTCTATGAAGACGACCACGAACTGGTCCAAGTACTGGTGGAAGACTCGATTCATCAAGTCCATGAAGATCGCTGGAGCATTGGTCAATCCAAATGGCATGACCAAAAACTCGTAGTGCCCATACCTTGTTCTGAATGCGGTCTTCGGAATGTCCTGTTTCCGTACCTTCACTTGGTGATATCCCGATCTCAAATCTATCTTCGAGAATACCTTAGCTCCACTGAGTTGATCAAATAGGTCATCAATGCGTGGCAGTGGATATTTGTTCTTCACTGTCACTGCATTCAAGGCTCTGTAGTCAATGCACATACGCACTGACCCATCCTTCTTGGGTACAAACAACACTGGTGCTCCCCAGGGTGATGCACTCGGTCGGATGAAACCTTTCTCCTCTAGCTCTTTTAACTGTGCCTTCAGCTCGTCCATCTCCTTCTTCGCCAGTCTATAAACATGCGATGCTATAGGTGCTGCTCTGGGTGCTAGTTCAATTGAAAACTCTACGTCTCTGTCTGGGGGTAGTCCTGGCAAATCCTCTGGAAAGACGTCTAGAAATTCTGAAATAATAGGGTGATAGACAACATCGTCCATTGCGAGCTGCATACCATCAAGGATTTCTGTGGATCCTCGGGCAAACTCAAGTTCAGGCTGGCCTGGTACCTTAAAAAGAATGCTTCCTCCAAAGCAATCGAAGAAAGCGTGGTTCTTGCTCAGCCAGTCCATTCCAAGCACAATATCAAAAGACGGCATAGGAAGGACTAAGAGTTGGGCATTCATCTCCCTGCCACGAATCACTATAGGACCCATTCTACAAACTCGACTAACTGGTACAACTCCTCCTCCGGTAAGTATTCTAACACAACTAGATAATGGTGTAGAAGCAATATTGTGTTTGGCAATAAAACTAGATGATATGAATGAGTGGGTGGCTCCCGTATCAAATAATGTCACCGCAGGAAAAGTAAAAGCAAGGGTAATACCTGCTATGACATCCACCTCATGATCCATGTCATCTACCTCCAATGCAAAAGCTCGCCCGTTCCGCTGTGGCTGTCCATGTCCGGTCCTCATATACTGCTCCTCCTGAGTGGGTAGCGGTGGTCCTCTCTGAAATCCTCCTGCTGCTGGGGGTCGAGGTGCTTCCGGTCCGGTCATCTGCTGGGCTGGCTTTGGTGCTGGAAGCGCTAGTCTCTGAACTGGTGGTGGGAGTGTCGATGTCTACATTGGGCAGTCTCTCGCCATGTGTTGTCCGGAGCCACATCTCATACACTGACCTAAGCGAGTCCGACAATACCTCAAAATATGTCCGCTCCTCCCACAATAATTGTAATAGGGCTTCCCCAGATTCTGGTACGGTGCTGCTCGGTGTTGCTGATGCTGTTGTACTAAAGGACGTCTGATAGGTCCTCCCTGTTGTGTCCTGGCTGGTCCATGCTGTATCCTTGCTGTTCCTTGTTGTGTCCTCAGCTGACCTCCTCTTCCTCTGCTAATGGTTTCCTGAAATCTGGCCTCTGTCAGTAGTTCAGCATAAGAGACTCGGGACTGCGAGCTTGTATAATGTTGAAGCTCCTGGGTCAGTCCTCGATGAAATCTCTTAGCCTTAGCCAAGTCATTTGGTATCAATGCAGCGCCATATTTGCTGAGTCGACTAAACTCGGCATCATACTCGTCCACGGTCCGGTTCCCCTGCTCTAAGTGAAGAAACTGATCATACAAGGTGTCCCTGACAGTGTCCGGGAAGTACTTTCCCTCAAAGTACTCCAAGAACTGCTCCCAAGTCTGGTAAGTACCCAACTGGCGCTCCATGGATTCCCACCAGTGATGAGCATTACCATCCAGAAGCGTCCGTACACCCGTCATCCATAGGTCCGTAGGTAACTGCGATGCCTCCAGTAGCTTCTGTGTGTGAGTGATCCAGCTGGTAGTCTCCTCCGGGCTCTCAGTGCCCTTGTACTGCCTTGCACCCATCTGAACAAAATCCTTTACTGATCCAACCTTAGCTCGAGGTGCTGGAGCTAGTGTTTGGGCTGGTACAGTAGCATGTGCAGCCATCCTCTCCAGTGCTGCCAAAAATTCTTGCCTCTGCTCGACTGCCTGCTGCCTCTGCTCGGCTGCCTGCTGCCTTTGTTCCTGTATCATCATCTGAAAGAATTGGAACATCTGCGCTTGGCCATCTTGCGGTACTGGGGCAGGTGGAAGGTTCCCAATAGGTGAAGCGGGAAGATCAGATGGAACTGGAGTGTGAGTCTGTCCATCTGGCCCCGGAAGCCTAGGAATCGTTGGGGTCCCTCCTTGAGTCTGACCATTGACTCCAGAAGTTGTGTCGCCATCGGCGGCAGTACATCCATTCTGCAAATCCATCTCTCTGCAGTTGATGTACGAAACGATTAGAAAAAAAAAAGTACAGGAATCAAACAGGATGCAAGTATTAAATAGGAAGGATGAATTTCAATCAAGTGTGGATGAGATCCTTATACTCTATTCCTATTACGCAGGCTTGTTCGGTACGGTTACGTAACCGAGACAATATATTCTTGACCTGCATGGGCCACCACAAAAATATGTCACGCCCCAGTCCCAAATACGTAGGACTAGAAATACGTAACACGCCAGCCGTATGTATACGAACTCCAATATATGGAAACCATATACACACGTACGCTGTACATGAATATCCAATCCACAGTGGTAAATATATGTCACAACAAGTCACACGCAGTTCTATATCTCATCCACAGCACAAATGATAGAATAAAGGAAATTAATAACTGAATATCAAAGAAGTAGTCTCAAATAGTAATCTTAAAGTGCAATAGTCGGGTGGAGACAAATCCACTGCAAATCGACTATAATAAACTACTAAGGAGAGAAGAGAATAAAATCTAATATAAGAATAAATGTCTAGAAAAGAATAGCAACTAAAATCTCTAAACAGCTGCAATGAATCACAAATAATCAGAAGGTAAGATCTCCTCAGACTGATAGGTAGCGTCAGGTCCAGGTCCATACTCCTGCGGGTACTCCTGCTCACCTATATCTGGAAGGGACCAGGTCCTCAGAGGGACGTAACAAGATACAAAAAGCACATGCCAATAAAGTACTGAAAATAAACATCCATTGGGGTCGCCTAACCATCTAAGTGAATGCAGTTAAGAACACCTTTCCCCACAAGTGAGCTATCTGGCTAAAAACTGGGATTTGGCATGGTTCTCTATTGGAGATCCAGGGGCCTACAAAAGCACGACGACTTTTGAACGTCGGAGGCCCGCCTGATAATAATATAATATATAGTGGTCATCACCACCCATATCTCCGGCGGAGAATTCGGGCGCACAATAGATAAAAGTGCAAAGGAGCTCAAATGCGGTACTTGTTGTTCTCCCCACCCAATGCTCTAAGCATGTCATGTCCATGACACGATAAACCTCTAATAATCGCCAGGTCTACTAGCATGCAAAGTTTCTATTGGCAGTTATCCCTATCCGTCGCACGACCTATACGTACCGGGGGCCAGCCGAGTACGCAAGTCCGTGTCCTACATGTGACTCACACTCGTGTAAGAATAGTGTCATGGCCAATGAAACATAAATGCCTCATAAAATGGGGTAGCCTCATAAAGTAGGTCCAATGCATATACATAAATAAAAACATAGTACAACGACACCGTCGTTGCACCCAAGTTTCCTTGGACGCGCAGTTTATATAGCAGTTAAAATAAATGAACTAAATAAACAGAAAATAAACATGCATGCCTCATATGGAATGTAAAAACAGTACAATGGCAAGGTATACTTGCCTGGCAAGGAATCTGTAAAGTGTACGCGCCCAAATGTCAAGGACACTGAACCTGGAACTAAGGACTCCGAACAAACGTCTCCGGATGCTGAAATAAACATCACCAACATTTCCGGAATGAGCAAAATAGCTAAAAAGCACATCCCTTTCGTCCAATTTGGACACAGGAGCAAAACGGTAATTTCGGATAAAAGTGGGGTCCACGTGTGGCCCACTTTGCACCGAAAAGCGTGCCGAGGGTAACAGTCTCTAAATGGGACAAACTATGGGTCAAACCACTCTAAATGTCAATACGAACCCAACGGTATGTCCAAATGTGGATTTCGATAAAACGAACATAATTTTGTCCAAAAAGTCAACTGTGGGGCCCGCCAATTGGCAATTTGGTCAACCGTCTCAGAATCGCGTGAAATTTGGGTCACAGGACCAGCGCGTTACCACGAGTCCAGTGGCACAAGTTTCATCGTAATCTGACAAACGTGCACAAAATATGTGCGAGTTCCACAAAAGTTGCGAAACGAAATGTGTCCGCGGATACGGCCTGATTCCGGCGCGCACACGCGTCCGAATCAGTCCCCACGAATTTTCACGTGTCCGGTTATGCTGCATGCACCATTCGGTACACTTGGCACACGGCGGGGTGGTCTCGTTTGGCGGGGCGCGCTCCGTTTTCCAACTTTTGGAAAACCGGAAAAAGTGGGTGTGCACAGTTTTGTGATGAATATAACTATGTCCACAGCGACTAATAGCACAGGGTTATTTAACAGAAATTAAACTAGGTCAGGTATTCTACAGGTATCAAAAAGAATCACAGAATTCGGATCTCTGTGGTGGGAGATACGAACTCGGCAATATGGGTGGTCATTCTGGAATTCTGCGATTCCAGAATTGGGTCTGTCCGTCCACTTTGGACGCTGTTTTACACCTAGGGGCACACGTTTTCCGAGGTTGGCTATAAAACGAATATTGGAGAGGGTTAAGGGATGATCATACCTATGAAAACGGAACAGCGTTTGGTCGAGCGAGTCGACGGAAAATCGCGCCGGAGCGAAGGTGCCTCGAGTGGAAAACTGCAGTTCGCGAGGTCGGCGTCGACGGGATGGTTGGATGGCTTGGCGGGGCTTCTCTGGCTGCGGTGACGGCTCTAGATGGGAAGAGGAAGTCTGGGAATTTAGGTTAGGATTTTGAGAGCTAACTATATATATATATATATATATATATATATATATTATATATATATTAGGAAGAGAGAGGGGAAGGAGCGGTCCGCGGGGTGAAGCCGCTGAAGGAATCAAAGTGGGTCTGTTCAGCAAGTGGGCGGATGGGCTTCCCTAGGCATTTGCTAAGTTGCAGCGAGCCAACGAGTTGCTGAAGGGGGTCATAAGTGGGCGGGCTCAGCAGAATTTGCTAAGGAGGGAATAGTATACTAAGTAGTATATTATTACTATTATTATTATTATTAATAATAGTTACTAACTTATTTAATTCTTATTAAATAAGTCTTTTGCTTGGAATTTGTTTGTAAGGGAATGGCTAAGTTGCTAAGGGCGGGTGAAGGGAGCAAGGTGCTGGAGGATGGCTTACTTTGGTTGTATTATTATTATATTATTATTAATATTTAGTTAAGCTTATTTAATTAATTCTTTTACTTTCTTTCTTTAAATATATATATATATACATATATATATATATTTGTATATATATATATATATATTCACACATAAGAAAATTTATAGATTATGGTATTGCACATCGTTGGGCTAGCAACAGCTCAAGGGGTCTCCTACATGGAATAAATTCTTAAAAATTCCTGATGGTCCCATAAGTCATCTAAGTGCCCGAACACCTAACATAAAAATTATTAAAAATCTATTTCTCCTATTTAGACCTAATTACTACAATTTAATTAATAATTAATAAATAAAAAGGGTATATACGATTTTCTAGGAAGGGAGTTTTACAAGGATAGTTCTTTTCATGAGGACGCAATTGCCTGGATGCATAGGCAATCACTTTCCCATGCTGCTGAAGAACACAACCTAAACTTTTTCCCGATGCATCATTATAAATAGTGAAACCTCCGGACCCTGATGGCAACGTCAAAATAGGAGCAGACGTCAACCTCTTCTTCAACTTCTCAAAAGCAACCTGGCAATCTTCCGTCCAAACAAACTCCACATCCTTCCTTGTGAGTCTGGTCATCGGCTCGGCAATCCTCGAAAAATCTTGCACAAACTTCCTGTAATAGCCTGCCAATCCCAAGAAACTCCTGATCTCTGCTACCGAACTCGGAGTCTTCCAAGATTCCACGGCTGAAATCTTCTTCGGATCCACTGAAATACCATCACCAGTCACAACATGCCCCAAAAATTCTACCTTGTCCAGGAAAAACTCACACTTGGACAACTTCCCATAAAGCTTCTCCTTCCTCAGCACATCCAACACAATCCTCAAATGCTCCTCATGCTCCTCCGGTGTCCTCGAGTATATGAGTATGTCGTCGATGAACACCACCACGAACTTGTCAAGGTACTGGTGGAACACCTTGTTCATCAAGTTCATAAATACCGCCGGTGCATTAGTCAAACCAAACGGTATCACCATAAACTCGAACTGACCATACCGAGTTCTAAAAGCAGTCTTCGGTATGTCCTCCGGCTTCACCTTCACCTGATGGTAGCCTGATCTCAAATCTATCTTAGAAAATACCTTCGCACCACTCAACTGATCAAACAGATCATCAATCCGTGGCAAAGGATACTTATTCTTGATAGTGAGATTATTCAAAGCCCTATAATCAATGCACATGCGCACCGATCCATCCTTCTTTGGTACAAACAATACCGGGGCTCCCCATGGTGAAGAACTCGATCTGATAAACTCCTTATCCTGCAATTCGTCCACCTACTTCTTCAACTCGACCAGCTCGCTGTTGTTTACTCTATAGACATGCTGCGAAATTGGTTCTGCACCTGGCACCAAGTCTATAAAAAATTCAACATCTCGATCTGGCGGCAATCCTGGCAATTCTTCAGGAAACACATCCAAGAACTCTGCTATCAACGGATGTGGCAACTCCTTGTCTTCCACCATAGCTCCACAAATAATGCCTTCCCCCTGCTCCGTAGCTCCTTTAGCAAACTCGAACTCTGGCTCTCCTGGTGGACCAAACAAAACTCTACCTCCTCTACAGTCTATGCTAGCACGGTGCCTACTCAACCAATCCATCCCGAGTACAATATCGTAGCTCGGAAGTGGCATTACAAGTAGACACGCATTCAACTCCCGGCCTCCCAGAGTAACTCTCCGATCCTTGCAAATATCATTAACCAGGATAATGCCTCCCCCGGTCATGATCTTGCAAGTCCTAAGCAAAGACTCAGCTACCAACCCATGCTTTAGAGCAAAAGAAACAGATATAAAACTATGGGAAGCACCACTATCAAACAAAGCTAAAGCTGGAATAGAATCAAGAAGAATAGAACCTGCGATGACATCTCCGGTGGGTTCCTCCTCTTCGACGGTCATAGCAAACGCTCGTCCCTGTCGAGCACCTCCCTGCTGTTGATGCTGGACAAAACGCTGCTGCTGTGTCAGAAGTGGTCCCCTCAGCTGTGCTGCAGGTGGTCTCGTCTGTGTCCTCGGAGCTGGAGCTGCTCCTTGAACTGCACGACGAGGACACTCCCTCGATTGATGCCCTTCAGTACCACAATATAAACAAACTCCTAGCCTCCTCCTGCAAACTTCCCAGATGTGGCCAGGCTTCTTGCAGAAGTTGCATGGAGCTTGCTGTAACTGTCTCTGCTGCTGAGGTGCCTGGTGAAAAGGCGCTCTAGCTGGAGTCTGGTTCTGCTGTGGCTGCTGGAAAGGTCTGGACTGGAAATGAGGATGTTTGGCAGATACTGCACTGCCGTTGGCCCCCAGAAAAGAATCATGATCTCTCTTGGTCTTCAAACCCAGATCCCGCTCAACCTTGCGTGCCTCCGCAAGTATCTCCGAGTATGTCTCATAAAAAGACGGAATGAGAATCTTCACCTCCCAGTTTAGACCCTCTCGGAAACGAATAGCTCGAACCTCCGGTTCCCTCACCAAGTACTCTGCAAATTGGCTCAACCTACCGAACTCCGCAGCATATTCCTCCACAGACATGCTCCCCTGAATGAGACTCTCAAATTGTCTCCCTAAGTCAAGCCTGTCTATCCGAGCAAAAAACTTCTTCTTGAAAAGGTCCTTAAATACCTCCCAAGATTGTCCTAAGCCAACCAGTACTGGCTCATTCCTGAACCAAGTGCGAGCGACGTCGAACAGTTGAAGTCCTACCGCCTCAACCTTCAGATCTTCAGAAAGACGGGACACCCTCATAAGACGCTCAATATCCTTGAGCCAATCATCAGCATAGACGATGCCCTCCGTCCCTTTGAAAACCCTAGGCTCCAGTTTCTTGAAGTCCTGAATGTTGCCTGGCCGAAGCTGAGCAACTTGAGGAACAACCTGCTGCTGGATCGGAACTCCTCTCTCAACTACAGCACGAGCAAGCTGATGAGCACTCTCGATGCCCTGCCGTAGAACGTCGGTCTGCCTCTGATGTGCCTCTGACTGAGCCCTCTATGCCTCGAGCATCTCACGAAACAGTGTAAACATCTGTGACGCCTCTGCTGGCACAAGAGATGGAGGTGGAAGCCCCTCAGATACAGCTGGCACAGTCCTCTGAGTAGGTGGTGGACCTCCGAAAGCAGCTGACACTCCAATCACCGGAGAGGTGACTGGTGCAGGCCCTCGGGATGTCGCAGACCTCTCGAAAACTGCTCTCCCCTGCTGTGATCTAGTCTTAGGCGGCATCCTGAGACAAAGCGAAAGAAAGAATCAATATGGCACAAGATGTAAGACATCAAGAAAAGGACAGTTTAAGGGATCAAGTATCAATGTCAAAGGAGAATAGTTGAATCAAAATAATTTTCCTATATGTGATTGAGTATCTCATCCTATTCCCTATATCCTATTGCAGGCTCGTAGTAGTACAACTAAGTTGTTGCACTACCACGTCATCACATACTTTGTGAAGCTAGACCTGTATGGGCCACCACCAAAAACGTGTCACGACCCGCACCCGGTGTAAGGATACTAGTCGAAAACAACGCCCAGCCTACGCCACAGAATCGGCGGTAGAACGCTGTCTAGATAGTCTATCTAACAATATAATAAACCACCAATAATGATAGTATACTGAATCACAGAACTAAGATAGAAATGAGCATGAATCAGATAAAGAATAGAATAATCACCATACAACTCATGAGTTTAAAATAATACATCAATGAGTCTGTAGAGTAACAAAATAAGCTGGAGACAAATCCAGTACAAAAGAATACTACCATACTACAAAGCTATAACTCCAGGGTCAACTGTCTCAGTTGGGATAAGTCCCTCTTGAGCCAGGGTCTCAGAATCTAAACCCACAACATCCTGGGGTCCATAATAGGTAGGGTACTCCTCAGTGTCATCTGGAAAAATATATCCAGTCAGAAAAGGAGCAGAGTACATCTCTAACAGCAGTTCTAATTAATGATAAAAACTATGTAACAGTAAATAGCTATGGATAAACAAGATGCACAATAGACAGGAGAGATATATAGACAATAAGGAAATATTGGAAATAATTACAATAAGGAACAATATGTCAATGAAATAATAATACTAATGACTAAGTGTGTGAGTACTAGCTTAACATGTGATCGGCTTGGGCAAGATGCAATGCAGCCTGGCTAATCATACGTGCGGTGCATAATCAACACTATTCGCTTACCAGTACTTTATTCAATAGGGATTTGATCACATATCTATACTAATACTCCCCACACCCGACTGGTATAATAGATCCAACCACGGTATGCTATGGCACTAGATTCCCCAAGAAGATAGCTAGTCTCCCCGAGAATCGGTGTCTATACATGTATAAGATAACCAATGAAACAATACTTGTACTATATACACCATATACCAAGGAATAACATCTCATGACGAGATCCGGATATACCAATCCGTGTAACCATAGTGTCAAAAGAACATGGATATCTACACTAGATACAGTGAACATAGAGGATATCATAAATGAGAAACTATCAGAGAATGTACTCGCCTGAAGTCCAATGAATAGTCTCACAGATGTCTGACTCGGTGCCTCGAAGACCTAGATATGGAATACCACATTAATACAAGGTCCCGGAAAGAGAACAAGTCAAACTAGTCAACTTCTAGGTCAATAAATCAATTCTAAGTTAAAAGTCAACTATGGTCAACTCTAAAGTCAACTAAAGTCAAACATGGTCAAACCATGGTCAATCTCACAAGACATCTATATAAATAATATAGAATAAAAATACAACAATTTAGGAATAAAGGTTTGATCCCAATTGGTACCCCCACAAAGTATACTAATAATACAATATAATACACTCTAATATAATGTATATACAAACCAATATTTATACAAATAAAATAATATATCACTACTAGTATTATACTACACAAAAGCACATATATATACATATATATATATACAATTATAATATATAAAATATAATTTAAATCTGCCAATTTATCACTGAAACAGTGAACTGAAATACAAATATATAAAATAGACTTATAGTGACAGTCTGACTGTCACAGAAGAACTGTCACAAAAAAGCCGAATAATAAACCACTGCTGCCTCGGATTCGCTGACAGTTAAACTGTCGCAGAAAACTGTCACGAAAAATCGCTGCGTTTTCCCGTCGCTGCATTTAATGACAGAACTGTCATTAAATGCCCAAAAGCTACAGCGGCTGCTGTATCCGACCGAATAATGACAGTTTTCAACTGTCATTAAACCCACTGTTACCAAAAGTAAACTATATATATATATATAAATATATATATATAAAAACATAAATATATAAAACAATATCTATATATATAAAACAATTAATATAAATATATACACTTATATTTATATACACATAAACTTACACATTTAAATATTAATAATTACTAAACACAATGCACATATTAATGTACATATTTTACATGGCTAGAAGCACACATAAAAATACATTCATTAATATACAAATAATTATATAATAATTATAAATAATATAATTACACATAAATATATTTTACAAAACCTTTATGTATAATTTATGTTATTAACATAAGTACATATATATTTACATGCAAGAAAGCTACATACATATATTTATACACCACATTAGAACACATAGAAATATATAGATCTATGCTACAATAAATACCATAATAAATACACTAAAATAAATATATAATATCTATATATATTTACTAGTTATAAATGAAGAATTTAAAGCATAATTAATTAGATCTACACATAAACACACAAAATTGGAGAGTATCACACCGTATCCCACTAGATCTAGGATACGCATGCGACACGAGTCCAACACACAACCAAATGTATCCCGAAGGATACAAACAAGTCACAAATAATATTTATGAATAAATTAAAGTGTCAAAAGTAGATCTATGTGTCCGTGTCAAAATACGACATGTACAAAGCCCCGTGTCGGAGGGAAACCCCCAAAATGACACGTATCACCAATTAGTTGGGATACGAACCACAATTACCCAAATATGGACACAACACAAGCCCCAAACACATAAGCACATGCCCAATTGATCTATAGGATCAATTGACACACACAACAAAATATAAATTCGGAATTCCAACAAAATTGACACAAAAAGTACCATAACTTTCTCCATGGGTCTCCTATGAACACAAAACAAAGTCCTATGGGTAGTACATACATATAGGTTGATTTTACATGATTAAATCTCATATTTAAAAGCTATTTTAAGGAAAAAAAAACTGAATTATACCTATTGGGAGATGGATTTCAAATGAAACCTCCAATTGAGATGAACTTGCTTCCAAATTGTAGATCCTTGCTCCTCTTTGTAGATCCTTTCTTCCTCCTTCTAGATCCTTGCTTCTCAACTTTCTAATTGGGAAGAATTTGGAATGAATATGGTAGGGAATTGGAATGGAAATGAAAGGAATTTGGGAGTGGAAAATTCTAGATCTAGATTTGGAAATAAGAATAAGAGGAGAGAGAAATTTCCCCCCTTCTAATATAGGCCGGCCATGCCCCCTTCCCCAAGCAATTGTAAAATGTCCAATGTACCCCTTGGGGCCTCTCATGAAGAAATAATTTAGGAAGGAAGCTTCTAGTCTAATCATTTAATTAATTTAATCCATCTCCTTAACAATGGGCTTTCTAAATGGGCCAAGTCTAACTATTTAATTTATGTTGGTCCATGGGTCCAAACTACACTAGTTGGGTCTACTAAAATAAGTCCAAAATAATTAAATAACATCCAACAACAATTAAATAATACAACAAAATTTATTTACCATGCACAATATTTATTTAAATAGGAAATTACTAAAATACCCTTTTTCCTAAAATGTGGTATTGACACTATGAATGGTTATAAGTACTTTGTTTCTTTCATTGAGTGTGCCTCTCGTGTTACCTGGTTATATTTGATGAAAAATAAGAATGATGTACCTGCTTGTTTTCGGGATTTTCATAAGCATGTCCAGACCCAGTACAAAGCAGTTGTGAAGGTACTGAGGTCTGACAATGGAACGGAGTATACCAACAGGACGCTTGCAGAATACCTGTCAGCACACGGAATACAGCATCAGACCACCTGTGCATACACACCAGCACAAAATAGAGTTGCAGAAAGGAAAAACAGACACCTTCTGGAGGTCGCAAGAAGTATGATGACCGACATGAATGTCCCACAGAGTCTGTGGGGGCATGCAGTATTGACAGCAGCTCAACTCATCAACAGGATGCCCTCGAAGGTCCTCGGATGGAAATTCCCATGTGAGGTATTGCAAGGAAATAATCGTGGGATACTCCCACTGGAGGTGTTTGGGTGTGTGTGTTTTGTGAAAGACAACAGGCCATCAGTTGGGAAACTTGACCCTAGAGCGGTCAAATGCATCTTCGTAGGCTACTCGACGACCCAGAAGGGGTATGTGTGCTGGAGTCCAGTAGAGAAGAAAAAGTTTGTCAGTATGGATGTCCACTTTCGGGAGCATGAGCCATACTACCGCCAGGACGGAACTTCACACAACACGCCTAATACTGCCAGTATTAGGCGAGAGGGGGAGATGGAGAACTTGGTGGTAACCGATTTAGAAGTTTGGCATGGAGGCACGGAGAAGGGACAAGAAGGTGAAGGTGTTAGGCCTACGGCTCAGGGAGAGTTACTTACCTACAGCAGGAGAGAGAAGCAAACTGCAGGACCAGTACCGACAGTGCCAGTGCCAAGTCCCTTGCCTGCATTCGTCCCAACTCCTGAGGCACCGACACCAACCCCCCTTCAGGTGATACCCCCTCCTTCACAAGATATCATTCCTCCTACTTCTACTCCTCCCGTACCACTATCTGTACGGAGGACCACTCGCAGCAATGCAGGAAATCCTCCAAACAGATATGGTTGGGATATTGCTCAGTTTGTTTCTTATGACCATATTCCTTCTTCTCATAGAGCATTTATAGCATCTTTAGATAGTATTACTGTACCTAACAATTGGCAGGTTGCCAAGAACGATCCAAAGTGGAAAGCGACAATGCACGAGGAGTTGGGAGCTCTGGAGAAGAACCACACTTGGGAGCTTGTGAGACTGCCAGAGGGGAAGAGAGCAGTTGGATGCAAGTGGATCTTTACCGTAAAGCAGAACCCAGATGGACAGGTTGAGCACTACAAAGCTCGACTAGTAGCCAAAGGATACAGTCAAACGTACGGCATCGACTATGACGAGACCTTTGCACCAGTTGCAAAGATGAGCACTGTCAGGACTCTGATTTCTCTGGCAGCGAATGGTGGATGGAAGCTACACCAAGTGGATGTGAAGAATGTGTTTCTTCACGGAGATTTAGTGGAGGAGGTGTACATGGAGATACCACCAGGATTTGGCACCAATCAGACAATAGGCAAGGTCTGCAGGTTGAAGAAGTCCCACTATGGACTGAAGCAGTCTCCTCGAGCGTGGTTTGACAGATTCAGAAGGGCGATGATAGGGATGGGATATCAGCAGATAAATGCTGATTATACTGTGTTCTTTCGTTGGAGTGGAGGCCACATCACCATGCTTGCGGTGTATGTGGACGATATGATTATCACAGGAGATGATGAGCAGGAGATCGCCCAACTCAAAAGAAAGCTTGGCAAGGAATTCGAGGTGAAGGATCTCGGCCTTCTTCGGTACTTCCTTAGGATTGAGATTGCTCGAGAAGCAGAGGGGATTGTTCTCTCTCAAAGGAAGTATGCACTGGACCCTCTCACAGAAACTGGAATGTTGGGGTACAAACCTGCAGCGACCCCAATAGATCAGAGGTTCAAGATTGATGCTGAGGCTGGAGAACCAGTTGATCGGGACAAATACCAGAGACTGGTTGGCAAGTTGATCTATTTGAGCCACACACGTCCTGATATCTGCTTTGCAGTAAGTGTGGTGAGCCGCTACATGCATGACCCACGGAAGGGTCATATGGATGCAGTGTACCAGATTCTGAGGTACTTGAAAGGTGCTCCCGGAAAGGGACTAATATTCAGGAAGAACAATCACGTGAGCATCGAGGGCTACTGTGATTCTGACTGGGCTAGTTGTGCTAATGACAGAAGATCTACCTCGGGATATTGCATATTTTTAGGAGGTAACTTGGTCTCCTGGAGGAGTAAGAAGCAGTCTGTGGTGGCCAGATCGACAGCTGAAGCAGAGTACAGAGCTATGGCCTTGGAAGTTGCAGAGCTGCTATGGTTGAAGAATATGCTGGTGGAGCTGAAGCTGGATCAAGGAGCCAAGATGAAGCTGTGGTGTGACAATCAGTCAGCTATTAGTATCGCCAACAATCAAGTACAGCATGACAGGACCAAACACATCAAGATTGATAGATTCTTCATCAAAGAGAAGTTGGATAGTGGATTACTGGAGCTTGGCCATGTTCCGACCAGGGATCAAGTAGCAGATGGACTAACCAAGGGACTCGCCTCAGTGAGCATGATTATAGGATGTGACAAGATGGGCTTAGTGAATATCTTTCACCCATCTTGAGGGGGAGTGTTGATATGGTATGTTGGGTGTCATATTTAAGTATAGTATAAGCACATGGGAATATCCTGAGGACATATTTGGGATGCCAGAATATGTCACAGGATATTCCATTATGAGATTATTGTCATAATGATTGAGATCATTGTATTAATGACTGTAAGGCTATATAATGCCAATGAGACAATCAATAAAATAATTAACTAATTTCAACAGGAGGTTTAATATTGTACGAGGAAATTAAGGCTACAGGCTATAAGACAGCCTTCAAGATTTTCAGAAAAGAAGAAGTAGAACGAGCAACAAAAGAAAGTTGGAGAAGAAATAAATATCTAATTATTATTGTATGGTATAAAAGAACAATACAACTATAAATATATATAGATGGAAAACGAATTCATATTCGTACAGAAGTAGGAGAAGAAATAAATATTCTTAGAGGAGAAGAAATCAAATTCTAAATTTAATTAGTATATAATCATAAATCTAATCTAATTAATCTTAACATAAATCTATTCTAATTAATCTTAACATAAATATAATCTAATTAATCTTAACACCCCACTTCAAACTCATGGTGGATCAAACAACGTGAGTTTGTCCAATAGAAACTGAAATCGCGGTGTAGGATTTGACTTTTGTAAATAAAAATAAAAATAAATAAATAAATAAATAAATAAATAAATAAATAAATAAAAATAAAATTTTGTCAGCTGATCAACTGAAGTCACATAGTGCCTTTCAAAAACTGAAATATGCGTTGTTAACGGGTTGACTTGCGTGCGGTGGGGGCTGAAGGTGGAAGTTGTAGGGCAGTGAGGGAGCATAGGATCCTTCTGCGTGGACTGTAGGATACTGCCGTACGTTGGACAATTGGCCTGCATTGGCGACGAAAAATCTGTCCTCGAATTTTGCATGGTGTATCCCATGTAGGGGTAAAGATACGCTTGCGGGCCAATAGTAGATGAATTTGTTCCGTACATCTAATTGTAGTAATGTGATATCATTTGAGGATTATAAACGCTTGTTGGTATGCATAATCACTTTGGTAGTCCATGTACCCAAATGGGATGGGATACATTACTGGAGAGGGAGTATGGGGCATCTAAGCCGGCACATGGCTATATTGTGGGTCCGTTGCTTGCGGTGGACTATGTTGAATGTTCCAACTTTATTCCGGCCAGTTGAAATAGAAAAGGCACATGTAAAGGAGCCAGTGGAGGCAGGCTGGCACTGGAGCTGGAGCTCTAACTGAGTAAGACGATGTTGAATATCTATCGATGTCCGAGTACTATCAACAATGTGAGCATGAGGTATTAGAGAATGAGACAAGGAGGAATCATTTATCTTCATCCGCTCGAGGAATTGAGTTTTTAAATGTGGGTGTAGCAAAAAATAATCATTCGCTAACTGTCCAAACTTTTGGCAGTGAGCACAGATTTTACCAGATCGTTGACGATCATAATAGGTGGCAGTGGAATGACCAAGCTTTCCGCAATAGGTACATGAAGGACGAAGAAAAGTGGGAGCAACAGAAAGAACAGTCTTAGAACCTGAAGTCGGTGTAAAGGTATCAGTAGAAAGAGAACGCAAACGAGTCTCCTCAGTTGTAAGCTCAGAGAAAGCAGCATCTAGGATGATATTATTTTGAATGATTCGGCCGCTTGCGGACTGAAATTCAGAATGCGGGACCATGAGAAATTAAAAAAGCTGTCGACGTTCCCGACAAGTGCGCGCTCGTACAAAAATGGGACCATAACTCTCTAATTTTAGTAGCTCACACAAATAACCCCGCATTAGTGTGGCGAACTCCTGAATAGTGCGATCCCCCTGTCTGGCTGTCGATAACTGTGTGAACAACTGATACTCCCGAGCACCACTTGACTAAACAAACTGAGTAGTCAAATGGTCCCATAATAAAGCAGCGGACGAGATATCCTCAAGATCTGGACGAAGTGATCGATCAACAGAAGAGATGATAAAAGAAAAAATCCGCTCATCGTGGTAATCACAAGTGTCCTAGCGACACGAATAGTATTTTGAGTCTCTGTTTTTCATCAGCAGCGGGTTCAGGAGGCCTCGGGATAGAACCATCAAGATGACCAAGAAGACGATGACCACGTAGAGTGGTCCAGACTAAGGCATCCCACTTAGTCCAATTATGAGAAAAAATCAACAAAAAATCTGTGAAAGTTGGATGAAAATCTCAGAATTGCTCCGATAAAGACATTTTTAAAAGTTTTTTATTTTTTATTTTTTAAGGTGTCTTCCTAACTTAAAAGATGTCTTACTAACTTAAGAAAGGAGTTTAGAAAAGTTCCAACAAAAGATGAAGATAAAGAATACAATGAGTTAGAAATTGTAACCGTTCAGCATGCTATCCTTCGATATCAGCTGGAAGTGCTCTGGACGCCGCAATTAATTAATTATTGGCTAATGTAGAAAGAATCAGTGGATTGTAGTATTCTAGGTACCACCTGACGAACTTCTTTAAGCCGGCCTTGAGATTGGTGGTGGGAGCTCTATGCTTCAGCGGTGGTAAGAAAATCGGACTGCATGGCGGAGCAGACGACAAGAAAAAAAGAGATAAGCAACAATATTGATTATTTTGAAGAGACCAGGATTAAAAAAATTTATGCTCTGATACCATGTTACAAATCAACTATATTGATTTTATTATTGAATAATGTAAAAGAGCAATACAACTATGAATATATATAGATGGAAAACGAATTCATATCCGTATAGAAGTAGGAGAAGAAATATAAATATATCATTAGAGGAGAAGAAATCAAATACTAAATCTAATTAGTATATAATCCTAAATCTAATCTAGTTAATCTTAACATAAAATCTAATCTAATTAATCTTAACAGGGAACAACAGATGTTGGGGTCTAATCTGGATTTGGTAAATTTTGGAACCCAAATATAGTCAAATAATTGATTTGATATAATTTAAAAATCTACATTAAATGTAAGATTTGATTAGAGTTTCAATTTGTATCAAATATTTAATCTGACCATATTTGGATATCCATAATTAGTGTTGGGCTATTTTAGGTGGAATATGATTCTTATTTTAAGGTTTTCTATTTAGGAAATCCTATTACGACCTAAAATATGATTTCTTAACCTATAAATATAGGAGGAGGGTGGAGGCACAAAGAAAGTACAAGTTGGAGATTCGGGGTGCTCGTCCACAGAAAATCTAAGAGAAAGTTCGTGCTTTGCTCTTAGGACTTTGCCATCCAAGACAGAAGGAAGAAAGAGATTTTATCGAGGAGTTGTCATCTTCACTCATAGAGATTACTACGGGTTGGTGAGTGATTTTAATTATAATCTCTTTCTTTTCTTCTTGAGTATGGTGAGGAGGTTGAATCTATTAGGGCAAAGGGTTCAACATTGATTTTGTCAATATTGTAATTTCACCTGAGTTATAAATGTTGGAATTTGTCCAGGTGACGTAGTCACCGCCATATACTTGTCTTTATCTGTGCTTGGTGTTCGTTAGACAGGGGTTGGTTATCTCAGGTGGGTTGTCCTAAAGTTTCCATTGTGGGAACTCTCAGACACGGTATCGGAACGCTTGCAGGACGTGTCTGATTTCTAACATCTGGTATCAGAGCTACTGGTTTTGGTTCTGGCAACTATGTCTACGGAGCAGATAAACACTCATATGATCAACCTCACAGGGGGGACTGGGCAATTTGGAAGCCAATGATGGAGGATCTACTCTGGTGCAAGGACTTGCATGGTCCGTTGGAGGACGACAACACCAAACCGACGGACAAAGGTGCTGATGACTGAAAACAACTGGATCGAATGGCTGTTGGATTCATCTGTCATTGGCTGGACGACTCGGTGTTTCACCACGTGTCCATGGAGAGTTTGGCAAAAGCATTGTGGGAGAAGCTGCATTTGCTGTACGAAAGGAAGACGACTGGCAACAAGGCATTTCTTATTCGCCGACTCGTCAAATCAAAGTACACGGAGGGTGCCCCAGTGGTACAACATCTGAAGGAGGTTCAGGATATTATCAATCAGTTGTCTGCGATGAAGATGGTGATTGATGATGAGCTTTAGTCCCTTTTGCTTTTGAGTTCTCTGCCAGAAAGCTGGAAGACGTTGGTGGTGTCGGTGAGCAACTCCGCGTCTGGTGAAGTTGTCGCGATAGAGGCAATCAAAAGCAGCTTGTTGAACGAGGAGATCCGACGTAAGTAAGTAGAATCATCGCAGGAGTCCGCTCTGGTGGCTTCCTATGGGAAGGGAAGACCCAAGTCACATGCGAGAACATGGGAGAGTTCTCGGGATCTTGCGACTTTTGACCGCATGGAGGGCTACTATCACTGTGGTAAAATTGGTCATATCAAGAGAAACTGCATGAAGCTCAAAGCTGAGAAGGCCAAAGGCAAGGATGATCAGAAGGATCTCACGACTATGGGAGATCTCATCATCGCAGCAACTAAAGCAGAGGAATCTTGTGGCATGTATCATGATGACAATTGGGTCATGGATACGGAGACGTCGTATCACGCCACTTCATATAGGAGGATCTTCACATCATACCACGATACCATATTTGGACGTGTGAAGATGGGAAACAAGGGGATGGCTGCAGTTGTAGGCATCGGTGATGTGCACTTGACAACAGAGCTTGGTGAGAAGCTCGTTCTCAAGGATGTGCGACATGTATCGAATTTGCGCTACAAGTTGATTTCTGTAGGGAGGCTGGCAGATGATGGATGTTGCAGTTTATTTGGGACAAAGATTCTATGCTACGAAGGATTCTCAACAGCGGCCTCGAGGAGATTTATGTTACAGCATGTACAGGCTCAAGCCGCTGAGTTATACAAGCAGGCCACAGACATCGGATATAGGCTCGAGGGATATTCGACAGGAGTTGGATCGTCGGGAACTTGATGTTGAGGGGATTCAAGATACTTTGAGGATTACGGAGTGTAAACCCCCTCGACCAGATTCTAGTATTTTAGGAATATTTTTAACAATTTAGGATTTATTACAATTTATTAAATTATTTTGCTTACATATCCTATTGACTTGTGCACCTGTCCCTCACCAAATTATTTGGAGCTTTACCTTGACAGTTATCCCCGAACGAAGTTCGCATACCCCTCCTAGACATGCTAGTCTATTTTTCTGTATTTTGTGCAACTCCCAGATACTCTGTTTTGAGCCTCGGTTGAGACGCACAAATATGGTTACAAAAGTCCGTATTTATTTCCTATTTAATTTCCTACTCTTTACCCACCTCTGTACCAATAGAGATTTGAGGCCCAACATGCACCTGTTTTGCCCAAACAAAAATACGTTAATATTCTACACTGAGTATACTACATTTGGTGTCAATCTGAGTATACTACATTTAGTATATTGACACCGTAGAAAAATTATGACCCTACCTGCCTCTAAATAATTAGAGAACACCGTGCGCAGTATTTATTAATTAATTAAATACGATGGCCCGTATCACTCCAAAACCAAGACCAGTCCCTGCCCAGACTCACCCCCACCCCCTCAGGACCCTCACATAGCTTTTTCCTTCAATCCTGTGAATTTTAGTATTTTTTGGAATCAGGTGTTTTCTCAGACAATTTTGTAATTGCACAATTTCCCAAAAATAGGACAATTCTGCAATTTATGAAACTACAGGGACTTTCCTGCAATTTGCAGTGCGAGGTGCCACCCCCTCATTGGCCGGTGAACCTGCACCGTCCATTTGGAGACGGGACCCACCCGAAAATATCTCGAAAATATCTCGAAAATATCCTACAAATATCCCAAAAATATCTCTAGATATTTTCCTTATTTAATTAATAAAATTCTTTATAAAAGAAAATAAAAAGAAAAAAAGAAAAATCAAAACCCAACCCCAAACCCGATTTCCCCCAGGCCGCAGCCGAAACCCCCTCCGCCGGTGGCGAGCTCCCCCGCCGGAGCCGACCACCGCCCCCTGGCCGGAGCCGAGCCCCCCCAACCCCGCTGGCCCCCGACCCTCTCTCTCCTTCTCCTCAGCTCCCTCTTCCTCTCCGCCATCCTCCCCCGGCCGGAGCCAACCCCGCGGTGAGCCGACTTCTCCCCCGCCGGCCTCTTCTTCCTCCGCTTGACGACCCCCACAACTCCGCGACCACCGCCTCCCTCTCTCCTCAGCTCCCTCTCCCCCTCCCAGCCTCTTCCCTCCACCGCCACCACCACCATCTGTCACCACCACCACCACCATCATCATCACCACCATCGATGCCATCTCCGTCGCTGCCCTCCGCCACCCGACCCCGCTGGCCTCGACAGCAGCCACCCGACCCCCCCTCTGTGCACAGCCACCCTCTCCCCGAGCCCTCTCCCCTCCGCCAGCGACTTCCCTGACTTCCTCCTCCGACACTCGTCGCCCTGCCCGGCAGTCCCGCTGACCGACGAGCTCCACCTGAGCGCCTCCGGCAAAGCCCCGGCGAGCCTCCACTGGACTCAGAACAGACACAGCAGTCGGACACAGCCCGGACACGTCCAGGACACAAATCCTGTGTCTAAACGACACACGGACACGTGAAATTCAGATTTCACGGAGCCCTGTTCAGGTAACGATTTCTCTCACCTCGTAATTCTGATTTCAATTTCGTCAGTTGCGTCGTGTAGACTGTGTAACCATCTCGGTGCCCGTGCAACCCGCTCGGAGCATTGCGACCTGTGGCGATCGCGAACCGCGATCCAAATACAGGAAAAACAACGACCTGATTCACCCCGGAACTGGGTACGCCCCGCCAAACGGGACGACTTGGTCGCACGCGGTCTTTATCGAAACGTGCGCGACGTTGATACGGACGTGTAGGAATTCAGAGAAGTTGATTCGGATGTGCGTGCACACCGGAATCAACGCGTATCCGCCGACACCGTCCCGTATCCGCCTGTTCTGGAACACGCTGCAACTTTGTGTACACATGTCGGATCGAGACGAAACTTGCGCCATCGGACTCGTAGCAATACGCTGGTCCTGTGACCCAAGTTTGGTTCGATTCTGAGAACGTTGGCAAAATCCCGTGTCGTGGGCCCTACAGGCTCCACCTGACGGGCGATTTTGTGACCGGCTCATCGGAATCCAATTCTGGAAGTTCCGTTGGGTTCGTATCGACGTTCTGGACTTGTTGACACTAAGTTTGGCGAATTTGAAGACCTTTGACCCTGACACGTTTTTCGGTGCAAAGCGGCCCACATGTGGACCCCGCTTTGACCAGAAACTGTCATTTTTGTCCCTGTGTCCAAATTGGACTTAAGGACAGGCGTTTCTAGCTATTTGATATTTTCTGAGACTGTTAGTGATGTTTATTTCAGCATCCGGAGACTTTTATTCTGAGGCCATAGTTTCTGACACTTGGTATTTGACATCTGGATATTACATTTACAGCTCTCTTGCCAGGCAAGTATACCTTGCCTTGTTGTACTGTTTAAATTTAGTTATTGTTAGTTACATGTTTATTTATTATAATATTATATAAATGTGCGTATCCAAGAAGACTCGGGTGCAGTCAACGATGGCGTTGACGTTAGGACTTGTGTCTGACCTAGTGTCTAGTAGACCCACCTAAAAGTTGTGAAGTTATTGATATAACTTCCCAGGCCTTGACACGTATCATTACACGTCACAGAGTGAGTACATGTAGGGACGCGTGCCTCATGCACGACTGGCCATCAGTGTGAGCAACACGTGTAGCGATATTTAGCTCAGTTGTTTATTTTATTGAGACTTGCATCATAGTAGGAGGTGTCCACGTCATTTTTATGACTTGTAAATCTGTATTGGGCTGAAAAGATACTAGTAGACGTATGGGACACCCCCTCCTTATATATTCCTGTTGCCTGATACCATACTCTTCGGAGATGGGGTATTCCTGTTGCCTGATACCATACTCTTCGGAGATGGGGTATTCCTGTTGCCTGATACCATGCTGCTCGGAGATGGGGTATTGGTTTTCTTGTTTCCGTTACCATGCTCCGAGGAGGATGGGGTACTGCTTGTGCCCTTGCGATGGGGGCATATGTGGCATATACTAGCCAGTCATGACGATTGGTGAATTACGTCAGCATATGTCTAGCCGACACATTCCCATGCGTACTACCAGGTCTTTAAATTGCATTCACTTAGATGGTTAGCACACCCCATTTACTTATTCAGTATTTACATTATGGCATATCATTTTTATATATCTTGCTATGTCCCTCTGAGGACCTGGTCCCCTGCCAGGTGTATATGTTCTTGAGTATTCGCAGGAGCACAGATCCGGACAGGCTACTTATTTTCCGAGGAGGTCATCTCTTCGAGCCTCATGATTGTTAGATGTTGTTCTTTATGGTGTGTATTCTGGTTCCTTTTATATTCTATTTCGGCAGTGGATTTGTTTCCATCCGACTGTCGTTCTTTAGGTACTTTATTTTGAGATCTAGTTACCTGGTTTTTGTTTATTCATATTTGACTTCTGTGGATGAGATTTAGATATTATCCTGTATCTTGTGATTAATTATACCACTGGTGAATTATTGTTCATTATACAGCGTACGCACGTATATATGGTTTCCATATATTGGAATTGCCATATATACGGGCGGCTGGCATAGTTACGTATCCTAGTCCTACGTATTTTGGGACTGGGGCGTGACATGTTTTTAGTGGTGGCCCATGCAGGTTAGAGCATATTGTCTCGGTTACGTTACTGTACCGAGCAAGCCTGCACATAGGATTAGAGGATAGGATCTCATCCATAATTGACTATGACTTATCTTCCTTCCAGTCTGTTCTACTTACATATTTGCATCCTGCTTGATTCATGTGCTTCCCTGATAAATCCTTAAGTATAGCCCCTACTAGAATATAGGAATCCTTGTTGATAGGTTGATAATTATAGTAGTATTCCTATTAAGAACACAACTAGGGCATTGACATATCATTAAGTTCAGACTACTTAATGAACCATAACCTTCCATATTACCTAATGAACCCTAGTCTTCCATACTACCTAATAAACCCTAGCATCACTACCTATAGTTTAACTTACCAGTATCCCTTGACATATTGTTGTATGACTTGAGAGTAGTAAAAATACTCCTAGGATTAGTTAGAGAATTGACCATAATGTTGACCCTAGTCTTGTGGAACCCATAGAAATCTAAGGTTAAGTACTAGGACTAAACTCCCTTGACCAGAGTTTTACGCCAGAGACCCTTTACCCTTGTTGGCGTAAAACTCATTCGACCCTTGTTGGCATAAGAACCAAACAACTGCCTAGTTGGCATAAAAGCCTAATGACTTTCTTGTTGGCATAAAAACCAGATTATGCAGGAGATTGTTCCCTTTACGCCGCAGTTATGACAACCGCTACCCACGATCCCTTAGCCTCCTTATCCTGCGTAAACCTGATGATTCTTGAATAAATAGATAACCAGCGTAGAATAACCTGATTAGGCGTAAGATATAAGGATAGGATGTGAGCGTATTGTTACAGCCTTAGCTTTCCCCAGGCATGACCAAATCCCGTGCATTAAAGGCAGAGATACGCCTCGAGCCCTGTGCAAAAAGAAACAGCTTTTGACAGGATATCTGGTTTTATCTAACCTCGAGCGTAAATGACTTGTATCCAATAAAGTCACTAAACGACAACCTGGGTCCCCGTGCAAATTTATCATCGCAACCGACCACTCGATCATTGTACAAGTACTTTTGTCAGTTGTCAGGATTCACTAATTTTGACTGACAAACTCATGAGTATCTTGTACAACTTCACGCTGCAACGCAAGAGATTTTACGCAAACCTTTTAGGCAAAACTTTACCCAGGCAGACTTTTATACAAACCTTACGTACGCTAATTTTAGGAGCAAATTTTAGCGCAAAACTTTTACGCTCAGACTTTCACCCAGACTTTTATGCGCAGATTTCTACGTACAGACTTATTACGCGGACAGCTCTGAAGCTCTATCTTACTCTTCTCTGTTTTACGCGGATAGCTCTGAAGCCATGCTTTACGCCAAATTATTTTATCTCTGCTTTACGCAGATAACCTCGAACCCCTACTTTACGCGGACATTCTTGAAATCTCTGTTTTAGACAGACAACCTATTATGTATATTAAGATTGTAGAACTTAGAAGACCATACCTCTTTTAGGTCAACTAGCGACTTAGACAAGGAATTAGAATAATAACTGTAGAGATTGTAGAGTCTTGCCTTTTGTGAATTTGAATTGTTTTGTACTTCTCACATCATAATCTAGCGTACTTATAATTGCTGTCCTACTTTGACTTATACTGCTATTATAGCCTACTTTTGCAAGCTTATTCTTTATCGAGCTTGTTCATGACACATGTGTTATTGGGGCCTGATCCACCTCACTAATACAATTGTCTATTCAGAATCAGTGTATTACGGTCTGATCAACATTAGTGCATTTTGATTCGCCCTTAGCATAACTACTTACGTGGATTGAGATATATAGTGATTAGTAGACAAATGTATTTACCCTCTAGATATGTCTGAACATATCGTATCTGTTACATAACTGTACCGATGCGAGTATGTGAATAAGAAATTATCAAAAATAGCATTTCAATCCACAACTGCCTTGACAATTCCCATTGAATTCTTTAAACGCATTGATCTCCACACTCATAATCTATTACCTTCCCCTTGAACTCTTGATTATTGTTTTCCGTCTTCCCTTATTTCGGAAAGACGAAACCTCGTGCTTAATATAAGCCCGAAAAGTGTATTGTTTCTGTAGCCATTCCTGTTTGTTTCTTGGGTAATTACCAAACCCTATTATTGGATTAGATTTCAGTATATATACTGTGCTACCCTTAGAATGACCTTCGCTACCTACCTGCCTACGTTTTATTACGTTCCTGATACCTGCATCACTAAGGCAGCAAAATTTTTAATTTTTGCCTCGTAACTTGGGTCAAGTTCAGAACCCAAGTATTGTGATAAAGAATGTATCATTTTGTTGTCAGGAGTCAAAATGGATTTCACCTGGATGAACAATTAACTGACTCCTGAATGGATAACAGCACCTATGACTAGGTTGACTTAAGGATCCAGAATTCCTATAACCAACGAGTGTCAAGCCGCTTTCGAGGAATTAAAGAAGCGACTGACCACAGCACCCGTATTAACTATCCGTCCGGATCAGGCGGTTATGTGATCTACAGACGCATCAGGAAATAGTTTGGGATGCGTATTAATATAGGATAACAAGGTAATGACAGATGCATCCAGACAATTATGAGCACATGAGAAGAATTTGGAACTTGCAGCCATCGTAATTACTCTGAAGCTATGGAGACATTACTAATATGAGGCAAATCGTAAGATTGCACGGCATACCAGTCAGCATTGTACCAGACAAGGATTCACGTGACCAGAGTTGGTGGTCAACACCGTAGAGACAGTTAAGTAATACGAGGACACTTGCAACAATGCAAGACAGACAGAAGCAGTGGGCAGACCGTCATCATCGTCCCTTGGAAATTCAAAGTGGACGATCATGTCATCTCGAGGATATCACCTACTAGAGACACCATTCGATTCGGAGGACGCAGCAAGTTGAGATCACCTTTAGGCTGAGCTTGTCGTATCAAGAGCAACCCGTAAAAATCCTTGCGCAAGGAGAATCTACTTGGGAGCGTGTGAACGACATGCAAAAATGTTTTACGAACCTATCCGTAGACCAAGATATAAATTACTTTGTTAAATTATATCTTATGCCATCTTTGACTTCTACCGTGGCTTAGTTGTAATTTTGAGGACGAATTTTTTTATAAGTTGGGTAGATTGTAAACCCCCTCGACCAGATTCCAGTATTTTAGGAATATTTTTAACAATTTAGGATTTATTGTAATTTATTAAATTATTTTGCTTACATATCCTATTGACTTGTGCACCTGTCCCTCACCAAATTATTTGGAGCTTTACCTTGACTGTTATCCCCGAACGAAGTTCGCATACCCCTCCTAGACATGCTAGTCTATTTTCCTGTATTTTGTTCAACTCCCAGATACTCCGTTTTGAGCCTCGGTTGAGACGCACAAATATGGTTACAAAAGTCCGTATTTATTTCCTATTTAATTTTCTGCTCTTTACCCACCTCTGTACCAATAGAGATTTGAGGCCCAACATGCACCTGTTTTGCCCAAACAAAAATACGTTAATATTCTACACTGAGTATACTACATTTAGTATATTGACACCGTAGAAAAATTATGACCCTACCTGCCTTTAAATAATTAGAGAACACCGTGCGCAGTATTTATTAATTAATTAAATACGATGGCCCGTATCACTCCAAAACCAAGACCAGTCCCTGCCCAGACTCACCCCCACCCCCTCAGGACCCTCACACAGCTTTTCCCTTCAATCCTGTGAATTTTAGTATTTTTCGAAATCAGGTGTTTTCTCAGACAATTTCGTAATTGCACAATTTCCCAAAAATAGGACAATTCTACAATTTATGAAACTACAGGGACTTTCCTGCAATTTGCAGCGCGAGGTGCCACCCCCTCATTGGCCGGTGAACCTGCACCGTCCATTTGGAGACGGGACCCACCCGAAAAGATCCCGGAAATATCTCGGAAATATCCTACAAATATTCTAAAAATATCTCTAGATATTTTCCTTATTTAATTAATAAAATTCTTTATAAAAGAAAATAAAAAGAAAAAAAGAAAAATCAAAACCCAACCCCAAACCCGATTTCCCCCAGGCCGCAGCCGACACCCCCTCCGCCGGCGGCGAGCTCCCCCGCCGGAGCCGACCACCGCCCCCTGGCCGGAGCCGAGCCCCCCCAACCCCGCTGGCCCCCGACCCTCTCTCTCCTTCTCCTCAGCTCCCTCTTCCTCTCCTCCATCCTCCCCCGGCCGGAGCCAACCCCGTGGCGAGCCGACTTCTCCCCCGACGGCCTCTTCTTCCTTCGCCTGACGACCCCCACAACTCCGCGACCACCGCCTCCCTCTCTCCTCAGCTCCCTCTCCCCCTCCCAGCCTCTTCCCTCCACCGCCACCACCACCATCTGTCACCACCACCACCACCATCATCATCACCACCATCGACGCCATCTCCGTCGCTGCCCTCCGCCACCCGACCCCGCTGGCCTCGACAGAAGCCACCCGACCCCCCCTCTGTGCACAGCCACCCTCTCCCCGAGCCCTCTCCCCTCCGCCAGCGACTTCCCTGACTTCCTCCTCCGACACTCGTCGCCCTGCCCGGCAGTCCCGCTGACCGACGAGCTCCACCTGAGCGCCTCCGGCGAAGCCCCGGCGAGCCTCCACTGGACTCAGAACAGACACAGCAGTCGGACACAGCCCGGACACGTCCAGGACACAAATCCTGTGTCTAAACGACACACGGACACGTGAAATTCAGATTTCACGGAGCCCTGTTCAGGTAACGATTTCTCTCACCTCGTAATTCTGATTTCAACTTCGTCAGTTGCGTCGTGTAGACTGTGTAACCATCTCGATGTCCGTGCAACCCGCTCGGAGCATTGCGTCCTGTGGCGATCGCGAACCGCGATCCAAATACAGGAAAAACAACGACCCGATTCACCCCGGAACTGGGTACGCCCCGCCAAACGGGACGACTTGGTCGCACGCGGTCTTTACCGAAACGTGCGCGACGTTGATACGGACGTGTAGAAATTCGGATGTGCGTGCACACCGGAATCAACGCGTATCCGCCGACACCGTCCCGTATCCGCCTGTTCTGGAATACGCTGTAACTTTGTGTACACACGTCGAATCGAGACGAAACTTGCGCCATCGGACTCGTAGCAATACGCTGGTCCTGTGACCCAAGTTTGGTTCGATTCTGAGAACTTTGGCAAAATCCCGTATCGTGGGCCCCATAGGCTCCACCTGACGGGCGATTTTGTGACCGGCTCATCGGAATCCAATTCTGGAAGTTCCGTTGGGTTCGTATCGACGTTCTGGACTTGTTGACACTAAGTTTGGCGAATTTGAAGACCTTTGACCCTGACACATTTTTCGGTGCAAACCGGCCCACATGTGGACCCCGCTTTGACCAGAAACTGTCATTTTTGTCCCTGTGTCCAAATTGGACTTAAGGACAGGCGTTTCTAGCTATTTGATATTTTCTGAGACTGTTAGTGATGTTTATTTCAGCATCCGGAGACTTTCATTCTGAGGCCATAGTTTCTGACACTTGGTATTTGACATATGGATATTACATTTACAGCTCTCTTGCCAGGCAAGTATACCTTGCCTTGTTGTACTGTTTAAATTTAGTTATTGTTAGTTACATGTTTATTTATTTTAATATTATATAAATGTGAGCGTCCGAGCAGACTCGGGTGCAGTCAACGATGGCGTTGACGTTAGGACTTGTGTCTGACCTAGTGTCTAGTAGACCCACCTAAAAGTTGTGAAGTTATTGATATAACTTCCCAGGCCTTGACACGTATCATTACACGTCACAGAGTGAGTACATGTAGGGACGCGTGCCTCATGCGCGACTGGCCATCAGTGTGAGCAACACGTGTAGCGGTATTTAGCTCAGTTGTTTATTTTATTGAGACTTGCATCATAGTAGGAGGTGTCCACGTCGTTTTCACGACTTGTACATCTGTATTGGGCGGGAAAGATACTAGTAGACGTATGGGACACCCCCTCCTTATATATTCCTGTTGCCTGATACCATACTCTTCGGAGATGGGGTATTTCTGTTGCCTGATACCATACTCTTCGGAGATGGGGTATTCCTGTTGCCTGATACCATGCTGCTCGGAGATGGGGTATTGGTTTTCTTGTTTCCGTTACCATGCTCCGAGGAGGATGGGGTACTGCTTGTGCCCTTGCGACGGGGGCATATGTGGCATATACTAGCCAGTCATGACCATTGGTGAATTACGTCAGCATATGTCTAGCCGACACATTCCCATGCGTACTACCAGGTCTTTAAATTGTATTCACTTAGATGGTTAGCACACCCCATTTACTTATTCAGTATTTACATTATGGCATGTCATTTTTCTGTATCTTGCTATGTCCCTCTAAGGACCTGGTCCCCTGCCAGGTGTATATGTTCTTGAGTATTCGCAGGAGCACAGATCCGGACAGGCTACTTATTTTCCGAGGAGGTCATCTCTTCGAGCCTCATGATTGTTAGATGTTGTTCTTTATGGTGTGTATTCTGGTTCCTTTTATATTCTATTTCGGCAGTGGATTTGTTTCCATCCGACTGTCGTTCTTTAGGTACTTTATTTTGAGATCTAGTTACCTGGTTTTTGTTTATTCATATTTGACTTCTGTGGATGAGATTTAGATATTACCCTGTATCTTGTGATTAATTATACCACTGGTGAATTATTGTTCATTATACAGCGTACGCACGTATATATGGTTTCCATATATTAGAATTGCCATATATACGGGCGGCTGGCATAGTTACGTATCCTAGTCCTACGTATTTTGGGACTGGGGCGTGACACGGAGGATTCGGTTCGTCGAGACAAAGCGACGAATGGTGATGAGCCAAAGATTGAGGGTCAGTATGTCAGTCCCATGACAGCTGGTCGGTCTCCAGGTGGGGGTTGATTCACGGATCCGGTTTTGGCGACGAATGGTTTGCCAAAGCTTCACGAAGTGACATTAGTTTCAGCAGTTTGAGGCCCGGAAGGATATTAAGGTTTGTAGCAAACTCAATCTGAGGCGGGAGCATCCCCATTCACACAGTTCCTAGGGAGCTATGGGTCATCGACGATATGCATAGTGCGTGATTTGATATGTTCGAGGACGCATGTGTTTGGGGGAGCTTCAAGTTAATTCGGACATAGCGGTGGACAGACTCAGGAGTTCAAATCTCGGGAGAATCGTACTATCTGCTTTGTTGGGCCATCCATGGGTGAAGAAGCTCGTCGGAACTTTAACACTTTTTGGTAGAAGACGGAAGTCGGAGACAGGCAGCCAAGACTCCCTGTGAGGTTGATAGTCAGGGACTTTGGTCTCAGCCGTGTCATTAATGTCGACAGGATCCCAGTGGTACAGAAGGTGCTACACATGGCAGCTAGCGTCGACGTGACGGTCGAGGAGATGGTGACTAAGGAAGATGCAAAGCAACTCGGGGGATCAGAGATCGGTGGCATGGGAGAGCAGGAACTCCGTCGTGGGACGACATGCATGAATTCCAGTTGAGAAGTCATGGGGTCAACACCCTCTCATCAGACTGGAGGGGGAGATTGTTGGGGTCCAGTCTGGATTTGGTAAATTTTGAAGCCCGAATAAGGTCAAAGATTTGATTTAATATAATTTAAAAATCTACATTAAATGTAAAATTGATTAGATTTCTAATTTGTACCAAATATTTAATTTGACCATATTTGGAAGTCCATAATTGGTGTTGGATTATTTTAGGTAGAATATAATTCTTATTTTAAGGTTTTCTATTTAGAAAATTCTATTATGACCTAAAATATGATTTTTTATCCTATAAATATAGGAGGAGGGTGGAGGCACAAAGAATAACACTAATTGGAGATTCGGGGTGCTCGTCCATAGAAAATCTAAGAGAAAGTCCGTACTTTGCTCTTAGGACTTCGTCATACAAGACAGAAGGAAGAAAGAGATTTGATCGATGAGTCGTCGCCTTCACTCAGGGAGATTGCTACGGGTTGGTGAATGATTTTAATTGTAATCTCTTTCTTTTTCTTCTTGAGTGTGGTGAGGGGGTTGAATCTATTAGGGCAAAGGGTTCAACATTGATTTTGTCAATCTTGTAATTTCACCTAAGTTATAAAGGTCGGAATTTGTCCAGGTGACGTAGTCACCGTCATATACTTGTCTTTATCTGCTCTTGGTGTTCGTTAGACAGAGGTTGGTTATCTCAGGTGGGTTGTCCTAAAGTTTTTGCTGCGGACACTCTCAGACACGATGTCAGAACGTTTACTGGATGTGTCCGATTTCCAGCAACATATTCCATTCCGAAGTTAGGTGCGTACTCATTTGCGAGGGGTAAGCCACAAACAAAAACCCAAGCTTTCAAACCGCGAGGTGCCAAGTACACTTACAAGAAGCCATATAATACTCATTTACAAGAGGATGCGCAAACCAAGTAGGAGCCAAGTATTCATTCGACGAGGGGTCAAATCACTTGAAGAGAGTTGGGAACTCATTATAGGCTTGAGTCAAGTTGGAATCCAAGTATTCATACGACGAGGGTACGATTCACTTACGGGAGTCGGTACTCATTCACGAGGGGAAGAGACACCGACCGGGGGCCAAGTCAGTAAATTCTTTTCCGTAGATGAAAATTTCTGTTAGCAGTAAGGACATGTTTGGTTGGCTGCAACTCGGATGAATTTTGTCGATTTTGGTGAAAGTCGCTGAACTCATAAGAGTTCCTTTGTTTGGTTGGAACTCTTGAAAGTGAGATTTCGACTATGACAAAACCGGATGCAGTTCCCGTCCCATGCATTTTTTCTCACTTTTGACATCCAAGAAAAAAAAAGCAGGAAACTCCTCTGAATGTAAGAGGAAGAGAAAGTGAGGTGAAACTACTATGAAACTGGGGAGTTGCGGTCACCCCTTTCTTTCTCCGAAAACACTGTCCCGACGGCGTCTCGGACTGAGGAGGCCAACACCGACGAGGTACGCAAGGCGAGCCGGGGGCCTCGCCAAGGCTCCTGAAGAAGAAAAAAAAGGAAGAAGAAAACAATTCAGATGAAGAAGAGAGAGAATGAGTCAGTCGTTATAATGGGAATAAGAGGAGTCTCTGGAATGCACGAATCATTTTTTTTTCTTTTGATTTCTCAAAATAGGGTTTATGATTCTTTGACATTTAATTTAATAAAATCTAGCTACAAGCTAATATGTTTAATTACGATAACTAATTTTATTTTTTTTTAATTTATGGAAACATGAGAAGTCTCTTGAATGAAGTTTTTTTAACTTTAAAAATAAATAAATTTATATGCCAATTAAAATAATCAATAATTATTGAATTTTTTTACATTGCAATATCTTTAACCAATAATTCAAACAAATTTGGAAGGTAAGGTTACCGGAGGTTATCATATCTCCAACTAACATTTATTTTTAATTTTTAAAAATTATCCTTTTACTTACGTATCATTTACACAAATTTTATTGTTTTATTTTTTTATTTTTAGACACGTTCGTGCAACCAAACAACCCTTTAGGCTATTACTCGTTTGTTAGACTACGACTAGCCATGTGTTTTTTCACAATGTGTTTATATGATGTACAAAACGGATCGATTGGTCCCAAAAGGAAAATAGTAAATATCAACATAACAGAGACTTGTCAACGAAAGTGATGTGATGGGTTGTAGTTGTTGACTATGTGTTCTCACACATAGATATCAATCCCAAGTTCCTCAAGACATGCTCTTGATCCACTTTTTCCTCAACCTATTCTTCCTCTTGAACTATTCCTAGCCACTTGTTTTTCATGTTGGCTCCTTCATGGGAGGATGACTCATGGATTGTTGCTAATATTTAGCCTTTAGTTGAGGTTGATAAACCTATTTATACCACCCTCCTCTCAATTGATAAGTTAGAGATATATAGAAAAAAAGCCTTCAAAAGTGCACTCTTCCTTTGATCCAAAAATCAAAAGCAAACATCTGTTCCACCTCCACTCGTCCGTGTTTCGTTCTGGGCAAGGCTAAGTTCGGGTCGCATCTCTCGAAGTTGTGTGCGACAACGAGAAGCCGGTAGTACTGGGGGTTTTACCACTGGGAGCATCTGAGAACAGTCTGCACATAGACCTCGGATCAACTCTTAGGGCAGTGCGTTCAGCACGACTTTCCCATAGGCCGGTAACTCTGAACTCATTTTTATTTTAGTTGCATAATTGCTGAAAGAAACAGAAAGAAGATTTAACTATTGCTAACAATCTAAGAGTTGATCCTAGTGAAACACTTGTCGTTTAGTTTACTGTCGTTCAAAATAATTTTGTTCAACGAGTTTTTTCACAACTTGTTGTTATCATTATATTTTGCATTTGTTAGTATTAACAAATCTTCACACTGTTGTAAAACAAGCAGTGGACCTATTTTGAACATACTGGTTTCCAAATCTTCTTTCTCAAGATTGCAATTATAAAATATCTTTATTTGTCAGCAAAGTCTGATTTTCCATAAACTTGCTTTTTGATTACTATCATATTAGTGTTGCATAAGAGAATTGTTAACGTGGCCTAACTGTTAAATAGTTTAGCACTATCAGCAAATATCTTTAACACTGTTAACGTGTCCGTGTTAAAGTTGTTACTTCTAATACTTAGCAAATTGGTTGGAAAGTGCTAATACACGGATAATTTTTTTTTTTTAATACACTGTTAACGATTTTGTTAGAACAACATTAATTGCTTACTTAACAATTTCAAGACTATTACATAACAAAGTGTTGTTAACTAAAGTTCCTTTGTTCATTGTTGAAAAAATTTAAAATTAAAAAAAAAAAAAAAAAGGAAGGAAAAATTGTTGAACATTTAGTGCTACAAATTAACAAAACTGCTTGTTCATTATTTAGATCAATACAGTTGTTGTTGCTTGCTGCTTTAAGAATTAGAGTATATAAATCATTGTCAGCTTTAATTATTGATCAGTATATTCTATTTAATATAGTTTAATTATTCTGTTGGAACATAGAACCTAACTTTTACTCCTGTGTCATTAAATTTTCTTTTGATACATTCAATATTTTTTAAGTTTAAGGAATTAGTTTATTGACCTTGCAAATTCTTTTAAATCTAAAGTTCTAAAAAGTAGAGATAAGCTTGGGAACAAACTGAAAGGGTCCTTCTGTCAAACGGGTGTAAACAGCCCTAAGCGACACGGTATTTAAGTGTCTTCGGACCACCGCTAGCTGGGAACCGGCCCTTAAAGCTAACCCAAGTTAATCAAAACTTGATAGAATAAAGATTTATTAAGGTTGATCAGCAAGATCACTGAACTAGTATTTTTAGAGCCTCAGGCACCCTCATTGAGTAGCAACACTATTCTTGCAGACTTTAGACTGCCTTACTAGTTACCATGACTGGCAAAGACGAGATTTCGACTGCTAAGCCAGCTAAGTTTGATGGCACTCACTTCAAGAGGTGGCAGAGTCAGATCAAATTTTGGCTCACCACTTTAGGATTGATCTCAGCAATTGATGGGTCCACACCCATCTCAAATGATTCTGATGACACTGAGTCTGACGTAGGAGTGTCTAAACCCTCTAGCTCCTCAAAACCAAAAACTCCTAAGGAAATAGACTTTCATTGCTTCCATCGAATTCTAAGCGCTTTATCTGATTCTCTTTATGATATATTCTTTGAATATAAGAGCGCTAAAGAACTTTGGGATGCTTTGGAAGATGAATATGGCTGTGATGATGCTGGAATTGAAAGATTCAATTCTTCCTCATTTAATAGGTACTTTATGGTAGATAATAAACCAATGAATGAACAGATCCATGAATTCCAAGAATATATGAGGCATATCCAAGCCAAAGGCTCAACCTTTTCTACTGAATATAAGATAGCTTGCCTGATAGATAAACTTCCCCCTTCTTGGTCTGATGTTAAAAATGAGCTTATTCATACACAAGGTGACCTTACCTTTGCTCAAGTCTTAAAGAAAATTAGAACAGAAGAAGAAATTAGGCTAAGGTCTAATCCCAAGACTGAGTCTAAGGCTAAGGTAAACCTAGTAGAAACATCCCAAGGAAAACCCAAGTCTAATAATCCTCACAAACCCAAGAAAAACTTCTTCAAGAAGAAGAAGAACTTTCACCCTCATCATCAGAACCATCAACACCAGCAAAACCATAGACCTAGAAATTTCAGTCAGACTCAGGATCAACAGAAATTTTGTTTGGTGTGTGGGAGAACAAATCATCTATCCTTCAACTGTTTCCAAAGAAAGAAGGAACCTATCAAAACTCCTTATAAGGGGAAAGGTCCATCCAAACCAGAAGCTAACATGATTCTGAATGGGCCTACCAGTTCCTTCAGGTCTGTGACTTATCAACCTTTAGTTAATATTTCTTACCATTCTGATGACTGGTGGTTGGATTCTGGAGCTAATGTTCATGTTTCATTTGATCGCTCCTGTTTTTCAAACTATCAGGAATCATGTGGAGGAGGCATAACCCTAGGAGATGGCTCTTCGGCACAGATTGTAGGAAAAGGAAGAATAGATCTAAAGATGACATCAGGGAAAATTCTGCCTCTTCATGATGTTCTTCATGTGCCGTCAGTTAGAAAAAATTTAGTTAGTGGATCCCTTCTTGTAGCATCTGGATACAAGATTGTAATGGAAGCCAATAAAGTTGTATTTTCCAAGAATGAGTCCTTTGTTGGAAAAGGATTTGTAAAGAATGGTCTTTTTATTCTCAGTACTATAAACAAAGTGTCAGATCATTCTCTTGTTGTTTCCAATGTAGAATCTTCAAATGTTTGGCATGATAGACTAGGTCATGTGAATCTAGGTTCCCTTAGAAGGATGATGAACTTAGATCTTATTCCCAAGTCTCCTGTAAATAATAAACACAAATGTGAGATTTGTGTTCAAGCAAAACATGCTAGACTACCTTTCAAATCTGTAGAAAGGAATTCTGACCTTCTAGAACTAGTTCATAGTGATGTTTGTGATTCAAATAGGATCTTGACCCGAGGAGGTAGAAAATACTTTGTCACCTTTATAGATGATTGTTCAAAGTATTGCTACACCTACCTTCTCAAAACCAAAGATGAAGTTCTAGATAGATTCAAGGTTTATAAATCTGAAGTTGAGAACCAATTAGAGAAAAAGATCAAGATCATTAGATCTGATCGTGGCGGAGAGTATACCTCAAACGATATGACTAACTTCTGTGAAGAACACGGAATAATTCATGAGGTGACTGCTCCTTATTCACCACAATCCAACGGAGTTGCTGAAAGGAAGAATCGCACTCTGTTAAACATGGTAAATGCCATGCTTCTCAGCTCAGGTGCTCCTGATAATTTATGGGGAGAAGCCTTATTAACAGCCTGTTACATCCTAAATAGGATCCCTAGTAAATCAAAGGATAAGACTCCCTATGAACTATGGAAAGGTAGAACTCCTAGAGTCCATTATCTCAAAGTGTGGGGATGTCTAGCAAAAGTAGGAATTCCTGAACCTAAAAAGAGAAAGATTGGACCTAAGACAGTAGATTCTGTGTTTATAGGATATGCCTCAGATAGCAATGCCAATAGATTTTTAGTGACCCATTCTGAAGTAAATGAAATCTCTAACAATACCATTATAGAAGCTAGAGATGCAGTTTACTTTGAGAATATATTTCCTTTTAAGAATAGAATTTTCTCCAACCCCACCAGCTCTTTTCTTGCTCCTTCTACTAGTTCCAATTTTCAGCCATATAGTTCACAACCTGAACAAGACTTAGAACCTAGAAGAAGTAAAAGAGGAAGGATTGAAAGAAACTTAGGGGAAGGTTTCTTTACTTATTTGATAGAGGGTGATCCCACAACTTACGAAGAAGCAATATCCTCTCCTGATGCACCTTTCTGGAAAGAAGCCATCAACAATGAGTACAACTCCATCATGGAGAATAGTACTTGGTATTTAGCAGACCTACCCTTAGGTAGTAAACCCATAGGTTGTAAGTGGATCTTCAAAAGAAAACTTAGAGCTGATGGTACTATAGAGAAATACAAAGCTAGATTAGTAGCCAAGGGTTTCACTCAGAAAAAGGGATTAGATTACTTTGATACCTACTCTCCTGTAGCTAGGATTGCCTCTATCAGAACACTTCTAGCTTTAGCATCCATTCATAACATGCTAATTCATTAAATGGATGTAAAAACAGCATTTTTGAATGGAGATCTAGAGGAAGAAATCTATATGGAGCAACCTGAAGGTTTTATTGCTAAAGGTCAAGAAAAGAAAGTTTGCAGATTAGTAAAATCACTTTATGGCCTAAAGCAAGCTCCCAAGCAATGGCACAGCAAATTTGATAAAGTGATTCTAGAATTTGGTTTCTTGCCAAATGAGTATGACAAATGTATATACTCTAAAAACATTGATGAAAGTTGTGTCATTTTATGCTTGTATGTAGATGACATCCTCATTTTAGGATCAAAACTTGAGTTGATAAATAATACTAAAGATTATTTATCTAGCAAGTTTGACATGAAAGACCTAGGTAAAGCCAACCTGATTCTAGGAATGCAAGTGTCTAAATCCAAAGAGGGTTATACTCTATCCTTAGTACATTCTATTGAGAAAATGTTGAAAAAATTTCAGTACTTTGATAAGAAACCTGCTCCTACTCCTTTTGACAGCAGTATCATTCTCAAGAAGAATGAAGGTTCATCTGTAGAACAACATAAATACTCTCAGATGATAGGTTCTCTTATGTATATAACGAATAGAACCCGACCTGATATCGCATTTGCCGTTGGAAGACTGAGTAGATATACCAGTAACCCAAACCAATCACATTGGTTAGCATTAGAAAGAGTATTTAGATATCTTAAGGGTACTATAGATTATAGACTTCATTATTCTAGACACCCAGATATCATAGAAGGTTATTCAGATGCAAACTGGGTTACTGACTCACATGATGTGAAATCCACTACTGGATATGTGTTTACTCTAGGAGGAGCTGCAATCTCCTGGGGCTCATGTAAACAAACTATCATAGCTAGGAGTACAATGGATTCTGAAATGATAGCTTTGGATACTACTTGTACAGAAGCTGAATGGCTTAGAAATTTGATTATGCAAATACCTGTTGCTCATATTCCTGTTCCTGCTGTTTCTATAAATTGTGATAATAAATCTGTTATAGAACTACTAAAACATGATTCTGTGAATGCTAAGATGAACAGGCACCTGCAGCTGCGCTTCAAGTCAATCAAGTGCCTATTAGGCAAATATGTGGTTCTTGACTATATAAAGTCAGAAAAGAACCTTGCAGACCACTTGACAAAGGGTCTGTCTAGGACATTGATCCTAGAATCATCGAGGGGGATAGGGTTAAGCCCATAAGTATATCACCAGCAGTGGCAACCCAACCGAGTCTGACTGGAGATCCCAAGAAGCCGGTTCAATGGGTAGAAACAAGCTGAACTTCGGTGACTATTATGGAACACTGACTCAGAGATTAAACTCTCATAAACTAATGCCCAAGTGGCTGTACGAGGTTGTAAAATGATATCCTATCCCTATGGTGACAGTGTTCCGGTGTGATATGGTCAGGATGAGTTTCAAACTCTTAATAAGTCCAAGCATTATATGCAGGGTTGATACCTATCACCAACCCTTGAGGACTTACCTATATGAGAGGTCGTGAAGGCCGCGACTATGGGTCAGGGCGACCCCAGACAACTCTCATGAATATAGAAAAAGTGCGCATGGCCAATCAAAGCGCCGCCCCGATAGACCCAAGAACCTCTAGCGTACTATGTGTGATATTCTCTGAATCTGATTCAAGAAGTCTGATTCAAGGCATAGTCCATCAAGCACTTCTTCAGACAAAGACAATAGTCACTACGTGAGATTCAAGGCTGTAGTCCATCTCATCTATGCATAGTATATACTTGCCCAGAAATCCTCTATTCGCACTCCTTGTTATCTATGTTTTCAGAACTTGGTTTTGGGGGGGGGATTGTTGACTATGTGTTCTCACACATAGATATCAATCCCAAGTTCCTCAAGACATGCTCTTGATCCACTTTTTCCTCAACCTATTCTTCCTCTTGAACTATTCCTAGCCACTTGTTTTTCATGTTGGCTCCTTCATGGGAGGATGACTCATGGATTGTTGCTAATATTTAGCCTTTAGTTGAGGTTGATAAACCTATTTATACCACCCTCCTCTCAATTGATAAGTTAGAGATATATAGAAAAAAAGCCTTCAAAAGTGCACTCTTCCTTTGATCCAAAAATCAAAAGCAAACATCTGTTCCACCTCCACTCGTCCGTGTTTCGTTCTGGGCAAGGCTAAGTTCGGGTCGCATCTCTCGAAGTTGTGTGCGACAACGAGAAGCCGGTAGTACTGGGGGTTTTACCACTGGGAGCATCTGAGAACAGTCTGCACATAGACCTCGGATCAACTCTTAGGGCAGTGCGTTCAGCACGACTTTCCCATAGGCCGGTAACTCTGAACTCATTTTTATTTTAGTTGCATAATTGCTGAAAGAAACAGAAAGAAGATTTAACTATTGCTAACAGTAGTTGCTGCACAAAAGCTTTCACTAGTCAGCTTATTCAATGTTTCTTGATCGTACCTAACGGATCTGACAGTCATTATGGACCGCAAAAGTAAACATCTCGACTCTTTGGTTTGCGGTTTCTGATTGCGGACTTAGAACAAAAAATCTGAATTTTAGACTAATTTATATATTTGTTTGGAAGACTTATCGGCAATATTTACTGTAATTTAATATGAACATTAAATTTTGTTGGTTATAAAATCAAAATTTTGATATTGAAGTTTTTTTTTTCTTCTTCGAAGTGGAGCACAAAATTTCTTACGTTTGGTTGTACCACCATTTCTTCTATATTTTAACAAAAAAAAAAATTAGAACATTCACAATGGGGATACTCTAAATTAAAAAAAAAAAAAAAATTCTCCATCTGTTTATTTCTGTTTATTTCCTTCACTATTTGGTAAAAAAAATTTCTCTTTTTTCTCTTTATTTTTTTTTCTTGTTTGGTTAATTTTTGTGGGACCAACAATCAATATAGAGGAGACATGACACGCTCCAAAATTAAAGTGTCACGTAGCTTTCTAACAATTTTTAAGTATGCATAAGTGTCCACTGCAGCCTTCAAGTGCTACAAAATTTGACTAAAGTCAAAATATAGCATTGAAACATCTTCCATTGTTAATGTGCTTACTAATCCATGTCACTTCAACAAAAAAATTACACTTTTTCACTCACTTCAACAACCAACAAAACACAGTTTTAAGATTTTTTTCATTTCTAACCTCTAGTTCTTTAAATCAACCAAACAAAAGATTTTCTGCTTCGTTTCACTTTACCACAACAAATACGCAAAATGTCGATTTCTCAATTTTTTTACTTCGTGCCACTTCGTCGAACCAAACAAACCATTTGCACGTTTGGATGGAGGATCACTTTCTCTCTTCTTTAACATAAATAAACTTTACTATTATGTCACTTCAATAAAAAAGTTATACTTTTTCACCACTTCAACAATCAATCAAATATCAAACTTTAAAATCTTCCACTTATAACCTCCACTTCTTAAAAGTAGCCAAACTAACGATTTTTACTTTGCACAACTTCACCGTAATATTTTCTACTTAGACATTTAGAGCATTCTTAGTAGATGGGTCTCAAAGTTGTATTTGAGCCCCCCTCCCCCCACCAAAAAAAAGGGGTATATGCAGAATGCGTTGGATTTGTATGAGAATAGTAAAAATGATAAAATGATCTTTGGTCCTAAAGATTGTGTGATCAAAACTTAATGTTGCAAAAAAAAAAAAAAATTTGAAATCTAAAAATTGGAACAACAAATTGGGACTTTCTATTATATATATATATTTTTAACATTTTGAATCTAAGTAATTTTCGGATTCAACTTATAGCTCACTTTATTTATTGGACCTGAAAATCTAAAAATTAAAATTTAGAGTAAATGTTATTTATTCAACCAATTGAACTTCTGAGTCTATAAATTAGATTTTAGGACGAAATAGTACTATTGTGCACGAAAGAGTCGTTATTTCGTACACGAAGCAGCTGCCAGCACATGGTACGTACCGGCATGATTTGTTTCTGTCCCTACTACTCATAATGCATGACGTCGGTGATCTGTGTCTATGACTAGCTCTCGAGAAATGCGAGTTGACGCTTAGCAACTTAAATTTATTTATGTTTGCTTGTCGACCATTTAAAAATTTTAGTAAGAACATAAAAATTTAATATTTTTATAAAAAAAGTATACAAGTTTCTAAAATTACATCAAAAGCATTAAAACGCTCTTCCGAAGGACGTTTTACGCTTTTCCGTCAACTTCTGTTACCTGTTGTTAGTAGACATTAAAAAAAAATTAAAAAAAATATAAAACGTCCTTCCGAAGGACGTTTTATATTTTTAAATTATTTTAATATTTTCTCTCCTCTCTCTCCTCTCTCTCCCCTCTCTCTTCTCTCTTCTCTCTCTCTCTCCCCTCTCTCTTCTCTCTTCTCTCTCTCTCTCTCTCTCTCTCTCCCCTCTCTCATCTCTCCTCTCTCTCCTCTCCTCTCCTCTCTCTCCTACTCAAAGTAATATATATATATATATATATATATATATATATATATATATATATATATATATATATATATATTCTCTTTCTCAGCAAAGTAAAATATATATATATATATATATATATATATATATATATATATATATATTCTAATTTTTTACTTCACTCTCTCTCTCTCTCTTCAGACATTTACTCTCTCTCTCTCTCTCTCTCTCTCTCTCTTTTATCACTCTCATTTCTCTCTCCTTCCTAGTAGATAGAACTAGGTAACATTAATAGGCTATGAAGTAGAGAACTAGGTAACGTTAATAGGCTATAGGCTATGAAGTATATAAAATAGGTAACATTAATAGGCTATGAAGTAGATAGTAGTAGTGGCAGTAGCAGTAGGACAATAGGTAAAATAGGTAACGTTATTATGCTAACGTTATTATGCTAGGGAAGTAGCAGTAGGACAATAGCTATAGAAGTAGTAGGAGTAGGGCTAACGTTAATATTGTAACGGATAGATTAACTTTCTATATATATGCCAAACTTATGAGTTATATGTCATCCACTCTCTCTTTTATTCTATTGATCCAAAATCGAAGTCAGAAGAAAATTTTATCCCTATTCTGCTAACATTTTTCCTGAGATATACTTCTGTAAGTCTTAATTTAGACTAAAGTTTTTACTATGGATCAAAATTTAGTAATAATTTGCTACCATGGAGGTATACTAGATGGATTATCTTACCATGGAGGTAATACTCATCTTATAACCACTTATAAAAATATTACTTTAGCTAGTTTGCGTAGTACAATTTCTGATCGTTTTTGCATAAGTTATGAATTTACAATAAGGTGGTTTTATGAAGATGCATTGATAATAGTAGATTGTGAAGAAACATGAAATTTTATTGTTCAAAGTAATTTAGTGTCAGCTTGTATTAAAATTTACATCATCCCATCAGAAGTAAATATCGACACAACTATCATATCAACTAGTGAACATTTTAATGATAACCAAGATTTCAATGTTGGTCCTAGTTGTATAAATCACAGTGAGAGTAACTCTGATAAAGAAAATAATGATGTTGACGATGAAAACAGTGATGATTTGGTTGAAAATTTAGATTACTATTTAGATGATAATGATGCTAATGTACATGGTTGTATTTCCGAATTATTTGTTGGCAGACATTTTGATTCTTCTAAGGAATTTCATAATTTTATTAGCGACCTAGCAATTACATATAAATTTAGTTGTTCATCTAAACATAACAATCACCAAAGAATTGTGTATACTTGTGATTCTCCAAACTGTTGTTGGAGAGTATACGCTAAAGCTATTGGTGATGGTAGTACATTTAAAATTCGTACATTTGAAGGTAGACATTCATGTTTAGGTGGATTTACAGGAGGGCATCATCCACTAGCCACCACCGCATGGGTAAGAAATAAAATAATTGGTAAAATTAGAGATAATAACTCGTATAGTCCGGCACATATTTTACACGATATACTTAGAGAACGTCGGATACATATTACATATTCCAAAGCTTGGAGAGCTAGGGAACTTGCATTATCTGATATTAACGGCAGTTACGTTGATGTATACGGTAGTCTTGAGAAATATTGTTTTACAATTATGGAAACAAATTCCGGTAGCAAATGTTTTTTAAAAACTGTAGAAAATAATATCTTTCAAAGAATATTTATTTGTTTCAAGGCTTGTATGGATGGTTTCTTAAGTGGTTGTTTACCTGTTATTAGCATTGATGCTACTTTTCTTACATCTAGATTCCAAGGTAATTTATTTGTTGCTTGTGCTCACGATCCAAACTATCAACTATATCATATTGCTTATTGTGTTGCTGAGAATGAAAATACTGAGTCGTGGACATGGTTTTTAAACTATTTGAAAATTTCTTTCGAAACTTATTTTGAACGTTGGAATAGTATTTCATTTATATCTGATAAACAGAAAGGATTAATTCGTGGAATGCGAACAGTTTTTCCAAACTCTTCCCACTTTTTTTGTATTCAACATTTTAAACAAAATTTAAAAAATATGTGTCCTCGTACACCGACATATCTACAATGGTTAGACAAACTTGCCCGATCTTATAATGAGGTTGATGCCAATGGTTGGTTGGATAAAATAAAATCTGCAGATGTAAATGTTTTCGATTGGATTGTAGGGTCAAGCGATGAAAATCGTAATTTTTCTCACTGGATAACAGCTTATGCACCGTGTCCATGATTAGATATTAACACTTCGAACATTGCTGAATGTTTTAACAATTGGATTAAAAGTTTGCGTGACAAACCTATATCAACATTGCTTGATGGTATTAGAGCAAAAATAATAATACTTCACAACAAGCATCGAACAAATGCTAAAAAGATGGAAACAGAGTTTTGTCCAAGGATGATGAACACTATAGCACGTATTAGACGGGAGTCACACCATTTTCAATTATTGCGTTTTAATAATAATAAATTTGAAATATGGGATCATAAAACAAGTAGATGTTATGTGGTTGAACTAGACCGTAAATGTTGTACATGTGGTCGGTGGCAACATACTCTATTACCATATGAACATGCTTGCTTTACATGTCATTCTTCTAACATACCAGTTGAAAATTTTTATCATGTTGAATTTTCTGTTGCAACACTTCGAGCTGTATACATGCCATGTATGAAACCGATTCCAGTCCCCTATAATCCTCAAAGTGAACCTATAAGAGGTCAAATTGGAGTACCACTTCTTGGGCGTAGAGCTGGCAGACCGAAGAAGAATCGTATAATAACAAGAGAACCGTCGACAAGGGATCTTCGTTGCGGTAATTGCGGCGGGCTAGGACACAACAAAAGGAGTTGTAGAAACCAACCGAGGCAGTGAATATCATTATTGTATCTTTTTTGAGTAATTACGAATTTGATTTAATGTTGTAATTGTAGTTGCTGGACTTTCGAATAAAATAAACATCATATTACTGAAATTGTAAGACCAACAAAAGATTGTCATACATTTATTTATGGATACCAACAAAATTAACTAGCCCCCTTTGTCATCCCTTCTATAATTTCTACGATCAACTCGCCTAAGACCTAGCCTATCTCTCCTTTCCTCTGTACCCTCCGGTGGTGGCAAATATAAATGAGAGTCTGGATCAAGGCTGGCTGAGCCAAACAACGAAGTGGCAGTCTCTTGCATGTAATAATTCCAATCCCATTGTTGAGAAGCACCCTGTGGCATGGCATCGTTGCTCTGGTATGTGGTCTCATAACTCTGGGATGTGTCACTATCATGCTGTGGCCTACCTTCGTAAGGTTGTGACATACCAACATAAGGTTGTGATATGCCAGCGTAAGGCTGGGAATATCCCTCGTAATGTTGTGGCATGCCAACATAAGGTTGTGACATGCCAGCTTGGGATGTTCCCTCACCAACCTGTAAGACTCGTGCCTCTGTATTGCTCGAACCAGCTCCTCGTTCACGTTGCCTACGAGGACGTGCCTGCCTCTGTCTCACGTGGCCTACCGGATGGCTGTCTGGTATATCAAGTGGAGTAAAACGGGGACTCAGTGGTGCATGCATATATTGTACAACCGTCCCTATAACTCCTTCTGGATCTCTTTCGGGATCCTCAGCTATATCAGCCAGTGTCTCCGCCTGAATATTTAAATCCACAATCAATAAATATAAAGTAACATATATAAAGATGATATTTTTTGCAAATAAAGAAATATACCACTAGAGCATCACGTGCCCTCCTATCACGCAAGCTCAGATCATCTAAAGCTCGTGGCTGGAACCGAGCTTCTTCAAATTGATACCTCCTATTTTGCACTAGGGGGCATCCATACCAACGTAGAAAATCGGCAGTACCCTCCACTGTAAAATGTTAACACAATATGATATGTAAGATATAATACCGTATTATTTATTTGAAATATTTCTTAACTTACCATCTGCCGCCGATGTCATCAATTCAGACATGTGTTCCACGCCATGCGTGATAAATCTGGATTCCCAACCAATCATATACACCCGCTCTTCCATATTTGATTTTGTACTGCTAGAAGCCAAAGGCTCCAGGGGTATCATTTGTTTCAGTCCGAACTGTCGCATAACACGGTCCGCTGGATGAAACATGATAGATCCGTTGTACATGATATAATACTTATGGAGACTGCGGGTACGTTGACCATCTCTCACATCTTCCGGCACACTTAGAGGTTGCCAAACAACCTATTTGACATTCAACAAGTAATAAATGGTAGGCACAACAATATATTTTTAAATTTAAATTTAATTATATACTAACCTCATAGGCGGTTAATGTGTCAAATTGATGCCGGTAAAGAGATATCACTTTGGTCATACAATGCACATAATCGGTATTTCCAGTAATCCAGCGAAAGCCTGCTGGCCACACTTGTTGTTCATCGCTATATATACTAACTGGTCTACCAATCGCGAAGTGATCGTAGCACCAGAACTGCAAAGAAGAACACAAATAAGATACATATAAATATAACATATATTATTCATTTTTATTCATACCTGTATAAGTGTTAGACATCCACTTATATTTTTAGCGGTTCTACCCTGTGATACCTTACTCACAAAAGACGTCATAGAGCGGTATAAATTTGCTAACACTGCTACACTCCATGCGTGTCTTGTGAGGGAATGAATGTCCGCCAAAAATGGAAGCAGTCGCATGTTGACCATATTTTTCGTAGCATCGGGAAATAAAAAAGCACCGCATAGACACAATAAGTAAGCCCTGGTGCAACATATCACCTAAAAATATACATGAGAGTTCATACCATTTATATTAAATAAATATTAACAATAATGAATACATGGAAATAATTACCCGCGAATTATCGATATGAACTTTTGTAGAGCCGATATGATCAACATGCATGAAAGTTGACCGGAGCCAAGTGAGTTTTACAGTGCTGGTTTGTCCCATGTCAGAGGGGGGCTCCACACCGATGTATTCTCTAATGAGCTGTTTTGCTTCTAATTTTTCGTCGAAATATATAGGATTACCGTCGTTAGGTAATCCTAGAATCTGTGCCACGTCTGCTAACGTGATCGTCATCTCCCCGAAGGGTAACTGAAATATGTTGCGTGTTGGCCACCATTGCTCAGCGATACTTAATATCAGGTCTCTATCATGACGTTTCATTCGTATAGCGTCAACATAGTGAAAACCAAAAGCCTCCACCAAGATCTTTTGTGCTTCAGTCAACTCCCATGATGCCCGCCATTCACCATGCTCTCTTAATTTAACATCTGGATAATCATAACGCTATAATATATATATATCGTTAGTACAATATAATACACTTAACAACAATAATATAATTTATCTAGGAAAAAACTAATTACCGGTCCTGCAAAAACCAGACAAGAAATGTGAGACTCTCGTTCACGTTGAATGGCCGGAGTTGTAGGTCCACCGGGTATGCGTCCGTCATTTTGAGAAGTCATCTGTATTTCGAGTGCTCTAACTGAAAAAACTATCAATTTTTTTTTCTGATGTTGAACTCTCCTTCTGTGAAGAATGAGTTTTCTTTCTAATGTGAAGTGCTTCTGTGAAGAATGGTTGCTTCTTATAGCAATTTCATTTCATTATATGACAAAAATAATTCACGAGGTTTCAATCAGTAAAGGAAAGAGAGACAGGGACAAGAGAGAAGAGAGGTCACGGGTTGGGGGGGGAGGTCACGGGTTGGAGTGTATGTGAAGTCCTTCTGTGAGGGGTTTTGGGTTGGGGGGAGGTCACGGGTTGGGGGTAGCATATGTGTGGACAAAAGAGAAAAGAAGAGAGAAAAGACATGAGAGTACAGACAAGAAGAAAGAGACAAGAGAGAGAAGACAGGAGGAAAGAGACAAGAGAGGAGAGGGGAGAGAGGAGAGAGGAGAGAGGAGAGGGAGGGGGAGAGGGAGAAGGAGAGGGGAGCGGAGAGAGAAAGGGAGAGGGGAGGGGAGAGGGAGAGGGAGAGAGGAGAGCGGAGAGTAGAGAGGGAGAGGGAGAGAGGAGAGAGGAGAGCCGAGCGGGAGTCTGAGAAGAGGGGAGTCTGAGAAGAGGGGGGAGAGAGAGAGAAGCAGTCTGAGGAGAGGAGAGAGAACTGCCTCGGAAAATTAAAAAAAATATTATTTAAAGGAAAACGCCCTTTGCAAGGGCGTTTTGTAATTTTTTATAATTTTTTTATTAATATTTTATACTTCCTGCCCCTCTGTATTTTTCTGTGAAAAAAAAAATTAATATTTAAAGGAAAACGCCCTTAAGAAGGGCGTTTTTCCTAGGAAAAACGCCCTTCTTATGGGCGTTTTCCATTAAATATTAATTTTTTTTTTCACGTCTGAAGACTCTCCTCTCTCCTCTCTCTCCCTATTCCTCTCCCGCTGTCTCTCTCCCCTCTCTCTCTCTCTCTCCCACTCCCGCTGTCTCTCCTCTCTCTCCCTCTCCGCTCTCCCGCTGTCTCTCTCCTCTCTCCCTCTCCCTCTCCCTCTCCCGCTGCCTCTCTCCCTCTCCCTCTCCCTCTGTCTCTCTCCTCTCTCCCTCTTCCTCTCCCGCTGTCTCTCTCCCTCTCCCTCCTCAGCCTGCAGCAAGCCGGTCGAGGCCCCCTCCGGCGATCCGGGGCCGGGAAGAGGTGAGTATCCGGCCGATCTCCGGCGAAAAACCTAACTGGTGATTTTTTTGGGTTGATTTTGTTTGTTTGTTTATTTGTTTATTTGTTTTTTTTTCCAAGGTTCGGAGGATGCTCTTTATACTGAGCTATGGCACGCGTGCGCCAGACCACTGGTGACGGTTCCGAGAGTCGGGGAGAGGGTTTCTACTTCCCTCAGGGTCATATCGAGCAGGTCAGCTTCGATTTCGGTTGGACTTTGGGTTTTCGAGGGTTTCAATTTGGTGCGAATATTATTTGTTAAGGGGAGAGAGAGGAGAGAAAGAAATTAAAATATGTACAGGAGAGAGGAGAGAGAAGAGGGAAGAGAGAAGAGAGAAGAGAGAAGAGAGAGGGGAGAGAGGGGAGAGAGAGAAATTAAAATAATTTAAAAATATAAAACGCCCTTTGTAAGGGCGTTTTACTTTTTTATTATTTTTTTTAACGTCAAAAAATTGACCGTTAAGTTCGTGAACGGAAAAGCGTAAAACGCCCTTACAAAGGACGTTTTAATGCTTTTGTTGTAAATTTTGAAACTTTTTTGCTTTTTTTAGAAATATAGTAAACTTTTGTGCTCTGAGTGAAATTTTCCGTATTAATTTTGAGTTTGCCGAAATCTTGTTGTCAAAGCAACAACCATGCACAATATTTTAAGGAAGATAAAGATAAATTTGTTATAGTAAAAGATTTAAATTTTATTTATTTATTAATAATCTTTGATCATACTCAGTTTTGAACAATAACGTGGTAATGATTATTTTCACGGTTCTAGCTAAAGATATCGTTAGTGAGGAGAAAACCAAAATAGGAGATAAAATTAAAGGAGCACGAAGTATCTGTGTGAGTGACAAGCCAAGGTGAAAGATTTTTTGGATATAACTCGTGTTCAATTACAGAGTGATTCAGCACCTTTCGAGGAATTGAAGAAGACCGAAAGTAGTTGAAGCAATATACAAGGTGTCACATCCTAGTACCAGAATACGGAGACGAACATGACCAGCTACCCTGTACAAGGTACTATACGTTGTACGACGATCATGACTGTAGCCAGACAATATGGTGCATGCTACAATCAGGTTACTTAGGGTCACACAAACATCTATGTCTCAATCAATCAAACAAGAAACAATAATCATAGAGCATATATGATAAAGCAATAAGGCGTCCACAACGCTCCATCAAAATGTTCTAGAGACTAGCTGTACAAAATAAGAAACTTGTAGAATAACAAAAGTATATGACAGTATTATAGCTGCAATCTGATATATATATATACAGTCATAAAAAGGAAACTAAATGTCCAGGCATGTCGACTAACATGTGCCGGTGGCTAAACGTCCAAAAGAGTAAAATGTACAATGACGAGCAGGGAAGAAGAAAACCACTCGTTATCCTCGGCGGCCATGTTCCTGGTGCGCATCATGAGTCGAGAAAAAGTACTCTGGATCCTCGGGTGTTGGCTCGAAACCTGGCCATGCGAAACCAGTGGGTTAGACCCCAAATAGCAAGTACCGCAAAGAAGGCACGAAATATAAAACAAAAACCCAAGCCATGGATATATATATAAGTTCTGGGTTGTGATCTCGGTCCACAGCCTATCCTAGTACAATGGCCCAACCCTACAACCAAATAAGGATAAGGGTTGAACCATCACACTATGATAGTCAATGTCCCTAGACTACTAGCAGAATAATACAATCACAACCAAGTCTAAGTTATATATCGGCCAATCAATTGTACTGCTTGCTATTGTGGAGTCTGAGGCTATCTCAGAAATAATGCATAATAGGTATCCTCAAATCACGCCATTGTCGAACATGGGCTAACCGAGCCAATAAATTATTATATACGAACTTCACGAATTGCACCAGTTCCCCGTAGGGCCACTGCGCTATATCACGGTATTAGCAGTTTCAGTGCTCCTATAGGGAGACAATGGCTCGACATATTTATAATAGGTCAGATACTGCACTCCACTAAGGCAGATGATGTACAGTATCTGTGGTGGCCAGGCCGACGCCGGAAGGTTCGTTGGCATGATCTCGAAATACCGTTTTCTCCCTATGATCTACAAATTCTTGTTGCCAAATTGACCATATATTATTGAAATCTCAAGGCATGGCCACATAAAATTTTTCTTAAGATGGCGTACAAAGTACGGACATACTAGATTCGAATTCATATAATCGTAAGTTCAGTCTGGATTCACCCGAGCGTGTGTGCAACATTCAATAATCAATGTCCTAGCTACGCTTTGGTCCTTCGCTCGTATATCATGCCCGTACTTGGGAAAATATATATATTATCACGTGTTCACGAATTATAGGAGGCATTCTCTATGCATAACCTAAACATAAATATCACTTAATACGTAACACGTTATGTCGTACCTCAGTGCACATTTAGATCATGTATACTTAGAATGTAAATAATTATAACAGTACGAATACAGTATTCGAGTCAAATTACCAACTAATCAGTGGGTCACATAAATCTTGATCACTTGGAACACATAGCTCATGTTATGCACATAGTTGGTGAGTCACTTACCACATAGTCTAGTTTAAGTAAAATCCTTGTTCAACACATGTATACGCTATGCGTATAGGTAGTATAGCCACTTGGCGCATGGTCTAAGTCTTCACATGGTTGAGTCTAATACATGGTTAATTCATTTTTTTAGCACATAGTTACACTTGATCCATATACACTTGCAATTTCTAAGATCAACACATGAGATTACAAGGTCTAATAAAAATTATAAAATCAAGATTTGATATATTTTAGAAAACTAGGCATAATTCTCTCATCCGAACTCCAAATAAGGTAATTCAAAAAGATTTGAAAATGTAAGACAAATATCTACAACTTTCATGTTTTAAGTTTTACGAGATTCTAGCTAGAAAACAACTAAATTAGGCAAAAATAGCCATCCTGGTTGACATGCGCGCGGTCAAAAATCTATGTGCGGCATACTGCGCGCGACGCATTGCATGCCCTCGGCCAAAAATCCATGTGCGGCACACTGCGAGCGGCAAGAATTACATGCGCGGCGCATTGCCCGCTGCCAAAAATTCCATGTGCGGCGCATTGCTCGCGGCAAGGTGGTGCGCGCAACGCACTTCCATGCGCGGTGCACTGTGCGGGGCCATATTTAAGTGCATGATGCAGCGTGCGGCACTGCTCATCGTCCCTATCAGGACATGTCTGAGAACAAAGCTCCAAAATTGTTTTGGCCATAAAACCTTTATTTTGACTCCAAATTAAGTGATTCAAAAGCCAAAATGTATGAAATTAAAAGCTCTAACAGATAGAATAACTAGTTTTCAGAAACAACAAGTTTTAAAGCAAGAAAAACTCTTTAAATCCATAAAAGGCTATAACTTAAAAATATAGATCTATACTAATCCATCCACCAAATCTGAAAATACTAAGTTCTAAACATATGGAGAATCACACAAAAAGCATAATAGACTAATAATATGGAGGGTTTCTCCATTTCTTATGCAAGGTGTACTTTTCTATGGAGGGAGAAAGGAAACCAAAGAGAGAGAGAGAGCGAAAGGAAATAAAAGAATGAAGAGAGAGAGAGAGAGAGAGAGTTTGGTTTATATATATATGGGTAGGGTTTGGTTGAACCAAGGTTCAAACCATGACCAAGTCCTATCCTCATAATAAACCCATGAACCAATGAATGGGCTTAGTCTCATGAAACCTAATTAACATGCAAGTTAAAAATAAAATATGCTCAAAATACGTATATCAGGAACGAGAAGTGACATCTCTATCCACATTAGAAAAATATTGTCCTCGGAATTTGAATCTAAGTAAAGCTAGAGAAGTCAGGACTAGCATGATACAAATCTTCTAGCAAATCTACACACGCAAGCAATAACATCTCAACACATAGGTGATCACCTGATCACATAATCTAAAATACTAAGGCATAAGGTAGAATATACCTTCCGAATCGAACAGGTACTGGTACCGATAACGAATATCGTCCTCGCGCTCCCACGTTGATTCTCTAAGAGTGTGATTTCCTCAGGAAACTCGGACAAGAGAAATAGTCTGATTCTTGAGTACCTTCTCCCTACGATCCAAAATGAATACGTGTTGCTCCTCGTAAGATAAGTCAGTACCAATGACTAATTCAGAGTGATTGAGGATATGACTCAGATCCGAAATATACCTACACAATTGAGACACATAAAATATATCGTGTACCTCATGGAGCAAAGGTGAAAGTGCAAGACAATAAGACACATCACCCACCTGATCGAGGATATCGAACGAACCAACGTATCACGGACTAAGCTTCCCGCGAACCCCGAATCTAATGACTCCATGGGTTGGTAAAATTTGTAAGAACACGTGGTCACCTACAGAGAACTCTAAAGGTCGATGATGCTGATCTGTCCAATGACGATGACGATCTTGCGCAACCCATAGTCGCTCTCTGATCTGCCTAACAACTTCTACTGTCTGCGTGATCATTTCGGGGCCTAATATTTTTTGCTCACCAATGTCATACCAAGCTAACGATGATATACACTTCTGCCTTATAGTGCCTCGAAATGTGCCATCTGAATACTGGCTTGATAACTATTGTTATACAAGAATTCTTCCAAGTAATGGTGATTCTTCCAATATCCACCAAAGTCTAGGGTACAGGCTCGTAACATATCTTCTAAGGTCTTAATGGTTCTCTCTAATTGTCCGTCTGTTTGGGGGTGGTACGCCGTACTGAATCTTAACTTAGTACCTAATCTTTTGTTCAAGCTTCTCCGGAAATGAGAAGTGAATCTTGTATCTTGGTCTGACACTATGCTTACTGGTACACCATGTTGCTTCATAATCTATCGCGTATACAAATCTGCCAACTTCTCTGTAGACTGTCCTACTCTAAAGGGGAGGAAATATGCCACTTTTATGAGCCGATCCACTATTAGCCAAAATTTATATCGACTAGTCGGGGATCTAGGTAAACCTGTCACAAAGTCTATCATAATGTGTTCCCACTTTCACTCTTGAATAGAAAGCAACTGCAATAACCCTGTCGGTCTTTGTTGTTCGGCCTTCACTTGTTGACATATCATACATTATGATACGAAGCATGATATTTTTCTCTTTATTTTGTTCCACCTAAAGTGTTGCTTGATATCTTGATACATCTTCGTGCCTACCGGATGAATAGAATACTAAAAATAATGTGCTTCAGTCATAACTTCTTGCCGAGTTTTTTTGCTCGGTACATATAAATGGTTCCCAAACCTTAGCGTTCTATTTGTATGAATCATCAACTCTTTCCCAAGACCGGACTCACATTCTTCCTGTAGCTTTTGAATCTTCGGGTCCTCTGCCTGAGCTATCTTGATTCTTTCTACCAAAGTACTGGATTTGTAAGCTAATAAAAACTCCTGTATCTTGTGGAAGCACTATCTCGATAATCATCTCTTGTAAGTCTTATAGAATGTGCTTCTGAGTAGTCAACATTAATTTTCTACCTCTTCTGTTAAGTGCATCAGCTACTACATTAGCCTTGCTTGGATGGTATTAAAGCTCCACGTCGTTGTCTTTCAATAACTCTAACCACCTTCTCTGCCTCATGTTTAGGTCCTTCTGCATGAATAAATACTTCAAACTCTTATGATATATGAATATCTCCACCCGATCGCCATATAAGAAGTGCATCCATAGCTTAAGTGCAAACACCACCGCCGCCAACTCTAAGTCGTGAGTCTGATAGTTCTTCTCGTGATCTCGAAGCTGCCAAAAAGCATACATTATCACTCTCCCATATTGCATCAATGCACATCTAAGTTCCTTACCAGATGTATCATAATATACCATGAATCCTCCGGAGCCTGCTGGAAGAGTAAGGATCAGGACAGAGATCAACTTCTTCTTCAAAATTTTAAAAGATGTCTAGCATTCTGCTAACCATACAAACTTATTCTTCTTATGTGTTAATCGGGTTATTGGTGCCAAAATTCTTGCAAAATCAGCCACGAATCTTCTGTAGTATCCTGCCAATCCAAGAAAACTCCGTACCTCTGCTACTTACTTCGGGACTGGACAATTCTTTACTGCCTCTACCTTCTTGGGATCAAGTGACACTCCTGCTCCAGAAATAATGTGTCCAAGAAAGGATATACGGTCCAACCAAAACTCACACTTACTAAGCTTTGCATATAATTGGTGCTCCCTTAAGGTTTGCAGTACTCTCCTGAGATGTTCTTCATGCTCGTCCATATTAAGAGAATACACAAGAATGTCGTCAATAAATACTACCATAAATTGGTTTAAGTTCGGAATAAAGATACGGTTCATCAAATCCATAAAAACTGCTAAAGCATTGGTCAACCCGAATGGCATAACTAAGAATTCGTAGTGTCCAATATCATGACCTAAAAGTTGTCTTCGGTATATCCTTATCCCGGACTCATACCTGATGATATCCTGATCGCAAATCTATCTTGGAGAAGACTCATGCTCCACTCAATTGGTCAAACAAATCATCAATCCTGGATAATGGATACTTATTCTTTACTATCACTATATTCAACTATCTGTAATCAATGCACAACCGTGTCGATCCATTTTTCTTCTTTACCAATACCACTGGTGCTTTCCACGGTGATCTACTGTTCGAATGAACTTCTTCGCCTTCAGTTCCTCCACGTATTGATATAGCTGGTCAAGTTATGATGGTGACATTAGATAAACCTTCTGGGATAATGGTTCTGTTTCTGGCATCAACTATATACAGAACTCTACCTCTCTAACTAGGGGTAATCCGAAAAGCTCGTCGGAAAAGACGTCCATGAACTCGTCAACTATCTTGGGTATCAGGTCCTCTTCTAATCACTACCATATCCTAAAATAGGGGTATTTTTGTCTTTTTATTTATTATAAGTATTGTGTATATTTATTTTTAAATAATTGCATGATATGTATATATATATATATATATATATATATATATATATATATAATGTTCTTTAATGCATGAGTTAGTAGACTAGACCTAGAAGCCCACTAGATGAGCCCCTGACCAAAATATAGGATTATGAATTAAGTTTGTATTATTTCGGGATTAATTATTGATGTTGTAATTTATTATTGTGATTTTATTTAATTGTTCTGCCTTATCGTTGCTTCGATATTGGGAGCGCTACACTAGCTTTTGCCTTTCAACCAATTTTACACCCTTGTCCTAGACGTGCCAGTCTTCCATTCTGACCCTTGTGTAACTCATAAACACCCTCTCTTGTGCTTCATTTTAGTCGCACAATATTCGTCATAAACGTTTATTTTTAATTCCAAATAAATTTGGCTTTGCATCTTTGTGCGTTCCAATCGAAATTGGAGACACAATCTTGACCCATTTTGTGCAACCCAAATTATGACAATATTCTATTCTGAGTCTTCTATGTCCATGACACTTATGTCCCACCTAATTTTAATCATATGTACTTCCAATTAATTTAAGAACACCATTTATATTAATTTTAATTAAATTAGTATAAAGACCCAGCCTAACCAAAAACTAGATCCAACACCAACCCAAACTCCCACTCACATCCTCAAGACTCATACTAAACACCACACACCCTTTTTAGCCACTACATCACACCAAACATGGTGTTTTCCCTCATCCAATCCTAATTCCCACCTTTTGTGCAATTTTTCATTTTTTGGGGGCTTTTATGCAAAAGTGCAATGAGGTGTCACCATCCTATTGGTCAAGGCCAATGAAGAAAACCTCCTCCCCTCTTTGACCGGTCCAATCATCTCTCTCTCTTCCCTTTTTGTTTGTACACTTTCCTTCATGATTAATCTTGGCCCTTCATTCAAAATGAAGCATCATCCTGACCACACACACTCTCCTATATAATCCTTCATCCTCACCCCTTTCCCAATGAGCCAACCCCAATCCCTAGGAACACATGGCCGGCCCTAATCCCTATGTTTACATCACCCTCTTCTCTCTCATGCAAAAAACTATCACCTCCCCATTATTTTTTATCAACATCACCATCCCTCTTCAAAACTAACCGAACCCTAACCCTAAACCAACCCAACCGGTCACCCTCTCCATCTCTGGCCAGTCCACATCTGTAACCGCCGAGCCCCTGCTGTCCGTAACCGACTCCTCTCATCTCCATCAACCCTGACCACTCGTCCCTGACCCCCGCTCACAGCAGCCATCACAGCGCCTCCATCAACCCCGACTGCTCGTCTCCGACTTTCCCTCACCCTGCGGTCATCAGCCTAGACCACGCTGTCATGCCCCAATTTTGCCCAATCGATAATCGTCCCCCGGGCGTGATGCCGTGCACGCGTAGGACGCGCGTGCACAAGGCCTAGGCATAATGATGATCTTTAGAGCATATGCAACAGAGTACACAAATAAGATAACACACATTGAGGCATAGACAAGTTTTCTCTTTATTGATAATGAACATCTATTTACAAACTCTTGACCTAAAACGATAAGGATGCCACACAGGCTTACAACTTGGATACAAAATGAGATAGCTGTTCTATATATTAAATCCTTTACTAGAATTCAAAACATAAAACACCTTGGGTGCGAGTCAACACCATCGTCTTGTGGCTTCCCAAAAGTGAGAGCGAGCTCCTTGCTTCTTATGTGCTGGAGCTACCAAAAGTCACGTCATGAAAGCGTCTTGATTCAGGAAGGGGGTTGGAGAAAGCTTCAGCTCCTCGCCGCGTTGCCTTGGCTCGGGGAACCTGCTGCAACGAGGGTCAGTACTTTGAAATGTACCGGTGAGGGCGAGCTAACCCAACTTAACCAAAATCTACAACGAGTTCATATGAGCATGCAACATTTATTTTCATGTGATCTATCTACCTTGGCTTAGATAAATTCTTCTCATATGATAGAGTAAAATAACATAACCAAATGTGCCACCGCTCGGTGACTTTACCTGTACCGTTTGAGCCACCTGTACAAACTTACCATGACCTTCCCTGCCACAAAGATATAGTTAGTCTGCACAGTTTAAATATACATAACAATCACTTGGTTGGACTTGGGATATGTCGGCTGCCATTCCGCCTCGGGTAGCTAGCCCTTAGCGGACGCACGGACCCATCCAAATGCTAGGACTACACTAGCAAATTGTTCTACCCGGGGCGAAGCGGTCCCGGTGCCCCAGCGACCGTTCGTAGAATGATATCCCTTGTATACAAGTTATCCAAAACCATACCACCGCAACCAACTAAGTTATCACATGAAACACATATCCAAGCAAATACAAGCAAGTGAACATAGTGTAGTTTTCCATAGTCTATGCTACTTGTGTAAGGATCACATTTTTCTTCCCATTTTGTACCATACCATGAATAGTTATAGATAAATGAATCTAACTATAACTTAACATAGAAATGGTTATGATATATGACGGGCATGCATGTTATAGTGTGATCATTCAGAACAATTTTCATATGACAAGCATTATTGGTGTTTCAAGCCTACTTCTTTTCTATTTTGACTCAGTCATATGTGTTTTAGTATCGTTTGATCGGGATGAACAATGAGTCAATCTATTTAGAATGCAGACTTGGAAGAAGGGAGCTAATCGAAATAAAGCCACTCACAAGTTAGGGAAGTAGGAGAGAAAGGAAGAACTTTAAGACTCCGCACGAGCGTCGTCTACCCGATCACCTGCACGCACCAATAGATGATCAATATCCCCTGCTTCGGTCTCCGAGGTTCGATATGAAATTGCGAGATCCTAAGAACGAAAACAATAAAATACATCGAAACCGTTCAGGAAAACTCAAGTCATAAAACCAACAAAAAGCAACCAAGCGGCACAAAAACAGGCAAGAAACCAACGCAACGGAAAGGCCCCTCTCGACTCTGCCGTCGAGTCCATCCTTGAGGCACGATCCGTTGAATATGGGACATGATTCCGAAGAAACCAATCCATAACGAGGAAAAGATCTTGATTCAATCTGTCCCGTTCGGACGGTCTTAAGTGTTTCTTGGCCGCGCTCCCCGAATAGGGGGAACGGGGCATTACACACGCCGCACGACTTTGACCGCCTGACCACCATTCCCAACCGCCGACTAAACCTTCCTCCCCATTCTCCTCCATCTCGACATCGGTAGCGCCACTACCACTTCACCCCAACATCCTCGACTCCCCTCCGCCTGGGTCTCCATCACATCAGCCTCCCTACGATGTCACACCGACTCCCCGCAGCCACCCGCGACTTCACAGCAGCCGACTTCCCATCACCTCCATCCCTGACTCCTTCTATCTCCGGTCATCGACACCGCCGTCTCCATTATCATCCTCAACCAAGCTACCACCGTCTTCACCATCATCACCACCACCTTTCCACATCCCCGACCCGACCACAGTCATCACCACCATCTTCCCGACCTGCTGCCATCATCCCTCGACCATCCCCGCCGGAGCACACAGCCACGACCCCTCGTCTCGACTTCCCCACGACCCATCTCCCCGAGCAACTCCTCCGCATGAGCTCCTTACACCGCCATCAACATCCCCGTTCTTCTCCCTTCCCGACATTACAACGAATCCTCCGGCCTTTCACCGCTGAACAGGCGACCCCGACTACACCCGTGCGGATCAGTCCCCTCACTGCCGAGCAGCGACTCCCCATGTCAGACTCCTCATCGCAGAAGACGACCCGACAGCAGCAATTTTCCTCCGCCTAAATTACCATAATCATTATCACCATCATCATCATCATCATCACCACCCTCGCCGGAGCCCGAGCACCGTCTCCGGTCAGCATCAGCCCCCTCGACCCCGTGCACGCACAGGTTCAGACTTTCCCTCTTTTTGATTTTATGTGCATGTGTGAATAGTGTTAGGGATTAGCATATTGCTTCATGATAAGTTTTGTTGATGTGATTGCAAGACCTATATTGGTGAACCTAGTAACTAGTTGCGTGTGCGTGCGTGTGTGTATAATAATTAGTTTGATATATATATATATATATATATATATATATATATATATATATATATATATTTATATATTATGTGGAAATTTGATTTGCTAGTATTATGTATAACAATATTATATGTTGTATGGCCATAAGTGTTAGTTGTGGGTATCTCGTATTTACATATGACTATATGACCCGGAGTACTAGTGAACTGTCTGCCTTGTGTATCTAACCTACTAGCTGGACCTTTGTTAGTGTTACACGAGGATTTAGAGTTGTAGATATATGTTAGTGTTAATTGTCGTCTTATTGTGCACAGTATTCGAGGACATAATACCGTACATTTAGATGCACACTTGACCCTGTTAGTTGACCAGTTATCACCCCTAGTATAGTTTCTGAGTTCAGTGTAATTGTGTTTATGTGCGTACTAGTGTAATGGCTGATGCTATTGTATTATATTATATAAATATAGGACTATTGGATCATTTTGTGAGACTTCGGGAGCAAGATATTGGTATTGCCCGCTCAGGACCACATGCGAGTACATTCTCTGACAGTTTTTATTATGTTGATCATCTCCTTGATTCTAGTTGTATAGCGTACTTGATTCTGACACTATTGGATACACGGGTTAGCATTATCGAGTCCTGTCACGAGGAGTCGTGATTGGAATCCATCGTGCTAGCTGGGGACGGGGAGATATTAGTATATTATGTGATCATATCCCACTCTACATGCATCATAGCTCACCCCACACCTCACGTCGGCTGCAGCCTGACCATTACATGCCTCATAGCCTATTAAGTATGATTAGCCTGACTATTGCTCGTATTATAGCTAACTGGATGGTTAGCCTGACCTTACATGAATCAAAGCTAATCATATGTAACAAGCCTGATCTATCCCAAGCCGATCACATGATACACTGAAGTTTCACACACTTACCTAGATATTTTGTTCATGTATTTCCAGTTCATTGTTCTAGCATGCACTTGTATTTCTGTTCATTGCTAGTTATACTATTGATGATGATATATTCTCCAATATTTCTTATTTCCAGTATTTTATACTCACCAGCATTTCTTATTTTCAGTATTTATCTCCATATTGTATTTCTTTACACTGTATTATAGTTTTTATCAATATACATAGAACTGCTGTTAGTGCTTGTACTTCGCTCCAATCCTGACTGGATATATTTTTTCAGAGGATCTTGAGGACTTCTGTCCTATACATTATGGACCAGGTGTAGAGGGAGACTACATACCAGAGAGCTTAGAAGAGTCCCTTCCCTTAGAGGAGACACTGCCTGCATCTATTTAGACAATTATATTTTATGCATCTTTGAGACTTATATTGAGACTTATGTCGAGTTTATGTTGAGTTTATGTTAAGACTTTGTTGAGACTATTTATGTTGGACAGCTAGACTTTGGTTTTATCTCTGTTTTGAGTTGTTGTGCTTGACTCATGTCAGTACTTCTTATCCTTATAACTCATCGTGCCATTTATTTCTTATAGCTATTGTGATTGAGTAAATACTGTGGACTGTTGAGCAATATTTTATTCATTATCCTCCTTATGGAGTTGATATCATTGACAGATTGTGAGTTATGTTTAGTATTATTGAGACCTAGACAGTATTCTACCGCCGATGCTGCGGCGTAGGCTGGACGTACCCACGGCTCATGCCCAAATTTCGGGTACGATTCCTTCTTTATGCTGATCTTTGGTTATTCTGCTAAGGACAAACTCCTCTAGACCAGAAACTCTAAATAATACTCTACCCTCACGATAGTCTATCGTGGCATGACTATCTCTCATCCAGTCCATGCCTAAAATAATTTCAAAGTTGCCCATAGGGAACTCAATCAACCTTGCCGGTAATAAATGCCCACATACTATGATTGAACTTTCTAGACACACTATACTAACTCCTACGATTCCATTACTAGTGAGTATATTCAACCTCTCTGGCAATACCTCAAACTCTAATCTGATACATATCATAAATTATGCAGATATAAATGAGTGTGATGCTCCTGAATCAAATAATGCTATAACAGAAAAATATGCAACGGAAACATTACCTGCCACTACGTCCCCTGATGGCAAGGCTTCCTCTAGAGATAAGGAAAATGCCTCCCCTTGGCCTCGTCGAGATCTCTACTGCTTCCTTCCTTGGTGTCGTTGTTGTGGTCCTTGATGATTCTATTTTTATTGTTGTCAGTACAATTTAGCCTGCGTCGGCAACGGACGAGCCGCACCGCTACTGCTGGTCCTTCTTGCTGCACCTTGGAGCTGTCAATACGGGAAACTGTTGCACTGGTCCTCTTGTCCTCTATATTGATGGGCAAGTGACAATCCTTTAATCGGGGCTTCCATACTTCAAGCATAGTCCATTTGCTGCCTGTCATGCCCTAGTATCATAATACGAAGACGGACATGGCCAGCTCCCCCTTACAAGGTATAGAACATTGTACGACGGTCAAGGCTATAGAAAGATAAGGTGGTGCATGCTACAATAAATCTTATAGGGTCTCAGAACAACTATGTCAAGTAACAAAAACATAGAACATGTGAGATAAAGCAGTAAGGCATCCCAAGCGCTCCATCAAAATATTATAGAGATCTAGCCATCAAAATATTAGGGTAGCAAAATGTCAATAGTAATACAACCGAGATCAGCTGTAGTCTGATTATATTACAGTTATGTAAAAAGGAACTGATGTCCAAATAAGCTGGCTAACAAGTGGCGATAGCTAAACGCCTAAAAGACTAGAATGTACAAGACGAGCAGTGATCAAGAAATCCACTCCTGTCCATCAGCGACCATCCGTATAGTATGGGTCATCGTTAGGGGGATAAGCTGGATCCTCTGGTGCTGGCTCTAAACCTGGCCATACAAAACTATTGGGGTTAGACCCCAAATAGCAAGTACCACAAGAAATCACGAATGAAAAAATAAAAACCAGATCAAGCATATAGTATAAGAGCCAAGAATCTTTGGCGCGTGCCCCATCTTTGGGATAATATGGCATTCCTTCACCAAACAAGGACAGAAAATGCCATGCTACCCAAGATAAGGTACGTCCTATGATTATGGTCAAGCTAGGATTCTTAGTCGTAGTTCGGGCCATATTCTATCATAGCATAATGAATCAACTCCCCAACCAAACAAGGACAGAAGTTGAACACCATACTATGACGGTCCATGCCCCTAATCTACTAGCAGAATTATAATCACAGCAACGTCAGGTTAGAACGACCAAACAATATTACGGCTTGTTATGTGGAGTTTGGGATTATCCCAGATATAATAATAATAAGCATCCTCAGATCGTTCTATGTCGAGCAGGGCTAATCGAGCCAATATTATACAAGCAGAAAATTATGATCGCACTAGTTTTTCGTAGGGCCACCGCGCTAATTGTCCCACTAGTTCCCCGTAGGGCCACCGCGCTGATAAATCAGTAACAGTTCTAACCTTCTTATAGGTAAAATATTGGCTCAGTATTAAATATAAAAGGTCGAATATTGTACTCTACTACATTCGGATGATAAATAATACCCATAGTGGCTAGCCTTGCACACCATAAAAATTATCACGGGACGGCCCATCACATACGATCTCGGGATGCTGTTCCCTCCCTATGTTCTAATAAGCTTTTATGTTACCTAATTAACCCTACAATGATAAATTTCTTTTTCTCATGGCCATATAAATATTCCTCTTAATGATGTTGTACATAGTATATGCACATTTGATACAAATCCCTTTCATATAAGGAATCAAGTCTGGATTCACCAAAATATAGATGCAACATTCAAACAAGCAATAACCTAGCCACACTATGGTTCTGATCCATTATCATTTTGTGCCAAAATTTCAGGAATATAATATTATGCACCGAGTAGGAATCATCATGTCACGTTTAGTGTACATGTTGGCTATTGTCCCATACTCAATGTACAATGTAGCCTTTATGAACAGGAGAGCAGGATAAGTATATCGGCACAAATACAATAACCAAGTCAGGATACCAAAACTATCAGTTGGTCACATGAATCATGTTTGATTAGGTCAGGAGTCACAATTAATTAGGAATCTCATATCTCATATGATCGAGTCACGGTCATGAATGCCTCATTAATTCCTCAATTTCTGGGATCATAGATCATCAATCATGGTCAAGCTCAACTAATCTAGAATAGGAATTAAGTGCACAATAGGACCCATGCCTGCACAATCAATCAAAAAAGTTATGGGTCGACGCACTTTGCAAGTGATAAATATAGGCTAGTCAGGAGTAGTGGCGCACTATGCGCGAGTAAGCAAATATATGGCGCACAAACCTATAATGCTAGGTCCCAGAAATTATGGCGTAAAAGTCAACAACATGGTGCACAAAATCGATAAGAGCAGCAGGAAGATATGGCACGCAAACCTAGAATTATAAGAATAGGTGCATTATACTCATGCAAGCAAACTGGCACATAAAACAAGTGTTACAAGTAAGAGAGGTAGAGCACTATGCAAGTGCAAAAAAACTACAAGATAAATCATAAGTCTCCAAGCGGCAGAACAGTCGAGGGCACAATAGTCGAGGGCCTCGGGAATTGAGACATGCTAAAATCAAGGCTCACTTATCGAGACAGAACCAAGCAAGAGTGCGCCAAAATTAACATGTGTGCTAGGTTATTAATCCATCAAATGTGCGACAACCGTTGAGCGTCCAAAAAATGTGCCAAGGGTTGTGTATATAAGAGCGGCGCACTTTTGCTAGTTAATGCATAATGTGTCACTTGTGCGTCGGACTGCTGATTTGGTTAAAAGTGCGCCAAGAAGGAAATTGGTCAAAAGTGTGCTGAAAAGTAGACTAGCGCACTTTTGCTTGATTCGTTCGATAATACATCAATTGTGCGCGAGAGGCTAAAATCTTCCAAAAGTGCACCAAAAGCTAAAATCATCCAAAAGCTGGCCAAAAGCTGAAATCTTCCAAAAGTGCGCCAAGAATGATTTTTCCAAAAATTTATCCCCTTGACATACTTTTGCAAGAAATTGGCAGTACTCTTAAAGTATGTACAAGTACGGTATGCATGTCACATTCAACATGTGCCCATAGTACAAATTCTCATGTGTACTTCATGTCACTATTCTTCTTCTCCAACCGACCCACCATTGATGCACTCAGAGCTCAAGCTTGAGACTATGACAGTGCTCCATTCCCCAAGCAACAAGTACGAAAAATCAATAAAAAATTCAGGCTCAAAATCAGGGAACAATATCTTTTAAAAATATCTCATTTTTTGGGGATCATTCCCTAAAAAAATACACTCATGAAAACCCTCATAATAAAATCAAGATAAAATTATTAACCACCTCAAATATGAAAAATCCAAGAACTAACTATAATCAGAATACTACTAGAAATTAATTACAACAATAAATACAAAGAATAAAACTATAGCCGATCATGTTTCTTTATATTTGCAAGATGTACTTGCCTATGAAGAAAATCAGGAGCAAAATAAGAGAAATGAACAAGTGAGGAGAGAGAATAGGAATAAGGATATATATAGGCAAGGGGTTGATGGTGAACCGTCGGATCTCTCCAATAAATTAAAGCCACATACCCTACCTACCACCATCACACAAGCAATATTAGCCAATGTGTGCCAAGATTCCATTCAACCGTACACTTGAAGTATATCCAAAGTGCGCCAAAAATGAAAATACTATCAAAAGTGCGCCAACTTGAGTATATTCGAAGTATATGGGATATGGGAGTGACATCTCTACTCACCTTAGAAAATTTTTGTCCTCGAAATTTTAGGACTAAAGCAACTAGAGACATCATGACAAGCACATCTAGCTACAAGCAATCATAGGCAATATACAAGCAAACTAAATAATATACACATAGCAATATTAATAGCACTATAACAAGGTGATCAATGATCACGAAATTGGAAAAGACATAGGAAGAAATATACCTTACGAGTCAAATAAGTACGATATTGAGACCGATTATCGTCCTCGCATTCCCACGTTGACTCCCACAAAGAGTGGTGCCCCCAAGTGACACGGACAAGGCAGATAGTCTGGTTCTTGAGTACCTTCTCTTTTCGGTCCAAAATGGACACGGGTTATTCCTCATAAGACAAGTCGGTACCCACGACTAGATCAAAATAGTCAAGATATGGCTCGGGTCTGGGACATACCTATGCAACTAAGATACATGAAATATGTCATTCACCTAACGAAGCAAAGGCGGAAGGGCACGGTGATAAGCAACATCCCCTACCCACTCGAGAATGTCAAACGGCCCAACGTATTGTGGACTAAGCTTTCCGCGAACCCCGAATCTAATGGCTCCACGAGTGGGCAAAATGTACAAAAATATGTGGTCGTCGACACAAACTTAGAGGTCTACGATGCTGATTTTCCCAATAGCGATGTCAATCTTGCGCAACTTGCAGCCGCTCTCTGACCTACTTGACAACTTCCACAGTCTGAGTAATCAATTCTGGGCCCAATATCTTTCTCTCACCAATGTCATCCCAAGCTAACGGTGACCTGCACTTCCTTCCATATAATGCCTTAAAAGGTGCCATCTGGATACTGGCCTGATAACTATTTTTATACGAGAATTCTACCAAGTACAGGTATTTCTCCCATAATCTACCAAAGTCTAGGGTAAAGGCTCATAAAATATCCTCCAAGGTCTGGATAGTTCTTTCGGACTGCCCATCTGTCTGAGGGTGATATGTCGTACTAAAATTTAACTTAGTACCCAATTTTCATGCAAGCTTTTCCAAAAAAGAGAAGTGAATCTCGAATCTCGGTCTGATATATATTTACACCATGTTGCATCACAATCTCCCGTATATATATATATATATATATATATATATATATATATATATATATATATATATATATATATATATATATATATAGATTCGGTGGGGGAAATGCATTAAAAAGGGACAAATTTTAGCGGACGGTGCGGCTACTGTTGGCGGGGAACTTGCTTTAAGAAAAATGTATTAGTAGCTTATATGCTATGGGAAGGTTACAATTCTGAAGACGCAGTACTAATTAGTGAACATATGGTATATGAAGATATTTATACTTCTTTTCACATCCAGAAATATAAAATTCAGGCTCATGTGACAAGCCAAGGCCCCGAAAGAATCGCTAAGGAAATACCACATTTAGAAGCTCATTTACTCCACAATTATATATATATATATATATATATATATATATATATATATATATATATATATATATATATATATATATATATATATATATATATATATATATATATATATATATATATATATATATATATATATATTAATTGTTTCTTAGACTGTCCAATTCTGAACGGAAGTATATATATATATATATATATTAATTGTTTCTTAGACTGTCCAATTCTGAACGGAAGAAATATGCCACTTTGGTGAAATGATCCACTATCTCCCAAAGCGCATCTCATCCGGTCGGGGATCTAGGTAAATCAATCACAAAGTCCATAGTAACATGCTCCTATTTTTACTCCAGAATAAGAAGAGGGTGTAATAATCTTGCCGTCCTCTACTGCTCTGCCTTCAATTGTTGACATATCAGGCATCAGAATACAAAATATGCTATCTCTTGCTTCATCCCGTTCCACCAGAAGTGTTTCTTAATATCTTGGTACATCTTCGTGCCGCCAGGATGGATAGAATACTAGGAATTTTGGGCCTCAGTCATGATCTCTTCTCTTATATTATCATGACCCATCCCTGAATAATCGGACATCGACCGTGGGTACGTCCAGCCTATGCATCAACATCGACGGTAGAATGCTGTATTGGTATTCTAGACTATCTATCTATCAATAATGATTATTAACACATAATGATAACTCAATGAATATGAATACTTAATCACATAATCTATAAGGAAGAACAACGCACGAATATCATATAAGGAGAACAAAATAAGAGTCAATACATCTCACAAGACTAATAATATCCAAGAGTCTCCAAAAAGAATAAAAGAACTAACGTCAAAGTTAGAGACAAATTCAGTACAATAATCTGTCTATCTACTGAACTATAGGCAAAGTGTCCTCGACCTTAACTGGGATAAGTCCCTCCTGAGCCATAGTCTCTAGCCTTAAGCCTACTACGTCCTGAGTCCTGTAGTGAGTGGGATTCCACTCCTCAGTGTCATCTGGAAAAAATATATCTAGTCAAAATTGGAGCAAAATACACCTTTAACAGTAGTTCCAATATGATAAAGACTATGTAGCAGTAAATAGAGAGAATATATAAGATAAGTAGTGCATGGCAGAAAAATACAGGAATAAGAATGCAAGAAATATATACAATAGAGATGAGTGTCATATATATAAGAGTAAAAAAATACAACTAGCTAAGTGAGTGAGTACTAGCTTTAATATGTGATCGGCTTGGATCTTCTGTTCAGGAATCATGGCCTGGTTAATTATACGTGAGGTGTATGAAAATACTATGCAAGAAAATAGGAACTGCGGGGTATGATCACATATCTATATTAAATACTCTCCGCCCCCGACTGGTATAGTAGATCCAACCATGGCACGCTATGATACGAGATTCTCTGAGAATGTAGCAAGTCTACCCAAGAATCAATGTCCATACAAGTACAAGAACAACATGGCTTGCACAGGATACGCCAGGAACCGCTAGGAATAACATCTCATGACAGGATCTAGAAAAACCAATCCGTGTAACCATGTGTCAAGAAGTCAATGATATCTACACTAGATACAAGAAACATAGAAGATATCATAAACGAAAAACTATCAGAGAATGTACTCGCCTGAAATCTAGGATGAAGTATCAATAGTATCCGTAACAGTGCCTCGTAGACCTAAATTTAGAATATTACATCAACACATGGTTTTAAAATGATAAAATAAATTAACTAGTCAATTTCTAGTTCATTAGGACAAATCTAAGTCAAAATAGTCAAACTATGCCAACTCTAGGTTAAACTAGTCAAACTAGGTCAATTCTAGCTACTTCTAGGTTGTACGAGCCTATATCCAGGTTATTAGGTCCATACACTGCTTATCTAGGCTATACTAGCTAATACAAGATACCAGGGTATCAAAACTACTAAGTATCAATACATAACACACATATATATAACACTAGTTATCCTTTAGTCAATATTTACTTAGTATTGATTACCTTGGCTTTGAGCCATCCTTGGTATCCATTTTTATCTACCCTCTTAACATCTAATACCAATACTAAAGATATTACCAATACCCAATATTAACATATATACTAACTATTATATAACTAACTAAACTAACTGATAACCAATAGCTAACATAGACTAATCCAATATCTGCTATATGCTAACTGATATATATATACTAACTGACATTCATCTATCACCAACTCCTAATCTTAACCAATACCACCACACTATCTGATATTAGTATATACTAATAATAGATTATCTATATACTAACTTACAATATTAACTAACCAAACTTACACCTGATATCATACTAATTTATACTAACAACTGATATCATGCTAACTTAACTAACTGATAACTGAAGTATACTAATCCACACTACAAAATCCTATACATGTTGTTGTTGCAACATATTCAGAACCTTCCCTTATAACACCCCTTGGCAGTGCCTCTTTGGCACTGCCCTACTGCTGCCAAACTGCATACCCGACTGTTCAAAGATGGACAGTCCACCACTTAGCAGTTACTGCTGCACTTCTCCTTAGGTGAACCCCCTACACAAGCAGAGCAACTGCTGCTTGATGTGAAATATGCCAGATAACTCATCCCTCATCAGATACACACTGACACTGCTTCTCTCTCCTCTTCGGTTGACTGAGAGCACAACCAATCACACCCCTTTGCTATAACAATATTGCTAAAATACACATAACTGAAATACTAGAGTACACAACTATCTATCAATATATCTATCCATATTTATGCCTATATCAAATCACAGTCAATAATATATATATCATACTCTATATATACTACACAAGATACTTAATATATATAACTATATACATACTAATATGTATCTATCAAGTAATAATATATATAGTACAAGTTAAATAGATATAGTAATTAGAGTACAATAGGATATATGACATTAAATCAAACACAAGGAGTACATCACCCCTGTATCACACTAGATCTATGATACTCTTGTGATACGACCTTGACACTCTCCCAAATCAATACCCAAAGCACCATAATTGATGTAAACAAGTCTAATATCATAATTAAAGATAAATCAAACTGCTAGCTACCCATTTTAGTGCTTGTGGCAAAATATGACATATGTAGACCCCCGGGTTGAAGAAAAAATCTCAAAATCAACCTGTGTCACAAATATCATGACACGGCCTACTCATATCCAATTGTGGATACGACATTAGTCTCACAACCAAACTAACATCAATTTGGCCACTTGACTTATTGACAAACACATGATGCATCAATCTCGAATTTTCTCCAAATTGGGCACAACATACAATATAGAAGTCAAAATACAAGTCATATGAACCTAGTTCTTGTTTCTATGGGTAGCCTTAAGCCAAGAGAGGGTTCCTAATAGTCAATTGAATGATTAGAGTCTAATAGAATAGGAAATTCAGAATTTTACCTATTGGAAGATGAATTCCTAAATTAAAATCCAAATGGACACAATTAGGACACAAGCTCTTATCCAATGGCTCTTCTCCAAGTACTCCTTTCAATCCAAGCTCTAATACTCCTTAGATGATGTAATTGGAAATGTATGAGAGTGACTTTGGTTAATTTGGTGGAGGGATGAATCAATTTAGGAAAGAACACAATTGGGGATCTAAATTAGAATCAAATAACATGAAATGGGGATGAGAGATAATTTTCTCTCCCTCTTTATAGGCCAGGCACTAGCCCCTTCTCCAAGTAATTGTACAAAGATAATAATACCCTTATTGGGTTGTAATGAAGGAAATTAGTTAGGAGGGAAGCTTCTACTTCTAATGGAAGGTTTAATTAACACACTAACTAATCCAATGGGTGACTAATTATTGGGCCTAAATAGGTCTAACTTAAATGTTGGTCCATGGTTCATGACAAGTCAGATTGGGTCCACCAACAAAAGTACAATAAATAATGTAGCCTTCTAACAATAAATAAATAATACATTAATAAAATATATAACAAGCACATTACATAAATAAATTTAAAAAGACCAAAATACCCCCCTAGTATAAAATTATGGTAGTGACATATATCCCCATTCGGCACACAGAGACGAGTTCCAAACCTCAAGGTCCCATTGCTGTGAATAGTCAACTCTTTCATAAGCCCCAACTCATATTCTGCTCATAACTCCTGGATTCGCGAATCTCCTACATGAGCTTCCTTGATCCTGTCTACTAAAGTAGACTGTATCTATAAACTAGCCAAGACTCCCTCATCTTGTGGAAATACTATCTCAATGTCCATCTCTTAAAGATCTTCTAGGATATGCTTCTGAGTTGTCAAGAAAAAATGTACCACCTCTTTTGCTAAGAGCATATTCTATGACATTAGCCTTGCCTGGATGGTATTGAGTTCCACGTCATAATCCTTCAGCAATTCTAGCCATCTTCTCTGCCTCATGTTCAAATCCTTCTGGGTGAATACATATTTTAAACTCTTATGGTCTGTAAATATTTTTACCCAATTATCGTACAAGAAATGCCTCCACAACTTGAGTGCAAACACCACTACTGCCAACTCCAAGTCATGAGTTGGATAATTCTTCTCATGATCCCGAAGATGACATGATGCATATGCTATCACTCTCCCATGCTGTATCAAAATACATACAAGACCCTTCCCTGATGCATCAAAATACACTGTGAACCCTTCCGATCCTACTGGAAGTGTCAGGATCGGTGCCGAGATCAACCTTTTCTTCAGTTCTTTAAAAGATGCCTGAGATTCCGCTGACCATACAAACTTAACATCCTTTTGAGTCAACCGGGTCATTGGTGGAGATCCTTGCAAAATCTGACATGAACATCCTGTAGTATCCTGCTAATCCAAGAAAACTGCGCATATCTGCCACGATCTTCGGAACTGGCCAATTCTCTACCGCTTCAACTTTCTTGGGATCCACCGATACTCCTGCTCCCGAGATGATGTATCCCAAGATTAAAATATGATCTAACCAGAACTCATACTTGCTATATTTCTTATACAATTGGTGCTCCCTCAAAGTTTGCAACACCTTCTTGATATGCTCTTTATATTCTTCTTTATTGCAGGAGTACACCAGGATGTCGTCGATAAATACTACCAAAAACTGATCTAAATAGGGTATGGAGATACGGTTCATCAAATCCATAAACACTGTTGGTACATTGATCAATTCGAATGATATTACTACGAACTCATAATGTCCATATCGTGACCTGAATGCTATCTTCGGTATGTCTTCTTTCCATACTCACACCTAATGATATCCGGATCGCAGATCAATCTTAGATAATACTCTAGCTTCACTCAACTAATCAAACAGGTCATCAATCCTAGACAAAGGAAACTTATTCTTTACTGTCATTGCATTCAACTTCCTATAGCATCATTCTTCTTCACTAACACTACTGGGGCTCCGCATGGTGACCTGCTGGTACGAATAATTTTTTTGCCTTCAACTCTTCAACATGTTGATACAACTGGTCAAGTTCAGAAGGTGACATCTGGTAAACCATATGAGGTATAGGCTTCGTCCTTGGCATCAATTCTATACTGAACTCTACCTCTCGAACTGGAGGAAATCCTAGAAGTTCTTTGGGAAAGACATCAATGAATTCGTCAACTATCTTGGGTACCGGTTCTCCTTCCGTTGCTACCACCGTGACTCCTTCTTGCTGGCCTCTCGTAGACCGTACGAGCGTAAACTCTTCCAAACCAGGGATACAAAATAACACTCTACCACTATGACAATCTATCGTAGCATGACTATCTCTCAGCCAGTCCATGCCAAAGATAACATTAAAGTTACCGATAGGAAACTCAATCAACTTCACAGGTAATAGGTGGCCACACACTACGATTGGACTGTCTAGGCATACCCTACGATTGGACAGTCTAGGCACACTCTACTAACTTCTATAAGCCCATTATCAGTGAGTATATTTAGCCTCTCTGGCAACGTCTCAAACTCCCATCCAACACGTGTCATAAATTGTGCTGATATAAATGAAGTGAAGCTCCTGAATCAATTAATGCTATAGAGAAAAAAGATGCGATAGAAATATTATTTGCCACCACGTCACTTGATCCCAAAGCCTCCTCCAGAGATAAGGTGAATGCCTGCCCTTAGCCTTGTCGAGCTCCTTATTGTTTCCTTCCCTGCTGGCGATGTCGTGATCTCTGTCGTCCTTGCTGCTATTATTGCTGGTATTGATGTTGATGCTGCCTATACATCTGAGCCTGCGTCAGTAACGGTCGCTAAGCTAACGACCTCATAGCCAATGCTGGCTCTCCGTGCTGCATTGCTCTTGGTGTTGGCAATACAAGAAACTGGGGCGCTGGTCCCTCTGACCTCTGCATCAATGGGCATATAGTAATCCTGTGATCGGGTCTACCATATCTCAGGCATAACCCATTTGCTGTCCTACAACCACTCCTAGTATGGCCTCCTTTGCCACAATACGTACAACCTATTTATGTTGACTGGATCTGTTGCTGCTGGTGCCTCTGCTACTATTGCCGAGCTGGTGCCATTACTGTTGAAACTATCGCTCTGCGCGGTGCTGGGTCATGAATATGAACGCCATGAGATTGTGCTGACGTTCGAGGCGATGCTTCTCCTCCAATGCTCTGTACATGAGACCTCTTCTAGCCTCCTGTCCTCGGTGTCATCCTTTGAAAAGTTAGTTCATGCCTCCTAGTTTCCACTAATACATCATCAAAAGTCTGGTAGTTTTATCCCTTACCAACTGTAAATTTTTTAGATAAAGTCCTTGCTGGAACCTCATTGCCTTATCTGGCTCTGTTGCCACCATTGTTGGTGCAAATCTACTTAGTCGGCTAAATTCTGCTGTGTAGCCGTCCACTATTCTTCCAAACTGCTTGAGGTTAATAAACCTTTACTATAACTCAAACTAGGCCATGACTCCAATATACTTTATTCTGAACCAAATTCTAAAATTATTCCAAGAAATAGGCTGTCCCAAGCCGACCTTCTCAAGCCGATCTTCTCTGCCGCCCACCAATCCCTGGCGAGATCCTGAAGTTGCAACTTAACATGGTCAACCTGTTCCTCAGCTAGAACCATGGTCGCAGCAAGAATACCCTCAATATCCTGGAGCCAATCGTCTGTCATGATGGCATCCTCCCACTACTAGAATAAGTCAAATTAGCTACGTCTAGAAACGTCGCTAAATGACATAAAAATGTTGCTAAAAATATTTAGCGATGTAATTAGCGACATTTTAATGAAGTCGCCTTTAAGCTACTCGCTGACTGAAAAAATATCACAAAACATCGCTATAGTGACATTTTCTAGCGACGTATATGCGTGGACGTTTAGCGACGCAACGTTGCTAAATTAGCGACGTATTGTGTGTCGTTGTATGTCGCTAATTTTTTTTCTATTTAGCGATACTTTGTAACACATTTGGCGACATAATATTGACCTAGCAAATACTTCAATGTCAGTAGTTTAGCGACATTCAGAGACGTATTTAGCAACATTCAGCGACGTACTTAGCAACGTATTTTGCAATATATTTAGTGACAATCAGCGACGTACTTAGCGACGTATTCAGTGACATATATAAACGTCGCTAAAATCGTCGCTAAAATTTTAGTAAAAAATATATATAAATAAATAAATATTAAATTATTTCTAAACCAATCTTCCTGTAGTTTATGAATTCACAATTTATATAAATAGACCCGGAGCAACCCTCCGTTGAATTTTCTAGGTTCGCTGACCCCTTTAGTTGAGCACTCAACACCGATAAATTAACATACATTTAATATGAATAATATAGTAAAATTTGAAGAAAATGAAACATTGGGATTACACCGAGTTTGGAAAAAATCCCGTCGTAAAGAATACAATAAATATCCACACAATTGAGTGCAAGAAATAAAGCCTAAAAGTCTCAAAAATAAAGAATATTCATAAATGACCAAATATCATAGGTTAAAACACAAACAAGCAGTAAACTATCCTAACTAGGACTACTACGAATTTGCAGGAGGATGACCACCGGCGCATATCAGGGATAAGAATAAATCATACTGCTCCCGTAAAATAGACACCGATGTCGATGGAGAAGGCAGTGACATTGGTGGAGTCTGTGTTGATAAAGGTGCACTATGAGGACGTATCTTCTCTAACTCTGCTAGTTGATGGTTGTATGAATCCATGGTAGATAACAGCCTCGTACTGCTATAAACCATTGAATCCAGCATCATTGTCAGCCTCTTGTCCATGGACATCTGTGATGCCTGCAGTTCTGTTACGCTACGCTCTGTCGATGCTTTAAGATTAGCTGTCATATCCATGAGCTCCATGATGCTGCGCTCGAGCGTATCAAATCGTGCGATGAGCGTTTCATCGTTCGCTTGCGGCTGGGAAAGGGGTTGCCCCTCCATCCTTCGCAGCAACTCATCACGGAGAGACGCAATCTGACGGTCAATGGTCTCCTGGACTCGGGCCAACACCTGCGAGGGTTGTGGGGAATACGCACTTGCCGTTGAGGCCCTAGATGACTACATCGCAACAAGGGCGTCATAGAATCCCGTAGCATAGTACGTACCCCTCTGGAGACCACCAGCAGCGGTCACCCATAGCTCGTCCGCTGATGGAGCTGGAGAGGGCTGCAAGGAAGTACCAGCCTTTCCCGTTGTAGGTACACTAGCAGTCGCCCGCTCACGCAGCCTAAGATACTCTGCCTAGAAAAGTTTGGATACTTGATAATTGAAATATGTCTAAGGTACTTATTACTAATTACATGGATATTTATTTGCATATTTCCTAAGTTATATTAAAATTAACACAAAGTAAAGTAATACTTACATAGGTCTGCGAGACCCTCTCATCAATGAGATTCCCGCCCTTTCGATGGGTGGCCAGGAAGACGGTCACTATATTGGCATCCTCACCCCTCTGTACCTGTTAAAAATATATTATTTAGTACTAAAATTAAACATTTTATCCTACTACCATTTTATCGTACTTGCATTAAAATAATATAACTGAAATAAAAAACATACCAAACGACAAAAATGTTCCATCATCGAAATCGAGCCACCACACCACTTTGCTGCCTTCTGCCTAGTCGCCTTGGCCTTCTCAGGCCTTTTTTTGTACCTTGGATTGTCAAATCTAGCCCTTATCGTACTCCACTACTCAGGCGTGATCCAACCTTGGATCAATTTTCCTTCACGATCATGAGCCTTCTGGTCATCCAGAGCATCACGAATCAGCTTGGCGGCAACGACAGAAAATATTTGCTCGATCAACTCGGCCCAGCGCGGTGGATAAAAATACGTTTGCTACAAGAAGTAATTTAGTAAGTTATATAATATGCATAAGTTAGATGATTGATATAATATACTTTTACCTTAAAGTGCGCAAACCAGAACGTCTTTCTCTCATCCGGAGCTTCATAGTAGTTGATCCAAGGGCCACCATAGTTGTACCTCAGAAAGTGGCCCAGGCGTCTCTATACCGACGATGGACGATATCTATACAGAGATAATTATTTTTATCAATATAGTAAATATATGATGAATAAAAAAATACATGATATATATGATGCTAAACCAACTAATTGACTTACTTTGTACCGTCGGCCCAAATCTCCGTCCTCGTCTCGTCCGGAGGTGCACAGGGAGGATCTAGCTGATGTTGGGACGACGTTGGCTCAACCTTCGTCATATGCTCATCTGTCTCCATGGTTCTGTCAGCAGGAGGAACGCTGGACGAGGGAGTAGTCTCAGGCTTAGAACTACTCGTCCCAGCAGTGCTATCACGTAACGTCGTCGCAGTCGGAGATGTGACTAGTCGATATACTGGAGTACATGGCGCTAAGAATCCAGAACCAACAGTAGGCAGTACCAGAGGAGCACTTCATCTAACTCGGGACCTGCTGAATGCTCTGCATCGTTCTGTCATACCTGATAACAACATATGATGATAGAACAAATAAATAAATACATAGTACATTCTACAGTCAAAATGTTATGCATATCTCACGACATTAATATAATTGCACAGTAAATAACTAGTAGTGTCACAAGTATAAATGGATAGCATATTCTATAGTCAAAATATAACATATGTCTTCGTCAAAATAGTATATTCTACAGTCAAAATATAGTACATTCTACAGGTAAAATATTTTATGTTCAATCATCTTCAGAAAATTTATCTTGTTTGCCTTCCTCGTCCTCCTCTTCCTCTTCCTCCTCATCTTCACTTTCATCTACTTTGTCTTCATCTTTGTCTTCCTCTTCGAATAATTCTACCTCTTCTATATTATTAGTCGTATAATGAGTAACTTCCGTTGAGTCCACATCTACAATATTTGTTACAAGAGGTAACTCATCCTCCTAATAAGCTATTTCGTCAACGTCAAAGGTATTTCTAGCTTTACTCTTGCATACTGTCCACCAATCTGACCTCGCTGTCCCCCGTCTAGGATAAGTTGTGAAGTACACAATCTGAGGCTGACTTGATAGGATAAATGGTTCGTAGCCTTGATATCTACGCTTGTAGTTTATATCCACAAGACCATGCTTGTCAATTTTCTAACCTTGATCTTGAATCGGATCAAACCATTCACACTTGAATAGTACGATCTTAGCAGGTTCTGTACCATAATTATATGTCAACTCCACAATCTCTCCTAAGATACCAAAGAAATTATTGTGACGTTTTTCTAGTTTGAAGATTTGATACACAAACAACTATTTTTCATGGAATCAAGATCCAGAAAGCTGTCTCTGATCGGAGCATTTGTTGACTTGAACCTAAGCCCATTTACACAGTAACTTGGCCATATTTTGACGGTAGTAATTGGTCCCTTGGCTAGAGTCCTAATAGATTCAGTCTCGGGTGTTATTAGATGATCGACCTAAATACCAAAGTAGCGATAGTAGGTTATTTATTGTACAACTGCATACAGAAAAAGTAATTATCGAGCTCCTTACATATGTGCTCAACCAAGAAGGAAAATGACATCTTATTTCTTGTTCTACTTCTTCGTCTGTTATATAGGGTCTAACCGACCTCAGCTCATCATTATATGTGCTGAAAAATAGCGAAGCAACCGCTGATTAGTAGCATAATATTAGCTTATACTATTACATTGAGATGACATAAATGTGAACATATTAATTACTTACCCCTCTAGCTTCTCCACTTCATCCTCATCTCAATTGAGTAATATATACAACTGAGCATCCCTTTGCTTATCGTCATTCAAATATTTCTTCTTCATTTTCCCCGAAGGCTTTCCGGACGCATTGAATACTTTCAGTATTGCATTATTAGATTCCAGATATCCGTCGTCGTTTCTCAGAGGTCTCGTTCTATTAGTAGGAACATGAGGTTTGATATACGTCGAGCAAAAGTTTATAATCTTCTCGAGAACATAAGCTTCATAAATAGAGTCCTCAACCCGTGCCTTATTTTTTATATTTCTCTTTAGGTGATTCAGATGCCGCTCGAACGGGTACATCCACCGATAACCTACAAGACCACCAACATGTGCCTCATAGGAAAGATTAATTGGCAAATGCTCCATGGAGTCGAAGAATCCAGGAGGAAACACCTTCTCGAGCTTACATAGTATTACCGAAATGTCCTTCTCTTGCTTTTTTAGACGATCGACGAGAAAATTAGTAGAGCAAAAATCTTCGAAGAATATGCTAAGCTCTGTCAATGGATCCCAAATAACCTGCGATAAGAATTTCCGAAATATAATCGAAATTAACCTTTCCATGATTACGTGACAATCGTGGCTCTTTATACCTGCCTGTTTATTCTCCTTGAGGTCAACACATCTTCTCAAGTTTGACATGTACCTATACAGAAATTTTAGACCCTGAATCCACCTACAAAGTCTTTATTTATCCTCCTTCTCTAGTGAGAAAATTGGCTTAGGCTGCTTTAACTTTTCATTTCCCTCATCTATCAAATGAAACGTAGGACGTCTATATATTTCTTTTAAGTCCAACCTGGCCTTCGAATTTTCTTTCTCTTCCCTTTTACTCCATTATAATATTAATTATGTTATCAAACATATTCTTCTCAATATGCATGACATCAAGGTTGTTTGATCAGATTGGTGCTCCAATATGACAGATTCCAGAATATACTCCTCTTCGTCCAGTTATGGGTGCGACCAAATCTGTCACACTTGTACCCCTTAGTAGGCTCTTCGATAGCACTGGTAAATCTTTATCTCTTTCCATATTGTGTATCCGGGCCACCTCGGCGATGGATTGACCTTCTCCACAACGTCCGTAAGAAAAGCATTCATGTACCTCCGATACGGATGATCCTTCGGTAAAAATTATCGATGACAATCGAAGAAGCACAGTTTGTCTCCATGTTTAAAACGAAAAGCCTTAGTGCGATCTATGCAATACGGACATGAGAGACGACCATGGGTACTCCATCCCGCTAACATTCTATAGGCCAGAAAGTCATTTATGGTCCACATAAGTGCTGCCCTCATCTAAAAATTCTGCTTTCTAAAAATATCGCACGTATTGGCACCTACTTTCCACATCTGGTTCAACTCATCTATCAAAGGTTGTAAATACACATCGATATTCCGCTTCGAATTGTTCGGACCTGGGATAATAACGGTTAGGAACATATACAGAGTCTTCATGTACATCAAAGGCGGTATATTATACGGAGTGACGATCACAGGACAACACGAATACTGGGAGCCCGAAAGTTCGAATGGGGTAAAACTGTCGGAGGAGAGCCCCAATCTGACATTACGCAGATTCGAAGCAAAATCTGGATATTCTCGATCAAAGTACTTTCATGCTTCTCCATGGATGGATGATCCAATACTCCTTCAATCTGTTTTCGCTTGTGCCAACTCATATTTTTCGCAGTCTCCTTCACCTTAAACAATCTCTGCAATCGCGGTGTCAAAGGCAAGTAGTGCATCGAATCGGTAGGCTTTCTTGCACCGACAGACTTTCCTCTACCAGTGGTCTTATAGCGATCAGTACCATAGAATTTGCACGCATCTTCATCCTTGTAACCACCTCCAACGGTGAATGATCCTCATAACCAGGATATAATGGAGTCCTTGCATTCTCCAGCAACTCCATAAACTTTGCAGCATCAGCATTCAGTGCCTCCTCAGCTGCATCATGATTGTCCGGATCAAAACTAGGTCCCATAGCATCAAAAATCATATTTATCCACCCGTAGTCGTAAGCAACATGGTCATGGACATCCAAATACGGCTCTAAATAAGACTCCGACTCCAAATAAATTCATCAAGTGATATGTGACTTCTACTTCTGGATGATATTTTAAGTTGCGACATCTCACACACGGACACTTAATTTTGGTACCATTCATGTACTGAGGGAACGCCTTGGCGAACTACAGGAACTGCTGTACACCCTCAATAAATTCATCCCACATACCGCATATGTCATCAGGATGGCGGTTGTACATCCACGTACGATGACACAGATAGAAATTCATATCCATTTTTAGATACTTCTGCAAAGATGAATAGACATCGTTCAAGTATATACTCATGTGAATATTTGGTCATGTATATTATCCAAATGACACCCACTCCAGATATGCAAAGATGAATAAACATCGCTCAAAAAAATAGTTTAAATTATAGTACATGTCACAAGTCTAAATGGATTTTATATTGATATTTTTAATCCTTTTCTAAAAATTTATCTTCTTCGTTTAAATATAGTACATGCACTGATACTCCTAGTCCTAATATTGATACTTAGAAATACCCAATTATGTTATACACCTACTCGTCTACACACACATAAAAATACTCAGGAATATAGTACATGTACTGATACACCTAGTCCTAGCACTGATATTTCTTCGTTCAACTCGGTATCCTGGATACTCATATTGCAGTATATCAGTGAGTGTCAACTCTGTATCATGGATATCCCAACTTGACATTTGTTTAGGCCATGACTTTCTAATTGAAAAGTCAAGTCATGGATATCCAGTATCAATTTTTTTGGGTCCAGGATACATAGTTGACACTCAGTGATACACTCCTGGATATCCATACTTGACATGTATGCGTGTGTCCGTGTTCGATAAAATACTTATAACCTTATCCTCGATATCGTGTCCTAACCTTTCATATCCATGTATCCTATAATTTTACCATATGTATCATGAGATGACATGATACAAATGTGTGTGTGTTCGTGTCCATGTTAGGGTTGGTGTATGTATGTTAGTATGTCCGTGTGTTTGAGTTTGGGTTAGTGTTAGTGTCTGCATGTATGTGTGTGTCCAAGTTAGGATTAGGATAGGGTTAGTGTCCGCAACACTGAGATATCCATACACACACACACACACACACACACACACACACACACACACACACACACACACACACACACACACACACACACACACATACCCTTAATGCACTGTGCACAAGTGTCCACTGTACAATACCTCACTTGATACCAAAGACTGCGTCTAATTAACTCATATAGGGTTAGGGTCGGTATCATGTCTCAGCTTTATGTTAGGGTCTGTGTCATGTCCTGTGTCGTGTCAGTGAAGAGAGATAGGGTAAGGGTCTATGTCATGTCCTATGTCGTATCAGATGACATATTGTGTCAGTATATGTGTCTAATTTGTATCCCGTATTATATCTATGTCTGTGTATGTGTCGTGTCCTCTATCAAATATCGTGTCCATATCTGTGAGAGAGAGAGAGAGAGAGAGGGTTTGGGTTAGGGTTAGGGTTTACACCCTCTATGATTTTATCCCGCACACTACATTAATGCATAAGTAAAATCTCTGACTTGATTCCCCGATACATATATAAAAACCCTATTTAGGATGGTCATACATAGCATTTATCAATTAAGTTAAATACACACATGCAATACTATTTTACAACAAAAATGTGTGTTAATATGGTAAATTAATTAATTATATGGATATATATCATGTCGTGTCTGTGTCAGTGTGTGTTTGTCGTGTCTATCTCAGTATATGTGTGTGATAGTGTATCATGTCTATGTCAGTGTATGTGTGTGACGTGTCGTGTTTGTGTCAGGGTGTGTGTGTCGTATCTGTGCCAGGGTTTGTCTGTGACAGTATTTGTGTCATGTCTGTGTCAGTGTGTGTGTATCGTGTCTGTGTTAGTGTCATATCGTGTCTGCATCTGTGAGAGGAAGAGAGAGAGAGAGAGAGAGAGAGAGAGAGAGAGAGAGAGAGAGAGAGATAGGGTTAGGGTTTACCTAAAGGAGGAGAGGGTGAAGGAGGAGAAGCCCGAGGTCGTCGGAGGGGAGAAACTACGCCGGAAGGGAGGAGCCGTGCGGGAGGGGGGCACTCGGATGGTGGGGAGCCTGAGTAGGGGGGCTATTGGGGAGTCGGTGGGGGGGGTAGGGATGCCGGAGTAGGGGGGCTATAGAGGACGCCGGAGGGGGGGGAGCGGGGGGTTTCAAAATTTTGTGGAGGAGTTCTACAGAATGGGGGAAAATAAAATCATGAACCCTATATTAAAATTTTTAGCGACATTTAGCGACATCTATTTATGACGTCGCTAATAAAAAATTAGTGACGTCAAAAATAGACGTCGCTAAACGTCGTTAATTCAAAAGTTTGTGACTTTATAGACTTCGCTAAAAACGTCGCTAAAAATTAAATAAATTAATGTCGCTAAATACGTCGCTAAACGTTGCAAAATCAAAAAACTCAGCGACGTTTAGCGACCTTAGAGAAGCTTATTGTGACTATTCTTTTAAAAAACTGAAGTACAGTCGCTAAATGTCGCTATGTGTCACCAACAACGACGTATAGCGACGTTTATTTTTGGAGTCGCTCAAGTCTTAAATATTATAGACGTTTTATTATGACGTCGCTAAAAATGTCGCTTTTTTATCATATTTTGGTAGTGTCCGTATCATCAAAGTACCGGGGGTTAAGTTGACAAAATCAAACCGACGCCCACGAATCTATCCTTCCGCCTCATTCTAGAGTCATTTGCAACCTCTAGTTCAACAATACATTCTGTTCCTGCTGTTGGAGTTGTTGATGTTGCTTTACCGCCATCTGATGATATTGTGCAGCCATCATCCCCCTGATGATCTCTAGTAAAGCAGGGTATCAAGTGCTGTTGGTATTGTTGGCAGTACTAGGGGAGCCGGAACCTCTGAAGAAGGTTGCTCAATATTTTCTGCCATTGTCTCATCTGGAAGCCTAACCACTGGCTCGATCCGAACTGGGTCCTGGAGAAACATTGCCTCACGTTGTTTTCCCATCTTGCCCGGACCTACTGGTCGCCTCGATGCCCCTGATGCTCCGGCAGCCAAAGATGGGAAAGCCCTGGAAGAAAGGGACAAAAGACATAAAGAACAGGACGGGAAGGAATAGAGAAACATTCAATCAAATGGTTCAAGCTGAGTATCGAGAAGAACAGATTGAAGAATTCATGAAGGAACATGTTTGACTGAGACTCCTAAGATCATGACACCCCACAAGTCTAAAAAATCAGACCTGCATAGGCCACCATTAAAACCTTGTCATGCTCCAATACAATAATACAGAGACGGACATGGCCAGCTCTCCCGTACAAGGTATAGAACGTCGTACGGCGGTCACGACTGTAGAAAGACAAGGGGTGCATGCTACAATAAGACTCCTAAGGTCTGAGAAAAACTATGTCCCTATTATTCAAGCAAGTAACAACAACATAGAACATGTGAGATAAAGCTATAAGGCATCCCAAACGCTCCATTAGAATATTCTAGAGTTCTAGCCATCAAAATGTTAGGAAAGTAGAATATCAATAGTTACACAACCGAGATCATCTGTAGTCTGATTATATTATAATTATATAAAAAGAAACTGATGTCTAGACATGTCTACTAATAATTTTCAGTGGCTAAATGCCCAAAAGAGTAGAATGTACAAGACGAGCAGTGACAAAGAAACCCACTCGTGCCCTTCAACGACCATCCATCTGGTGTGCGTTATCATAAGGGGGATAAGATGGATCCTCTGGTGTTGGCTCTAAACCTGGCCATACAAAACCAGTGGGGTTAGATCCCAAATAGCAAGTACCACAAGAAAGCATGAATGAATAAACAAAAACTAGATCAAGCATATAGTGCAAGAGCCAAGAATCATTGGCGCGTGCCCCATCTTAGGGATAACATGGCATTCCTTCACCAAAGATGGACAAAAAATGCCATTCCACCCAAGATAAGGTACTTCCCATGATTATGGTCAAGCTAGAATTCTGTGTCGTAGTTCGGTCTATATTCCATCATAGCATAATGACTCAACTCCCCAACCAAATATGGACAAAATTTGAACACCATACTATGATGGTCCATGTCCCTAAGCTACTAGAAGAATTACAATCACAACCAAGTCAGGTTAGAATAGCCAAAAAATGTTACAGTTTGCTATATGGAGTCTGGGGTTATCCCAGATATAATAATAATAAGCATCCTCAGATCGTTCCATGTCGAGCAGGGCTAACCGAGCCAATATTATACAAGTAGAAATTAATGATGGAACTAGTTTTCCGTAGGGCTACCACACTAATTGTCGCACCAGTTTTCCATAGGGCCACCTTGCTTGTAAATTAATAACAGTTTCAACCTTCCTATATGAAAAATGTTGGTTCGGTCTTAAATATAAAAGGCCAAATATTGTACTCCACTACATGCGGATGATATACAATATCCATGGTGGCCAGCCTTGCACGCCATAAAAATTATCATGGGACGTCCCATCACGCACGATCTCGGAATGTCATTCCCTTCCTATGTTCTAATCAGCTTTTATGTTACCTAATTAACCCTATAGTGATATAAAATTTTCTACCGTGGCTGCAGGAACATTCTCCTTAATGATGTTGTACAAAGTACATGCACATTTGATGTAATCTATTTCATATAAGGAGTCAAGTATGGATTCACCCAAATATTGAAGCAACATTCAAACAAGCAAAAACCTAACCTCACTTTGATTTTGACCTATTATCATTTTTGTGCCAAAAAATTAGGAATATAATATTATGCACCGAGCAAGAATCATCATGTCACATTCAGTGTACATGTTGGCCAATGTCCCACACTCAGTGTACAATGTAGCCTTTATGAACAAGAGAGCAGGACAAGTTTATCAGCACGAATAGAATAACCAAGTCAGGATAACAAACCTATCAGTTGGTCACATGAATCATATTTGATCAGGTCAGGAGTCACAATTAATTAGGAATATTATATCTCATATGATCGAGTTACGGTCATGAATTCCTCATCAATTTCTCAATTTCTGGGATCATAGATCATTAATCATCAATCATGGTCAAGCTCAACTAATCTAGAATAGGCATTAAGTGCACAATAGGACCAATGCATGCACAATCAATCACAAAAGTCCTGGGTCGGCGCACTTTACAAGTGCCAAATAAAGGCTAGTCAGGAATAGTGGCGCACTATGCGCGAGCAATCAACTATATGGTGCACAAACATATAATACTAGGTCCCAAAAATCATGGTACAAAAGTCTATAACATGGTGCACAAAATCGATAATAGAGCAGCAGAAAGATGTCGCACACAAACCTTGAATTACGAGAATAGGCGCATTCTACTCATGCAAGCAAATTGGCGCAGAAAGCAAGAGTTACGAGTAAGAGAAGTGGTGCACTATACAAGTGCAAAATAACTATAAGACAAAACACAAGTCTCTAGGTGGTGCAACAGTCGAGGGCACGATAGTTGAGGGCCTCGAGAATCGAGACATACGAAAGTCAAGTCTTGCTTATCGAGACTGAACCGAGCAAGTGTGCACCAAGAGTTAACAAGTGTGCCGAATTATTAATCCATCAAAAGTGCGCCAACAGTTGAGCGTCCAAAAAATGTGCCAAGGGTTGTGCGTATAAGAACGATGCAGTTTTCATATTTAATGCACACTGTGTCAATTGTATGCCGGTCTGCTGATTTGGTTAAAAGTGTGCCAAGAAGGAAGTTGGCCAAAAGTGCGCTGAAAAGTAGACTGGCACACTTTTGCTTGGTTCGTTTGATAATACATCAATTATGCGCCATAGGCTAAATCTCCCAAAAGTGCACCAAAAGATAAAATTTTCCAAAAATGCGCCAAAAGATGAAATCTTCCAATAGTGCGCCAAGAAGGATTTTTTTAAAAAAATCATCCCCTTGACATACTTTTACAAGAAATTAGCAGTCTCTTAAAGTACGCACGAGTATCAAAATCAGGAAAAAGCATCTTTTAAAAATATGTTATTTTTTGGGGATCATTCCCTAGGAAAATATACTCATGAAAACCCTCATAATAAAATCAAGATAAAACCATTAACCACCTCAAATCTGAAAACTCCAAGAACTAACTATAAATATATTTCTACTAAAAACTAATTACAACAACAAATACTAAGAATAAAACTATAGTCGATTATGTTTCTTCATATTTGCAAGATGTACTTGCCTATGAAGAAAACCATGAGCAAAATAATAAAAATGAACAAGTGAGGAAAGATAATGAGAACAAAGATATATATAGGCAAGGGGTTGATAGTGAACCGTTGAATCTCTCCAACAAATCCAAGCCACACACCCTACCTATCACCCTCACACAATCAATATTAGACAAGGTGAGCCAAGCTTCCATTCAACCGTACACTTGAAGTATACCCAAAGTGTGCCAAAAATGAAAACACTATCAAAAGTGTGCCAACTTGAGTATATTCCAAGTATACGGGATAGGAGAGTGACACTGCCCGACAAACGTCCCAGATATGACCTCCCTTGCCATAATATGTGCAACCCGTCGGTGCTCTCCGACGTTATTTTTATTGCTGATGTTGCTGCCTTGGCTGCTGCCAAATTGGTGCTATCACTGGCTTCCTATGTGCTACGTCATGGATACGAATGCCAGGGGATGGTGTTGACATTCGTGGTACTGGTCCTCCCTCACTGCTCTTTCTATGAGGCCTCTTCTGGCCTACTCTTATTGATGCCATCCTCTGAGAGGTAAGCCTAACCCTTTTGATCGCTATCAATAGCGCCTCAAAGGCTGTTAGTTATGTACCTCTATCATGTGTAAGATCTCCAAGTGAATTTCCTACTAGAAATCATCGCCCTCTCCAACTTCGTTGCAACCATGGTTGGAGCAAATCTGCTTAGTCGAAAAAACTCTGCTGCATAACCATCTACTGTCCTCCCAGCCTGCTTGAGGTTTGTGAACCTCTGCTGTAACTCACACTGAGACACAATCCTAAAGAATTTTGACTTAAATCGAGTTCTAAAATCGTTCCACAAAATAGGACGCATCAATCCTACCTCTATCGAGGCCCACCAATCTCGCACAAGGTCCTGGTGCTGCAAACGTACATGGTCAACCTGTTCCTCAGTCGGAACCTTAGCTGCTGCCATAATGGTCTCAATATCCTGGAGCTAATCATCTGCCGTGATGGCGTCCTCCGTGCCATCGAAATATTTGGGGTTTAGTCTACAAAAATCTAACAGATGTCCCAAAATTTGTTCTTCTGCCTCGTTCGAGGGCCGTCTGCAACCCATGGTTCAACATAATATTTTATTCTTGCTGTTGAAGTTGTTAAAGTAGTTGTTATTGTTGTTGTTGTGCCATCATTTGGTGTTGTTGGGCAGCCAATGATTCTCGTATAATCTCTAACAAGGCCGGGGTATCTAGTACTTCTGGGGGTACATGAATATCTAGAATTTGTTGCTCTGTCGACCCTACCACGGGCTCAACTTAAATCCCTGGCTGGGGTTCTACAGGATCTTGTCCTACTGGAAACTCTGTCACTTATGTTGCTACAACATCTGGGGAAAGGGAAACCCTAAAGAAGAGCACAAAACACATCAAGTATAGGACGATAAGGAACAAGGAAATAACCAACTAGATAATTCAAGCTGATTATCGAAGATGATGAATTCAGAATTTTAAGAAGGATCATATTTGATTCAGACTCCTATGACCATGAAACCCTACAAGTCTGAAGAATAGACCGACATGGGCCACCACTAAAACTTTGTTACGCCCTAGTACCAAAATACGAGACGGATATGGCCAGCTACCCCGTATAAGGTACTATACGTCATACGACGATCACCGCTGTAGCAAGACAAGGGTGTACATGCTACAATCAGGTCACTTAGGGTCATACAAACATCTATGTCATAATCACTCAAACAAGAAAGAGTAATCATAGAGCATATATGATAAAGCAATAAGGCATCCCCAATGGTTCTATCAAAATCTAGAGACCAGCTGTACAAAATAAGAAGCTGGTAGAATAATAAAAGTATATGACAGTATTACATCTACAGCCTGATTTATATATAATAATGAAAAGGAAACTAAATATCCAGGCATGTCGACTAATAGGTGCCGGTGGCTAAACATCCAAAAGAGTAAAATATACAATAACAATCAGGGAAGAAGAAACCCACTCTTATCCTCGGCGGCCATGTTTCCAGTGCGCCTCATGAGTCGGAGAAAAGTACACTGGATTCTCGGGTGCTGGCTCAAAACCTGGTCATGAAAAACCAGTGGGGTTAGACCCCAAATAGCAAGTATCATAAATGAGGCACGCAATGGAGAAACAAAAATCCAAACAATAGATATGTATATATATAAGTTCTGTGTCGTGATCTCGGTCTACAGTCTATCCTAGCACAATAGCCCAATGTAGCGTCCCGCTCTGCGGTACTACTATGTCCAAGAGATATCGCTTTGCTGGCTCGAGCGAAAGCCTTCTCGAAGAGTTCCCCGATCGAAAAAAAGACGATTGATCTGGGTGAGTGAGCAAAACTTCATTCTCTGATTCTTGCACGCCTTAATAATAAATCTGAGTTTTTAAATGCTTGTTACTAAGTAGAGAATGTTCGCATGGGAATGATAGAATGAGAATATGTATGCTTAACTAGAGAACTTGTAATGCTTGTCTTTGAAAAGAATCTTGTCATGCTAAGTAAAAGAATAGAATATTGCATGCTAAGTTACACGGACACAGATATCAAACGAACTATTGCCATGCTAATAAGAAGAGTAATAAGATGTCATAAAATTGTCCATTCTTGTATGCTAAAGTTAGAATAAACCCCTGCCATGCTATGGAGTAAGAGTTGAAAGTTTGCTTGAACATGATCTATTTTATTGCTATGGTAAGGTAGAATTACATGCTTAGATATAAGAGATAGAAATTGTATGCTAGATTTATAGAATCGTTATCATGCTCCTTTATAATATGTTCGGCTTGCCTGTTTTCTTATATCGAACTGCTAAAGATAGAATTGTATGAATAACTCGTACTGTGTGCTATTGAACCTATCGATCGATTGGAAAGAAAAAAAAAGAGGATTGAACCTATCGTTTGATTGAAAAGAAGAGGATTGATGGTTACTTGCCCCATATATCAATATAGACTGATAATAAGAAGAGTTAATATAAAAGAGTCTGCTTGATTATGGACTGCTAGCATTGTATGTTATTTGATAGAAATGCATTAATGCATCGGTCTGGACAAACTTGTGCACAAGGACGTAATCTATTGATTGGTTCCTGGGACACTGGGAATCGTTCGGCCTAGAAGAGGACAGGACACCCTGAGGCTTAAAGACCTTGTGATTAAGGAAGGGTGTCAGTCTATTAGTGAGATGGGCTTGAATGTCCCAACTGCTAATCATGGGTTTCTATTGGCCATCATTTAGTTAGAGCGCATGCTAGGTTAGCCTTCTTGCATACCTAACTATTTGATGTAGAGACAAACATGAAATAATACTTAGATGTTTATGCAAATTGTTACTAACTTGTATATATGTAGCAGGGATAACCGTTCAGCGAATGGTAAGAATCATTGAATAAGTGATGTACTCATTATAGAATTTTTCTTGCTATTTTGTGTTGCTCTAACCTTACATGTAACTTTATTATGCTGCTGCCCTCTTGTATAAGATGAATAGTCCACTAGATCACTGCTATTGTTCCTAATAGTTAATAAACATGGTTCACGATACATGTTGTGCACTGTACGATAGAACACAGTTCCTATAGCATGCTTGAATGTATTGAATGTGCAAACCATTGTCAAAGATATATTTTTGAAAGAAGTAATCTGACTCTAATATTGTAATGCATGAAATGAACCTAGGTAAAAAATAACAAGATCACTAGTAATGTAATATTTTGTAGCATGATTACTTAGTGTTGGTTTTAGAAAGTGTTGCTTCTGTTCATTGCTTTTATACTCACTAGTACTTTTCCCAAAGTGCTGACCCCCACCAGTTTGCTTGTTCGCAGGTACTGGATCGTCCGAAGAAATGATAACATATCCTCATCCTCAGGAGCCAGAAATCTATGTCGATGTCTTGAGACGTATCGAGATATTTTGAGTTATTTTTGTATAAAATGATGTAATATATGGAATTATGTCATTATAATTGAGAGAGAGAGAGAGAGAGCTTAGGAGAATTATAATCTCGGCCAAGCGCCACTTGTAACACTTCTTGAATTTCAATAAAGAGCTTATTTTCTTATGGCATTGTGTTATTTACTTTTCTGCAATATTGTGCCGCTGCTTTATACTTGAATAGCCTAGTTGTCCTTGTTCAAAGCCTTGGCCTTGTGCAAGTACAACTTAGGCTTGTAAGGTATCACACCCATGATAGGATGATCGGTTCCGCAAGGCACCATGCGAGGACGAACGGTTCCACAAGGCTCACTGCGAGCGACCAAATTTTCTTGCACGACGTACTGCGCTCGACCAGAAATCCATACGCGATGCATTGCCCACGATAATGATTCCATTCACGGCATATTGCATATGCGCGACCAAAAATCCATATGCGGCTTACTGTGCGTAGCCGTATTTTTGTGAACGACGATGCACTGCGCGTGGCACTACTCATCATCCCTGTTAGGACAAGCCCAAAAATAAAGCTCCAAAATTATTTTGACCTTAAAACCTTCGTTTTAACTCCAAATTAAGTGATTCGAAAGCCAAAATGCATTAAATGAAAACCTCTAACACATAGAATAACTAGTTTTCACAAACAACAAGTTTTATGATTACATATGGTAGAAATCTATTACATATAGATTTTTATTCTAAAATCGTGATTACATCTGATGGAGATCTATCACAGAGCCATCTCCATATCTTCGTTCTTCAGTACAAACCTCAATACATAGAAACGAATACATACTGATGGATAAAAAGGTAGGTTACAACACAGAGCTAGGCCTGCATAAAATTTTCAAAATATGAACGAGCCCCCTCTGCCATGTGGATGCACCGTTGATAGAATTCTCGATTGGAATTCTAATCCGAACCATGTAATCGATATGACAGGTCGCATAAAGGGGAGAAACGTGTCTAGCATGCTGCATAAACAGGGACAACTCTGCCTATAACAAAGGATGATCATCCTCGTCTTTTGGATCAGTTCTTGATGAGCTACCACATAAAGTTAGCATCGCTTTGAATGGTGGGGTTTATAATATCCTTCCATGCTCCATCACGAAAGAAGCTGGTGTCACACCCCAGTACTTAAATACGGAGACGGATATGGCTAGCTACCCTGTACAAGGTATAGTATATCATACGACGATCACGGCTGAAACTAGGCAAAGAGGTGCATACTAAAAGCAAGTCACTTATGGTCATATAGAATATATATTGTCTCAATCAGTCAAGTAAGGACAGTAAACATAGAACATATATGACAAAGAAGTAATGCCTCCCAAATGCTCTGCCAAAATATTCTGGAAATCAATTGTACAAAATAAGAATCTGGTGGAGTAGAAAAAGTATATGACCATGATCACCTGCAGTCTGATTAATTATAATAATGTAAAGGAAACTATATGTCCATATTTATGGCTAACAAGTGCCGGTGGATAAACGCCCAAAAGAGTAAAATATATAATAGCAAGCAGGGAAGAAGAAACCTACTCGTGTCCCTCAGCGGCCATCCGTCTAATGCGCACCATTGTTCAGGGGGAAGTAAGTCGGATCCTCGTGTGCTGGCTTTAAACCTGGCCATGCGAAGCCAGTGGGGTTAGAAATAGCATGTACCACAAATAAAGCACGAATGAAGAAACAAAACCAGGGTAAAAATATAAATATAGGATTTTGTCTCGTAGTTTTGGTCCATATCTAATCTTGACACATGAATCTAACCCTACAACCAAATAAGGATAAGGGTTAGACCATCGCACTATGATAGTCCATGTCCCTAGACCATTTGTTAGATGACAAATACACTCACAAACAAGATTTATTTAATCGGTCAATCAAGACTACGACTTGCTAGATGAAGTCTGGATCATCCTAGAGGCATTATGCATATAGTAGAAATCCTCATATCGAACCAGGTACTAGTAGGGCTAGCCGAGCCATAAGTTACCGCATAACACATAGTATTATGTACCGGTCCTTCGTAAGACCATCGTGCCAAGATTACATAGAACACATAGTACAATATAATAGTAATCCACTAATAAGGATTTAAACAATATCCATGGGGGCCAGCATGCACACCCCAATTAGATGATTGGGGGTGGCTAGTTAAGCATGACTTCGAGATTCTGTCCCTTCCAATGTTCTATGAGTTTTAGTTGCCTAGTTAACCCTACTGTTAATTAAAATCTCATGACGTGGTAATATGTTATTCCCCTTATATGTCATACCGTAGTACGACCACTTTAGATATGAATCCACTTTGTCACTTGATAATTCAATTTGGATTCCTTCCTATGTGATACAACAATCACCAGATCCTAGCCAGGCTTGGTTATTGACTATCTTTTATGTCCATGCTGGAGGTCGGATCATATCATATGTTGCACAGCACATAGGTACACCATAGTATAAAACATATAATATAATCACGTAGGAACACTTAGCACGTAGGAACACATAGCACGTAGGAAGTATATCAACACAGATACAAGTGGTCGAGTCAAGTCACCAATCAGTAAATCACATGAGTTCTATCATATTGCAATACATAAGTCAAGTCGAGCACATAGGTGGTGTAGTCACTTGGCGCATGGTCGAACTATCCATATAGTCAGGTCCGACGCATAAGTGGGTCTAATACTCACATTCATCAAGATTACACAACTTGAATTCAAATTCCAATGGAACATTCAAATAAAATGAATTCAATAAAATGTGCAGGGGGCCGCATGCGCACTTGGAGATCAAGGCCACCTGGTCGATCAGGGTGGATGGTGATCAAGGCTGCATGGGTTGTGGGACGCATGGTCGATCAGGGATGTAAGCGAAAGGCAAAGTCCATACCTTGAGACATGTGCTTAATGACATGCAATAAATATAAGTTAGAGAAGTGACTGATCTGACTTGATGTAAAAAACCAAAAGTGTCAAAAGAAAAAGACAAAAGCACATAAAGTCGTGCAGAGTTATGCACCCAAAAAAAGAGACACATGGATCGTGGCCGCATCGTCTCCTGGCCGTATGGACTCTAGGCGTATGTAGTCAGGCCTTAGTAAATTTCCATGCGTTCAAGGTACCATACGTTCGAGAGCATGCACAGAGCAGATATGAGTCCAATAAGATGGGCGCATGCTGGAAGGGGCACATGTTGCTGGGACGCATGGTACTCCATCGTCCCAGAACAACAAGTTCGGCCATTAAAAAACTCCAACAACTGAAAAACTTGTTCTGCACATAAAATCCCGATCTCAACAATAAATCAAGTGATTCAATATCCAAATTGCCCGAAATAAAGTGCTCCATCACATAGAACAATTAGTTTTCTAAAATACCACATTTTGGTAGATTAAAACAAAGAAAAAATTATGGAACCCATAGAACCCTATGTTAAAAATATAGATATACACTAATCCATCCATTAAAACCAAAAATTCTAAGTATTAAACATGCTTAGAATCTCATATTGAACATATTAGACTAATAATATACAAAAAAAATCAAAGAAATAAAAATGTCACATTTTCCATTATCATGCAAGGTGTACTTACCTAAATGAAGAAGAAAGAGAAGGAAAGTGAAGAATAAGAGAAGCATGAGAAAAAGGTTGGGTTATATAATTAGGGTTTGAGGTTTAGACTATGGGTTCTCTCATGACTTGAACCAACCTACAAAATAAATCATGATTTATGTTAAACCAAAGAAATAGGGTCTATGCTCCATGTATGCAACCAAATAAATATGCAAGCAAAATATAATATAAGCAGTAAATAAATACAAGTAAGAGATAATATGTTCCAAATACGCATATCTTGAACGGGAAGTGACATCTCTACCCACCATAGAAAAGTTTTGTCCTCGAAATTCAAACCCAAGACTAACTAGAGAAATCAGAACAAGCACTATAACAACTACAAGCATATCTACACATGCAAATCGACAATCAATCATATAAGAAGAAAAGTAACATCACATAGCATGGGTGAGAGAATCACGAGATTCGAAATACGAAGGCATAAGAACAAATATACCTTCCGAGTCGAATATGTGCGGATATCGAAACCGGATATTGTCATCTTGCTCCTACATTGACTCTTCCAAAGGGTGATGACCCCAAGCAACTCGGATAAGACGAATAGTCCGATTCTTGAGCATATTCTTCCTTCGATCCAAAATGGATATTGGTTGCTCCTCATAAGACAAGTCGGTACCAATGACTAGCTCAGAATGGTCGAGGATATGACTCAGATCCGGGACATATCTACGCAACTAAGACACGTAAAATATATTGTGCACCCCACGTAACAAAGGAGGAAGAGCAAGACTATAAGCAAAATGCCCACTCGTTCGAGGATATCGAACGGACCGACGTATCATGGACTAAGCTTCCCGTGAACCCCGAATCTAATGACTCCACGTGTCGATGGAATCCTCAAGAATACGTGGTCGTTGACACAAAACTCTTAGGCCTATGATGCTTATCTTCCCAATGATGAGGCCTATCTTGTGCAACCCAAAGTCGTTCTTTGATCTGCAACCTCTACTGTTTGTGTGATCATTTTTGGGCCTAACATCTTCCATTCATCAATGTCATCCCATGCTACTAGTGACTAGCATTTTCTTCCATTAACGCTTCGAAGGGTGCCATCTGAATACTTGTATGATAACTATTGTTGTGCGATAACTCGATAAGATGAAGGTAATCTTTCCAAAATCCTCCAAAATCTAAAGTACAAGATTGCAACATATCCTCCAATGTCTGGATAGTTCTTTCTGATTGTCCGTATGTTTGTGATAGTAAGCGATACTGAATCTCAGATTTGTACCCAAACTTTGGTACAAGCTCTTCCAAAAGTGGGAAGTGAATCGAGTATCTCGATCTAATATGATACTCACTGGGACAACATAAAGTCTTACTATTTGCCGCATGTACATCTCTGCCAACTGCTTTATGGATTTCCCTACTCGAAAGGAAAGAAAGTGAGCTACTTTCGTGAGAAGATCCACTACCACCCAAACTGCATCACGACCAATCGGGAATCTAGGTAAATTGGTCATAAAGTCCATCGTTATATGCTCCCACTTCAATTATGGGATAGAAAGCGGCTGCAGTAATCCTGCTGGTCTTTGTTGGCCGGCCTTCACTTGTTGACACACCAAACATTGAGAGACGAACTGTGCTATCTCCCTCTTTATCCCGTTCCGCCAGAAATGTTGCTTGATATCTTGATACATCTTGGTACCTCATGAATAAATTAAGTATTTGGAACTGTGCGCCTTAGTCATAAGTTCCTGCTAGATATCTTCGCTCGGTACACAGAGACAATTTTTGAATCTAAGTGTTTCATTCTCATGAATCATCAACTCCTTTCTGCGACCAGACTCACACTCTGTCCGAAGCTTCTGGATCTGCAGATCATCCACCTGAGCTATCTTGATCCTCTCAATAATATTAGACTGAATATGTAAACTTGCCAATGCCCCTATGTCTTGTGGAAGTACTATCTTAATACCCATCTCTTGAAGATACTCTAAGATATGCCTCTGTGATGTCAACACATATGCATCACCTCTCCTACTAAGGGCATCTGCTACCATATTTGCCTTTCCTGGATAGTACTCGAGCTCCATGTCATCATCCTTCAATAATTCTAACAACCTTCTCTGCCTTATGTTCAAATCCTTCTAGATAAATATATATTTCAAGATCTTGTGATCTGTAAATTTCTCCACCCGATCACCATATAAGTAGCGCCTCCATATCTTAAGTGCAAACACCATTGCTGCCAACTCCAAATCCTGTGTTGGATAGTTCTTCTCATGATCTCGAAGCTGCCGAGATGCATAAGCTATTACTCTTCCGTGTTGCAGTATAACACACCCAAGTCCCTTGCCAGATGTGTTATAATATACCATAAACCCTCTGAAACCTACTGAAACTGCGAGAATCAGTGCCAAAATCAGTCTCTTCTTCAATTCTTCAAATGTGTCTGGCACACTATTGACCAAACAAACTTTCCCTCCTTTCACGTCAAACAAGTTAATGGTTCTAAAATTCTAGCAAAGTCTGCCATGAATCTCTTGTAATATCCTGCCAATCCTAGGAAACTACGAACCTTAGCTACAGTTTTAGGAACTGGCCAACTTTTTACGGCCTCAACCTTCTTCAGATCTACTGCTACTCCTGCTCCTGAGGTGATGTGTCCTAAGAATGATATGTGATCCATCCAAAACTTATATATGCAGAGCTTCACATACAACTTGTGTTCCCTCAAAATCTGTAAGACCTTCCGAAGATTATCTGCATGCTCCTCTTCTCTACTGGAATAGACTAGAATATCTTCTATAAAAATCACCATAAACTGATCTATGTATGGCATAAAAATATGGTTCATCAAATTCATGAATACCGCTTGAGAATTAGTCAGTCCGAATGACAGAACTAAGAATTCATAATGCCTATATCGTGACCTAAATACTGTCTTGGGTATGTCTTGCTCCCGAACTCTTATTTGATAGTATCCTTACTAGAGGTTGATCTTGGAGAAAACCCTAGCTTTGCTCAAATGATCAAACAAATCATCGATTCTTGGTAATGGGTACTTGTTCTTTACTATCACTGTGTTCAACTGCCTGTAGTCGATACACAAATGTGTTGACCCATCCTTCTTCTTCCCTAGAACTACTGGTATTCCCTAAGGTGATCCACTAGTTCGGATAAACTTCTTTGCCTTCAGCTCTTCTACGTGTTGGTATAACTTGTCCAGTTCTGATGGTGCCATCTGGTGAACCATATAAGATATTGGTCCTACTCCAGGGATCAACTCTATGCAAAACTCTGCATCCCTCACTATTGGTAACCCTGGATGTTCTTCTGGGAAGACATCTAGGAACTCCTTGACTATCTCGGAAAGCTGTTCTTCTGTTAATGCTGCCACCGCGATCCTTTCTTTATGTTGCTCTCCCACAGATCTATCAAAGACGAAGTCTTCCATTCCTGGGATACTAAACAATATCTTACCCCTAAGGCAATCTATCGTATCATGACTGTCTCTCAACCAGTCCATGCCTATGATAAAGTCAAAGTTACCCATAGAAACTCGATCAACCGTGCAGGTAATGAATGCCCGCACACTTTGATTGGACATGGTAGACATACTCTACTAACTTCTACGAGCCCATTACCAGTGAGTATATTCAACCTCTCTAGCAATGCCTCAGACTCCAATCCAATGTTACTTGCCACCACATCGCCCTATACCAAAGCTTCCTCCAAGGGCAAAGTGAATGCTTGCTCTTGGCTTTGCTATGCTCCTCGTTGTTGCCTCCCTTGGAAGCGTTATTATGGCCTCTATTGGCACAGCTGTTAATTTTGCTGATGCTGGTACATCTGATCTTGTGTCAAAAATGGACGCTGAGCTAATGGTCGTACTGTCGGCCCTCTATACTGAACTGCCCCTGGTGATAGCAGTGCTGGGAACTATTGGACTGGCCCTCCTGGCCTTTGCATTATCGGACAATTGACAATTTGGTGATCTGGACTACCATACCTTATACACAGCCCATTGGCTGTCCTACATACATCTCTAGTATAGCCTCTTTTGCCATAATGAGTGTAACCCACTGATGCTCCCTGGCATTGTTGTTGTTGTTGTTGTCGCCAAAGTAACCTTAATATCTTGCAACCATGCGTCTACTGTGATGGCGACCTTCATTCCATCAAAGTACCTCGGGTTAATTCAGTAAAATCTAATCAACGTCCCCGAATCAGTCCTTCCATCTCTCTCTAGAGTCGTCTGTAAACCCTGACTCAACAAGATATTCTGCTCTTGTTGTCGAAACTGCTGATGTTATTGCGCCGCCATCTGATGCTGTTGCATAACCATAATTCCCTGGAGGATCTCTAATAATGCAGGGGTTTCAAGTACCATTGGCACTACTAGTACTATTGGGGGTACGGGGATTTCAGGGGCTGGTTGCTCCATATGTCAATCTTTTGGTTCCATTGTGCCAACTTGGTCAACTACTGGCTCTATCCAAATTTGACTCCACGTGCTACCTCCCGTTGTTGCCAAGGAAACCCTGTCCTGCCATGCCTGTAGCTCCAGCAATTGAGGAAGCCCTAAAGAAATGACAAGAAACATCAAGAACATGACGGAAAGGATCAAGTAGGCAAATAATTTTAATAGTTCAAGATAGGTATGGAGGAAGGCGAAACAAGATATCAAAGGGGACAAGTTTGATTGAGACTCCTATGACCATAAGACCCCATAAGTTTGAAAACATAGACCTGCATGGGCCACCACTAAAACCTTGTCATGTCCCAGTAACGGAATACGGAGACGGACATAGCCAGCTACCCAGTACAAGGTATAGTACGTCGTACGACGATTATGGTTATAACTAGACAAGGGGGTGTATACTACAAGCAAGTCACTTAGAATCACAAAGAACATTTATTTTATCAATCAGTCAAGTAAGGACAGTAAACATATAACATATATGACAAAGACGTAAGGGGTCCCAAACGCTCTGCCAAAATATTCTCGAAATCAGCTGTACAAAATGAGAAGCTGGCAGAGTAGCAAAAGTATATGACCATGATTAGCTGCAGTCTAATTAATTATAATCATGTAAAAGAAACTAAATGTCCAAATTTATTGTTAACAAGTGTTTGTGGCTAAAATCCCAAAAGAGTAAAATGTACAATAACGAGCAGGGAAGAATAAACCTACTCGTGTTTCCTATTCGGGCATCCGTCTAGTGCACACCATTGTTTAGGGGGATGCAAGCTGGATCCTCGGGTGCTATCTCTAAACCTGGCCAAGCAAAACCTGTAGATTTAGACCCCAAATAACAAGTACCACAAAGGAAGCATGAATGAAGAAACAAAATCGGGGCAAAAATATAAATATAGGATTATGTCTCATAGTTTCGGTCTATTGCCTATCTTGACACAAGAATATAACCCCACAACAAAATAAGGACAAGGGTTAGACCGCCGCACCAAAATAGTCAATGTCCCTAGAATATTTGACAAATGACAAATACGCTCACAAATAAGATTCATTTAATCGGTCAATCAAGACTATGACTTTCTAGGTGAAGTTTGGATTATATCAGAGACATTATGCATATAGTAGGAATCCTCAGATCGAACAAGGTACTAGCAGGGCTAACCGAGCCATAAGTCACCACTTAGCACAAAATATTATGTATCGGTCCCTCGTAAGGATACCGTGCTAAGATCGCATAGAACATGTAGTATAATTTAATAGTCGGATATTGCCATCCACTAATAAGGATTTAGATAATATCCCTAGGTGCCTGCCAATACACCCTAATTAGATGACTGGGGGTGGCTAGTTAAGCACGACCTCGAGATTCCGTCCCTCCCAATGCTCTACAAGTTTTAGTTGTGTCACGACCCGCACCCGGTTTAGGGGCACGAGTGCGTGGGTACGTCCAGCCTACGCCGCAGCATCGGCGGTAGAACGCTGTCTAGGTCAAGTACTATCTATAAAATCTCACGCTAGTATCCAACTCCATAAGGAGACTCGGATAACACTATGAAAATTTTAACAACATACTCAATCACAACTACTGCACGATAGGAATTTGAAGAAACCAAAGAATACAACACAAGTCTAATGACAAAGTAATCATACCTGCAATCATTAACTTCCAATCCCCAAGTGTGTCAGAACCCAGTCTACTAAGGTCACAGTCTGGAAAAGTATTTCCAGTCAGGAAGGAGCAAAGTACACCTCTAAATAGCAGTTCTATATAAATGACATAAACTATGTAGCAGTTCTAGATGGAAATATACCAGATGCATGTATAGGTACGAGAAATGCACAATGAAAGAAATACTGGAAATACTGTAAGTAACTGCAGGAAAAGAAATAATATGTCCATGAGTAAGAATCCTATGACTAAGTGTGTGAGTACTAGCTTTAATATGTGATCGGCTTGGGAACTTGATCAGGCTGGTTACATGTGATTAGCTATGGTTCATATAAAGTCAGGCTAACCGTTGGTTAGCTATGATGCATGTAGAGGTCAGGCTAATCACACGTAACAGCTATGGAGCATGTAAATGGTCAAGCCGCACCCGACGTGAGATGTGGGGTGAGCTATGGTGCATATAAAGTTGGGTATGATCACATATCTACACTAAAGTACTCCCCAAACCCCCGACTGGTATAGTAGATCCAATCATGGTACGCTATGGCACGGGATTCCCTAGGGAGGTAGCAAATCTCCCCGGGTCTCAGTGTCTGTACATGCACAAGATATCAAGGAAACAAGTCTTGTACAAGCTACACCATGAATAAGGAATAACATCTCATGACGAGATCCGTGTATACCAATCCGTGTAACCAGCGTGTCAAGAGCATGGATATTTGCACTAGATACAGTGAACATAGGAGATATCATAAATTAGAAACTAATCAGAGAATGTACTCGCCTTGGGTCCTTAGCTGGTAATTATTGATGTCCTGTTCCAGAGTATCCCCTGGGTAAACAAACAGTCCTATAAACATAACACAAGCAAAACTACAATTGTATCAGATGCTACACTAACACAGTCAAAAGTACTGGTCTCAGGGCCATGTCAGGCAGGGCACTAGTCAACTAGGGTCATCTAGTAGGATATACATAATAAATATACATATCTTTACTAACATTAATACCTATAATATATATGTATATCAAATTGAATACATATACAATATATATGTATATATATGTTAAAAATATACTAAGGGTTTATACAAAATATATATACACATATATATATGCCAATACATTATATATATAATATTAAATACTAAAACACATATATAATACATGTTTATACCTATACCAAAAATAAGTATATATATATGTATATATACTTACATATACCAAAATGAAATATAAATCTACATATATATATTGATACAAAAATACGGTTATTTTGAATATATTCCAAATCTTATTATATTCATATATATTTATGTACACATATATATATATACCAATTTCCAAATACGTATTTACACATTTATATACATATATATAAATCTACACAATAATTAATATATACTAATACATTATATACATGCCTACATACATCTATTTAAACATTTTATTTATGAATAATATACATGTACATATATAGAATTATATTTTACCAAAGTATTTATATACTATACACGTTCACGTATTTAAAACATTAATTAAATAATACTATATACATATACTATGCTTATACAAATTATATATACATATATACCAATTTACATTTATCTATAACATTAAATACTGAAACATATATATTATACCAATATGTATTATACTAAAATACATTCTAGTACATATATATAATAGAGAAATACGTGATTATATATATATACATATATGCGTATATATATATATATAAACATAGATACAATAATAAAATACAATATATATAATATGAACATGCACTAAATAATACACAATGCCTATTTTACGTATACACCCACACACACATCTACGTATTTATATACAATACATATACACACGTAAATTAATTTATACTAATACCTATACAAACATATATATATTATACATAGAGTACTTACATATTACCACATGGTATATACTAATACACATATAACATGTATTACAGGGAAAGGGAAGAGGGAAGAGACTTACGGGGGTGGTTGGCCGGAAGATGGCCGGAGTGCGGAGGCTGAGGGGATGACAGCAGAAGGAGAGGTGGAGGAGGCTTCGAGTCGCGCCGGCGTCGGACTGAAATCGAGGGGCTCGACGGGATTAATGGTGGTGATAGGTGGAGGTGATAGTGGTGATGTTGTTGATGGAGGGAGGAGCAGCCGCCGGGGAGAGGGCCGCCGGACTTGATGGGGGAGGCCGGTGGAGTTGGAGGAGATGGGGGCCGGTGGTGATGATCGAGGGGGCGCCGGAGTATAGAGCGGGAGGAGGTGGTGGTGATGATGGAGAATGGAGTCGATGGTGGTGGTGGTGTTGAATGCAGCGGCCGCCGGACTGAAGTCGGCCGAGCAGCAGGAGCAGCCGTCGGGTCGGCCTGGGTGCAGTCGATGCGGGGGTTGGCCGCCGGGCTGACGGGTGGCTGTAGGGGGAGATGGGAGTGGTGGAGCAGCAGCAGCCGGGCTCGGCTTGCCGTATCCGCCGGAGTCGAGATGGATGGATGGAGATGGTTGGAGATCGGCAGCGCCGCCGTGTCGGAGTGCGGAGGGTCCGTCGAAGGGCCGCCGGACTGAGTCGGGCAGCGGCTGCACAGTAAGGGGGCCGGGATGTAGAGATGGGGATGCACAGTAGAGTTGAGTTTCTCCCCTCTCCCTTTATTTGAATTCTGAATTCAAATAAAATAAAGAAGAAGGAGAAGGAAGAAGGAGAAGGAAGAGAAAAAGAAAAGAAGAGAAGAAGAAAGGAAGAAGGAGAAGAATCCTACGTATGAGAGAGGGAGGTGGAGGCTTGAGGAATTTGGAGGCTTGTGAGATGGGGGAAAACCTAGGTTTCTTGGGATTAGGGTTTGAGGGTACAAGATATTAAATAGGGAGAGAGAGGGTGTGATGGAGGGTGAGGATTTGACCCACTTTAAATGAGTGGTCCAGATTGGACATGAAGAAATGTTCATGTGGGGATGAGGGTGAGAGTTTAAATAAAAATATTAGGGATTCCTCATTGGTTTAAACAAATGGGTGATTACACCAAAAATGCAAATTTGCAAATTAACCCCCTTAAATTCGGGAAATTGCACAAACACATAAAATGACAAAAATTTGGCGGGCGATTCGGGGTCCGGTGTTTTGTAGGGTCAGGGGGCGCTGTAAATTTGGTGTGGGCTAAAATAACAGGGCACTGGAATTAAATTGGGATTTCAGAATCAGATAAATAGTATCCTCAAATTAATTAGAAATAAATGCAAGTTGTGTTCCAAAATTAATTAGGAGTACATGGGGCCAAAATCAGGTCAGGTCATCAATACCAATAATGAAGAAGACTCAGAACAGGATATTTCCCTAATTTGGGCCGCACGATAAATAGGTCAAGATTGCCTCCAATTTTGATTGGAACGCACAATGATACAAAATAGGAATTTATTAAATAACGTCCGCGACGATTTTTGTGCGGCTAGAAATAATGCACAGAGAGCACGATTATGAGTTGCGAAAATAGCAGAATGGAAGGCGGGCATGTCTAGGGCAAGATTGTGAAATTTGTTGGAAGACAAAAGTCTGGATAGTGCTCCAAATATCGAAGCAAAGGCAATGCGCAATAATTAATTAAAATACAGTAATTAGTTACAATCTCCAATAAATAATCTAATTAAAACAATTAAATACAAAATTTCATACTTCAGACAGGTATTCATCTACTGGCTTCTAGGTTAAGTCTGCTAGTTCAAAATAAATGGACACTGCATATAATAATATTATTAAAGTACACATCACACAGTTATTTAATTTAAATATATACTATTCATGAAATCATTTAATTGTAACTACCACAATATTAAGATTATAAAAAATCAAAAATACCCCTGTTTTCGGAATGTGGTAGTGACAAGTCTACCCACCTTAAAAGAATTTTGTCCTCGAAATTTAAAATCCTCATATTAGCGTTTGTTCATACACATTATCATTTCCAAAAATTTAAATCCATTAACCACGAATTCAGGTAATAATCCAAAATGTCTTTTCACAATTTCCAAAATTCTAAAATTATTGCATAACCTGAAAAATCCTCGAAATTTTTAAATCCTCGATTGTTTTATTTATTTATTTACTACCATCAAAATTAAATTCATCAAATCATATAATCATGAACTACTCCATATTGTTATTTCACAATAAATTTTCAAAATTCTATAATTATCATATCCCTAAAATCTTCAAATATAAAATCAAATCCCATTCTTATCACAATATCATCCAAAATTTTAAGTTAATAACGAAATACAAGAATTTAATATTCGATCCTCTAATTGAAATCCAATCAATGCATATTTTGAAAATTGAATCTCATCCCAAAATTTGAATTCAACACTAATCCATTTGTGTTCTTATTCCTCGATTTTTTTTTCCACATAATATGCAACGATGTAATACTTATGAATCCTCCAATACAATATTCAAAATATAAGTTCATAACTTGCAGTCCACTAAATATATCAATAGCCTTCTTAAATTCCTCAAATTCAATGATAACTTCAATCATTTCATAATCTTCTTAAAATCAATGATTTAACAAAACTTCAATTATGCCATATTAAATTCCCAACTCTTTATTTAATTTACATTTTTCCTCAAAATTTAAGTCACCTTGTCTCTCTTTGTCAAGTCATAACCTCTTCGTTAATCTTTACTACAGTTAAATCCTCAACAATCAAAGTCTAAGAGAATTCTACCTACAACCATACAACATGCAACCTAAGGGAAATATGTACGATCATGGTGTCTTTGTCATGGTATTGCAGTTTCTGTATCAGGGGTACTACTAACTACATTATAACAAAAATCATGCATACAAGCTATGGTACTAAGGTATCAATCAATCAGAAGACAAAAAGAACATGAGGAAAGAAAAGAAAGAACCTGCTAATATTTTACTTGTAGTATCTTCTATTTCTAACATAATTATAGGTCAAATGATGCATGTAAAGTTTGATACCTCTATCTCTTTAGGTACCACACTCTACTACAAGCATACTCACTGCTAGCTTCCTTACCTACTGCAATAGTTGATACTAGTTATTCTTATCACTCAAGTGCATATCAATTGCAACACACTATACTAAGTACTGCTTTGTCTAATACAACCCTAGATTGACACCCAAGTCAGTTGGCAGTGAGATCTCAATCATGCTCAAGCCAACAGATCCTTACACATGCATCTCATCTACTTATATACTAATATATCTCTCCCACTATAAGATCTTATCCTCAAATAAAATTCCTCAAAATAACTCCTCGAATAAATTTTAAAGTAAAATTGCATATACTTTCCTCAAGACCAATTATCTAAATACTGAAATGAAAATTTTATCAATTCCAAAAATCCTTATAGCTTGTCTAGGTTCATCAAATTGAATCTGAATTCCTCAAAATAAAATTTTAATAACAATATCTCAATCTTCTCAAAATTCAAAAAATGCAATTCATTTTCAAGCTTCAAATTATAATTTGAATCCATATCGAGTAGTCCAATAGCCCTAGTGTTAATCTCCCTTGCTGTCCTGATCGACATGCATTATCAGATAATACCATAAATCAGTCTGCAAATTCATCTTGATATGAAATCAAACCCTACAATGAACCCAAAATCCTAATTTAATACCTAATTAACAACAATCAAATTCAACATCAATAAGTGAGAATGGACGGAACAAAGGAATGATTTAAATTGGAAATTTTAACAAGGAATCCTTAGAGAATATGAGCTCAAAAGAACTGGATTGAGGACGGAAGGTATCTTTACTGCTAGTAAAGAAAAGAAGCGATGGAACAAAGTCCTGGAATAACAGAAATAGATAAGTCTTGAGATGATACTTTAAGAACCAATTTAAGATACAACCCGATAATCATACACGTCTGTCTGAAATCATGACACTCAGAATCCTTGCCACGCCAGTAAGCATAGATGCGATAAACGACAGGTTCCGTAACTAAGGTATGCAACCCTATAATCATGTCATCTAGAATACTCGCCACGCCAACCGGTATGGCTGCGAGAAACTCTAAATCTCATAACTAAAGTATGTACATCCAAGTTAGGTTCCTACGTTCTCGTCACGACAGCTAATATGGCTGCGATAAACTCTAGGTTTCATAACCAAAGTAGACTTTTTTTTTTTTTTTTTTTTTTTTTACCTTTCTCACTGTCCTCATCAATATATGTCATCGGATGATACCGTAAATTTTAGTCCGTAAAATTCATCTCAATTTGAAATCGACTCAACAACGATACCAGGAATTAAAGTTAACAACTGGTCACAAAGAATCAAACTCAACAATGATACCAAGATTTTAATTTAATAACTGCTCAACAAGAATCAAGTTCAGTAACAACAAGCAAGAGCAGACGGAAACAAGGAAAAAGATTTAAATTGGAAATTATAATTAGATTCTTAAGGGGTCATCCCAGGAAATCTTTTAAATAAATTGTGATTGAGTATCCCCTCTCATCCTAGTATCCTATGTCCTAGATCCTATCGCAGGCACGCAGTAGTATAACAAGGATGCCACACTACTACGACATCGCACAATTCGCGAAGTCTGACCTGCTTGGGCCACCACTAAAAACGTGTCACGACCCGCACCCGGTTTAGGGGCACGAGTGCGTGGGTACGTCCAGCCTACGCCGCAGCATCGGCGGTAGAACGCTGTCTAGGTCAAGTACTATCTATAAAATCTCACGCTAGTATCCAACTCCATAAGGAGACTCGGATAACACTATGAAAATTTTAACAACATACTCAATCACAACTACAGCACGATAGGAATTTGAAGAAACCAAAGAATACAACACAAGTCTAATGACAAAGTAATCATACCTGCAATCATTAACTTCCAATCCCCAAGTGTGTCAGAACCCAGTCTACTAAGGTCACAGTCTGGAAGAATATTTCCAGTCAGGAAGGAGCAAAGTACACCTCTAAATAGCAGTTCTATATAAATGACATAAACTATGTAGCAGTTCTAGATGGAAATATACCAGATGCATGTATAGGTACGAGAAATGCACAATGAAAGAAATACTGGAAATACTGTAAGTAACTGCAGGAAAAGAAATAATATGTCCATGAGTAAGAATCCTATGACTAAGTGTGTGAGTACTAGCTTTAATATGTGATTGGCTTGGGAACTTGATCAGGCTGGTTACATGTGATTAGCTATGGTTCATATAAAGTCAGGCTAACCGTTGGTTAGCTATGATGCATGTAGAGGTCAGGCTAATCACACGTAACAGCTATGGAGCATATAAATGGTCAGGCCGTACCCGACGTGAGATGTGGGGTGAGCTATGGTGCATATAAAGTTGGGTATGATCACATATCTACACTAAAGTACTCCCCAAACCCCCGACTGGTATAGTAGATCCAATCATGGTACGCTATGGCACGGGATTCCCTAGGGAGGTAGCAAATCTCCCCGGGTCTCAGTGTCTGTACATGCACAAGATATCAAGGAAACAAGTCTTGTACAAGCTACACCATGAATAAGGAATAACATCTCATGACGAGATCCGTGTATACCAATCCGTGTAACCAGCGTGTCAAGAGCATGGATATTTGCACTAGATACAGTGAACATAGGAGATATCATAAATTAGAAACTAATCAGAGAATGTACTCGCCTTGGGTCCTTAGCTGGTAATTATTGATGTCCTGTTCCAGAGTATCCCCTGGGTAAACCAACAGTCCTATAAACATAACACAAGCAAAACTACAATTGTATCAGATGCTACACTAACACAGTCAAAAGTACTGGTCTCAGGGCCATGTCAGGCAGGGCACTAGTCAACTAGGGTCATCTAGTAGGATATACATAATAAATATACATATCTTTACTAACATTAATACCTATAATATATATGTATATCAAATTGAATACATATACAATATATATGTATATATATGTTAAAAATATACTAAGGGTTTATACAAAATATATATACACATATATATATGCCAATACATTATATATATAATATTAAATACTAAAACACATATATAATACATGTTTATACCTATACCAAAAATAAGTATATATATATGTATATATACTTACATATACCAAAATGAAATATAAATCTACATATATATATTGATACAAAAATACGGTTATTTTGAATATATTCCAAATCTTATTATATTCATATATATTTATGTACACATATATATATATACCAATTTCCAAATACGTATTTACACATTTATATACATATATATAAATCTACACAATAATTAATATATACTAATACATTATATACATGCCTACATACATCTATTTAAACATTTTATTTATGAATAATATACATGTACATATATAGAATTATATTTTACCAAAGTATTTATATACTATACACGTTCACGTATTTAAAACATTAATTAAATAATACTATATACATATACTATGCTTATACAAATTATATATACATATATACCAATTTACATTTATCTATAACATTAAATAATGAAACATATATATTATACCAATATGTATTATACTAAAATACATTCTAGTACATATATATAATAGAGAAATACGTGATTATATATATATACATATATGCGTATATATATATATAAACATAGATACAATAATAAAATACAATATATATAATATGAACATGCACTAAATAATACACAATGCCTATTTTACGTATACACCCACACACACATCTACGTATTTATATACAATACATATACACACGTAAATTAATTTATACTAATACCTATACAAACATATATATATTATACATAGAGTACTTACATATTACCACATGGTATATACTAATACACATATAACATGTATTACAGGGAAAGGGAAGAGGGAAGAGACTTACGGGGGTGGTTGGCCGAAAGATGGCCGGAGTGCGGAGGCTGAGGGGATGACAGCAGAAGGAGAGGTGGAGGAGGCTTCGAGTCGCGCCGGCGTCGGACTGAAATCGAGGGGCTCGACGGGATTAATGGTGGTGATAGGTGGAGGTGATAGTGGTGATGTTGTTGATGGAGGGAGGAGCAGCCGCCGGGGAGAGGGCCGCCGGACTTGATGGGGGAGGCCGGTGGAGTTGGAGGAGATGGGGGCCGGTGGTGATGATCGAGGGGGCGCCGGAGTATAGAGCGGGAGGAGGTGGTGGTGATGATGGAGAATGGAGTCGATGGTGGTGGTGGTGTTGAATGCAGCGGCCGCCGGACTGAAGTCGGCCGAGCAGCAGGAGCAGCCGGCGGGTCGGCCTGGGTGCAGTCGATGCGGGGGTTGGCCGCCGGGCTGACGGGTGGCTGTAGGGGGAGATGGGAGTGGTGGAGCAGCAGCAGCCGGGCTCGGCTTGCCGGATCCGCCGGAGTCGAGATGGATGGATGGAGATGGTTGGAGATCGGCAGCGCCGCCGTGTCGGAGTGCGGAGGGTCCGTCGAAGGGCCGCCGGACTGAGTCGGGCAGCGGCTGCACAGTAAGGGGGCCGGGATGTAGAGATGGGGATGCACAGTAGAGTTGAGTTTCCCCCCTCTCCCTTTATTTGAATTCTGAATTCAAATAAAATAAAGAAGAAGGAGAAGGAAGAAGGAGAAGGAAGAGAAAAAGAAAAGAAGAGAAGAAGAAAGGAAGAAGGAGAAGAATCCTACGTATGAGAGAGGGAGGTGGAGGCTTGAGGAATTTGGAGGCTTGTGAGGTGGGGGAAAACCTAGGTTTCTTGGGATTAGGGTTTGAGGGTACAAGATATTAAATAGGGAGAGAGAGGGTGTGATGGAGGGTGAGGATTTGACCCACTTTAAATGAGTGGTCCAGATTGGACATGAAGAAATGTTCATGTGGGGATGAGGGTGAGAGTTTAAATAAAAATATTAGGGATTCCTCATTGGTTTAAACAAATGGGTGATTACACCAAAAATGCAAATTTGCAAATTAACCCCCTTAAATTCGGGAAATTGCACAAACACATAAAATGACGAAAATTTGGCGGGCGATTCGGGGTCCGGTGTTTTGTAGGGTCAAGGGACGCTGTAAATTTGGTGTGGGCTAAAATAACAGGGCACTGGAATTAAATTGGGATTTCAGAATCAGATAAATAGTATCCTCAAATTAATTAGAAATAAATGCAAGTTGTGTTCCAAAATTAATTAGGAGTACATGGGGCCAAAATCAGGTCAGGTCATCAATACCAATAATGAAGAAGACTCAGAACAGGATATTTTCCTAATTTGGGCCGCACGATAAATAGGTCAAGATTGCCTCCAATTTTGATTGGAACGCACAACGATACAAAATAGGAATTTATTAAATAACGTCCGTGACGATTTTTGTGCGGCTAGAAATAATGCACAGAGAGCACGATTATGAGTTGCGAAAATAGCAGAATGGAAGGCGGGCATGTCTAGGGCAAGATTATGAAATTTGTTGGAAGACAAAAGTCTGGATAGTGCTCCAAATATCGAAGCAAAGGCAATGCGCAATAATTAATTAAAATACAGTAATTAGTTACAATCTCCAATAAATAATCTAATTAAAACAATTAAATACAAAATTTCATACTTCAGACAGGTATTCATCTACTGGCTTCTAGGTCAAGTCTGCTAGTTCAAAATAAATGGACACTGCATATAATAATATTATTAAAGTACACATCACACAGTTATTTAATTTAAATATATACTATTCATGAAATCATTTAATTGTAACTACCACAATATTAAGATTATAAAAAATCAAAAATACCCCTGTTTTCGGAATGTGGTAGTGACAAGTTGCCTAGTTAACCCTACTGTTAACCGGAATCTCATAGCGTGGTAAGATGGTATTCCCCTTATATGTCATACAGTAGTACGACAATGCTAGATATGAATCCACTTTGTCACTTGATAGTTTAATTTGGATTCCTCCCAGCGTAATACAACAATCAACAGATCCTAGCCATGCTTGGTTATTGACTATCTCTCATGTCCATTCTGGAGGTCAGGTCATATCACTTGTCGCAACACATAGGTACACCACAGTGTAAAATATGTAATATAATCATGTAGGAACATTTAGCACGTAGGAACACTTAGCATGTAGTAAGTATATTAGCAGTGATATAAGTGGTCACGTCAAGTCACTAATCAGTAAATCACATGATTTCTATCACATTATAACACATAAGTTAAGTCATGCACATAGGTAGTGTAGTCACTTGGCGCATGGTCGAACTATCCATATAGTCGGGTCAGGCGCATAGATGGTTCTAATACTCTCACAATCATGAAGATTACATATATGAATCAAAAGTCCAATGGAAGATTCAAACCAAATCAATTCAATAAAATGTGCAGGGGGCGCATGTGCGCATGGAGATCAAGGCCGCATGGTCGATCAGGGATGCAACGGAAAGGCAAAGTCCACGCCTTAGGACAAGTGCTTAGTGAAATACAATAAATATAAGTCAGAGAAGTAACTAATGTAACTTGATGTGATAAGCCAAAAAGTGTCATAAAAAAGATAAAAGCACATAAAGTCACATAGAGTCACAAAAGTTGTGCAAATTTATACGCCCAAAAGAAGAGAAGCATGGCTCATGGCAGCATAGTCTCCTGGCCGCATGAACTTTTGGCGGATGGAGTCAGGCCTTAGTGAATTCCCATGCGTTCAAAGTACTATGCGTCTGACTTTCGAACGCATGCACAGAGCAGATATGCGTCCAACAATATAGACACATGTTGGAGGGGGAGCATGCTGGAGTGGGCACATGTTCCTGGGCTGCATGAAACTCCACCATCCCAGAGCTGCAAGTTCGTGTATGGAAAACCTCCAAGAACCCAAAAACTTGTTCTGCCTATGAAATCATCTTCTCAAACCCAAATCAAGTGATTCAAAAGCCAAATTTCTCAAAATGAAGTGCTCCATCACATATAATAATTACTTTTCTAAAATACCATGTTTTAGTAGATCAAAAAAAGAAAAACTTATGGAACCCATAGAACCCTAAGTTAGAAATGTAGATCTACACTAATCCATCCATAAAAACCGAAAACCCCAAGTATTAAACATGCTTAAAATCTCATAGTGCACATATTAGACTAATAACATACAAGCAAAATCAAAGAAATGAAAATGTCATGTCCTCCATGCTCATGCAAGGTGTACTTGCCTAAATGAAGAAAAAATAGAAGGAAAGTAAAGAATGAGAGAAAAAGATGTTGGATTATATAGTTAAGGTTTAAGGTTTAGACCATGAGTACTCATGACTTGAACCAACCCATAAAATAAACTATAAATTATTTTAAACCAAAGAAATGGGGTCTAGTCTCCATGCATGCAACCTAATAAATATGCAAACAAGAATTAATATAAGCAGAAAATAAATACAAGCAAGAGATAAAATATTCCAAATACGTATATTGGGAACGGGGAGTGACAGCAGGCCAATATGTTCTTTACACAAAAAAGCACGTTATTTTTGCATGATGAATTCTTAACTTTCAGTGAAGAAGTTGATGTAGTGCCCCACTCCGCGTAGGCACTATATACAAGTTATATCGCTTTGCTTGCTCGAGCGAAAGTCTTCTCGAAAAGTTCCCGATAGAACCACAAGACGATTGATCAATATGAGTGGGCAAAACTGTATTCTCTGATTTTTGCATGCCTTAATAATGAATCTGAGTTTTTGAATGCTTTTTCTAAGAAGATAGTTTCATAAGAAGAATGATAGAACATGACTCTGCATGCTTAATAAGAGAACTCGTATAGCTTGTCATTGAAATGAACCTGCTTGCTTAACTAGAGAATTTGTATGCTTGTCTAAAAAGAGATAGAACCTTGCCATGCTAAGCCAAGAGTATAAGAAATGTTGAATGCTTAGTTACACAGGCACAACTGTCGAACGAACCCTAGCCATGCTAAAAAGATAACTAAAGGAATCGCTTGAACAAGTCCCTTTGTAACATGCTAAGAAAGAGATATATATTGCATGCTAGTTGCTATAAAATCAAAATCGTGCTTGCTATTATATGTTTCGCTTGCCTATTTTGCTATATCGAACTGCTATAAGTCTTTGATTCGTATAAGCAGAGACTAATAGTGCGCCCTGAGGTACGATCATTGTGATCTAGTAGGGTGTGCTATTAGATATATGAGATATGTGATTTGTTTGACAAGATATGTTTTGTTCGACCATATATGTTTTGCTCGATCATTTATTTTGCTTGCATTATAGATGCTTCATGTCATTGTATTAGTCTCGGACAACTTGTGCACAAGGTCTTGTCTCTCGAACGGTTACTAGGGTACTGGGAATCGCTCGGCCCGGAAGAGATTTTTGTTTCGCCCTGAGGATACGGCCCACTGGGGGTCTAGTGGGGCGATGTATCTATTAGTGTTGTACGGAACCCATGATGTCTAGATGCTAGTACTCGTGTATGTTGGTGAAGAGCTGGACCTTGAGTCACAGCTACCGACACATGTGCGTCCTAGTGAAGAGATGAACCTTGGACAACCGCTACTAATCATGGGACTACCCATGGACCATCATATAGTTAGGGCGCATGCTAGGCTAGCCTTCTTGCATACCTAACTATTTGGTGCAGAGACGGTCAGGGAAGGAGAACCATATACATATATATTTATGCAAATTATTGCTAACTTGTATGTCTGCTGCAGGGATAACTGTTCGGCCATGGGCAAGGATCACTGAATAAGTGATCACTTGTATTTCCTTATCTCCCTTATCAATTATGCTAATTTTGATACATATAATTTACATTGAATATGTTGTTGCCACTATTGCATCGAATTGAATAGCCCACTTAAACTTCTTTTGATTTGAGATAAAAAGTCCACTAGAGATCACTTTTGTTCCTTAGAGTTAGAATATGGTGCATGATAAATGTTGTGCACTGCACGATAGAACATTGTCTCGATCATATGCTTATTGTTTGAATATGCAAAACTGTTTCAAAGCTATATTTTCGAAAAGAAGTAAACTGACTCTAATCCTGAGCTGCATGAAATAAACTTAGGTAAAAGTAGCAAGATCACTAGTAATGTAATATTTTGACACATGCTTACTTAGTGTAGATTTTAGGAGGTGTTGCTTCTGTTCGTTGATTTTATACTCACCAGCACTTTTTCCAAAGTGCCGATCCACCAACAGTTTGCTTATTCTCAGGTGTTGGATCAACCAAGGAAGCGATAGCCGTGCCTCATCCCAATGAACCAAAAATCTGGAGTCGATGCCTTAAGCCGTATCAAGATTTCTTTGAGCTAGTTTCGTATAGAGGGATATAATGTATGGAACGGTGTCATTGTAATCGAGAGAAAGAGAGTGCTTGAGCGATTTGTAACCTTGGCCAAGCGCCGCTTATAACACTTTTGAAATCAATATAGAGCTTATTTTCATATGCTATTATGTTCTTTACTTTCTGCAGCATATGTGCCGCTGCTCCTATCTTGAATAGCTTACTTGCCCTTGTTCAAAGCTTTAGCCTTGTGCTAGCGCACTTTAGGCTTGCACGACATCTCGCCCGTGAGAGGACGATCGGTTCCGTAGGGACCAAGCGAGGACGATCGGCCCCCCTGCTGGACCGGGGCATGACATAATGGTATCAGAGAAACTCGATTCTTTGCCTATTTCGTTGCCTCCGACTCTGAGATGTGCCCAATATTGTGTGCTACAATGAACGTTCCATACAATAAGTCCATAAATATTCTCAAAGATATGCGCAAAAGTTTTCTGGATTTGATTTATTGCTTTAGAGTTATGCTTTTGTGCTTGGGTTTTGCTTGTGTTTTCGATTGAGAATGGTGAGGGATGAGGACTATCACTGCTATAGATTTTTGTGAGTTTCTCCTTGAGTTTCGAGGATGAAACTCTTTATTGGTGGGTACGTAAGTAGTGTTCCGCTCCGCGTAGGCACTTTGTACAAGTGATATCGCTTTGCTTGCTCGAGCGAAAGTCTTCTCGGAGAGTTCTCGACCGAACCACAAGACGATTGATCAATGTGAGTGGACAGAACTGCATTCTCTGATTCTTGCACGCCTTAATAATGAATCTAAGTTTTTGAATGCTTGTTCTAAGAAGATAGCTTTATAAGAAGAATGATAGAACCTGACTCTGCATGCTTAATAAGGGAACTCATATAGCTTGTCATTAAAATGAACCTACTTGCTTAACTAGAGAATTTGTACGCTCGTTTGAAAAGAGATAGAACCTTGCCATGCTAAGTCAAGAGTATAAGAAATATTGAATGCTTAGTTACACAGACACAGCTATCGGACGAACCCTTGCCATGCTAAAAAGATAAGTAAAGGAATCGTTTGAACAAGTCCCTTTGTAATATGCTAGTTGCTATAAAATCAAAATTGTGCTTGCTATTATATGTTTCGCATGCCTATTTTGCTATATCGAACTGCTATAAGTCTTTGATTCGTATAAGCAGAGACTAATAGTGCGCCTTGAGGTACGGTCCTTGTGATCTAGTGGGGTGTGCTATTAGATATATGAGAGATGTGCTTTGTTTGGCAAGATGTGTTTTATTCGACCATATATATTTTGCTTGATTATTTGTTTTGCTTGCATTATAGATGCTTCATGTCATTGCATTGGTCTCGGATAACTTATGCACAAGGTCTTGTCTCTCGAATGGTTCCTGGGGCACTGGGAATCGCTCGGTCCAGAAGAGATTTTTGTTTTGCCCTGAGGATACGGCCCGCTGGGGGTCTAGTGGGGCGATATGTCTATTAGTGTTGTACGAAACCCATGATATAATAGCTGCTAGTACTTGTGTGTGTTGGTGAAGAGCTGAACCTTGAGTCACAGCTGCCAACACATGTGCGTGCTAATGAAGAACTGAACCTTGGGCAACCGCTGCTAATCATAGAGCTACCCGTGGACCATCATATAGTTAGGGCACATGCTAGGCTAGCCTTCTTGCATACCTAACTATTTGATGCAGAGACGCACAGGGAAGGAAAACCATATACATATATATTTATGTAAATTATTGCTAACTTGTATGTCTGCTGCAGTGATAACCGTTCGGCCATGGGTAAGGATCACTGAATAAGTAATCACTTATATTTCCTTATGTCCCTTATCAATAATGCTAAATGTGATACATCTGTTTTACATTGAATATGCTTTTTCCCCTATTGCATCGAATTGAATAACCCACTTGAACTTCTTTTGATTTGAGATAAAAAGTCCACTAGAGATAACTTTTGTTCCTAAGAGTTAGAATATGGTGCATGATAAATGTTGCGCACTGCACGATAGAACACTGTCCCGATTGTATGCTTATTGTTTGAATATGCAAAACTATTTCAAAGCTATGTTTTCAAAAAGAAGTAAACTGACTCTAATCCTGAACTACATGAAATGAACTTAGGTAAAAGTAGCAAGATCACTCGTAATGTATTATTTTGCCAAATGCTTACTTAGTGTAGGTTTCAGTAGGTGTTGCTTCTGTTCGTTGATTTTATACTCACCATCACTTTATCCAAAGTGCTGACCCACCAACAGTTTGCTTATTCTCAGGTGCTAGATCGTCCGAGGAAGCGATAACCATGCCTCATCCCAAGGAACCGAAAATCTAGAGTCGATGCCTTAAGCCGTATCGAGATTGCTTTGAGCTGCTTTTGTATAGAGGAATATAATATATGGAACAGTGTCATTTTAATCGAGAGAAAGAGAGTGCTTGAGTGATTTGTAACCTCGGCCAAGCACCGCTTTTAACACTTTTGAAATTAATATAGAGCTTATTTTCTTATGCCATTATATTCTTTACATTTTTGCAATATATGTGTCGCTGCTCTTGGCTTGAATAGCTTACTTGCCTTTGTTCAAAGCTTTGGCCTTGTGCAAGCGCACTTTAGGCTTGTACAATATTACATTCGTGCGAGGACGATCGGTTCTGTAGGGACAAAGCGAGGACGATCGGCCCCCCTGCTGGACTGGGGCGTGACATAATGGTATCAAGGCAACTCGATTCTTTGCCTATTTTGTTGCCTCCGACTCTGAGATGTGCCCGATATTGTGTGCTACAATGAACTTTCCGTACAATAAGTCCATAAATATTCTCAAAGATGCGTGCAAAAGTTTTCTGGATTTGATTTGTTGCTTGAGAGTTGTGCTTTTGTGCTTGTATTTTGCTTGTGTTTTCGATTGAGGATGGTGAGGGATAAGGACTATCGCTGCTCTAGATTTTTGTGAGTTTCTCCTTGAGTTTTGAGGACGAAACTCTTTGTTGGTGGGTAAGTATGTAGTGTCCCGCTCCACGTAGGCACTATATACAAGTGATATCGCTTTGCTTGCTCGAGCAAAAGTCTTCTCGGAGAGTTTTCGACCGAACCACAGGACGATTGATCAATGTGAGTAGGCAGAACTGTATTCTCTGATTCTTGCACGCCTTAATAATGAATCTGAGTTTTTGAATGCTTGTTCTAAGAAGATAGTTTCATAAGAAGAATGATAGAACCTGACTTTGCATGCTTAATAAGAGAACTCGTATAGCTTGTCATTGAAACGAACCTGCTTGCTTAACTAGAGAATTTGTATGCTTGTTTGAAAAAGATAGAACCTTGCCATGCTAAGTTAAGAGTATAAGAAATATTAAATGCTTAGTTACACAGACACAACTATCGAATGAACCCCTTGCCATGTTAAAAAGATAAGTAAAGAAATCACTTGAACAAGTCCCTTTGTAATATGCTAAGAAAGAGATAGATATTGTATGCTAGTTGCTATGAAATCAAAATTGTGCTTGCTATTATATGTTTTGCTTGCCTGTTTTGCTATATCGAACTGCTATAAGTCTTTGATTTATATAAGTAGAGACTAATAGTACGCCCTGAGGTACAATCCTTGTGATCTAGTTGGGTGTGCTATTAGATATATGCGAGATGTGCTTTATTTGACAAGATGTGTTTTATTCGACCATATATGTTTTGCTTGATCATTTATTTTTGTCACGATCCGCACCCGAAATTTGGGGCACGAGTGCGTGGGTACGTCCAGCCTACGTCGCAGCATCGGCGGTAGAACGCTTTCTAGGTCACAATACTAGCTAAACAATCTCTCATGAATATCCAACTCCATAAGGAGACACAGATATCATAATATAATATGGAATACTCAATCACATAACTGAAGCACGGTAAGATATCGAGGAAAACAAATAAAATACAAGACAAGTCTAATAACAATAAATAGTCTAACCTGCAATCAATATCATCCAAATCTCCAAGTATGCCGAAAACAAGTCCTCTATGTCACAGTCTGGAAAAAATATCCAGTCAGGATTGGAGCGAAGTACAAGCACTAACAGCAGTTCCATGTATATTGACAAAAACTATAATACAGTGTAAAGAAATACAAGATAGATATGAATACTGGCAATAAACAAAACTGGAATAATGAATACTGGAATAAGGAAATACTGGAGCATATCATCATCAATGTTACAACTAGCAATGAATAGAAATACAAGTGTATACTAGAACCATGAACTAGAATATCAGTGGATGCTAGAACAATAACTAGAATATAAGGAATGCTAGATCAATATATTAGAGATACATGTCAAGAACATCTAGCTAAGTGTGTGAAATATCAGCATATCATGTGATCGGCTTGGGACTGATCAGGCTTGCTATGTATGACAAGCTATGATTCATGTAAGGTCAAGCTAACCATCCGGATAGCTATGAGCAATAGTCAGGCAAATCATACATAACAGGCTATGAGCATATAATGGTCAGGCTACACCGACGTGAGGTGTGGGTGAGCTATGATTCATGTAGAGTTGGTTATGATCACATAATCTACTAATATTTTCCCGTTTCTCCAGCTAGAATGATGGATCCCAATCATGACTCCTCATGACAGGTCTCGATGATGCCAACTCGTGTAAACAACAGTGTTAGAATCATGTACGCTATAAAACTAGAATTATAGAGATAATCAACATAATGAAAACTGTTAGAGAATGTACTCGCCTGGGGTCCTACTGCTGGCAATATTAGTAACCTGATTCCGAAGTCTTGTCTGAATAATCCAACAGTCCTATAGATATCATTAAATAATACAATATTGTATCAGACATCATACTAACATACACACAATCATAAATACTCTGAACTCAGGGCTACGCTAGGTATGACGCTGGTCAACTAGGGTCAAGTGTGCGTCTAATTGCATGGGTATCGCATTTGTAATTGCTGTGCAAGACATACAGTCAAAATGATACGGGTCTTGCCGGTACGTCAGTGTACATATGGCAGTCTGCTAACATGTTACATGGTTACAGGTCAATGTAACTACGAGGTATCCGTATTTACACTCGGGTCACCTAGTACATATATATATACATATTATTAACTAGCATATAACATTAATACTCATAATATATATATATACACTAATTAAATACATATGCAATATATATATTATATATACACTAATTGAATTCACGTACTATATATATATATATATATATATATATATATATATATATATATATATATATATATATATATATATATACAAATTATATACATGTCAAGCCTATACTAATGGAATACATATACTAATACATACATACATACTAATTGAGTTCATATACTTTATGTATATGTATATATATATATATATATATATATATATATATATATATATATATATATATATATATATATATATATATATATATATATATATATATATATATATATATACCAATATTCATATTAAATATATACATATACTAATACTAATACGTACATACAATCATGAAGGAGGGTAGAAACAAACCTGCACGGGCATACACGGAGTCGAGGGAGGCTACGGTGGTCCGTCTCCGGCGAGGTGGGACACGTCGACGATGACGACGACGATGACGCCGATGACGATGTTGATAACAACGATGTTGATGATGATGACGATGATGTTTATGATGATTAGGGTGAAGGTGTTGGTGATGATAATGGTGAAGATGATGGTGATCGGAGCTCGGCAGCTCAGGCGAGGTGGAGGACAGGGACGAAGGAGAAGACGTGGTGGTTGTGGACGGTATCTTTCTGGCGGTCAGGGAGATCACCGGAGGATGGAGGAAAGTGCTCTTGGGGGATGTAGAGGAGGGAGGTCGGTCGAGTCGTAGCTGGAGTGCTAAAGTTGAAGATGAGGGCTATGCAGGCAGTGCTCCGGTTGACAGGCGGGGAAAGGTCGTAGGGAGGTCGAGGATAACAGGAGGTCGTAGTTTTGGTGCTGTCGGCGGCGTGTATGGCGAGGCGGCGCTGCTTGGTTCAGTGACTCGGGGCTGCTCGTCGTGGCGGGATAGCGGATTCTGGTGGGGTTCGATCGAGTACAGGCGGGTGATCGGGGAAGAGAGGCGGTTGCGGGTTGAGGGAGGTCGGGATCCTATCGAGCCGGGGAAGAAATGGGGGGTGGCCGGACTGGGCTGGGGAGGCTTCTCCGGCGAGGATGTCGGCGGAGGGATGGAGGAAGAAGAAGATGAATAGGGAAAGTAGTCGGCTACTTGGTATTTGGGTGATGGAAAAAATAATGGAATTTAATATATATATATATATATATATATATATATATATATATATATATATATATATATATATATATATATATATATATATATATATATATATATATATATAAGGGGGGTTGGTTTGACCTAAAAAAGTTTGACTTGGTCAACATTTGGAAAAAGGGTTCTCATGTAGGTATTCCAAGGGCTATGATTCCCTAGATTCAAAATGGATGGCTAGGATTGCATTTGGTTCAAAGTTTGGAGGGCCATGGTTCAATGTGGGTTGATGTTAAGTGTTTCCACACTCCCTAAAATTATGGAAAATACCCATAAAGGAGAAATGGGTTTCTTTATATGTTCTGTCCAATGGGGTAGACACCTTAATGCACTTTTGCATAAAAGTGCCTAATAATTGGAAATTTGCACAAAGTTGGGTTCTGGTTTTATTTAATTAAAAATTGATACAATTGGTGTTCTAAAATTAATTGGAAGTACATGAGGCTAAAATTAGGTAGGACACAAGTGTCATAGACGTAGAGAACTCAGAATAGAATATTATCATAATTTGGGTTGTACAAAATGGGTCAAGATTGTGTCTCCAATTTCGATAACGTACAAGGATATAAAGTTGAATTTATTTGGAATTAAAAATAAACGTCCGCGACGAATATTGAGCGACTAAAATAAAGCACAATGAAATATATTTATGAGTTACACAATGGTCAGAATGGCAGACGGGTACGTCTAGGACAAAGGTGTAAAATTTGCTGGAAGGCAAAAGCTAGGGTAGCGCTCCAAATATCGAAGCAACGGTAAGGCGCAACAATTAAATAAAATCACGGTAATTATTTATAATTCTCAACATTTAATTCTGAATAATACAAATTAAATCATAACCCTATATTCTGGTCAGAGGTTCAACTAGTGGGCTTCTAGGTCTAGTCTACTAGCTCATGCATTAATGAACACTATATATAATACACATATATATATACATATATCATGCAATTATTTAAAATAAATACACACAATACCTGTAATATATAAAATGACAAAAATACCCCTATTCTGGAATGTGTTAGTGACAAGTCTACCCTCCTTAAAAGAATTTCGTTCTTAAAATTTAAGATCCTCAATAATTGTATTTATTTATTTATTTTTCATCAAAATTTAAATTCATCAAACTATATAATCATGAAGTAAATCCATATTGTTATTGCACAAAAATTTCAAATTTATATAGATATCATATTCCTAAAAAATTTCAAATTTAAAATCAAATCTCATTCTTATCACAATCTCCTCTAAAATTTTAAGTTAATCACTAAATACAAAATTTACTATCCAATCCTCTAATTGAAATCCAATCAATGCATATTTATAAAATTTAAATCCTCATCCCAAAAATTTGAATTCAACACTAATCCATTAGTGATCTTATTCCTCGATTCTTTTTCCACACAATACTCAAACAATGTAATACTTACGAAGTCTTCAAATACAATATTCAAAATATTTTTTTTAATTTTATATCTTGCAATCAAATAAATATAATGATAATCTCCTTAATTTCTTCAAATTTAATAACAACTCAATCATATCTTAATCTTCATAAAAAATAATGATTTAACAAAATCGCCAATTCTGCCATATTAAATTCTTAACTCTTTATTTAAATTAATATTTATCCTCGAAATTGAAGGCACCTTGTCTCTCTCTGTCCAGTCATAACCTCTTCATTAATCTTCACTACGGTCAATCCCCCAATAATCAAGGTCTAAAAAAATCCTACTTACAGTCATATAACATGCAATCTAGAGAAAACATGCACGATTATGGTCTCTTTTGTCATGGTATTGCAGTCTCTGTCAGGGTGTACTACTAACTACATTCTAACAAGAAAATCACTGATACAAGCTACTGTGCTAACGAATCAATCAATCAATCAAATAGACTAAAAAGGAACAGAAGGAAAGAACATAACAGAACCTGCTAACACAACCATGGTTTAGTGATGCATCCAAAGTTTGATACCCTGTCCCTTTAGGTACCACTTTTTCTTCTATTTGCACAACCACTGCTAGCTCTCTTACCTACTGCAACTATTTATACTAGTTGTTCTTATCACTCAAGTGCACGCCAAGTGTAACACAACACACTAAGTACTGCTCCCTCTAATTCGACTCTAGATGGACACCCAAGTCAGTTTGTAGTGCCATCTCAGGTATGCTCAAGCCAACAGATCCTTACACATGCACTTCATCCACTCATATATTATTATATTTTTCTTACCCATCATAAAATTTTATCCTCAAAATAAAATTCTCAAAATTTAACTTCTCGGACAGTTTAAAATAAAATGCATATACTTTCCTCAAAAGTCAAATACTCAAATATCGAAATAAAATTTTAATCACATTCAAAAATCTTTATTGCTTTGACTATGTTTATTGAATAGAATTTAAATCCTCAAAAATTTTAATAACATAAAATCTCAACTACTCAAAATTCTTAAAAATTAAAATTCTTTTCCAATCTTCAAATTATAAATTTAAATCCACATCTATCTAAGTATACATATAAATACTCACAGTCTCTAACATACAAGATACACAAAAATACACTAATTGTCTACACCCCTCAACTGTGTACTAAAAATTGCACTGCCTGGGTTACTTGTACTATTACTTACTGATTTTCTATCCATATTAACTGATACACCAATCTAATATTATCACACGAGGTACTTACTGTTACTAGCACAATGCTCAAATAATCCTTGATATAGAAATACTAGCACTCTTGGTATAGTGACACTAGCTTCATCATTAGATCATCTCATCAAACTTATTAGAACTCACGATCATTTGCACTAGTTATTAACTTATATAATACACATGCTCCACTTCACTTTCAAAGGCAGGCCTATGGTTCCATATCTCAATTGATGTATAAGTATCTCCCTTTTTAATCTTTTATAGACTGTTACACTAATTTGTGATACACTTCATACCTTTCATAATCAATCTTGATATTCTCAAACCATGTCACACTCATTAATGCCCTGTATACATATACATCTCTTTACTCTTGACACACCCAAGTATCAACCATCAAATTGAAAATCATGCTCCATTAATTTTTTTTAACATAATTTCCTCGATACTTAATTGTTTACATAGATCATCCAACTTCATGAATTCACGACTATCCAGGACTGGCATGCTGACTCTGATACTAACTCCTGGAATCATCTGATACTCTTTACTCCTTCTTCTACTTATAGTACCAATACTAACTACAATGGCACCTATTATAGAACTATTGCTATAAGGCACTACGCTATGGGTTAACTCTAGATTGATGCCTACTGCTCACATGTCCAACTAGGAAACACTTACAAACTCATAAGTCACACTCAGTCAACACTAATACAAGACACATACCTAATTGTAAGTTACCAATTATCACACTAACAAAGAATTCTCAAAGAAAAGAAGCTCAAAAAGAAACTGGACTGAGGACTGAAGTATCTTTATTTGACAAGATACGAGATGTGCTTTATTTGACAAGATGTGTTTTATTCGACCATATATGTTTTGCTTGATCATTTGTTTTGCTTTCATTACAGATGCTTCATGTCATTACATTGGTCTCGGACAACTTGTGCACAAGGTCTTGTCTCTCGAACGGTTCCTGGGGTATTGGGAATCGCTCAGTCCGGAAGAGATTTTTGTTTCACCTTGAGGATACAGCCAGCTGGCGGTCTAGTGGGGCGATGTGTCTATTAGTGTTGTGCGGAACCCATAATGTCACAGCTGCTAGTACTCGTGTGTGTTGGTGAAGAGCTGAACCTTGAGTCACAACTGCAGACACATGTGCGTGCTAGTGACGAGATGAACCCTGGGCAACCACTGCTAATCATGGGGCTACCCATGGACCATCATATAGTTAGGGTGCATGCTAGGCTAGCCTTCTTGCATACCTAACTGTTTGATACAGAGACGGACAAGGAAAGAGAACCATATACATATATGTTTATGCAAATTATTCTAACTTTTATGTCTACTGTAGGGATAACCGTTCGGCCATGGGTAAGGATCACTGAATAAGTGATCACTTGTATTTCCTTATGTCCCTTATCAATTATGCTAAATGTGATACATCTGTTTTACATTGAATATGCTGCTGCCCTTTTTGCATCGAATTGAATAGTCCACTTGAACTTCTTTTGATTTGAGATAAAAAGTCCACTAGAGATAACTTTTATTTCTAAAAGTTAGAATATGGTGCATGGTACATGCTGCTGACTGCACGATAGAACACGTTCCTGATCGTATGCTTATTGTTTGAATATGCAAAACTGTTTCAAAGTTATATTTTTGAAAAGAAGTAAACTGACTCTAATCCTGAGCTGCATAAAATAAACTTAGGTAAAAGTATCAAGATCACTAGTAATGTAATATTTTGCCATATTCTTACTTAGTGTGGGTTTCAGGGGGTGTTGCTTCTGTTCGTTGATTTTATACTCACCAGCACATTCTCCAAAGTGCTGACCCACCAATAGTTTGCTTGTTCTCAGGTGCTGGATCATCCGAGGAAGCGATACCCGTGCCTCATCCCAAGAAACCAAAAATATGGAGTCTATGACTTGAGCCGTATCGAGATTGCTTTGAGTTTCTTTTGTATAGAGGGATATAATGTATGGAACAGTGTGAATTTAATCAAGAGAAAGAGAGTGCTTGAGCCATTTGTAACCTCGGCCAAGCACCGCTTGTAACACTTTTGATATCAATATAAAGCTTATTTTATATACCAATGTGTTCTTTACTTTTCTGCAATATATGTGCCACTGCTCCTGTCTTGAATAGCTTACTTTTCCTTGTTCAAAGATTTGGCCTTGTGCAAGCTCACTTTAGGCTTTCACGGCATCACGCCCGTGTGAGGACGATCGGTTCCGTAGGGACCAAGCGAGGACGATCAGCCCCCCTGCGGGAACGGGGCGTGATAGTTGTAATGTGCGCACAAACTACAATGATTAGCAGAGAAAATTAAAATACACGTATACGCTCACTTCAAAAGAGGAAAGGTACACCAACTCCCCAAATCCGCAGGACTTGGAAAAGAGCGCTCGATGGCTATTTCACTTTGAAAGAGAAAAGTGTGCGAGGAGGTGAATTTCGACCAGCAAGAGGAAAATACACATGTGCATCATGTCTGTGCTTGTAAAATCTCCTATACACTTTATATTCTTCTACAGTTTATAGTATACATAGAAACCAAGTAAAAGAAAAAGTAAAAAAAGAAGAAGTCGGGAACAGTGATCTCCAAACGAGCATCTTACCCATCATTGGGAATCGTCTCCTATTACTTCTCGAAAGCCAGCAGAACCAACCGTTCCAAGCCTCTATGACCGTCCTCTTAGACTTGCACCGAAAGACAGCCATGCTTAGTCTCGCAGTAAGGAAAATACAAGTTAAAGAGTTCTAATGAGATTCTGCTCCTATTTATATAGCGGAAGATGATGTTCCAAATTCTGAACAACCCTCAAAAATTGCCCCGATAAAATTGCATACATTGCTTTGAAGTCTACATCAAATCAAGGATCGGATAAAAAATTAACAGATTAATAAATTATGCATGGTAATATGCAGCCATATCAGCAGTCTATTGATATTCTGCCCAAAATTCGCACGATATCATAACCAATTTTTATGCTTCTAGTTCAAAATATGTTGAATTTATTTTAAAAATTCAAAAACTTTGAAGGGGGTCTTGTAGAAGCATAAAAAGTATACCCTCAAAGGATATAAAAAGCTTAAGGAGCAGTGACGTATTTTATCATAAAACATACACTTCCAACTTCAGCAGAAGCATGGCGTAGTTTCTTAAAGATGGAGGCAAAGGCGTACTTTTATGCCATCCGACCAATTTGACAAAGGCGAACGTACATTTTTTATATCTTTCCCCCAGCTTTTAATACGATGAACTGACAGCTGACAGACACAAAATTCTAAGAGGTCAAGCCAGTTATTGTAGAAGATCTCTGGCACGCAGACCCAGGTTATTGTTTAGTGGACATGAGTAATATCTCTACCAGAGTATGTTAGTGTTGCTATCTCTACTAAAAAACTCTTCTATTGCTATCTCTAACAGAGTACGCTAGTATTGCTATCTCTACAAGAGTACACCACTGATGCTTACTCCACCAACATACGCTAATATTCTATTCATATATGGTACGCTTGTGTTTCCACTCCCGTTGCAGCTCATCAAAGTTGATTCCACAGAGTACGCCAGTGTTGGTGAACTCCTCTAATAATACATCTATGATCCTAACAAACAGTGTTCGATTATGATTAGATTACGTATATTTAATACCATGATCCTTGTAGAACGTGCCTGTGCAGTTGTTGCCACTACCCGAGCTTTCCTCGTATAGGAAGTCACGTGTCAAGCTGGCAGCAAATTTTGCACCCACTAAGCAGAATGTGAGTAGCAAGTTTTTAAAATGTACACATACAATGGAAAACACAGTACATATTGCTCATTTGTACACCCACATCCAGATAATCGTTTTGAGTGTAAATACATGATTAGTTCTATTATACAGGGATACACGGAGACGCACGAATAGAGAGAGGGAGAAGTCATTAGTTTTAGTGTTGTCATTTTCTTATTGTTGCCAAGTTCCCGAGTGCTTGTGTGTTCTTGTATTTCTTCTTCGTGTCAAGTAGTCCAAGAAAAATAGTGATCGACCACAGATCAGATCTCCACAGCTATACTTCCTCAAAATTATGATACTCTAGATTTTTATATAGGATTATTATAATTTTCTTTTCTTTTAAAGTATGTGAAACAAAAGTTTGTTCAACTCTTTGTTTATGAAAAACTGTATGCGCGAGCGTATACGCGGGCTTGGCGCGTGCTATGTGCAACTATGTGCATTTACGCATATATGCACATCCACTGCTGCACGTATGCGCGCATGGGCTGCTGCGCAGCGGGATTATGTGCGCAGGAGAAGTTATGACTGTATTGCTGTGCGCATATGCGCAGATAGCGTGATTGGTGCATGATCCCGCTGATTGGGGGTTTTAACTATTAAGGAAAGATTTGGTCATTAATTTAGATAAGATTTTTATGGAATTTAAATTTAATTCGTTCTTATCTTTCCGTAATCAGTTGCCGTCCATGATTAGGATTAAGGTTTCCACCCTCCTCTATAAATACTCTCTTCGTGCCCCTTTGAGAAATTACTTCAAAATTAAGAGACAGAGATAGTATCATCCTGCTGCCGCTATTAGAGTCCAAAGGAGTTCGTGCGAGTCCAGAAAGGAGGTAACATCGAGCATTCCATAAGTTCTACAAGAACTTGCTGGTTCCTGGGAGTAGATCGTGTGGGACGAATCTTGTTTTGAGCAACAGTGATCTTCATCACCCCAGCAAGCATTGATCTGCTTTTCTTCTATTTTTTTCTACTAGTTGTAATTTGTTCTATCTCAATTGCAACTGTGTTTACAAGTAAGAACAAGAGTTTGATATTTTGATTATTGTAATCTAGTTTACAAGATATAATCGAGATATTTATAGTTGTCCTTCATTGGAATCGAGAATAGTCTGAGAGAACTTTTGTGTGAACCTCTAATCTCGACTACAACTTCAGGATTCAATGGGTATTCCGAAAGGATTACGTATGTGGTGCCCCGTTCCCCCTTTTCGGGGAGCGCGGCTAAGAAATATTTTTGATATTATTCGATCGGAATAGATTAAATCAAGATCTTTTCCTCGTTATGGATTAGATTCTTCGGAATCGATTTCCATATTTAGTGGACCGTGCCACAAAGACAGACTTAGCGGCAGAGTCAAGAGGGACCTCTCCGCTGCAAGTTTTCTTACCTAGTTTTTGCTGTTGCCTGGTTGCTTTCGTAATTTTGAGTTAGTTTTTGGATTTGCGTTTTCTTGAACCATTTCGATGGATTTTATTGCTTTCGTTCATTGAACTATATATATTTTTTGATCTTGGAAAGAGGAGAAGTGGTATTGATCATCTGTTTGTGTCAATGCAGGTAATCATCGTACGAGCGGAGTCTTGAAGCACATCTTTTCTTTTCTCTCCTCACCAACTTGTGACTGGCTATCATTCGATTAGTTGATCCTTCTTCTAAGTCTTCATATCTAAAATCTTACCTTCTTGATTGTTCCGATTAGACGATACCATAATAACTAAAAGATGTCAAGATAAAATAGAATAGATTTAGATTACTTTATGCGTATCAACCAACTTGTGAACGGTTACCTTGTTGCATGCTGGTTCACTTAGAATATTCTTTCATTATATATCAATTCTAGTTATAATATATATATACTTATTCTATTATTGTGCTATGCATGAAACACATCTTGCTATGCAATAAACTGATCAGAGAGACTATGCAAAATAGATCATGCCATGTTACTTGTCTCGTGCTTGTGTTGCCTTAAACTGCATGGTTTGTTAACTTAGTATTAGATGCCACTTGGTCACAAAAAACTTATGCACAATATTTTTGGTTCCTACGGATGGTCGTCGGGGCACTGGGACCGATCCGATCCGTACAGAACGTTCGAAAGAGTCGTCTTTTATAGACGAAATGGCATGTAGCGGGGCTTGCCACTTGCGTTGCATACCATTCTTATCTCGATACTATAAACCGTCCACTATGGCATCGTGCCAGTAACCCCCCTCGTATATTTAAACTGTTTAAGCTAACTATGTCTTTGTGGCAGGGGAGGCCATGGTAAGTATTGTACAGGTGGTTTAGACGGGCAGGTAAAAGTCACCGAGCGATGGCCTATTTATTTTAATAAATTTTTATATCAATTGCTTGCTTATAAATTAAACTAAGGCAAGATAGAAAGACCACATAATAACTTGCATGCTTCATATAATCAACGTGTTGATTAGTATAGTTGGGTTAGCTCACCTTCACCAGTACATTTTGATGTACTGACCCTTATTGTAACATGTTTTTCATGCCAAGGAGATCCTGTAAGGAGCTAGAGCGACTTCCCAATCCCTTCCATCTTCTGGCATGTCCTGATCGTTCCCTTGAAGTAACGTTTTAAAGTTCTAGAAGCTCGTGCACATACCTTATGTAGCTCCGTGGAAAGGCGATATCTTCGCCCGAAGGTGTCTATAGCGTTTGAAGATTTAGTAAAATAATGTAATATACTGAATAACTATCTTATTTTGCGTTCACTTTTGTAAGCCCGTGCGGCAACCATCTGACTTGTTCAAGAGTTTGTAAAAGATGTTCATTATCAATAAAGAGAAATTTTTTTATATCAATATTGTGTTTAATTATCTGCGTACTCTGAATATGTGCTCGTTATATAAAATATCTTGGCCTTGTGCATTGTGCAACCTAGGTACGCACGGCATCATGCCTGGGGGATGACTATCGATTTCACAAAATTGGGGTATAACATATTGGTACCAGAGCACATCTTCAAGTTTCTTTGACCCTCGTGTCATAAAAGTTTCTTTAACGATCTATTCCCTATGCTAACTCTTGAACTCGTTTGGCCAAAATAAGATATGTTCCATATAGTGAGTCCATAATACATTATTAGCCTGATGCAAGTTACTTCTTTTGAATGAATGACTCAAGCGTAAGTATCAGCGCTAGCATAAGGAGAGGTACAAGACTAGGAAAGTAGTTCGGGCACATCGGAAAGTTCTAGAAGCCAACGAGCTATGCCCCCTGTCGATTCGATTGAGCGAATGCTGCAGATGCTTGAAGCAAGCCAATATAGGGATGAGGCTCGTTATGTGTAAGCCCCAACATTTTTGAATAGGGTTAGTTTAATATTTTTTTAATTTTTATTTATTTATTTTATTTTATTTAATGGATTAAAGTATTAATTTCTAAATCCTTCTTTTATATATATGATCCTTTGTTATGGCTTGGATATTTTAAGCAATGCACAACCTTTTTTCTCCTAACAAAATTTATATTACTAATTTTGATTGTGCCTAGTATATTTGGAATATGTTTGTTACATTTTTTGACCTCCCCCATGCTCCAAAAATATTGTCAAACATCTAGAAACACGGTTACCGTAAAATTACATCCTTTTTTACTAGAACTTGACCCAAACCCAACCCAAACACATGTAGTCATGTAGTGCACACAAATATATTTGGAATATGTTTGTTACATATATTATATTTACATTAATTTAGTTCTATTTATAGAGTTCAAATTATAGAAAGGGCCATATGTGGCATCCTAGTTGGTAAACTACCTAACTAACTAACTAACTACCTAACCACCCAAGATCTTAACCAACCAAATCCCAACCATAACAACCGATCCCCTCTTCATAATTTTGTACACGAGCATCCCCCTTGGTGGTCGACCCCTACAAGCCCTAGGAACACCCCCTCCTTGGTTTAAATCTATCCCAAAAGCCCATATGTATACCCCCTTATCACAAAACCCTAACAACTCTCTCCCCTTTTTGGCCGACCCCTCCCCTCTCCTTCATGTGTAATAGAATCTCCCCTTATCATCTATCCCTCACAACATCATCTCCTTTACCAAAAATCCTCTTATCTTTTCTAAAGCTCCACCTTTCATCATCTTTCCACCCAATCTCCCCCAAACAACCATAAAGGCTCCACCATTGCCATCAAACCCATCAAGAACCCATTGCCATCATCATCAAACCTTCAAGAATCCATTGCCATCATAATTAACCCATCAAGAAGGGAGAAGCAAGGCAAAAACAAGAAAGAATGTGCGTTCTTGAACAAAAATAGGCACCGTCATCCAAACCTTCAAAGCTTTCGGGTAAGGATTCAAACTTTTCTTCTCAAATCTCCATGGCATGAATCTCTTAGATTTATGTAAATTTAATTTTCTAGAATCCACCCTTGCTATATTTTCCTATCATAAAAATTTATTAATTTTTTTATGTTAGATTGATGATAGATTGGACAACAGTAGGGCTTATTTTAGACTTTGTGACACAGTTCTTGGAGGCCTTGTTGTTAATTCTTAAAACTGAATTTATGATGGTTTATTACTGTAAAATAATTATTTTAGAATTATTTTTATGGTATTTTTATCAAAATTCTGAACCCTAAAAATAAGGGTCACTAGTCTAGGTTTCAGGTAATTTTATAGCATAGTTTTACCCATAAATTGTGGTTGTTTTGGAAGAAATAAAAGGTGATTATTTTTTAAGATTAAAATAGAATAAAATATGATATAATATTTTTTATGAATATAAATCATCCCTATGGACTGTCAATGCTCTGAACAAGTTTCGGACAAAACTAGTCAACATAAAATAGCCATAATCTTGAAATATGATTATTTTGTCAATTTTGGAATTTAATGGCTAAAAAATAATATAAATCAAGTTTAAATCAAGATTACATTATTTATTATGATTTATGTTCATGTCCTTCGATTGGGAACTTAATCGTGAATTTTGGAAGTTGTAAACCATGAAACTAGGTTCCGATACATCGTAAAACGTGTAAGTTGTTGTGTCAAGAATTTACATGTTAGGATGAGGTTGGTCTTGGGTATTAATAGTTTATAATAAATTATATAATTTAGTTGCAGTTACAAGATTCTTGATTAGATACTTAAAGTAAAAAATTTATTGTTTAGGTCAATTGGATTTCGGAGGAGTGGACGCGAGACCAACTTTGTAACTACATACTACAGACCCAAGCAATTGTACCTTGCCAAACTTGCTGTAGATCGTGTTATATTATTTGCTTATATATATATATATATATATATATATATATATAATCTTGTGATATGCCTACTCAACCTAGGACCGAGAGACTTTGCTTAGCGTCCAAAAAATATTCGCGTGTTGACGCCGTACGCAGAGTCGTGTAAAGTCACTTAGAGAGTTGATTCCATGATCCTATTTTTATGTGCTTGCTTTACCAATTATGTCAGACCGTAGGACAGTTGACACTATTTCATGTGACAAAATCTTTCTTGGGTTATTCATGGTGATTCTGTATAGGCTTACAAGATTCATGATATGAGACTTGCATATTTTATAGATATCATTATGACTCATTGTACTAGCTAGAGGTCATAATCTTGCGTGTTATGGACATGAGATATAGTGGACATGAGACGTGAGGTACATTGGATGGGGAGAGACACACATGCTACAGGTTGATTATGTTTATATATATATATATATATATATATATATATATATATATATATATATATATATTACTTGAGGTGCTTAGTCTCTGTACTAGAGCTTGGCACATTTACTAGCCCAGCGAGATACTACTTGCTGATATGGGCTCCCTGACACTGAGGTTGTAGTGGTCTCAGCCTGAGAACTGGTGATGCTCTTATTTGAATTTTAGTTAGCTGGTCACATAGCTTGTCCTGAGGATCTATTTTTACTTACTGTATTTTATTTCGCTTGAGTGTTTATTGTACCCTGCTATGTCCCTGAGGACCTGGAACTGGATTATGTCCCCAGGTTTAGACGAGGAGAGCTATCCCGAGGTTTATGGGGTAGGTGCTGCTATTGGAGACGTACAGGTTGCAGATGACGAGATTATTCCGGAGGACTTCTCTTGAGCATACAGTATTCTCACCATTCATTTATTATGCTTAGTGTTCTTAGATATTTGATCTTGTAGTGACTTCTGGATATTGTACTTGGAGTTATTTTCTTTTCTATTTTGACGATGGGTTGTTCCTCGTGACATTATTTATATTGCTTGGGTTGGACATATCATTTTATATTATTTTGACTGGACTTGTTTCGTTTTGATTTCGTTACTTATTGTGGATAATATTAGATATATAAACTGTGATAGGTATTTGTAGACCATTTTATATGTATTATAACTTAAGTACACTCTAATGGGTCCATTAGATTAGGTTTGTCTATTGGAGTTATGCTGCTGGCCATTGCCACGTGGCTAGTCCTTTGGTATTTTGGGACTGAGACATGACAATATGAGAGAGACGAGAAGCGGGTGGAGGACCGTCAGAACAAGTTCGAAAGCAATATTGAAGCCCAATTTATAGTCGAACAAAAGTAGGTAGACGCCCTACAACAGATTGTTCAGACCTTAGCCTTCAACCATTCCGCAACGACCGCAACGGCATCGATAGAGTGACCCACGCCTGAAAGTCAAAATGCCTCAAACTCCAAGAAAGAGGGATGTAACTATCTTCGATTTTGCTGACTTTAAAAAGGTCTGCAATACGCCTTTTCGGGGGACTGAAGATCCGGCTGTGGCTCTAGATTGGCTGGCAGAGCTTGAGGACCACTTCAAATTGCTAGATGTACTTGAGGAGAAGCGTGTTGCATGTGCCCAACTTTAGCTCGTTTGAACGTGCATGATTGGTGGGACGTGCATCGAAGATCCCTCCCCACAGACGATGAAAAGGAGACGATCGTGTGGGCTACCTTCCGTAGCACGTTTGAAGAGGAGTTCATATCCTCTCCCATTCGTCGACAAAAGGAGAAAGAGTTCGTGCAGGTTCGACAAGACAATATGATAGTGAAGAAGTACTCCGCTGAATTCAATCGGCTCGCCAAATTTCTAAGCTCCTACCTACCTGATGCGGTGAGTCATGCAAGACATTTTGAAGGTGTCCTGCGACCTGTCATCCATGCACACATGGTCATTCCCCAATATCTGACCAAGTGGGAAGATCTCAATCATGCCCTTTCTCTCAAACCACAGTATCCTTCAATTGTTGTCGGCGCTGTACATACTTCCAATTATTTGCGCCTTAGCAATACGGGAGAAAATACCGCTCTAAAGCATCCAAATAACGACGGTCAACAGAAAGGGAATGCAGCGCCATATTGTATAATCTGTAATAAGCCATGGAACACCACAAACGAATGTTCCCTCAAGATTGGGTTATTATTCAATTGTGGTGGTCAAGGACACCTATCAAAGAACTTTCCGCACCCTATAAGCTCCGTCCTCAACATCCAAATCCTGCTCCGGTGCATTAAGCCAACCAAGCCGTGCCGCAACACGAGCGTCGTCAAGCTCAAGGCCGAGTGTACACTTTGACAAGGGAAAATGCCCTCGCTTTGGACACCGTTGTGTTAGGTATATTGCTTTTCAATAACATACCTGCTTGAGTGCTATTTGATTTTGGTGCTACGGATAGCTTTATATCCACAAATTTTGCCATAGAAAATAAGATAGTGATGACACCATTATATCTAGACCTTAGTGTTAGCACCCTATTAGGCACAAAAATACATGTTCATTCAGTATGTCAGGGCGGTCATGTTTGTATTGGAGGAAGAAAACTTCTCTCGATTTGTTAGTCCTAGATGTTCGAGATTACAAAATCATCTTGGGGATGGATTGACTCGGTGCTTGCTCGAAAATAATTTAATGTGCAGGAAAATGGGTCATCTTTCGTGTACCTGGAGAGGACTAATTTTACTACACGAGTGGTTCAGCAGCAAAAGCGTCGAAGACCTGAATGGTGATTTTTGCGATGTCAGCTCGACGAATGCTATAATCTGGATGTGAGGGATACTTAGTGTCATTTTGGGACAGGCAGCAGGATTGTGCAAATGTTGAGTCTTTTTTCATTGTGACAGAATTTTCTGATGTATTTTTGAGTAAACTACCTGGCATGCCACTCGACTGAGAAATTGAGTTCACCATCGATACCTTCTTAAATACCATTCTGATTTCCAAGGCTCCATGTCGAACTAAAGGAGTTAAAGTTCCAACTGCAAGAACTGCTTGACCATGGATATATTCGTCCGAGTGTATCTCCTTGGGGCACGCCTGTACTATTTATGAAGAAGAAAGATGGGACGTTGTGGCCCTACATAGACTATCGGGAGCTAAATAAGGTCACTATCCAAAACAAGTTTTCCCTGCCCAAGATCGATGAACTCTTTGATCAGCTGCAAAGGGCATCAATATTTTCGAAGATAGACCTTCACTCTGGCTACCACCAATTAAATATCAAGCTAGAGGACTTGCCAAAGTCAGTATTTTGTACCTACTATGGCCACTATGAGTTTTTCGTCAAACCGTTCGGACTGATGAATTCTTCTGCTACATTCATGGATTTGATGAACCGTGTGTTCCGACTATTCTTTGATAAGTTTGTGGTGGTATTCATAGACGATATCTTAGTATACTCGAAGAGTGAGAATGAATACGTAGGACACCAGCGGATGGTGCTTTAAACTCTTCGCGATAATAAGTTATTCGCGAAGCTAAGTGCAAATTTTGGTTGGACATCATATCTTTTCTCGGGCACATTATTTCTGCAAAACGTATCATAGTCGACACAAAAAAAGTTGAAGCCATAGTGGAGTGGAAGAGACCTGAGTTGGCTAGCGACATTCGGAGCTTCCTTGGTCTAGCGGGCTACTATAGAAGATTCATAAATTCAAGGATCGCTTCGCCTCTGACTCATCTTACTAGGAAAGGAGTAATGTTTGCATGGTCGAACGACTGTGAAGCTTCATTTGTAGAATTAAGCAATGACTCATCTCAGTACCGATTCTTACTCTTCAGGACATGACCTATGATTTTAAGATTTATAGTGACGCTTCAAGCAAGGGTTTGGGATGTGTCCTTATACAGAGGGACAAGGTGAAGCCTTTGCGTTAAGGCAATTAAAGCCTCACAAAAAGAACTATAGGACACATGATATGGAATTGGCAGAGATGGTGTTCACGTTAAAGTTATGACGATATTACCTTTATGACATACCGTGTAAATTTTCATAGATCATAAAAGCCTCAAGTACCTTTATACTCAAAATGATCTAAATTTATGACAACAATGTTGGCTCGAACTCCTTAGCAACTTTGACTTGATGATCAGATATACACCGAATAAGGGCAATATTATAGTTGATGCACTAAGTCGAGTGTTTGTAGGGAGCTTAGCTATCAGTAATGGGATGCGAAGGGATTTGAAAATTTTGGGCATTACACTCCGAATCAGATACAAAAGGGAATAATCAGCTCAGTTGTGACTCGAACCAGACCTATTGGAGAAGGTCAAGTCCGCTCAGAAGAACGACCTATTCCTAGAGAAGATGCGTAATCTTATCTCAGCTGAAAAGACGACCGACTTTGCGGTGAGAACGGATGGAATAATGTGGGTGAAGAAAAGATTATGTGTTCCTAATGATGCAAACCTCAGAAAAGAGATACTCACTAAAGCCCACTATACGAGTTAAACTTCACATCCAGGAAGCACGAATATGTATCGAGACCTTCGTACGACGTTTTGGTGGCAGAACCTTGCTATACCGGAGTAAAAATGGGAACATATAATGATAAAGAGGGATGTGGCGCTATTTATGTCAGAATGCATGACCTGTCAGCGAGTAAAGGACGAGCACCAGAAAATGGGTAGAGATATGCAGAACCTTGTTATACCGGAGTTTAAATAATAACACATAACGGTGGATTTTGTTGTTGGTTTGCCAAAGACGCAATGGGAAATAATTTCGTCTGGGTCATCGTCAATCGACTCACCAAGTCATCCTTTTTTTTTAATCAAAGTTGCTTGGAGTATCGACCGTCTGGCGCAGATCTACCTCAATACGATCGTTCGACTCCACGATGTGCCCGTATCCATTGTCTCTGATCGAGATTAACGATTCTTTTCAAGCTTCTGGGAGTGCCTTTAGTCAACAATGGGGTCGAAGTTGAAGTTTAGCTCCGCCTACCATCCTCAGATAGATGGCCAGACCGAGCGGGTAAACCAGATCCTCGAAGACATGCTACAGCTCTGCACCTTGGACTTGAAGTCAAGTTGGGACATGCATCTACAATTAGCAGAATTTGCATACAATATTAGCTATCAATCTAGCATTCAATTGGCACCGCATGAGGCATTTTATGGGCGAAAGTGTAGATGCCCTAACTGTTGGGATAAAGTTGGTGAATGGCAAATTCTTGCCTTGAGCTCGTTGAACAAACCGTTTAAAAGATCCGTTTGATCCGTGAACGGCTGATGGTAACATAAAGCCGTCAGAAGAGTTACTAAGACGTGCACCGTCAACCTTTTGAGTTCTTAGAAGGCGATCATATATTTCTCAAAGTCTCGCCCTTGCGAGGGGTTACCTTATTTGGAGCAAAATGGAACCTATGCCCAAGGTTTGTCATCCCATTCGAAATACTTAAGCGAGTCACCCCAGTCGCATATCAGATTCCCCTGCCACCGACATTATATAAAGTGCATGATATCTTCCATGTTTTACAACTTAGGAAGTGGATCTTGATCAACTGGACTTAAAGGCAGATTTGACGTATGTTGGACACCCTGTGTGAATATTGGATCGAAAGGAAAAGCAGCTTCAAAGTCGTTCGGTTCCTCTTGTTCGCGTGCTTTGGAGAAATCATTCTGTCGAAGAGTCAATGTAGGAGCTTGAGTCTGAGATGGAGGAAAAGTTTTCTTCATTATTTTAAAATGGAAAAGTTTTCTTTATTATATGAGTTAGTTGGTTAGGATGTGGTGCTCCGATCCCCCTTTTTGGGGAGTGTGGTAAAGAAATACTTTCGGCATCGTTCGATCAAGATAGATTGATTCAAGATTTTTTCCTCATCATGGATTGGCTTCTTCGGAATTGATTTTCATATTATGTGGATCGTGCCCTAAGGATGAACTTAGCGGTAGAGTCAAGAGGGACCTCTCCACTACAAGTTTTCTTTCCTAGTTTTCATTGTTGCCATGTTGCTTTCGTGCTTTTGGGTTGGTTTTCAGATTTGCGTTTTCTTGAACTGTTTTGATGAATTTCATTGATTTTTTTGTTGAACTGTATTTTTATTTTGAGCTTGAAAAGAGGAAAAGAGGTATTGATCATCTATTTGTGGCAATGCAGGTGATCGTGTAGTAGGCATCTCGTAAGCGGAGTCTTGAAGCACCTCTTTCCTTTCCTCTCTCCACCAACTTATGAGTGGCTGTAATTCGATTAGTTGATCCTTCTTCCAAGTCTTCATATCTAAAATCTTACCTTCTTGATTGTTTCGATCAGACGATACCATAATAACTAAAAGATATCAAGATAAAATGAAATATACTTGGATTATTTTATGCTTGTCAATCAACTTGTGAACGGTTACTATATTGCATGCTGGTTCACTTAGAATATTCTTTTATCATGTTTCAATTCTAGTTAGTATATATATACTTCTTCTATTATTGTTCTATGTATGGAACACACCTTGCTATGCAACAAACTGATCAGGAAGACTATGCAAAACAAATCATGCCATGTTACTTGTCTTGTGCTTGTGTTTCCTTAAACTGCATCGTTTGATCAATTAGTATTAGACGCTGCTTGATCAGGAAAAACTTATGCACAAGGTTTCTGGTTCCTGCGGACGGTCGCCGGAGCACTGGGATCGATCCGATCCGGACGGAACGATCTGAATAGTCATCTGTTATGGACGAAATAGCATGTAGCGAGGCTCGCCACCTGCATTGCATACCATTCTCGTCTTGAGGCTATAAAATGTCCACTATGGCATCATGCCAATGACCCCCTCGTATATTTAAACTATGCAAGCTAAATATGTTTTCGTGGCTGGGAAGGTCATGATAAGTGTTGTGCAAGTGGTTCAGACGGGCAAGTAAAATTCATCGAGCGGAGGTCTATTTATTTCAGTAAATTTTTATATCTATTGCTTGCTTATAAATTGAACTAAGGCAAGATAAAAAGACCTCATAATAACTTGCATGCTTCATATAATCAACGTGTTGATTGGTATAGTTGGGTTAGCTCGCCTTCACCCATGCATTTTGATGTACTGACCCTCGTTGCACCAGGTTTCCTATGCCAAGGAGATCCTGCAAGGAGCTAGAGCGACTTCCCAATCTAGTCCACCTACCGGCACAGCCTGCTCGTGCCCTTGAAGCAACATTTTGAAGTTCTAGGAGCTCGTACACATACCTTATGCAGCTCCATGGAAATGCGATAGCTTCGTCCGAAGGTGTCTATAGCTTTTGAAGATTTAGTAGAAGGATGTAATGTACCAGACGGCTATCTCATTTTGTGTTCACTTTTGTAACTCAGCGCGGCAACTATATGACTTATTCAAGAGTTTGTAAAAGATGTTCATTATCAATAAAGATAACTTTTCCTTGTATCAACATTCTGTTCAATTATTTGGGTATCTGAATATATGCTCGTTATATAAAATACCTTGGCCTTGTATGTTGCGCAACTTAGCCACGCACGACATAACCCCCGAGGGTCGACTATCGATTTCATAGAATGGGGGCGTGACAACGTGAACTTCTGTTCATCGTTCGTTCTACTATCTTTTGATTAAGCCTCAAGACTAATAAGGTTTTGGTACTTTCATAATTTTGGGACAGAGATCGTGTCAGAAGTAGTTTTCCAGTTCTAGATATATACCATGACATTTGTCATACTCAGTTTTGGACAATTACGTGGTGGTGATTATTTTTATTGTTCTAGCTAAAGATCGTGTTTGTGGGAAGAAAATCAAAGTAGGAGATAAAATTAAAGGATCACGAAGTATCTGTGACATTTTTATATGGTAGCTTATTGAGTGACAAGTCAAGGTGGAATTTGTTGGATATAACTCATGTTCAATTGCAGAGTGATTTGGCACCTTCCGGGGAATTGAAGAAGACCAAAAGTAGTTGAAGCAACACATAAAGGGTTGAAAATGGCTAAGGGTACGGTATGCCACAGATTGCATAATCAGACCAGTAGTAATTGGGGCACATTGTTGTTCTCATTTGGCATACCGTCAGAATTACTGTCATATGTTGTTGGATTAGGGATGCTACAAATTTGTGTTGGTTTAGATTTAAAGTATATCTTTCTACGGTTTATATTAACTGCTTGCTTTGGAAAGGGCAGGGGTCTTGTAAAAGGATCTCTTTCCTCCCTAGGGCTAGTTGGAAGATTGCTTGAGATCTTTTGATGTGCTTTGAGTGCTCAAAAATACTTTTTTAGGGTTTATTAAGAGGCCATTAAGAAAGTCTCCAGAAGGAAGATTGGGAAGCTTGTAGAAGATCTCGTAGGAGAGAGTTTTATATTACGTTATTGCGTGTGTTATTCTTGCAAGATTTCTTGTGTTATTCAATAAAGTGATCTCAACTTAGTCCCGTATAATAGGTTGAGTTTCACCAAATCATGTTACATATTCGCATTATTCATTTGTGTTGTTAACTCTACTTGTTATTTACTTGTCATTACTGAAGTTATTGTTGTTTGTGTTGATTTAGTAAGTGTACGTATTGACAATATGATTTATATCCTTCAATAATTGCCAACAACATTTTTGTTTTCTGCTATCATTGGCTAGACAATTGCCTATCATTGAAGGAAAGGAAGGTAAAGTATCACACCATTTGGCTAAGCTTGTTCGATGTAGTGTTTTGAGAACCTTTGTTGTTTGTTTTTATTTCCTAATTCCTTAATTTGGAAGGACATGATCACGCTACTTCTACAAGTTATTTGAACCTAATGACTTCATAGTCAAGTTGATCCCTTTATTATGTGACAAACGGAATCTAGCAACTGCATGGATATATGTCATTTCCAGATGGTGGGTGATATGTCATTAATTAGGGACCTTTATTGTGACGCGCCTGGTCGATAGCAACTGGACGAGGCCTTTCGTTGTGCTCGTAAGAAACTCAGAAATTTAATTTCGTCAAACGAGAGCGCGCTCAACACTTTTCTACCACTCCATGGGGGGCTCTTTTGCAATCAAATTCCCTAGTCCGTGCATAGAAGAGATTTTTTTTTTTTCCTGTTTTGATTGAAATTAAAGCTCATAAAAGTAAGTAGAACAAGAGCAGCCATCGTCTCAACTCATTTTTAAGACCGTGGTTATTGGGATCCAGTTTAAATTTAATAAATTTTGAAACCCAAATATGCTCAAAAATTTAATTTAAATATAATTTAAAAATCTATATTAAATGTAAAATTTGATTAAATTTTAAATTTGTATCAAATATTTAATTTGACCATATTCGGACGTCCATAATCGATGTTGAACTACTTTAGGTGGAATATGATTCTTATTTTAAGGTTTTCTATTTAGGAAATCATATTATGATCTAAAATATGATTTCTCATCCGATAAATATACGAGGAGGGTGGAGGCATAAAGTATAGCACAAGTTGGAGATTCGAGATGCTCGTCAACAAAAAATCGAAGAGAAAGTCCGTACTTTGCTCTTAGGATTTCGTCATCCAAGACAGAAGGAAGAAAGAGATCTGATCGAAGAGTCGTCGCCTTCGCTCAGGAAGATTGCTACGGGTTGGTGAGTGATTTCAATTGTAATATCTTTCTTTTCTTCTTGAGTGTGGTGAGGGGGTTGAATCTATTAGGGCAAATGGTACAACATTGATTTTGTCAATCTTATAATTTCACCTGAGTTATAAGGTTAGAATTTGACCAGGTGACGTAGTCACTGCCATATACTTATCTTTATCTGTGCTTGATGTTCGTTAGACAGGGGTTGGTAATCTCATGTGGGTTGGCCTAATATTTTTGTTGCGGGCACTCGCAGACACGGTGTCTGAACGCTTGTAGGACGTGTCCAATTTCCAACAACTGGTATCAGAGCTACTGGTTTTGGTTCTGGAACTATGTCTACGGAGCAGATGAATACTCGTACGATCACCTTCACAGGGAGGAATTTGGCAATTTGGAAGCCAATGATGGAGGATCAACTCTGGTGCAAGGAATTGCATGGTCTGTTTTAGAGCGATAATGCTAAGCCATCGGACAAAGCTACTGAAGACTAGAAGCGAATGGATCGGAAGGCCGTTGGATTCATCCGCCAATGGCTGGATGACTCGGTGTTTCACCACGTGTCCATGAAGAGTTTGGCAAAAGTATTGTGAGAGAAACTGCATTCGTTGTACGAAAGAAAGATGACTGGCAACAAGGCATTTCTGATTAGCTAACTCGTCAACTTGAAGTACACGGAGGGTGCCCCAGTGGCACAACTTCTGAATGAGGTTCAGGGTATTAACAATCAGTTGTCTGCGATGAAGATGGTGATTGATGATGAGCTTCAGGCCATTTTTTCTTTTGAGTTCTCTGTCGGAAAGCTGGAATACGTTGGTGGTGTCGGTGAGCAACTCCGCGCCTGGGGAAGATATAACAATGGAGGTAGTCAAAAGAAGCTTATTGAACGAGAAGATCCGGCTTAAGCAAGTGGAATCATCGCAGGAGTTCACTCTGGTGTCTTCCAACGAGAAGGGAAGACCCAAGTCACAAGCGAGGACATAGGGGAGTTATCGGAATCTTGCAATTGTGGACCGCAAGGAGTGCTGCTATTACTGTGGTAAATGGGGTTATATCAAGAGGAACTGCATGAAGCTCAAAGCTGAGAAGGCCAAAGGCAAGGATGATTAGGAGGATCTCACGGTTATTGGAGATCTCATCATCATAGCAACCGACGCAAAGGAACTTTGTGGCATGTGTCATTATGACGATTGGGTCATAGACACGGGGGCGTCGTATCACGCCACTTTATATAGGAGGATCTTCACGCCATACCACGGCGGTAGATTTGGATGTGTGAAGATAGGCAACAAGGGGAGGCTGCAATTGTAGGCATCAGTGATCTGCACTTGACAACGGAGCTTGGTGAGAGGCTCGTTCTCAAGGATGTACAACATGTACCGAGTTTGCCCTACAATTTGGTTTCGATAGGGAGGCTGGAGGATGATGGTTGTCGTAGTTTATTTGGGGACAACCATTGGATGCATACGAAGGGTTCCCAACAGTTGGCTCAAGGAGATTTATGTTGCGGCATGTATAGGCTCAAGCTGCTGAGTTGTACAGGCAGGCCACAGACATCGGATGGAGGCTCGAGGGATATTTAACAGGAGTTGGATCATCGAAAACTTGATGAGGAGGGACTTCTAGATATTTTGAGAATTACGGAGGATTCGGTTCATCGAGACAAAGCGACGAATGGTGATGAGCCAAAGATTGAGGGTTAGTATGTCAGTCCCATGACAGCTGGTCGATCTCCAGGTGGGTGTTGCTTCACGGATACGATTTTGGCGACTGGTGGTTTGCTAAAGCTTCACAGAGCGACATTGGTTTCAGCAGTTCGAGCCCAGGAAGGATATCAAGGTTTGCAGCAAACTCAATCTGAGGCAGGAGCATAATTATTCACACAGTTCATGGAGAGTTGTTGGTCATCGACAGCATGCACAGTGCGTGATATTATGCTAGAGGACGCATGTGTATATGAGAGCTTCAAGTTCGGACACAAAGGTAGGCAAATTCAGGAGTTCGAATCTCGGGAGAATCGCACCATCCGCTTGGTTGGGCCAACCAAGGGTGAAGAAGCTTGTCGGAATGTTAACACGTTTCAGAGGAAGAAAAAAAGTCGGGGACAGGCAGCCAAGGCTCACGGTGAGGCTGATTGTCAGGGACTTTGGTCTCAGCTGTGTCATTGATGTCGGCAGTATCACAGTGGTAGAGAAGGTGCTACGTATGAAATCTAACATCGACGTGACGGTTGTAGCGCCCCGTTCCCCCGGTGCGGGGAGCGCGGCTAAGAAACACAAACGGTATCGTTCGATCGGGATAGATTGAATTAAGAACTCGTCCTCGTTATGGATTTGTTTCTTCGGAATCGATTCCCATATTCAGTGGACTGCGCCCCAAGGATCGGCTTAGCGGCAGAGTCAGGAGGGACCTCTCCGCTGCTATCTTTTATCGCCTCGGTTTTCGATGTCGCTTGTTGCTTTCGTGCTTTGAGTTGGTTTTGGGATTTGCTTGTTTTTCTTGAACGGTTTTGATGGTTTTCATTGTTTTCGTTCATTGAACTGCACTTCAATTCCGAGATTGGAAAGAGAAGAAGAAGTATTAATCGAGCTGTTCGTGTGCAGGTGAACGAGCAGTAGGCGGCTTGCGAGCGGAGTCATGAAGCGCCTCTTTCCTTCTCCTTTCCAAACAATCTAAGTGAGTGGCTACCAACCCGATTAGCTAGCCCTGCTTCCAAGATTCACTCCTTTGCCCCGATCAAACGATACCGAGTAATAATAAAAGAAACCAAGATAAAAGAGAATAGACTTGGATATTACTGCTTGTCAATCAAACTTGGGAACGGTTACTTACTTGCATGCTTGTTCGTTTGGGATATTTATCATATGCATAAATACAAGTTAGAATGTTTGTTCTTCTTTAAAATTATGCTATGAAATATACTGAATCAAGAGGCTATGCAACTGAATCATAATACTGCTTGTCCTGAACTGGCATTGCCTCAACTGCATGAACTGTTAGCTTAATGAAACAATACTGACTCGATCACGGACAACTTGTGCATAAGGTCACTGGTCCCTGCGGATGGTCGCTGGGGCACTGGCACCGATCCGGTCCGGACGGAACTCACTATAGTCTACTGCATCTGGACGGGATGGTTTGTAGCTACTACTGCATCTTTGCTGCATTCCATCCTCGTTCAAGACTAAATCGTCCAATATGGCATCTCGCCATTGATCCACTGTATATTTAAACCTGTTGCATACTAACTTGTGTCTTCGTGGCAGGGAAGGCATGGTAAGTATTGTACAGGTGATTCAGACGGGCAGGTAAAATCCACCGAACGGTGGCTAGTTCATTTCAGTAAATTCTATATGCTGCTTACTTGTAAATGAACTAAGGCTAGATAGAAACCCACAAATATGCATGCGTCATTAAAACAACGTGTTGATTGGTATAGTCAGGTTAGCTCGCCTTCACCAGTATGTTTCGACATACTGACCCTCGTTGAAACAGGTTCTCCGCACCAAGGCGAACCGAGTGAGGAGCGAAGTCGTCTTCCCGAATCCAGTCCAGCTGTTAGCGCACCTTCATCACGCCCTTAAAGCATTTTGAAGACCGGAGCTTGCAACTCTTCATACACAAATGCAGCTCCGTGGCAAAGCTATCCTCCAGCCAGGAGGTCTATATCTTTTGAAGTTTAGTAAAAGGATATAATGTACAGGACTGCTATCTCATTTTGAGTCATCTCTTTTGTAAGCCGTTTGGCATATTAGCTGACTCGTTCAAGAGTTTGTAATAGATGTTCATTATCAATAAAGAAAACTTTTCTATGTTGCAAATCTGTGTTTTAATTTATCTGCGTACTCTGAATATGTGCTTGTTATGCAAATCATTAAAGCCTTGTGCGGGCGCAACCCCAGGCCCGTACAGCGGTCACGATTCGGGGGACGCCTCAAACGATTCTTCGAAATCGGGTCGTGACATAGTGGTATCAGAGCACAGATTAAAAGTTCCTTAGACTTCGTGCTGGGAAAGTTCCTTTAACGATCAATTCCTGTGCGAACTCTTGAACTCGCTAGGCCAAAATGAGATACGTTCATGCAATAAGTCCAAAATACATTATGATTCTAATATAATTTACCTTCTTTTGAAGGAATGGTACCAGCACAATCTGCAGCGCAAGCACCAAACGAAACACAAAAAAGTAGTTCGGGCACTTCGGGAAGCCCTCAGAGCCAGCGGGGCATATCTCAAGTCGATCCGCTTTAGCGAGTATTGCAAATGTTAGAATCGCAACGACAAAGAGATGATGCTCGCCAAGCCAAGTTCGAAAGCAATTTAGAGACCCGATTCTCAGTCCAACAGAAGCAGGTAGATACCCTGCAACAGATCGTTCAGACTTTGGCTGCTAACCATTCCGCCGCAACAGCAACGACTCCGGTGGAACAGCCCGTGCTTGAAGTGGAGACTCCTCAAATCCCAAGGCCGAGGGACGTGACTGCCTTCAACTTGGGCCATTTTAAGAAAGTCTGCAACATCCCATTCAACGGGACTGAGGACCCAGTGGTAGCTCTAGATTGGCTAGCCGAGCTTGAAGGTCACTTCGCTCTGTTAGAGGTCCCCGAAGAGAAGTGCGTCGCCTGCGCGCAACTTCAGCTCCGCCTCAACGCGCACGATTGGTGGAACGTGCATCGACGATCTCTCCAATTTGATCACGGAGAGGAGGCGATCTCGTGGATGACTTTTCGTGCCGCGTTCGAAGAGGAGTTTGTACCCCCTCCAGTACAACGTCAAATGGAAAATGACTTCGTGCAACTGAGGCAAGGCAGGATGACAGTTAAAGAGTATTCCGCCAAATTCAACCGACTCTACAAATTCGCTAGGGCCAATTTACCTTATGCAGCGAGTCGAGCCAGAAGGTTTGAAGGCGGTTTGCGCCCTGCCATCCATTCGCACGTGGTCAATAATCAATATGGAACAATGCGTGAAGTCATGAATCACGCCTTATCGCTTGAACCGCAGTATCCTCACATTTCTACCGGCGCTGTGCAAACCTACAATCACAAACGCCATAGCGAAGAGAGAGGAAACAACGCAGCAAAGTGTCATAAACACGGCGGTCCTCGGAGAGGAAACCCAGGGCAACCATGTTCTTACTGTAAGAAACCAGGGCATACAGTTGATAAGTGCCGCAAGAAACTTGGGCAATACCTCATTTGCGGGAGTCCAGATCATACCGTTCCTGCCTGCCCACTGAGCCGTCTCAATAATCCCTAACGGTAGGCTTTACTCCTAAGTTTCGGGACGAAACTTCCAATTGGTTGGGTAGGATGTAGCGCCCCGTTCCCCCGGTGCGGGGAGCGCGGCTAAGAAACACAAACGTTATCGTTCGATCGGGATAGATTGAATTAAGAACTCGTCCTCGTTATGGATTTGTTTCTTCGGAATCGATTCCCATATTCAGTGGACTGCGCCCCAAGGATCGACTTAGCGGCAGAGTCAGGAGGGACCTCTCCGCTGCTATCTTTTATCGCCTCGGTTTTCGATATTGCTTGTTGCTTTCGTGCTTTGAGTTGGTTTTGGGATTTGCTTGTTTTCCTTGAACGGTTTCGATGGTTTTCATTGTTTTCGTTCATTGAACTGTACTTCAATTCTGAGATTGGAAAGAGAAGAAGAAGTATTAATCGAGCTGTTCGTGTGCAGGTGAACGAGCAGTAGGCGGCTTGCGAGCGGAGTCGTGAAACGCCTCTTTCCTTCTCCTTTCCAAACAATCTAAGTGAGTGGCTACCAACCCGATTAGCTAGCCCTGCTTCCAAGCTTCACTCCTTTGCTCCGATCAAACGATACCGAGTAATAATAAAAGAAACCAAGATAAAAGAGAATAGACTTGGATATTACTGCTTGTCAATCAAACTTGGGAACGGTTACTTACTTGCATGCTTGTTCATTTGGGATATTTATCATATGCATAAATACAAGTTAGAATGTTTGTTCTTCTTTAAAATTATGCTATGAAATATACTGAATCAAGAGGCTATGCAACTGAATCATAATACTGCTTGTCCTGAACTGGCATTGCCTCAACTGCATGAACTGTTAGCTTAATGAAACAATACCGACTCGATCACGGACAACTTGTGCACAAGGTCACTGGTTCCTACGGACGGTCGCTGGGGCACTGGCACCGATCCGGTCCGGACGGAACTCACTGTAGTCTACTGCATCTGGACGGGATGGTTTGTAGCTACTACTGCATCTTTGCTGCATTCCATCCTCGTTCAAGACTAAATCGTCCAATATGGCATCTCGCCATTGATCCACTGTATATTTAAACCAGTTGCATACTAACTTGTGTCTTCGTGGCAGGGAAGGCATGGTAAGTATTGTGCAGGTGATTCAGACGGGCAGGTAAAATCCACCGAACGGTGGCTAGTTCATTTCAGTAAATTCTATATGCTGCTTACTTGTAAATGAACTAAGGCAAGATAGAAACCCACAAATATGCATGCGTCATTAAAACAATGTGTTGATTGGTATAGTCAGGTTAGCTCGCCTTCACCAGTATGTTTCGACATACTGACCCTCGTTGAAACAGGTTCTCCGCACCAAGGCGAACCGAGCGAGGAGCGAAGTCGTCTTCCCGAATCCAGTCCAGCTGTTAGCGCACCTTCACCGCGCCTTTGAAGTATTTTGAAGACCGGAGCTTGCAACTCTTCATACACAAATGCAGCTCTGTGGCAAAGCTATCCTCCAGCCAGGAGGTCTATATCTTTTGAAGTTTAGTAAAGGGATATAATGTACAGGACTGCTATCTCATTTTGAGTCATCTCTTTTGTAAGCCGTTCGGCATATTAGCTGACTCGTTCAAGAGTTTGTAATAGATGTTCATTATCAATAAAGAGAACTTTTCTATGTTACAAATCTGTGTTTCAATTTATCTGCGTACTCTGAATATGTGCTTGTTATGCAAATCATTAAAGCCTTGTGCGGGCGCAACCCCAGGCCCGCACAGCGGTCACGATTCGGGGGATGCCTCAAACGATTCTACGGAATCGGGTCGTGACAACGGTCGTGGATCTAAAGAAGAAGGAAGATGAAAAGCAACTCGGGGGACCAGAGATCGGTGGCATAGGGGAGCAAAAACTCTATTGCGGGGCGACAAGCATGGAGTCCAGTTGAGAAGCCATGGGGTGAACACCCTCTCATCAGACTGGAGGGCGAGATTGTTGAGGTCAAGTCTGGATTTGGTGAATTTTAGAACCCAAATATGGTTAAATATTTGATTTGATTTAATTTAAAAATCTACGTTAAATGTAAGATTTGATTATAAATACATGATCAGTTCCATTCTGTATGGATACACAGAGACACATGGACGAAGAGAGGGAGAAGTCATTATGCCAGTGTTGTCATTGTCTTCTTGCTGCCAAGTTCTCGAGTGCTTGTGTGTTATTGTATTTCTTCTTCATGTCAAGTAGTTCAAGGAATAAAGTGCTTGACCACAGATCAGATCTCTACAGCTATACTTTTTCAAAATTATTTTACTCTAGATTCTTTTATAGGATTTATTATAATTTTCTTTTATTTTAAATTTTGTAAAACAAAAGTTTGTTCAACTCTTTGTTCATGGAAAACTGTATGCGCGGTCTTGGTGCATGTTATGCACAACTATGTGTGTTTACGCGTATGCGTAAATGAGCTGCTGCATGTATGCGCCCATGGGCTGCTGCACAGCTGGCTTATGTGAGGAGGAGCAGTTGTGACTATGTTGCTAGGCGCATATGCATGGATAGCGTGGTTGGCGTATGATCCCGCTGATTGGAGGATTTGAACTGTTAAGAAAAGATTTGGTCACTAATTCAGATTTAATTTTTATGGAATTTAAATTTAATTTATTCTTATCTTTTCGTAATCAGTTGCCGGTCAGGATTAGGATTAAGGTTTCCACCCTCATCTATAAATACTATCTTCATGCCCCTTTGAGAACTTACTTCAAAATTGAGAGACAAAGATAGTATCATCCTGATGCCACTATTAGAGTCCATAGGAGTTGGTGCGAGTCCAGAAAGGAGGTGACAGCGAGCGTTCCAGAAGTTCTACAAGAACTTGCAGGTTCCTGGGAGTAGATCGTGTGGGACGAATCTTGCTTTGAGCAACCGTGATCTTTTTTACCCCAGAAAGCAGAGATCCGCTCTTCTTCTACTTTTCTTCTGCTAGTTGTAATTCTTTCTATCTCAATTGCAACTGCGTTTGTAAGAAAGAACGAGAGTTTGATATTTTGATTATTGTAATCTAGTTTACAAGTTATAATCGAGTTGTTTATAGTTATCCTTCATTGGAATCGAGAATAGTATGAGAGAGAACTTTTGTGTGAACCTCTGATCTCGATTACAACTTCAGGATCCAATGGGTATTCCTAAAGGATTACGTGTGTGGTGCCCCGTTCCCTCATTTCGGGGAGCGCGGCTAAGAAATATTTTTGGTATCGTTCGATCGGGATAAATTAAATCAAGATATTTTTCTCATTATGGACTGACTTCTTCGGAATCTATTCTCATATTCAGTGGACCGTGCCCCAAGGATGGACTTACCGGCAGAGTCAATAGGGACCTCTCTGCTACAAGTTTTTTTGCCTAGTTTTTGTTGTCTCCTTTTTGCTTTCGTGCTTTTGAGTAAGTTTTCAGATTTACATTTTCTTGAACAGTTTTGATGGATTTTTTTACTTTCGTTCGTTGAACTGCATTTTTGTTCGAGCTTGAATAGAGGATAAGAGGTATTGATCATCTGTTAGTGGCAATACAGTTGATCGTGCAGTAGGCATCATGGGAGTGGGGTCTTGAAGCACATTTTTCATTTTTTTTCTCCACCCACTTGTGAGTGGCTATAATTCGATTAGTTTATCCTTCTTCCAAGTCTTCCCAACTAAAATCTTACCTTCTTGATTGTTTCGATCAGACGATACCCTTATAACTAAAAGATTTCAAGATAAAATAGAATATACTTGGATTACTTTATGCTTATCAATCAACTTGTGAACGGTTACCTTGTTGCATGCTGGTTCACTTAGAATGTTCTTTCATCATATTTCAATTCTAGTTAGAATATATATACTTCTTCTATTATTGTGCTATACACACCTTGCTATGCAACAAACATATCAGGAAGACTATGCAAAATAGATTATGCCATATTACTTATCTCGTACTTTTGTTGCCTTAAACTGCATCATTTGATAACATAGTATTAGATGCCGCTTGGTCAAGGACAACTTGTGCACAATGTTTCTGGTTCCTACGGACGGTCGACGGGGCACTGGGACCGATCCGATCCAAACGAAAAGTTCTGAATAGTCGTCTGTTATGGACGGGATGGCATGTAGCGGGGCTCGCCACCTACGTTGTATACCATTTCCGTATCGCGACTATAAATAGTCTACTATGGCATTGTGCGAGTGACCTCCCCTCATACATTTAAACTGTGCAAGCTAACTATGTTTTCGTGGCAGGAAAGGTCATGGTAAGTGTCGTGCGGGTGGTTTAGACGGGCAGGCAAAACTTGTTGAGTAGTGGCCTATTTATTTCAGTAAATTTGTATATCTATTGGTTGCTTATAAATTAAACTAAGACAAGATAGAAAGACCACATAATAACTTGCATGCTTTACATAATCAACGTATTGATTGGTATAGTTGGGTTAGCTCGCCTTCACCAGTGCATTTTGATGTATTGACTTTCGTTGCAACAGGTTTTCCGCGCCTAGGAGATCTTGGAAGGATTTAGAGCGACTTTCCAATCCAATCAACCTACCGGCACGGCCTGATCGTGCCCTTGAAGCGACGTTTTGAAGTTTCATGAGCTCGTGCACATACCTTATGCAGCTCCGTGGAAAGGCAATAGCTTCGCCCGAATGTGTCTATAGCTTTTGAAGTTTTAGTTAAATGATGTAATGTATCAAACGTCTATCTCATTTTGTGTTCACTTTTGCAAGCCCGTGAGGCAAGCATCTGACTTGTTCAAGAGTTTGTAAAAGATGTTCATTATCAATAAAGAGAACTTTTTCTTGTATCAACATTGTGTTCAATTATCTGCGTACTCTGAATATCTGCTCGTTATATAAAATACATTGGCCTTGTGCATTGCGCAACCTAGGCACGCACGGAATCATGCCTGAGGGACGACTATCGATTTCACGAAATCGGGACGTGACAACGTGAACTTCTGTTCTTGGTTCGTTCTACCATCTTTTGATTAAGCCTCAAGACTAATAAGGTTTTGGTAGTTTCACGATTTTGGGACAGAGATCATGTCAGAAGTAGTTTTTCAGTTCTAGATATATACCATGACATTTGTCATACTCAGTTTTGGACAATTACGTGGTGGTGATTATTTTCACTGTTCTAGCTAAAGATCTTGTTTGTGGGAAGAAAATCAAAGTAGGCGATAAAATTAAAGGATCACGATTCACGAAGTATCTGTGACATTTTTATAAGGTGGCTTATTGAGTGAAAAGTCAAGGTGGGAATTGTTGGGTATAACTCATGTTCAATTACAGAGTGATTTGGCACCTTCCGGGGAATTGAAGAAGAACGAAAGTAGTTGAAGCAACACATAAAGGGTTGGAAATGGCTAAGGGTACGGTATGCTACAGATTGCAGAATCAGACCAGTAGTAATTGGGGCACATTGTTGTTCTTATTTGGCATACCGTCGAAATTACTGTCAGATGTTGGATCAGGGATGCTACAAATTTGTGTTGGTTAAGATTTAAAGTATTGTTTTCTACGGTTTAGATTAACTCCTTGCTTTGGAAAGGGCAGGAGTCTTGTAAAATGATCTCTTTCATCCCTAGGGCTAGTTGGAAGATTGCTTGAGATCTTTTGATGTGCTTTGAGTGCTCAAAAATATTTTTCTAGGATTTATTAAGAGGCCATTAAGAAAGTCCAAAAAGAAGATCGGAGAGCTCGTCGAATATCTCGTAGGAGATGGTTTTATATTACGCTATTGGGTGTGTTAATCTTACAAGATTTCTCTTTTAGATTCAATAAAGTGATTTCTCTACTTAGTCCCGTATAGTAGGTTGAGTTTCACCAAATCATGTTACATATTTGTATATTCATTTGTGTTGTTAATTCTACTTATTATTTACTTGTCATTACTTCAGTGTTGTCGTTTGTGTCGCTTTCGCATGTGTACGTATTCACAATATAATTTATATCCTTCAATAATTGCCAACGACATTTTTGTTTTCTGCTACCATGATCAAGTTGCTTTCGCCATCGCATCCATCGTCCACTGGCTAGACAATTGCCTATCAATGAAGGAAAGGAAGGTAAAGTATCACACCATTTGGCTAAGCTTGTTCGATGTAGTGTCAATAAATGAAAACTAATCAACTTTGAGAACCTTTGTTGTTTGTTTTTATTTCCTAATTCCTTAATTTGGAAGGACATGATCACGCTACTTCTACAAGTTATTTGAACCTAATGACTTCATAGTCAAGTTGATCCCTTTATTATGTGACAACGGAATCTAGCAACTGCATGGATATATGTCATTTCCAGATGGTGGGTGATATGTCTTTAATTAGAGACATTTAGAGTGACGCGCCTGGTCGATAGCAACTGGACGTGGCCTTTCGTTGTGCTCATGAGAAAACGAGAGCGCGCTCAACACTTTTCCACCACTCCATGGGCTCTTTTGCAATCAAATTTCCAAGTCCGTGCATAGAAGAGATTTTTTTTTTCTGTTTTGGATGAAATTGAAGCTCATAAAAGTAAGTAGAACAAGAGCAGCCATCATCTCCAACTCATTTTTAAGACGGTGGTTATTGGGGTCCAATCTGGATTTTGTGAATTTTGAAGTCCAAATATGGTCAAAGATTTGATTTGATATAATTTGAAAATTTACATTAAATGTACGATTTGATTAAATTTCAAATTTGTATCAAATATTTAATTTGACCATATTCGGATATCCATAATTGGTGTTGGACTATTTTAGGTGGAATATGATTCTTATTTTAAGGTTTTCTATTTAGGAAATCCTATTATGACCTAAAATATGATTTCTCATCCTATAAATATAGGAGGAGGGTAGAGGCATAAAGTATAGCACAAGTTGGAGATTCGAGGTGCTCGTTCACAGAAAATCTAAGAGAAGTCCGTGCTTTGCTCTTAGGAATTCGTCATCCAAGACAGAAGGAAAAAAGAGATCTGATCGAGGAGTCGTCGCTTTAGTTCAGGAAGATTACTACGGTTTGGTGAGTGATTTCAATTGTAATATATTTTTTTTCTTCTTGAGTGTGGTGAGGGGATTGAATCTATTAGGACAAAAGGTTCAACATTGATTTTTGTCAATATTTTAATTTTACCTGAGTTGTAAATGTTAGAATTTGTGCAGGTGACGTAGTCACCGCCATATACTTATCTTTATCTGTGCTTGATGTTCGTTAGACATGGGTTGGTTATCTCAGGTGGTTGACCTAAATTTTCTGCTGTGGGCACTCTCGGACACGGTGTCGGAACGCTTGCAGGACGTGTCTGATTTTCAACATCTGGTATCAGAGATACTGATTTTGGTTCTGGTGACTATGTCTATGGAGCGGATGAACACTCGTACGATCACCCTCACAGGGAGTAATTGGACGATCTGGAAGCCAAGAATGGAGGATCAACTCTGGTGCTAGAAATTGCATGGTCCGTTTGAGGGCGACAACGCTGAACCATGAAACAAAGCTGCTGAAAACTAGAAACAAATAGATAGGAAGGCCGTTGGATTCATCCGCCAATGGCTGGATGACTCGGTGTTTCACCACGTGTCCATGAAGAGTTCGGCAAAAGTATTGTGGAAGAAGATGCATTCGCTGTATGAAAGAAAGACGACTAGCAACAAGGCATTTCTAATTCGCCAACTCGTCAACTTGAAGTACACGGTGGGTGTCCCAGTGGCACAACATCTGAACGAGGTTCAGCGTATTATCAATCAGCTGTCTGTGATGAAGTTGGTAATTGATGATGAGCTTCAAGCACATTTGCTTTTGAGTTATCTGCCGAAAAGCTGAGATACGTTGGTAGTGCGGTGAGCAACTCCGTGCCTGGTAGAGTTGTAACGATGGAGGAAGTCAAAAAAAGCTTATTAAACGAGAAGATCCGGCGTAAGCAAGTGGAATCGTTGCAGGAGTCCGCTCTGGTGTCTTCCAACGGAAAGGGAAGACCAGGGTCACAGGCGAGGACAAGGGAGAGTTATCGGGATCTTACGACTGTGGACCGCAAGGAGGGCTGCTATTACTGTGGCAAAATGGGTCATATCAAGAGGAACTGCATGAAGCTCAAAGCTGAGAAGGCCAAAGGCAAGGATGATCAGGAGGATCTCACGGCTATGGGAGATCTCATCATCGTAGCAACCGACGTAGAGGAACCTTGTGGCATATATCATGATGGAGATTGGGTCATAGACACGGGGGCATCGTATCACGCCACTTCATATTGGAGGATCTTCACGTTATACCACGGCGGCAGGTTTGGACGTGTGAAGGTAGAAAACAAGGGAAGAACTGCAGTTATAGGCATCGGTAATCTGCACTTGACAACGGAGCTTGTGAGAAGCTCGTTCTCAAGGATGTGCGACATGTACCGAGTTTGCCCAATAACTTAGTTTCGGTAGGGAGGCTGGCGGATGATGGTTGTTGCAGTTTATTTTGGGACAAAGATTGAATGCTTACAAAGGGTTCCCAACAGCTGGCTCAAGGAGATTTATGTTGTGGCATGTACAGGCTCAAGCTATTGAGTTATACAGGAAGGCCATAGACATCGAATGGAGGCTCGAGGCATATTCGACCGGAGTTGGATCATCAAAAACTTGCTGAGGAGGGCCTTCGAAATATTTTGAGGATTTCAGAGGATTTGATTCGTTGAGACAAAGCGACGAATGGTGATGAGCCAAAGATTGAGGGTCATTATGTCGGTCCCATGACAGCTGGTCGGTCTCCAGGTAGGGGTTGCTTCACGGATCTGATTTTGGCGACGGGTGGTTTGCCAAAGCTTCATAGAGCGACATTGGTTTCAGCAGTTCGAGGCCAGGAAGGATATCAAAGATTGCAGCAAACTCAATATGAGGGAGGAGCATCATTATTCACACAGTTCAGGGAGAGCTGTGGTTCATCGACAACATGCACAGTGTGTGTATAGGGGAGCTTCAAGTTCGGACATGAGGTAGGCAAATTCACGAGTTTGAATCTTGGGAGAAACGCACCATCCGCTTGGTTGGGCCAACCAAGGGTGAAGAAGCTCGTCGGAATGTTAACACGTTTCGGTGAAAGATAAAAGTTGGGGACATGCAGCCAAGACTCACGGTGAGGCTGATAGTTAGGGACTTTTGTCTCAGCCGTGTGATTGATATTGGCAGGATCACAGTAGTACAGAAGGTGCTACGTATGGCAGCTAGCGTCAACGTGACGGTCGGGGAGCTGAAGACGAAGGAAGATGCAAAGCAACTCGGGGGACCGGAGATCAGTGGCATGGGGGAGCAGAAACTCTGTCGCGGGACGACAGGCATGAAGTTCAGTTGAGAAGCCCAGGGGTGTGTCACTACCATATTTTCTAGAAAAGGGTATTTTAGTCATTTCATAATTAATTAAATATTGTGCTTGTTGTATAATTATTTATTGTATTATGTAATTATTGTTAGATGTTAGTTTATTGTTTTGGGCTTGTGTTAGTGGACCTAACTAGTTTGGATTAGTTCCATGGACCAACATTTATATTACTTAGAATTGAGCCTAATTAGAAGCACATTCATTAGGAGGATGATTAATTTAATTAAACCCATTAGACTAGAACCTTCCCTCCTTAATTATTTCTTCATGAGAGGCCCCAAGGGGTGTCACGCCCCGGTCCCGCAGGGGTCCGATGGTCCTCGCTTGGTCCCTACGAAACCGATCGTCCTCGCACGGGCGTGATGCCGTGCTAGCCTAAAGTGCGCTTGCACAAGGCCAAAGCTTTGAACAAGGGCAAGTAAGCTATTCAAGACAGAAGCATCGGCACATATATTGCAGAAAAGTAAAGAACACATTGGCATATGAAAATAAACTCTTTATTGATAATCAAAAGTGTTACAAGCGGCGCTTGGACGAGGTTACAGTTCCCTCAAGCTCTCATTCTCTCGATTATAATGGCACCGTTCCATACATTATGTCCCTCTATAGAAAAGTAGCTCAAAGCAAACGATACAGCTCAAGGCATCGAAACCAGATTTCTAGGTCCTGGGGATGAGGCACGCCAATCGCTTCCTCGGACGATCCAACACCTGCAAACAAGCAAACTGTTGGTGGTTGAGCACTTTGGAGAAAGTACTAGTAAGATAAATCAACTGAACAGAAGCTACACCCCCTAAAACCTACACTAAGTAAGCATGTGGCAAAATATTACCTTACTAGTGATCTTGCTACTTTTACCCATGTTCATTTCATGTAGCTCAGGTTTATAGTCAATTTACATCTTTCTGAAAACACAGCTTTGAAACCAGTTTTGCATATTCGATGCATACAAGCAAGCTATAGAAACAGTATTCTATTCGTGTAGTGCGCAGCTTGTATTGGAACCCATATTCTATCTCTAAGGAAGAAAGGTTCTCTAGTGAACTGTTCATCTCATATTAAGACAAGTATTTCAAGGGGACTATTCAACTCGATGCAATAGGGCAGCAACATACTCAATATAAAACAGATGGATCACATTTAGCATAAATTATAAGGGACATAAGAAAATACAAGTGATTAATTATTAGTGATCCTTACCCATAGCCGAACAGTTATCCCTACAGTAGATATACAAGTTAGCAACAATTTGCGTAAACATATAGGTATAAGGTTCTCCTTCCATGTCCGTCTCTGCATCAAATAGTTAGGTATGCAATAAGGCTAGCCTATCATATGCCCTAACTACATGATGGTCCCCTCCACGGGATTAGCAGTTGGGAGATACAAGCCTATCTCACTAATAGACATGTCTACCCCCCCCCCCCCCGTAAGTAAGGTTTTTAAGCCTCAGGATATCTAGATCTCTCCTAGGCCGAACGATCCCAGTGCCCCAGGAAACGCTCGAGAGATAACCTTATGCACAAGTTGTCCTGACCAAATGCATGAATGCAAGCTCCTATCAGAAAATATGCTATCATGAAACTGATGAACGATGAATGAGGAACGATCAAGCAAGCATAACAATTCATACGAGCAAGCTATAAAGCCAGAACTCTCAATACTCTTGCCTAATAGCCACACCCTCGCGTAAGTAAGGACTTCAAGCCTCAGGGCGTACTATTAGTCTAGATGCACCAGTTCAAGCTATTCACGAAGTTTATCTCTTTACAAGCGATTAACGAAACATGTTCAAGCAAAGATAACTCTTTTAACAAGTAACAAGCAACAACAGTTCTATAATTCTGGCATGCAATTCTATCTCTTTTTGGACAAGCAAGCTTTCTAGTTTAGCATACGATACCGAGATAAGTGCAAGCAATCTTTTACTCTTTCTTATTAGTATGGCAGCAGTTCATTCGATAGCGGTGTCCGTGTAACTAAGCATGCAATATTTCTATCTCTAGCTAGCATGACAATGGTTCCATCTCTTAGACAAGCATACAAGTTCTCTTATTTAGACAAGCAAGTTCGTTTCAATGACAAGCTATATGAGTTCACTTATTAGCATGCAGAGTCAGGTTCTATCATTCTTCTTATGAAACTATCTTCTTAGAACAAACATTCAAAAACTCAGATTCATTATTAAGGCATGCAAGAATCAGAGAATGCAGTTCTGCCCACTCACTTAGATCAATCGTCTTGTGGTTCGATCGGAAACTCTCCGAGAAGACTTCTGCTTGAGCAAGCAACGCGATATCACTTGTACATAATGCCTATGCGGAGCGGGGCACTACAAGGGGTATGTTGGATATTTCATAAAAACTTGGGGAAGGGGTTAGTGGCCGGCCTATATAGAATTTGGAGGGAAATTTTTCCTCCTCTTTTTATTCTAAATCTAGATCTAGAATTTTCCTCAACCAAATTTCTTCATTCCCACATCAAATCCCAACCAATTTTTTTTCTAATTTCTTCCCAAATCACTATTGGAGGAAGCAAGGATCTACAAAGAGGAGCAAGGAACTACAAGTTGAAGGTTAATTTTATCAATTTTGGAGGTTGCATTAGGAATCCATCTCCCAATAGATACAATTTAGTTTTTCCTTTTTAATTAGGTTCTAAATCTATGTTTTAACTATTAGGAACCACCCTATATTATGAGGCTACCCATAGGAATTGGAATTAGGTTCATAGGAGGCCTATGGAGAAAGTTATGGTGTATTTTCTGTCAATTTTGGAGAATTCCAAGATTGACACATATTGTGTTTGTCAATTGGTCAATTAGACCAAATTGACATGTGTTTAATTGTTTGTGGCTAGTGTCGTATCAACAATTGGATACATGTAGGCCGTATCACAATAATTTGGTGATACGTGTTGATTTGGGGGTTTTTCCTCTAACACGGGACTTTGTACATGTCATATTTTAATACGGACACGTAGATGTGTAATTGACTCTTCGTATTATTCATATATACTATTTTAGACTTGCTCGTGTCATTCGGGGTACGTTTGGTTGTGTGGTGGACTCATATCACAAGTGTATCATTGTTACTACCACATTCTTAAATCGGGGTATTTTTGTCTTTTCAATTATTATAAGTATTGTGTTAATATATTGCATGACATATATGTATTATAGTGTTCTTAAATGCATGAGTAAGTAAACTGGACCTAAAAACCCACTAGTAGAACCTCTGACCAAATTATAGGGTTATGGACTTTAATTAGCATTTTTGGGATTTAATATTAGGGATTATATTTAATTGTTGTGATTTTATTTAATTGTTGTTCATTATCGTTGCTTCGATATTTGGACCGCTACACTAGCTTTTATCTTCCAACATATTTCACACCCTTGTCCTAGACGTGCCAGTCTTCTATTTTGATCCTTGTGTAACTCATAAATATGCCCTCTTGTACTTTATTTTAGTCGTACAACATTCATCGTAAACGTTTATATTTAATTTCAAATAAATCTAACTTTACATCCTTGTGCGTTCCAATAGAAATTGGAGACACAATCTCGACCCATTTTTGAGCAATCCAAATTATGATAATATTCTATTATGAGTCTTCTATGTCCATGATACTTGTGTCTCACCAAATTTTAATCCTATGTACTTCCAATTAATTTTAGAACACCATTTACATCAATTTTAATTAAATTGGTGTAAGGACCCAACTTGACCCAAAACTATATCCAACACCATGCCAAACCCCTACTCACACTCTCAAGACTCATACTAAACACTACACACCCTTTTGAACCACTACATCACACCAAATATGGTGTTTTCTCTCATTTAATCCAAAAACCCCACTTTGTGCAATTTTCTAATTGTTGGGGACTTTTATGCAGAAGTGCATTGAGGTGTCTACTTTCCATTGGACACAACACATGAAAAAACATTATTTTTCTTCATTGACCGGTCATGTGAATTTTTTCCATGATTTTGGAGTGTGCAACACTCAACATCCTTCCCCCTCATCAAATCCTAGCCATCCATTTCAAACAAAACCATCCTAGTCCTTTAACAATTCTACATGTAGAAAGAAATCCAATCCCAAGGAGGGGTTGACCGGCCCAACTCCCTAGGTCAACATCAAACCCTACTTTTCTACACATATATATACAACTTTTTTCATTAGTTTTCTTCAACCATCACCAATACCAACCCTAGCCGAATACATAACCCCCTTTACTGTTCACCGCCGGACTTCCATCCCGTCCATCGACCTCCCTCATCACCCCCGACCGCCTGCAAGCCATCACCGCCAAGACCCCGGCAGCGCCGACCGCTGAACACCTTTCTCCCCGTTCTCCTCCATCTTCCTACGCCAATGCCGCAAGTCGTCGACCCCTCAACCGCTGCACACCGGCCATCGACCTCCCCGTTCACCCCGATCGTCGACCCGGCTGACCCCCGCCTGAACCGCGACAGTCACCGCCACCATTCACGCCGACATCACCGTTCCCATCATCCAACAACCCGATCCTGACTCCTATCGCCTGAACTTCACCGCCACCAACGAATTCCACCCCACAGACCTCATCTCCACGTCGATGCTGCACCGCCTGACGCCATCCTCGCCGGATCTCGACTCGTTCCCGACCACCACCGACTTCCCATCATCATCGCCGCCGCCAGCACGACCTCGCCTGAGTTCTCCCTGATCGCCTGAGCACGCCGGACAATAGCAGCAGCAGGAGCAGCCAAGCCCTCTCCGTGACGCAAACGAGCACCACCCCGACGTCGAATACATCCCTCGTTCACATGCACGCAGGTTCAATTTGTTTCCTTTCATATTGTGTGTATGTGCGCATGTAGGAATATTATTAGGATTTAGCGTGTTGCTTCATGATAATTTTGCTAGATGTTCATTGCTAGACTATGCAATTGAACCCAAAACTAGTTGTGTGTGTGTATGCATATAATATTAGTTGATATATATATATATAATTAATTGCTAGTACTAAGTTATGACTGTAATATATATACTGTATGACCCTAGGTTAACTGAGGATACCCCGTAGTTGCATATGACCATAAGTGTTAATTATGGATATCCCGTATTTACATTGACTGGATGACCCTGAATATTTGTGAGTTGAGTGCATTGTGTACATTGACGTACTGGCTAGACATGTGTTAGTATTTGACTGTCTGATTTTGTACAGCATTTGAAGACGTGACACCCGTGCAGTTAGACGCATATTCGACCCTGTTATTTGACCAGTGACACCCCTAGCGTAGTCACTGAGTTCAGTGTATTTATGATTGTGGGTATGCTAGTGTAACGACTAATGCTATATCATTATTAAATGATGTCTATAGGACTGTTGGATTATTCAGACAAGACCTCAGAAACTGGATATTGGTATTGCCAGCAGAGGACCACAGGCGGGTACATTTTCTGACAGTTTTTTTATGTTAATTATCTCTATGATTCTAGTTGTATAGCATACAAAATTCTGACACTATGGATACAAGAGTTAGCATCATCGAGACCTATCACGAGGAGTCATGATTGGAATCCATCGTGCTAGCTGGGGACAGGAAGATATTAGTATATTATGTGATCATACCCAACTCTACATGCATCATAGCTCACTCATACCTCACGTCGGGTGCAACCTGACCATTACATGCCTCATAGCCTATTATGTATGATTAGCCTGACTATTGATCGCATCATAGCTAACTGGATGGTTAGCCTGACCTTACATGAATCATAACTAGTCATACATAGCAAGCCTGATTAGTCCAAAGCCGATCACATGATAGACTGATGTTTCACACACTTAGCTAGATATTCTATACATGTGCTTCTAGTTTATTATTCTAGTGTTCACTTATATTTCAGTTCATTGTTCTAGCATGCACCTGTATTTTTTTTCATTGCTAGTATACCATTGAAGATGATATCTGCTCAAATATTTCTTATTTCTAGTATTTATATCCATCTTGTATTTTTTTACACAGTATTATAGTTTTTGTCAATATATATGAAACTGCTGTTAGTGCTTGTACTTCGCTCCAATCCTGACTGGATATTTTTTCCAGAGGATCTTGAGGATTTCTATCCTACACACTATGGACCAGGTATAGATGCAGACTATATACCAGAGAGCTTAGATGAGTCCATTCCTGTAAAGGAGACATTACCTGCTAGACTGTAGTTTATCTCTATTTTGAGACATTGTGTTTGACTTATGTCATTACTTCTTATCTTTTATCGTGCCATTTATTTCTTATAGTTGTTTTGATTGAGTATACATTATGAGCTATTGAGTGATGTTTATTTTATTGTCCTCCGTATGGAGTTGATATCATTGACAGGTTGTGAGTTATGTTTAGTATTATTGAGACCTAGACAGCGTTCTACCGCCGATGATGCGACGTAGGCTGGACGTACCCACCACTCATGCCCAAATTCCGGGTGCAGGTCATGACAATCATAGATCTAGTGTAATACGAGTGCGATGCACTCCATGTATTTGTTTGATTTTATTTCTAGATTCAATTGCCTTGTGTATAGCTATTAGTATATAAATTATCATAGTATATATGTATATATATATATATATATATATATATATATATATATATATATATATATATATATATATATATATATATATATATATATATATATATATATTGAGTTGTATATGTATATGTATATGTATCTCTTTTATATTACATAGTTATGTATATATAGACATGTGTATATGTGTTTATGTATGTATATGTATAGTTATAGATATATATCTACTATATATTAGTGTTATGTTTATATGTGAGTAAGTAGTTATATATATATATATATATATATATATATATATATATATATATATATATGATACTTCTACTTATATATATATATATATATATATATATATATATATATATATATATATATATATAATATATATATATATATATATATATGATACTTCTACTTAACCATAAGTGTTTGAGTGTGTGTATGTTACTTATGACTATGTATCCATATATTGATATGTTTATTTATATATATATATATATATATATATATATATATATATATATATATATATATATATATATATATATATAGCTTTTAGGGAGAGTATGCATTGTTGTGTGTTGTGTGTGTGTGATGTGTATAGAGGGAAGGTCAGCAGTGAGTAGATTCAGCAGCAGGTAGCAGCGAGGGTGAGCAGTGCACAGCTGCAGTGTGCACTACAGTGCAGCAAGGAAGTGGCAGCATGCAGCAGCATTCTGCACAAGCAGCAGCGACCAGCAGCAAATGCTGTAGCTGCAGCAGCTGCAGCTATACCAGCAAATAATAGTGCATCAGAGGTAGCTGCATAAGCAGCAAGCATATGTAGCCATTGTGAGCATCAGTAGTGCACTGGCAAGCCATCAACTGAGTATCAGCAAGTTTCAGAGCTAGGTAGTATGGTTAGTTGGTTATTTGATAGCTAGTTTACTAGTGATTAGTAATCTATTTAATTAGTTATCTGATTAGTTGTTAGTTAACAAATTGGTTAGTAGCTAGCTGATAGTTAGTTTAGATATCTAGTTTAGTTAGTAGATATATGTATGTACTTGTGATTGATTAGTAAGTTAGATCTATATATATATATTTATGTATCTCTAGCTATGTATATGTATGTATGTATGTATGTATGTATGTATGTATGTATGTATGTATGTATGTATGTATGTATTAGTTTGTATTGATAGTTAGTATAGCATGGTGGTTAGTATTTAATATTCATATTAGTATATACTAGTAGTTGATATTAGTGAATACTAGAAGTTTATATTAGATTGGTATATATATATGCGTATCTTGAGATACGGTATAATTTATATACTAATAGCTATACACAAGGCAATTGAATCTAGAAATAAAATCAAACAAATACATGGAGTGCATCGCACTCGTATTATATTGTTGATGATTATATATGCATAATATGATATTTTCATATCTAGTATTTGCGTATCTTGAGATACGGTATCTTAGTAATTTTATAGTATCCTAGTTTAGCTAGTGTGGCCTAGTTCATTGTGTATGTACCTAATATCCTAGAGATACACTCATACAACCTAGAAATAGGTAGTTTGACCAAGTTTGACAAGTTTTATCTAGAGTTGACCTAGTTTGACTGTTTTGACTTAGAAATGGCTCTTTGACCTAGATGTTGACTAGTTTAACTTATTTTTATTCCGAAACCTTGTATTGATGTTATATTCCCTATCTAGGTCTTCTAGGCACCATATCGGACATCTGTGATACTGTTTATCGAATTTCAGACGAGTACATTCTCTAATAGTTTTTTATTTATGATATCCTCTATGTTCCTTGTATCTAGTGTAAATATCCTTGATTTTTTGACACAAGGGTTACACGGATTGGTATATCCGGATCTCGTCATGAGATATTATTCCTTGGTATTTACAGTGTATCTTGTGCAAGCATTATTTTTTATTGTTCTTCTTGTACATGTACAGACATTGGTTCATAAGGAGAATAACGCCCTTCTTGTGGAACCCCGTGTCATAATGTACCCTGGTTGGATCCACTATACCAGTCGGGGGTTGGAGAGTATGTAGTATAGATATGTGATCATACCCTCCTTGTATCAAGTCTTGTTCATTGAATAGTATTAATCATACACCGCACGTATGATTAGCTAGGCCATTAATCTTGTATCAAGTTTCCAAGCTGATCACATGTTAAAGTTGGTACTCACTCACTTAGTCATTAGTATTCTTGTTCATTGCCATATTATTCATTCTTGTATTTATTTCCAGTATTTCCACTATTGTATATCCCTTGTATCTATATGCTGCATCTTGTATATTCATATCTATTTACTGTTATATAGTTTATATCATTGATTAGAACTTCTGTTAGAGATGTACTCTGCTCCTTTCCTGACTGGATATATTTTTCTCAAATGATACTGAGGAGTGGTACCCCACTCATTATGACCTCAGGATGTTGTGGGCTTAGAGAAAGAGACCTTGGCTCAGGAGGGTCTCATCTCGACTGAGACAGACGACCCTAAACTTGTAGCAACTTAGTTATTCCTTTTGTACCAGATTTGTCTCCAGCTTACTTTTCTCTGACTCATTGATGTTATTATTTGACTCATGAGTTGTATTGTGACTATTCTATCCTTTTATCATATTCGTGCTATTCTCTATCTTAGTTCTGTGATTGAGTATATTTATATTGATGGTGGCATTATTATGTCTTGATTATAGATAGATAGTTTACCCAAACAGTGTTCTACTGCCGATGTTGTGGCGTAGGCTGGGCGTTGTTCCTAACTTGCATCCTTACACCGGGTGCGGGTCATGACACATTTTTAGTGGTGGCCCATGCAGGTCTTCGTGGTCATAATTAGTGTGATTCGTAGTGGTGCTCTAGATTGAGTGCTATTACGAGCCGATTTCAGGATATAGGATATAGGCTATAGGCTGAGAATACTTAATCACATCTAGAAAAACTCTATTGATTCAATTCAACTATTATTTCTTGATATTGATATTTGATCTTTAACTGTCCTTCAATGAATGTCTTACATCATGTGTCATATTGATTCTTTCTTTCGCTGTGTCTCAGGATGCCGCCTAAGACTAGATCACAGCAGGGAGAGCAGCTTCTGAGAGGTCTGCGACTTCTCGAGGGCCTGCACCAGTCACTACTCTGGTGATTGGAATGTCAGCTGCGTTCGGGGGTCCACCTCCTACTTAGAGGACTGTGCTGGCTGTATCTGAGGGACTTCCACCTCCACCTTCCGTGCCAACAGATGTGACACAGATATTCACACTGTTTTGTGAGATGTTGGAGGCGTAGAGGGCTCAGTCTGAGGCACACCAGAGACAGACCGACGTCATGTGGCAGGGCATCAAGAGTTCTCATCAGCTTGCTCGTGCCGTAGTAGAGAGTGGAGTTCCGGTCCAGCAGTAGGTTGCTCCTCAGGTTGCCCAGCTTCTGCCAGACAACTTTTAGGACTTCAAGAAGCTGGAACCTCGGATCTTCAAGGGGACGGAGGGCATCATCTACGCTGATGATTGGCTCGAGGACATTGAGCGTCTGATGAGGGTGTCCCGTCTTTCTGAGGATCTGAAGGTTAATGCGGTAGAACTTCAGCTGTTCGACATCGCCCGCACTTGGTACAAAAATGAGCCTATTCTTGTTGATACAGGGTAGTCTTGGGAGGTGTTCAAGGACCTCTTCAAGAAAAAGGTCTTTGCTCAGGAAAACATGTTAGACTTGGGGAGGCAGTTTGAATGTCTGTGGAGGAATACGTTGCAGAGTTCAGCAGGCTGAGCTGATTTGCGGAGTATTTGGTGAGAGAGCCGGAGTTTCGAGCTATTTATTTTTGCGAGGGTCTAAACTGGGAAGTGAAGATCCTCATTTCGTCTTTTTATGAGACCTACTCGAAGATACTTGCAGAGGCACGCAAGGTTGAGCGGGAGTTGGGTTTGAAGCCCAAGAGAGATCGATATTCTTTTTTGGGGGCAAACAGCAGCACAGTTACTGCCAAGCATCCTCATTTCCAGTCCAGGCCTTTTCAGCAGCCGCAGCAGCACCAGACTCCAGTTTGGGCGCCGTTCCACCAGGCACCGCAGCAACAGAGACAGTTACAACAAGCTTCCTGCCACTACTGCAAGAAGCCCGACCACATCTGGAAAGTTTGTAGGAGGAGGTTGGGAGTTTGTTTTTATTGTGGTATCAAAGGACATCAGCTGAGAGAGTGTCCTTCCAATCCCTGTCGTATAGTTCATGAAGCAGCTCCAGCTCTGAGGACATAGGCGAGATTACCTGCAGCACAGCTGAGGGGACTGTCGCTTACGACTCAGCAGCAGTGTTATGCCCAGCACCAACATCAGGGAGGTGCACGTCAGGGACGAGTGTTCGCTATGACAGTCGGAGGTCGAGCCTACCGGAGATATCATCGCAGGTTCTATTCTTTTTTTTCTATTCCAGCTTTAGCTTTGTTTGATAGTGGTGCTTCTCATAGTTTTGTATCTGTTTTTTTTTTGCTCTGAAGCATGGTTTGGTAGCTGAGTCGTTGCTTAGGACTTGCAAGATCATGACTGGGGAGGCATTATCTTGGTTAATGATATTTGCAAGGATCAAAGAGTTACTCTGGGAGGCCGAAAGCTGAGTGCGTGTCTACTTGTAATGCCACTTCCGAGCTACGATATTGTACTCGGGATGGAATGGTTGAGTAGGCACCGTGCTAGTATAGATTGTAGAGGAGGTAGAGTTTTATTTGGTCCGCCAGGAGAGCCAAAGTTTGATTTTGCTAGAGGAGTTACAGAGTAGGGAAAAGGTATTATCTGTGGAGCTATGGTGGAAGACAAGGGGTTGCCGCATCCGTTGATACTAGAGTTCTTAGATGTGTTTCCTGAGGAATTGCTAGGATTGCCGCCAGATTGAGATATTGAATTCTCTACATACTTGGTGCCAGGTGCAGAACCAATTTCACAATATGTCTATAGAGTAAACAACAGCGAGCTGCTTGAGCTGAAGAAGCAAGTGGACGAATTGCAGGATAAGGGGTTTGTCAGATCGAGTTTTTTACCATGGGGAGTCCCGGTATTGTTTGTCCTTAAGAAGGATGGATCGTTGCGCATGTGCATAGATTACAGGACATTGAATAAGCCCACTATCAAGAATAAATACCTATTGCCATGGATTGATGACTTGTTCGATCAGTTGAGTGGTGCTAAGGTATTTTTTAAGATAGACTTGAGATCAGGATACCACCAGGTGAAAATGAAGCTGGAGGACATGCCGAAGATTGCTTTTAGGACTCAGTATGGTCAGTATGAGTTTATGGTGATGCCGTTTGGGTTGACTAATGCCCCAACAGTATTTATGAATTTGATAAACGAGGTATTCCATCAGTACCTTGACAAGTTCATGGGGGTATTCATCGATGACATACTCATATACTCGAAGACACCGGAGGCGCACGAGGAGGATTTGTGGATTATGTTGGATTTGCTGAGGAAGGAGAGACTGTATAGGAAGCTGTCCAAGTGTAAGTTCTTCCTGGACAAGGTAGAGTTTTTGGGACATGTTGTGACTGGTGATAGAATTTTAGTGGATCCGAAGAAGATCATAACAGTGGAGTCTTGGAAGACCCCGAGTTTAGTAGTAGAGATCAGGAGTTTCTTGGGTCTAGCAGGCTACTACATGAAGTTTGTGCAAGATTTTTCGAGGATTGCCGAGCCAATGACCAGACTCACCAGGAAGGATGTAGAGTTTGTTTGGATAGAGTATTTCCAGGTTACTTTTGAGGAATTGAAGAAGCGGTTGACGTCTGCTCCTATTTTGACTTTGCCATCAGGGTCTGGAGGTTTCACTATTTATAGTGATGCATCGAGAAAATGTTTGGATTGTGTTCTTTAGTAGAATGGAAAGGTGATTGCCTATGCATCCAGGCAACTATCCTACCCACGATTTGGAGTTAGAAACAGTCATCTTTGCCCTAAAATTATAGAAATAATATTTATACGGAGAGCGTGTGGAGATCTTCACAGACCACAAGAGCTTGAAGTACATTTTCACGCAGAAGGAGTTGAACATGAGGCAGCATCGGTGGCTAGAACTGATAAAAGATTTTGATATATCTTTGCAGTATCATTCTGGGAAAGCCAATGTAGTTGCCGATGCCTTGAGCAGGTATCTGGTAACTATGTTCTTAATATAGGATCAATATTTTTGGGATGACTTGGAGAGCTTGGGCATTGAGGTGATAGTTCCTGGTTTTTCTATGCATATATGAGGGTTGCAGATACACTCAGAGTTGATGGACAGGATCAAGACAGCCTAGTATGAGGATGTATCTCTGAGGAGCATCAAAGCTCAGGTGAGAGCAGGATTGGAGGATGATTTTACCATTGCTGAGGATGGTTCTTTGCAGCAAGGTACTAGATTGTGTATGCCTAGTGGGGAGCTGCATGAGGAGGTGTTACACGAAGTGCATCGATCTCAGTATTCCATACATCCAGGTGCCAACAAAATGTATCGGGATATGCGAGATAGTGTGTGGTGGTATGGCTTGAAGAGGGAAGTGGCATAGTTTGTATCCAGATGCTTAGTATGACAGCAGGTAAAAGCCGAGAGGCATAGGCCAAGAGGTTTACTTTAGCCATTACCTATTCCAGAGTGGAAGTGGGAGCACATTACTATAGATTTTATGTCCGGGATTCCACGATCTCCGGGAGAAAAAGATGCGATTTGGGTCATCGTTGACTGGTTGACCAAGTCGGCCCATTTTTTGCCTTTCAAGATGGGTTTGTCTTCGGAGAAGCTGGCAGAGATGTATGTGAGGCAGATCACCAGGATAAATGGGGTTCCCGTCAGCATAGTCTTGGATCGGGATAGTCGTTTCACTTCCCATTTCTGGAGGAATTTACAGGCGAGTTTGGGCACCCAGCTCAAGTTCAGTACTGCATATCACCCCAGACAGATGGACAATCAGAGAGGACTATTCAGACTCTCGAGGATATGTTGCACACTTGTGTACTAGATTTTGGGAGATCTTGGGAGAACCATATCCATTTGGTTGAGTTTGCTTACAACAACAGTTACCAGGCTAGTACAGAGATATCACCATTTGAGGCTCTGTACGGTCGGAGATGTCGTACTCCCTTGTCATGGGATGATGTTGGAGAGAGAGTTTTGCAAAGGCCAGAGATGGTTGTGGATGCAGCGGAGAAGGTTAAGCTGATTAGAGACAGACTTCGAGTGGCGCAGGACAAACAACGATTTTGGGCCGATAGCCACCGGAGACCTTTGGAGTTTGAGGTATAGTTTTAGATTTTGTTTTGTGCTTGATATTGGTTGTTTATTATAAATTAAGTTCTTAAGGCTGTGTTTTGTTCTAGGTTGGTGGTTTGGTGTTTCTGAGGATTTATCTGACATTAGGCACGATTCACTTCGGTGGAGGCGAAAAGCTTAGTCCACGATTTATCTGACCTTTCACTATTCTAGAGAGGGTCGGTGCAATTGCTTATAGACTAGACTTGCCACCTGCATTGGAGGAAGTGCACAACGTGTTTTACGTGTCACAGTTGAGACGGTACTTGGCGGATCCTAGTTACGTGTTGGATCACTCAGAGATAGAGGTGGGCCCTACTCTTAGTTATCCATAGCAGCTAGTTGAGATTCTAGATCAGAGAGAGAAGGTACTGAGTAACCGAACTATTTTCTTGGTACACATCGCATGGAGGCATCACTATCCGGGAGAGTCTAGCTGGGAAAGAGAGGATAAAATACGAGAGCGTTATCCATATTTGTTTGTGCCTTGAGGTATGTTCTGTTCTATTCCCTTCTGTTCTTTTCTGTTTTGTTTTATGGGGTAGTTTCGTCTTTGAATTTTGAGGACAAAATTATTTTAAGTGGGGTAGACTTGTCACTACCACATTTTCTAGGAAATAATATTTTAGTCATTTCATAATTAATTAAATATTATACTTGTTAAATAATTATTTATTGTATTATTTAATTATTATTAGATGTTAGTTTATTATTTTGGGCTTGTGTTAGTAGACCTAACTAGTTTGGATTAGACCCATAGACCAACATTTATATTAGTTAGAATTGAGCCCAATTAGAAGCCCATTCATTAGGAGGATGATTAATTTAATTAAACCCATTAGACTAGAACCTCCCCTCCTTAATTATTTCTTCATGAGAGGTCCTAAGGGGTATGTTAAAAATTTCATAGAAACATGGGGAAGGGGTTAGTGGTCGGCCTATAAAGAATTAGGAGGGAAATTTCTCTCTCCTCTTTTTATTCCAAATCTAGATCTAGAATTTCCCTCAACCAAATTCTTTTATTTCCAGATTAAATCCCTACCAAATTTATTTCCAATTTCTTCCTAAATTACCATTGGAGGCTAATTGAGCAAGGATCTATAAGGAGGAAGCAAAGATCTACAAAGAGGAGCAAGGATCTATAAGGTGAAGGCTAATTTTATCAATTTTGGAGGTTGTATTGAGAATCCATCTCCCAATAGGTATAATTTAGTTTTTCTCCTTTAATTAGGTTCTAAATATGTGATTTAATCATTAGGAACCACCCCATATGATGATTGTCATGCCCCAGTTCCAAAAATACGTAGGGCTAGGGCACGTAAGCATGCCAGCCGCATGGATATGGCAACTCCAATATATGGAAACCAATCCATACGTACGCTGTAATATGAATATAAAATCCACAAGTGGTATAAAATGTAATACAAGTCACAGGGAAGAATCTAAATCTCATCCACCAAAATCATATAGAAATAAATAACCAGTATCTATGAAACTAGATCTCAACAAGAAGTATCTAAATATGATAGTTGGATGGAAACAAATCCACTACCAACTCGAATGGAAAGAATATATAATATAAGTACAACACCTCTACACAATAAACACACCATAGGAATACCAGCTACAATCATGGGCTCGGAGAGACGACATCCACGAAACATATATAGCCATCCGATCTGTGCTCCTGCAAATACTCAAGAAAAGATACACCTGGCAGCGGACCAGGTCCTCAGAGGGACATAACAAGTATACTTAAACACATGCCAATAAAGTACTGAAATAAATATCCACTGGGTCGCCTAACCGTCTAAAGTGAATGCAGTTTAAGAACAACTTTCCCCACAAGTGAGCTATCTGGCTGAAAACTGGGATTTGGCATAGTTCTCTTTTGAAGATCCAGGGGCCTAAAAGGCACGTCGTCTTTTGAACGCCGGTGGCCCGCCTGATAGTACATAATATATAGTGGTCATCATGACCCGTATCTCCAGCGGAGAATCCGGGCGTACAGGAAAAAAAGTGTAAAGGAGCTCAAATGCGGTACTTGTTGTTCTCCCCACCCCATGCTCTAAGCATGTCACATCCATGACACGATTTGGTCCATAGCCTATTCTTAGTACCCTATCCCAATCCTGCAACCAAACAAGGACAAGGATGGGACCACCGTACTACAATAGGCTATGTCCATGGACCTCTAATAACTGCCAAGTCTACTAGCATGCAAAGTTTCTAACAGCAGTTATTCCTAACGCACGTCCCACACGTACCGATGATCAGTCAATACGTGCGTCCGTGATCTATATGAGACTCACAACTCGTGTAAAAATATGTGTCACAGTCAAATGAAACCTAATGGTGCTACATGATAATGGGGTAGTCTCATGAACAAGGTCAATGCAATACATAAATAAAAACCTATCGCGACGTCACCGTCGCGAGCATTTTATATAACAATTAAAATATATAAACTAAGAACAGAAAATAAAGATGCATGCAACATATGGAATATAAATAACAGTACAATGGCAAGGTATACTTGCCTGGCAAGATTCTGTAAAGTGTACGCGCCCAAATGTCCAATACACAAGACCAGAAGCTATGGCCACCGAACAAATGTCTCCGGATACTGAAATAAACATCACCAACATTTCCGGAATGAGCAAAATAGCTAAAAAGCACATCCCTTTCATCCAATTTGGACACAGGGGCAAAACAGTAATTTTGGATAAAAGTGGGGTCCAAGTATGGCCCACTTTGCACCGAAGAGCGTGCTAAGGGTAACAGTCTCTAAATGGGACAAACTATAGGTCAAACAATTCTAGATGTCAATACGAACCCAACGGTATGTCCAAATATGGATTCCGATGAGCCGAACACTATTTTGTCCAAAAAAATCAATTGTGGGGCCCGCCAATTGGCGATTTGGTCAACCGTCTCAGAATCGCGTGAAATTTGGGTCATAGGACCAGCACGTTACCACGAGTTCAGTGGCGCAAGTTTCGTCGCAATCTGATAAGCATGCACAAAATACGTGCGAGTTCCACAAAAATTGCGACACAAAATGTGTCCGCGGATACGGCCTGATTTCGGCACGTACACGCGTCCGAATCAGTCCCCACGAATTTTCATGTGTCCGGTTATGCTGTGTGCACCATTGGGTACACTTGGCACACGGCGGGGCGGTCCCGTTTGGCGGGGCGCGCTCCGTTTTCCAACTTGTATTGTATTTGTCTAATATGTGTACATTATGATTCTAAGTACTTTTAATACTTGAATTTTTAGTTTTGATGGATGGATTTAGCTAGATCTACTTTTTAGTTAAGAGTTTTCATGGTTTCTATAAGTTTTTCTTGGTTTTGATCTATTAAAACATGGTATTTTAGAAAACTAATTTTCCTATGTGATATAGCATTATATTTAAGATGATTTGGCTTTTAGTTTACTTGATTTGGAGTTGAAATAATTTTTTTAATGAAGGAAACAAGTTTTTCAGGTTCTTGGAGCTTTTCCATGGTCACACTTGCTGTTTTGGGACGAAGGAGTTCCATGCTTCCCAGCCTATGCCCCTTGAACATGTAGCCATTTTGTTGGACGCATGTCTGCTCTGTGCGTACGTCCTAAAGTCGGATGCATAGTACCTTGAATGCATGAAAATTCACTAAGACCAGACTCCCTGCACCCAGAGTCCATATGGCCAGGAGACTATGCGGCCACGAGCCACACGTCTCTTTTTGGCCATGCCTATACACAACTTTTTTGACTCTGTAGAGCTTTTTATGATTTTTGCCTTATCTCTATGACACTTTTTGTCTTGTCACATCAGTCATTTCTCTGACTTATATTTATTGCCTATCACTCAGCACGTGTCTCGAGGCGTAGACTTTTTCTTACCCATGCACCCAATATTCCATGCACCTCCAATTCTCATGCGACTCTCTGTACATGCGTCCCTGATCCCATGAGTCCCTGACTCCTATGCGTCCCTATGTGCATGTTTTATTGATTTGCTTGGTTTGGATGTTTTATTGGGTTTTATGATTCCATGCATAATTCTAATAATTATAATTGTATGAGAATTAAGTGACCACGTGTTGGACCCAACTTATGTGCTTGCCCCGTCTATGCACCTGACCCGACTATGTGTAGACATAGACCATGCGCCAAGTGACTATGACTTCCTATGTTCCTGACTTGAACTATGCAATGCAATGTTCTAGAACACATGAGAATGACCAATGATTGGTAACTTGGCTCGACTATTGTTATCCGTGATAATCCACTTACTACATGTTATGTGTTCCTACACGATTATGTTACAAGTTTTAAGCTGAGGTGTACCTATGTGCTACACGACATGTGATATAATACAATTCCTCCAAGCATAGACAAAATAGTTTAGTCAATTTTCAAGCGTGTCTAGGAGTTGTTTGATTGTTGTATCACGCTGGGGTGAATCCAAATTGGACTGCCAAGTGACAAAGTGGATTTGTATCTAGCACGTCCATGCTACGGTATGACATATAAGGGAAATATCTTGTGACCACGCCATAATATTTCAATAACAGTAGGGTTAACTAGGAAACTAAAATATGTAGAGCATTGGGAGAGACAGAATCCCAAGATCGTGCTTAACTAGCCAGCCTTAAATATTTATCTGGAGAGTGCAGGCTGTTCCCTATGGATATTGTTTAAATCCTCATTATGGATGGAAATATCCAACTATTACATTATAATATGTGTTCTATGCGATCTTATTACGGTGGCCTTACAAAGGACCGATGCATAATATTATGTGTTATACGTTATCATTGATATCTTGCTTCGTCCTCTCTGGTAACTAGCCAGCCTTGAATATACTCATTGGTAATGGACTTGCTTGTAGTATTTTATTGCTGGGTGCCTTGGTCCTAGGAGTCTCAATCAAATACGTTATCTTTGATATCTTGCTTCGTCCTCCTCGATACCAATGCTTGAACTGTTAAAACTGTTTGCCCACTTAATCATTCTCGTCATGTTCTTGAGGTTTCTTGTCCTTTCTTTAGGGCTTCTCAATCGCTGGAGTTGTAGGCATGGCAGGACAGGGTTCTCCTGGGTAACAATGGGTGATAGCACTATCTCAGAGTCAGATCCAGGTAGATCCATTAGTTGAGTAAGCTGATACAGTGGAACCAGGAGTTGGACATATCAAGAAACCAGCCCCTAAAATTCTCGTACCCCTAGTAGTACCTGCAGTGCCAGCGGTACTGGACACCCTGGCATTATTAGAAATCCTCAGAGGAATAATGTCTATACAGTAGCATCAGATGGCGGTATAACAAATCAATAATTTCAACAATAAGAGCAGAATGACTTATTGAGTCAGGGTTTACAGACAGTTCTGGAGAGAGGCGAAAGGACTAATTCGGGGGTGTCGGTTAAATTTTACAGACTTAACCCGAGGTACTTTGATGGCACGAAGGACGCCATCACAGCAGATGCGTAGTTGCAAGACATCGAGGTTATTTTGGTGGCAACAAAGATTTTGGCTGATGAACATGTTAACCAGGTCCGACTGCAGCTTCAAGACCTTGCTTGTGACTGGTGGGCATCAGTGGAGGTTGTCTTGTGGCATCCTATCTCTTGGAACAATTTTAGGACTTGGTTTCAAGCCAAGTATTTTGGATTCATCGCATAGTATGAGCTCCAGCAGAGTTTTATCGGTCTCAAGCATGCCTGTAGGACTGTGGACGGATATGCAGCTGAATTCTGTAGGCTGAGTAGATTCGCTCTGAACATGGTGACTACAGAGTCGGATATAGAAATATGATTTCTGCAAGAAATTCATTTGGAGATTCTATAACTGGTAGAGGGGCACGACTACCAGACTTATGCAAAAGTACTGATAGTTGCTCGAAGGCACGAGCTTAGCATGCAGAGGTTGTCTGCAAGAACGGAGGCCAGAAGAGGTCTCATGTCTAGAGTGGAGTAGGTAGAGGAGTACCCCGAATATCAACACCATCACCTGGCGTTCGTATCCATGATTCAGTGCCGCGGAGGACGATATTTTCGACAGTGACGGTACCAGCTCAACAACAGCCAAGGCAGCAATAAAAGAAGCAACGCTAGGAAGCATCAGTGGGTTTCACTTACTGTGGCAAGAAAGACCATACTAGAGATATGTGTAGGGCAGCCAATGGGATGTGTATGAGGTATGGTAGTCCAGATCATCGGATTGCTATTTTTTTGATAATGTAGAGGCCAAGAGGGCCTGTCGAATAGTTACTAGCACTGCCAGCACCAGGGGCTGTTCTGCACAGAGGGCTGACAGTAGCAGTGCGACCATTAGATCAATGTCCGTTACCGATGCAAGCTCAGATGTTCCGACAATGGGACCAACAATAGATGCCACAACAGCATGTCCAAGGGAGGCAACAACAAGAACTACAACAAGGTCAGGGGCAGTGTAAACACCCTATATTTTTAGATATTTTAAAATCAATTTTTGGAATTAATATGCAATTTTTTTCAGGAATTTACATAGGCCCTGTAGTGAGTTTGTAATTTTTAATTGCCAATAAATAACATTAAAATAAAATGAAAATATGATTTTAGGGTGTAAAATAGAAAACCGGACTTAGGGTAATTTTCTGGGATTTTATTGGGCCTCGGACCTATTTTTAAAAGCCTAAAAACTATTTTCTAATTAAATTAATTTATTATTATTATTATTATTATTATTATTATTATTATTTACTGTTATTATTATTTTTATTCTGTTTTGGGCCCGGCCCGGCCCAGTGGGCCGAGCCCGTTTGAACCCAGCCCAGCCCAGCCTCACACACCCTAGCGGGTCGGGCGGGTCCGCTCACCCGGAGCCCGCCGCCTGACCCGACCCGCATCTCCCTCACCCTCTCCCCTGTCACTCCCACGCCGCCCGAAATTCCCGCCGCCCGCCGAAAAAGGCGCCGCCACGACCGCCTCCCCCTCCGAACCCCTCGCCCACGTCGTCCCCGGCCAACCCTCGCCCCAGCCCCCTATAAATACCCCGACCTCCTCCTCCTCCCTCATCTTCCCCTACCCAAGCCCTTACGCCGGAACCCTAGATCCGACCCCTTCCCTGGCCGCTGCCCTCCGCCTCCCAACCGCCGTGAGCCACCCCAGCAGGCACCCTCGCCGGCGAGCCCCACAGAACCGCCACCTCTCCCTTCCCCTTCTTCCTCCTCCTCCCGCAGACGACCCCTCCGACGCTGCCTCCGGCCGCAACAGCCGGCCGCCTGTCCAGCGCCCGCTCCGGTGCGCCGCCGCCGACGACCTCGACCGCCTCCGCTGCCCCCAGCCCTCTCGGGCGGTCCTCCGGCCACCGCAGCGTGTCCTAGCCCTAGCCCTAGGCCGGACACAGCGTGGACACAGCGTCCAGGACACATACTCGAGTGTCGACACGAAAAACCCCGTTTCGTGAAGCCCTGTTCAGGTACTCCTAATTTCCTCCTCGTAGCTCAGAATTCGATTCCGTAAATTTCTACGCGAAGCCTGTATGACCCTCTCGGTGCCCGGACAAACTGCTCGGGGCATCGCGTCCTGTCGTGATCGCACACCGCGATCCAAAAACAGGAAAAACTAGACCCTATTTCACCCCGGAACTGAGTACGCCCCGCCAAACGGGATGACTTGGTCGCGTGCGGTCTTCACAGATACGTGCGCCTCATCGATACGGACGTGTAGGATTTCGCGGAAGCTGATTCGGGTGTGCGTGCACACCGGAATCAACGCGTATCCGCGGACATCGCCCGTATCCGCCTTTTCTGCAATTCACCCTAACTTCATGCACACACGTCGGATCGAGAAGAAACTTGCGCCATCAGACTCGTAGCGATACGCTGGTCCTATGGGTCAAGTTTGGTCCAATTCTGAGAACGTTGACGAAATCGCGTGTCGTAGGCCCCATAAGCCCCGCTCGACGGACGATTTCGTGATCGGCTCATCGGAATTCAAATCTGAAAGTTCCATTGGGTTCGTATCAGCATTCCTGACCTGTTGACACTAAGTTTGGTGAATTTGGAGACCATTGACCCTGACACATTTTTCGGTGCAAAGCGGGCCCACCGGTGGACCCCGTTTTGGCCCGAAATTGCCGTTTTTGCCCTTGTCTCCAAATTGGACCCAAGGACAGGCGATCCTAGCTGTTTGACACCTTCTGAGCGTGATGGTACTGTTTATTTTAGCTTTTGGAGACATCTCTGGAAATTTCCGAAACCAGGACCTAAGTGGAATTCAAACCTCAAGCAAGTGCACCTTGCCAAACTTGCAGTCATTATTTTCATATTTTCTGTAAAAATACTCTGCTGGATTTCTTGTGCAAATTCATATAAACTGATTTAAACTGCTTAACCTAGGGAACGTATGACGTACCTAGTGTCCGATCATAGTCGGGTGCCGACACCGTACGCGGTGTTGGGTTCATCATTTAGAGATGGATTTACGATCCCCTTACTTTGTACTTGACCTATCAAGTACCCTACAACCCAGGACACTTGACACTATCATGGACAGAATCCTTCTGAGATATTCGTGGTGATTCTGTATAGGATACAGGACTTGATAGAGACATTTATTATAGACAGTATGACTTGTTGCATTAGTTATAATCCCGCTGACATGGACATGAGACGTTATGGTCATGGCTTGCGTGATTACATTGGGTGGGGAGAGACACACAGGCTACAGGCTGTTCTATATATATCTACTATTATTGTGAGGTTGTAGACTCTCCAGCAGAGCTAGACCCTTTACGTGTTATTACTGCTACCGGCTCCCCGACACAGAGCTTGTAGCGGTCTCAGCCTGAGTACTAGTGTTGCTCTCATTTGCATATCACATAGATGGTTACTTAGTTTACCCTGCTGTTCATTTATTTATTGCACTGCTTATTCAATTGGCTTGTTTTATTTGTGCCTTGCTATGTCCACTGAGGACCTGGAATGGATTATGTCCCCAGGTTTAGCTGAGGAGCAGTATCCCGAGGTATACGGGACCGGAGCTGAAGCTATTGCTGGAGCTGAACCGAACACTGAAGACGAGGTGACTGCCGAGGACTTCTCCTGAGTGCCTGTTCCAGTACTCATTTATTTCATGTTATCTCTTTTGTTCCTGGCCTATAGAGCCAGTTTATTCAGACTTAAGTCGGATTGTTTCTCCGACTGACTTGCTGTGATTTGTTGTTGCTACTTATTTCCATTCAGTATGCAGTTTATTTATTTATCTTTATGGATGAGATTAGTGTGACTTGTGTAGTAGACCTTATTTACAGCTTAAGTACGCCCTGATGGTTCCATTAAATTGGGTTATTCATCGGTGCGTGCTGCTGGCCATTGCCACGCATCTCCAGTCCCTCAGAATTTTGGGACTGGGGCGTGACATAGTTTTTGTGTTGGCCCATGCAGGTCTGTACTAAATTGTTCGGTTTCAACTTAGGGACCGGACAGGCCTGCAATAAGATTGGCTATAGGATCTCATCCATTGATTGAATCGTTTTTGAACTCTATGTCGAATTTAATTTAATTGCTTGAATTGCATCATGTTTTGATTCTTCTGTGCGTTCTCATTGTTTCCTTTTGGTGCAGAGTTATGGATCCCAGAAGTGGTGACGAGACCCCCTTAGGTACACCGACTGAAGCAGGGTTTACCTGCGAAGCTGGAACGACGCCAGATACCCGAGGACAATCCTCTCAGAGCAATCAAACTGGCCAGCCAAGTTCCAGGTTCAGGCGTGATGATATCCCGCCTCCTCCCCAGTTCCCTCCTGCGATGCCTGTCTTTCCCCCAGGACAGGCAATGGACGGCCAGCAAATATTCCAGATGTTCTACGCCATGATGCAGGCACAACAACAGATTCAATAAGAGACCCAACGCCGAGAGGCCGAGAACCTAAGGAACAGCCTAGTCGCAGCATTGGAGCATACAAATCCACCAAATAGGCGGCCAGCGACGGGATCTATTACAGATTTCTGCCAACTCAAGCCCCGTACCTTCTCGGGCAAGGAAGGACCAACTGAAGTGCATGAATGGCTTACGAACACACAGCATCAGTTGGAGGCCGCCGAACTACCAAGGGACAAATGGATGACTGCCGTCAGGATGCAACTGACGGACAACGCGCATCATTGGTGGTTGTCCGAAGAAAGAAGGCTCAGACATGATCAGGTTACCTGGGAGGAGTTCTCCAGACTCTTCCAGGAAATGTACATCCCTGCTGTGGCTCGGTCAGAACTCCGAGACAGATTCAACCGCCTGATCCAGGGCAACATGACGGTGGAGGAATATAACGCCGAATTCATTCGCCTGAGCCGCTTCGCCCCTTCGCTAATTCCTACCAAAGAGGAGAAGGCGGAAAAGTTCTTTGATGGGCTCAGGTTCGAGCTTCAGAAGTTAATCGGATCGGTCGCGCCCATCTCTTACACCGACGTCCTAGCTGCAGCACGTCGGCTGGAGCGCGTTACTCGGAGGGAATCAAGCCTGAAACGTCCCTTCTCCTCAGCACCGTCCAAGTCATCACCAGGGGAATCTGCTAAACGGCCCCAGAAGAGCCCGCCTCCAAGAGCAGCAACTAAGAACCTGCCTACTTGCCATTACTGCAGCAAGGTAGGACATGTTGAAAAGGAATGTCGACGCAAGCTGGGACTCTGCCTGGTTTGCGGATCTGGACAACACTTCTCCAAGGACTGTTCGGAACGTCGAGAGGGAGTTCCGAATCGACCAGCTCCACCTGCAGCTCTTCCAGCTGGGGGTACAACACAGACAGGGCCTGGAGGAGCCAGGCCACCTCTACCACCTCAGGCAGCATTGTTCCAACAAGCTCGTCAGCAAAGGGGTCCCGCTCAGGGACGAGGTCAGGCATATGCACTAGCAGTCACTGAGGAAGCTACTGCAGGCGAAGTGATAGCAGGTACCATATTAGTAGCTTCAATTCCTGCTGTAGCATTATTTGATTCTGGAGCTTCGCATTCATTTATTGCTGCTAGCTTCGTAGCCACACATAGAATAGCTACCGCACCTCTCTCGAAGATGAAGAGAATTCTAACGGAAGGTGGAATTATCCCGGTTAGTGATACTTGTAGATCATGTTCGGTAGTAGTCTGTGGCCGAGAGATGCGAGCCCAATTCTTGATCTTTTCTATGACTGATTACGATATTGTACTTGGTATGGACTGGTTAAGTCAGTACCATGCGACACTGGATTGCCGGCTTGGAAAAGTGATATTTAGACCCCCTAGCCTTCTTGAGTTTGAATTTCTACGAGGAGCTGTAGAACAAGGGGTCCAGCCAACTCTTAGGGTATTGACTGTAGAAGAAGATTCAAGTTACCCAAGAGTCATAACGAAATTTGTGGATGTGTTTTCCGACGATCTTCCAGGTTTACCACCTGATCGGGAGAGAATTCACAATAGACCTAACTCCAGGAGCCGAACCTATCACTTCATCGGTATATCGGCTAGCACCTAAGGAGTTAGTGGAGCTGAAAACACAAGTTGACGACCTTCTGGAGAAAGGATTTATCCGGCCCAGTGTTTCACCATGGGGAGCACCTATACTTTTTATACCCAAGAAGGACGGATCTGTACGGTTGTGCATCGATTACAGAGCCCTTAATGCTGTAACTATTAAGAACCGGTACCCATTACCACGCATTGATGATTTGTTTGACCAATTGAGTGGTGCTAAGGTATTCTCAAAGATTGACCTTAGATCCGGTTATCACCAGATTAGGGTGAAGAAGGAAGATATCCCAAAGATGGCCTTCAGAACTAAGTATGGACATTATGAGTTCCTAGTTATGCCGTTTGGTTTAACCAACGCACCCGCCGTATTTATGAGTTTGATGAACGGGGTCTTCCATCAGTACTTGGATAAGTTCATGGTGGTATTTATTGATGATATCCTAGTCTACTCCAAGAACCACGAAGAGCACGAGGAACACCTTAGAATTGTGCTAGAAACTTTGAGAAGGGAGAAGCTATATGCCAAACTCAGCAAATGTGAGTTCTGTATGGACAAGGTGCCATTCTTAGGGCATATTATCTCGGGTGAAGGACTGTCTGTGGACCCAGAAAAAGTTACTGCTATAGAAACCTGGCCTACCCCTACCTCGGTTGCGGAAGTAAGAAGTTTTCTTGGACTGGCTGGGTATTACCGACGGTTCGTAGAAAAATTTTCAAGGATCGCAGAGCCGATGACTAAGCTGACACGGAAGGATCAGGAGTTCATATGGACGGAAGAATGCCAGAATGCCTTTGAAGAATTGAAGAGGCGTCTAACAGCAGTACCAGTCTTGACTCTTCCCTCAGGGTCAGGAGGTTTTGTTGTATACAGTGATGCGTCCGGTAGTGGACTAGGTTGTGTCTTGATGCAACATGGCAAGGTTATCGCTTATGCATCGAGGCAGCTGAAGGTCCACGAGAAGAACTACCCAACGCACGACCTGGAGCTAGCTGCAGTGATTTTTGCATTAAAGATCTGGAGACATTATCTGTATGGAGAAAAGGTCAAGATATTCACTGATCATAAGAGATTAAAGTATCTTTATACACAGAAGGAGCTCAACATGAGGCAAAGGCGTTGGCTTGAGTTGATGGTGGACTTTGACATCGATCTGCAGTACCACCCGGGGAAAGCAAATGTTGTAGCCGACGCCCTCAGCAGAAAACCCTCGGCTTATTTCTTAACGGAGCAGCCTCAGCTATTACAAGACTTGCAAGATCTGCAGATAGAGGTTGTTCTACCTGGACAAAATGGTTTGCTGGCTAATCTCGAAGTGAAGTCATCGCTAGTAGAGAGAATCAAGGAAGCTTTGCCTAATGATGCCAGATTCCGAAGGCTGAGAGAAAGAACAGAAGCAGGCCTGCAGACGGGACTTCGCATCCACGAGGACGGAACATTAAGGTGCGGAAATAGCCTATGTGTTCCAAATGGAGAATTAAGGCAGGAATTGATGACAGAAGCCCATAGCTCCATATACTCGGTTCATCCAGGAGGAACCAAGATGTACCGGGACTTAAGACAATATTACTGGTGGCATGGAATGAAAAGGGAGATTGCCCAATTTGTGGCAAAATGTTTAGTCTGCCAGCAGGTGAAGGCCGAACACCAAAGGACTGCAGGTATGTTGTAGCCGCTTCCCATCCCTGAATGGAAGTGGGAGCATATTACCATGGACTTCGTCACTGGATTTCCAAGAAGCCCTAGTGGTAAGGATGCAGTATGGGTCATCGTGGATCGACTCACTAAGTCGGCTCACTTCTTGCCGTTCAGAGTCGGACAATCCACGAAAGTACTAGCCGACATGTATATGCGTCAGATCATAAAATTACATGGAGTGCCGGTTAGTATTGTATCAGATCGAGACTCAAGATTTACATCTCACTTCTGACGAAGCATGCAAGAGAGTCTCGGCACCAGGCTCAAATTCAGTACTGTCTATCATCCCCAGACAGATGGCCAATCAGAGCGCACAATTCAGATCTTGGAAGATATGCTACGATCATGTATACTGGACTTCGGAGGATCTTGGGAAGATCATCTGCACTTAGTGGAGTTCTCCTACAATAACAGCTATCAGGCAAGCATTCAGATGGCACCTTTCGAGGCACTGTATAGAAGGAAGTGCAGATCGCCGATATGCTGGAGCGACGTTGGCGAACGTCAAATACTGGGTCCAGAGTTGGTAACGGAGACAGTGGAGAAAGTAAAACAGATTCAGAACCATCTCCGTGCAGCCCAGGATAGACAGAAGCATTGGGCCGATGCACACAGACGACCCCTGGAGTTCAAGGAAGGAGAGCATGTATTTTTGAGGATCTCGCCCACTAGAGGTACTATCAGATTTGGCAGCAGAGGCAGGTTAAGCCCAAGGTACATTGGGCCATTTGATATCTTGGAGCGCATCGGTAAGGTGGCTTACCGTCTTGCATTACCTCCATCCTTAGAGGGAGTGCATGACGTATTCCACGTCTCACAACTGAGGAGATATGTAACGGACCCAAGTCATATAGTTGATCATTCCGAGATTTCGGTGGGACCTAGCCTGAGATACGAGGAACAGCCAGTGGGTATACTCGACACCAGCGAGAAGACACTGCGAGGGTAGACAATCAGGCTGGTTCGAGTAGCTTGGAAGCAGCACTCTCCTGGCGAATCGACTTGGGAGCGAGAAGATGTTATGCTGCAGCGTTATCCACACCTATTTGCAGAATCAGGTAGAACCTAAGCATTCTTTAATTCTGTAAATCTTGCCTTTATAGTTTACCCTTCGATTGCGAGGACGCAATCCTCTTAAGGGGGGTAGATTGTAAACACCCTATATTTTTAGATATTTTAAAATCAATTTTTGGAATTAATATGCAATTTTTTTCAGGAATTTACATAGGCTCTGTAGTGAGTTTGTAATTTTTAATTGCCAATAAATAACATTAAAATAAAATGAAAATATGATTTTAGGGTGTAAAATAGAAAACCGGACATAGGGTAATTTTCTGGGATTTTATTGGACCTCGGACCTATTTTTAAAAGCCTAAAAACTATTTTCTAATTAAATTAATTTATTATTATTATTATTATTATTATTTACTGTTATTATTATTTTTATTCTGTTTTGGGCCCGGCCCGGCCCAGTGGGCCAAGCCCGTTTGAACCCAGCCCAGCCCAGCCTCACACACCCTAGCGGGTCGGGTGGGTCCGCTCACCCGGAGCCCGCCGCCCGACCCGACCCGCATCTCCCTCACCCTCTCCCCTGTCACTCCCACGCCGCCCGAAATTCCCGCCGCCCGCCGGAAAAGGCGCCGCCACGACCGCCTCCCCCTCCGAACCCCTCGCCCACGTCGTCCCCGGCCAACCCTCGCCCCAGCCCCCTATAAATACCCCGACCTCCTCCTCCTCCCTCATCTTCCCCTACCCAAGCCCTTACGCCGGAACCCTAGATCCGACCCCTCCCCTGGCCGCTGCCCTCCGCCTCCTAACCGCCGTGAGCCACCCCAGCAAGCACCCTCGCCGGCGAGCCCCACAGAACCGCCACCTCTCCCTTCCTCTTCTTCCTCCTCCTCCCGCAGACGACCCCTCCGACGCTGCCTCCGGCCGCAACAGCCGGCCGCCTGTCCAGCGCCCGCTCCGGTGCGCCGCCGCCGACGACCTCGACCGCCTTCGCTGCCTCCAGCCCTCTCCGGCGGTCCTCCGGCCACCGCAGCGTATCCTAGCCCTAGCCCTAGGCCGGACACAGCGTGGACACAGCATCCAGGACACGAACTCGAGTGTCGACACGAAAAACCCCGTTTCCTGAAGCCCTGTTCAGGTACTCCTAATTTCCTTCTCGTAGCTCAGAATTCGATTCCGTAAATTTCTACGTGAAGCCTGTATGACCCTCTCGGTGCCCGGACAAACTGCTCGGGGCATCGCGTCCTGTGGTGATCGCACACCGCGATCCAAAAACAGGAAAAACCAGACCCTATTTCACCCCGGAACTGAGTACGCCCCGCCAAACGGGACGACTTGGTCTTGTGCGGTCTTCACAGATACGTGCGCCTCGTCGATACGGACGTGTAGGAATTCACGGAAGCTGATTCGGGTGTGCGTGCACACCGAAATCAACGCGTATCCGCGGACATCGCCCCGTATCTGCCTTTTCTGCATTTCATCCTAACTTTGTGCACACACGTCGGATCGAGACAAAACTTGCGCCATCGAACTCATAGCGATACGCTGGTCCTGTGGGTCAAGTTTGGTCCGATTCTGAGAACGTTGACGAAATCGCGTGTCGTGGGCCCCACAGGCCCCGCTCGACAGGCGATTTCGTGATCGGCTCATCGGAATTCAAATCTGAAAGTTCCGTTGGGTTCATATCAGCGTTCCTGACCAGTTGACACTAAGTTTGGTGAATTTGGAGACCATTGACCCTGACACATTTTTCGGTGCAAAGCGGGCCCACCGGTGGACCCCGTTTTGGCCCGAAATTGCCGTTTTTGCCCTTGTCTCCAAATTGGACCCAAGGACAGGCGATCCTAGATGTTTGATACCTTCTGAGCGTGATGGTACTGTTTATTTCAGCTTTTGGAGACATCTCTGGAAATTTCCGAAACCAGGACCTAAGTGGAATTCAAACCTCAGGCAAGTGCACCTTGCCAAACTTGCAGTCATTATTTTCATATTTTCTGTAAAAATACTCTGCTGGATTTCTTGTGCAAATTCATATAAACTGATTTAAACTGCTTAACCTAGGGAACGTATGACGTACCTAGTGTCCGATCATAGTCGGGTGCCGACACCGTACGCGGTGTTGGGTTCGTCATTTAGAGATAGATTTACGATCCCCTTACTTTGTACTTGACCTATCAAGTACCCTACAACCCAGGACACTTGACACTATCATGGACAGAATCCTCCTGAAATATTCGTGGTGATTCTGTATAGGATACAGGACTTGATAGAGACATTTATTATAGACAGTATGACTTGTTGCATTAGTTATAATCCCGCTGACATGGACATGAGACGTTATGGTCATGGCTTGCGTGATTAGGTAGGGAGAGACACACAGGCTACAGGCTGTTCTATATATATCTACTATTATTCTGAAAGATAGTCATGCTACGTTAGATTACCATCGGGATAGGGTATTGTTTAGTATCCCATGAACGGAAAACTTCATCTTTGATAGAACAGTTAGAGATCAGCAGAAAAAGGTGATCACAGTGGAAGCAATAACAGAAGAACAGCTTCCCGAGATAGTCAAGGAGTTTCTTGATGTCTTCCTAGAAGAACTTTCAGGGTTACCCCCAGTAAGAGATGTAGAGTTTTATATAGAATTGATCCCCGGAGCAGGACCAATATATTGTATGGTTTACCAGATGGCACCATCAGAACTAGACAAGTTATACCAACATGTAGAAGATATGAAGACAAATAAGTTTATCCGAACCAGTGGATCACCTTGGGGAGCACAGTAGTTCTAGTAAAGAAGAATGATAGGTCAATACGGTTGTATATCGACTACAGTCAGCTGAACGCTGTGACAGAAGAATAAGTACCCATTACCAAGAATCGATGATCTGTTTGATTAGTTGAGAAAAGCTAGGGTTTTCTTCAACATTGACCTCCGGTCAGGATATCATCAAGTAAGAGTTCGGGAGCAAGACATAATCAAGACATCATTTATATCACGATATGGGAATTAAAAATTCTTAGTTATGTCATTCAAACTGACTAATGCTCCAACAATATTCATGGATTTAATAAACTGTATTTTCATGCCGTACCTAGATTAGTTTATGGTGATTTTCATAGACAATATTCTAGTCTATTACAGTAGCCTCTGAAAGGTCTTATAAATTTTGAGGGAACACCAGTTGTATGCAAATATCAACAAATGTGAGTTTTGGTTGGATTACATATCATTATTGGGATACATCATCTCGGGAGAAGGAGTAGTAGTAGATCCGAAGAAGGTTGAGTCCGTAGAAATTTGGCCAAATCCTAAGACGGTAGTGAAAGTGCATAATTTTCTGGGATTTGTAGGATATTACAGGAGGTTCGTGGCAGACTTTGCAAGAATTTTAGCACCATTGACTCGTTTAACGCGCAAGAAGGCTAGGTTTTTTTAGTTAATAGAGTGCTAGATGGAATTTGAAGAATTGAAGAAGAGACTAATTTTGGCACCGATTCTCACGCTTTCAGTAAGTTATGGAGGGTTTATGGAATATTGTGACGCATCCGACAAGGGACTTGGGTGTGTTCTATTGCAGCTTGGAAGAATACAAGCTTATGTATCTCAACAGCTTCAAGATCATGAGAAAAACTATCCAACACACTATTTGGAGTTGGCAGTTGTAGAAGAATGAAAAATACACTGAGGAATTATACGCGTAAAACCCTCAAACATGCAGGAAGCCGCGTAAACAGAGCTCCAGCACTGGGTGGCGTAAGACATGACTTCAGAGCCATTGGCAAAACAACAGAGCTTCAACGCTATTCAGCGTAAAATATAGCTCCAAAACAACCCGCGTAATGCAGTATTTCCAAACTGCTTCAATGTAAAAAGGTTGTTACATCGCCACTTCAGCGTAAAACCTATCTGCTTTTAATGCAGCGGGAAGTTGTACGAGGAACTCTTCGGATTCCTCGAATGAACCTGTCAGATAATGCAGTGAACCTGACCCCTGACAGAAAGTACCGCACGACGATCGAGAGGACGGCTGTAATAATGATTCGGCACAGGGACCCAAAGTGTCGTTTTGACATTTCCTTAATACAAATTGCTTTTACGCATTCAAGGAAATACGCTACCTAGTTTTACACAGGCAGACATGATCTTTTACGCTCAGCAGGAGACAAAACGAACTGCCACGTCAAAAACTGCTCTCAGTACAGAACTCGAGGCACGTCTCTGCAGTTAATGCACGTGATGGGGGCAGATCTCTGCATTTAATCAATGAGATTTGGTTCTACTTTTAACAACTGGGTGAGCCATAATTATGGCTAATACATCCACATCATCACCTCTGCATATTACGCCATCAGGCTATTTTCAGTTATAGGAGTACGCTGTACGCTATCTCCTTGAAATACGTCGACCTGGCTATTTTCAACTATAGGAGCACGCTGTATGCTATCTCCTCGAAATACGCCAACTCAGGCTATATTTACATTGGTGTTTGATAAGGCTATTTAGTCCAGAATACGCTCAGGACCTCAGTCAAGCAAGGATAATCGGTTGTCCTTATGCTAGCTACCTATCCATGCAACTATTGGGCTTCTATGCCTATTGGGCTTCTATGCCTACTTAGCTTCTACGCTAACTTGACAACTATTCGGCTTCTACGCCTACTTGGCTTCTACGCCAACAAGATAACTATTTGGCTTCTACGCCATGGTGACAGTCATTAGCTTCTACGCCAACCTTTTCTACGCTAGGGGCAGTTACCTACGTGGCTTGCATACCGTGATCTTCGCAGCAGTTATACGCGTTACCTAATAATGGGACACGCGTCACATGCGGATTCAGAAGATCATTTATACGTGGATGGCAGTTATCATAATCGTCGCATAAAAAGTGCCACACTCTCCACTGTTTGGCTTCTACGCCGGTTGGACTGTTACTGTCACTAAACCCTATAAATTGACACCTCCGGCCACGGAGGTCAAAGGTCGAAAGGTCAAAGAGTGAAAGGATCGAATCAGAGAGCATCAGATGGGATTTTATGGTTGAGAGAGAAGATCTTAGAGCACAGACAAAGGGGAGTGATTGACGACTTTGGCATCGAGCATCCAATCCCTCTTGTGATTTTTGAAGCTTTTCCTTCTTCTAGAGCACTTCTTCGTCATCGTGTGGTCCAAAGGACAAAGTGATCGACTACAGATCAGACTCCTATAGCAATATTTACCCAGATTAAATTTTTGTACTTAACATCCTCGTATAGGATTAATTGTACTTCTTGTTTGTAAACCAAAGAAAGGGTTTCGTACAAACCTAGTTTCATTTCTTTCGTTTATTATCAAACACAAGATGGCGACTCTGCTGGGGAAACTTTCTCTTCTGACGAGAAGTCTATTGCTCAACACGATGCTGTATCCGTCGGATCATCGAAGAAGACTCTGGTCGTCCAATTCGACCAATCTGCTTATAAAGACATGCTTCGCGCAGGGGGTAGCTCTCATTCCCCATCTGTTCAGGATAGCAGGAAGTTGCATAAAGTATGGATGCCCCGGACATCCTCTACTCTCCCTGCAGGCTCTCTCTCTCTCCGATCAACAAGGTTGTGGCATCCCAACCTACACGCTCTGTGCGTAAAAACTTGTCTCCCGTCGCTGACGTAATTTCTGGCAAGGCCTCAGCGCGAAGTCAAAAATTTTAAACGCGCCCTACGCGTAAAACTCCATCTCCCGTCGCTGACGTGGCTGACGTAATTTCTGGCAAGGCCTCAGCGCCAAGTTAGAAATTTCAAACGCGCCCTGCGCGTAAAACATTGTCTCCCGATGCTGACGTGGCTGACATAATTACTGGCAAGGCATCAGCGCCGAGTCAGAAATTTAAAAGCGCCCCGTGCGTAAAAATACCTCTCCCACCTATAAGAGGGCAGAGGATCCCTATAATCTCCGCAAGGAAAAACAAGTGGCTGATTTCCTGACCTCTCGACTTTTACGCCATCAAGAGAAGAATCTACCCGCTCTTCAGATTACGCGGAACGCTGAACGCTGATGGCTGTTTGAGGACTTTCTCAGTTTTACGCCAACCTGAGCAGACTTCGAGATTACGCTAGGACAAGCCTATCGGCGTAAAGAAGACCCAGTTTGTGGATAGATATGCTCCTCATGGATCATGTGCTAATCACATAGCTGAACTGCTGTATTCCTACGGCAGAGAGAGGGTTGGGGTTCCCAATATCCGCATTCCAACTGATGCAAAAAGGCAGAATAAGCCTTCTTCTTCTTCTGTTAATCCCCCTGATTTGCGCAATTTCTTAATCCAGAAACGCAAAGGCAAGGGATCTTCTAATATGTCTATTACACCCCCTAGGGAGCACTGTTGTAATAGTCACAAAGTTGTAGTTAATTATTGTTGTTCCAAGGTAAAACGGTCAGTTTTCGACCGGTTGAACTACTCTTTGTCTTTACAGGAAGAAGAGCCTACATTTGCATCAGTGAATATGGCTTCACACGTTCCTAGAGGAAGGTCAAATTCAAGACGTTATCCCTCTAGAACTCCAAGTCAAAGGAGATTCGATAGATTCCTTGAGAACATTGAAGCTGGTATATTTTAAAACACCCGTTCGAGGTCACAACAACCGGCTTCGTATTCTTCTGATTCCGACACTGGGGGTCGCCAGTTTCCTGAATCGGATGCTGAAAGTATAGATTCAATCTCTACGGAGACCTATACTAATCCTTCAATGACATCCAGAGAAATGGGAGTCTATGCCATTGGAGATGAACATGAAGAGGCTTCCCCATCAGGAAGTACGGAATAACGCGTTGTTGTTTTGGAGGCATCACTCAAAGAGATGCATACCATGATGCAGAGTATGCACCAAATATTGGTGACTCAACATACAACTGCTATAGCTCCAGCATCGGTTCCTCCGACTCAAATACGTGTGGGGGCAGACCTACCACCATCCAACACAAACCAGGAGCCTATTCTAAATCAAGAGTCAGCAGCTCCTCCACTTCCTAACTCGGAGAATGTATTGCCCCATGTCGGAATTATGATACAACCGATCTCTCACCACTCTGCGGTCCCATTACCAGCGGAAGATCCGATGCAGGCAGTGTGGGAATTGAAAGCCCAATTTGATGCCTTGAAGCATAAAGATCAGCTCAAGAAATTGGGAATCAACCAGCCTTACCCAGCTATCTGGGATGAGATCCCTTTTCCTCCTAAATACAAACTATAGGCTATGGCTTTGTTTGAGGGAAAGACGTCACCGAGCCAGTACATGAACTACTTCAGTATGATGACGGTGTTATTGCAAGGGAATGACGCCCTTCTCACTCGACTGTTCAAAGGCTGTCTCTCGAGAGTGGCTTATCAGCGGTACCGTAGTCTTGCGGACAACTGCATTACTTCCTTTAAAGATTTCAAGACTTTGTTCTTCGCGCGATTCTACGAAGGAGGGATGGACATGTCTATGTCCTCTCTCATCGAAGTAAATCAGAAGGAGAAAGAGAACGTTCGCACTTTCATCGAACATTTTCGTCAAGCCACTTTGCAAATGCCTCCCGGAGTTCCAAACTCGGCATTGGTGGACATTTGCAGGAAGAATCTTCTTCCAGTGATCTCGGTGTTCATAGGACCATATCAGTTCCATGATTGGCCCTCATTTATCATCTTAGCGGTAGCCGCTGAAGACAACAGTCGGAAGGTGCGTGATAATAGAATTATGATCTCTACCTCTGATAGAGGGAAAAAGTCATCCTCCAACAGCGACCATCCCCGTGGTTCCAAAGGAAAAGAAGCTTTGACGATCAATACATCCAGGCAAAATACTCCGGCAACCACACAGACAAAACCTGGGACTTCCAGGCCTATTGAAACATACTTTTTTGACGACGACGATATTCTGAGCATATTCGAGTGTCTAGTCAAAAGCGGCAAGCTCACCCTCCCCGAGGTAAAGCGGCCTAATAAAGTCGGCAGTACCAATAACCCTAAGTACTGCATTTTCCATAGGTACATACATCACCCCACAAAGTCGTGTTATATATTAAAGAGAAAAATCCAGGAGTTGATCGACGCTAAGGCTATTACTCTGCACAATAGTGAGAAGACGGTCACCGCCAACATGATCTCTCTCTAATTCGGCAATCTGCCTCCTCAAGAAGTTTCGGATGGGGTTGTACCTATTTCCCGGACTATGATGAACATTGTTAATCTCCCTCCGGCCAAGGGTCAAAACCATGACCTAGTACCCCTAACTACCCAGCGTGGCGAGATTATGTGGGTTCATCCAGATCTGGTGTCAGAGATCGAGGAAGAGACTCAAGCTACTAAGGCTAAGTCTAAAAAGAACTCGAAGCGTAGACTATGTCATATGTTTGCGATATCCTCGACATCAGAAGAAGAGGTTTTGGCTACCGGAATCCGTTCAGGGAAAGCCTACCTCAAGGACTATAGAGGAAATCGGGAAGAAGCAACGGCAGACACTTCAGCTGCCAAGCCTTCAGAACCGGAACCTGTCATACCAGAGGCCGGTCCTTCTAGACCAACTTCAGCGGACAAGGGCAAGCAAAAAGAAGTGCGCTTTGATAAACCTTTGAAGAATATTCAAAACAAAGCTTTGGAGAAGCCATATAACTTCGACATCCTGGCCCAGTTGGCTAATACACCAGCCAGATTGTCCATATTTGAGCTCCTAAGGCTATCTAAAGACCCTCGTCAAGCCTTGAGTGAAGCGTTAATTTAGGCGGATGCATGCTTGACTCAGCTCAAGTCCCCCGATAAAGAACCTGTGGCATGTCCTCAATGCCATAGTGTGATGGAAGTGGTCCCCAACATCACTTTCACTCAAGATGATATGTTGTTGAAACATATCAAGCATGACAGACCCCTCTATTACACCGGATACGTCGGTTCCATGGAAGTCGACCGAATTCACATAGATCCGGGATCATCGATCAGTATCATTCCTCATAGTCTGCTCAGACCACTGAGGATTCCTACCAGCGAATTGGCTTATACCACCACTACAATCGTGGGCTTCAACGCCAAGAAAAGTAAGTCGTTGGGGAAGATTCGTCTGAGGATCCAGATCGGAGACCTTAGATCAGTGGCTACATGCTATGTCCTTGATTCAGAGGTGTCCTACAATATTCTGCTGGTCAGACCATGGATCCACGATCACAACATCGTTCCTTCGACTCTACATCAATGCTTCAAATATGTAGATGTCCAAGGAACAGTAAAAACAGAGTTTGTTGATCTCAACCCATTCAAAGGAGTTGAGTACTATTACTCCAACGCCATGTTGTACACCCAAGACTACATGAAGGAGGTGTCAGGCAAGACGAAAGAGGAATCCCACCGGGAGCTAGGAGAACCATCTGTTGAGCAACCTCTTTCAATCCAGGTGAAAGGACGGACTACCCGCCCTAAAGTCATAAAACCCATGACTATCCACTTGGACAGAACCAAATCAGAAAGAGGAAAGGATCCCCTAGTGATCACTCTGAATCAGAAGCCTCCACCCTTGGTCATCAACCTTCGGTGCAACAAACAGCCGATTGATGTAAATACAATCGGAAACATGGTTTCTGATGATAATAAAGAACCTCTTTTCCAGTATACTGATGCTCAGATTCCTAATCAGGAATTAGCCCTCCATAACGATATAGAGCCTATAGCACAAAAATTCTTGAAAGCCATAGAACTCTATCATCCGTATTGTGGAAGGTAGCATCAACATCTAATGTCATCACGACATATGGGCCACATGAAGATTCTATCTTTATTGTCCCACCTACCCGTAAAGATCAGCATCTAATAGTCTACGGCCGCATGCAAAATTGACCGATTGTACAAGAAGATTCTCACGAGTCTGATGCTGGGAAATTATAGGTTCACAGATATAGTCCCCAAGCTTTGAAGATTATGCAAAGTATTGGTTATGATCTGAAGTCAGAACCAGGCCTCAACTACGGAAAGGGCAGGCGAATACCGTTGTATGGTGATCCCTACTGTCAACGAACTCATTTTGGGTTAGGGTATACCACCTTCCTCATAACTTCTGAGTCATATGATGATATCTTTTTCTCTTCTCAAGATGGCTCATCGTCCCTCGTCTCAGACGATGATCTCGAACGAGCATTATCAGTAAATATGGTATTGACAGATTCTCTCGAAGCAGACGAACAAGAATCTGAACCGTTTTAGAATGACTATTGGGCTCAACAAATGGATATACAATGGGAACTCCGGTTCGAGCAAAGAGAACCGCCCACTGAAGATAAAGTAATCCAAATCGATGTTGGGGATAAAATTTTACCAAAACTGATATTTATCAGTAATAATCTTTCCCCAGTAGAAAGTGAAGAGATGATCCAGCTGATAAAAGAATATATCGACGTCTTTGCATAGAATTATGAGGATATGCCAGGTCTTGATCCAAAAGTGGCTACTCATAAGCTCAACATACTGCCCAATTCAAAACCTGTAAAGCAGCACCAACGCCGGTTTTGCCCGGATATGATGGATGCCATCGAAGCTAAAATCAATAAGTTGATAGCCTGCGGGTTCATCAGGGAAGAACAATATCCCGATTGGGTCGCCAACGTTGTCCCGGTCATGAAGAAAAGTGGGAAAGTTCGCATTTGTATCGACTTCAGAGATCTCAATGTGGCCTGCCCCAAGGATGAGTTCCCTCTTCCCATTACAGACGTCATGATCGACAATACCTGCGGTTTTGAACGCATGTCTTTCATGGGCGGGTTCTCAGGATACAACCAGATCAAAATGCATCCTGAAGACGAGAAACATACTGCCTTTCGCACACCACTGGGGGTATATTGCTACACAGTCATGCCCTTTGGATTAAAGAATGTCGGGGCTACATATCAGCGAGCCATGAGTAACATGTTCCATGAGCATCTACGCAAAACCGTGGAGTGTTACGTAGAAGACATCGCTGTCAAAAGCCGCCTCAAGGGTACTCATATCCAAGACTTGAAGACGGTGTTTGAGTTGATGCGCCAACACCAACTCAAAATGAATCCTACAAAGTCCTTTCTTGGGGTATCCAGTGGCAAATTCCTAGGATTTGTTATTACCGCTAAAGGCATTCAAGTGGATCCTGATAAAGTAAAGGCTATCCTAGAGATGCGACCACCCCGTAATCTGAGAGAACTCAGGAGATTTCAAGGTCGTCTGGCTTATATCCGGAGATTCATATCCAACCTCTCTGTGAGATGTCAACCTTTTCTCGCCTCATGAAGAAAGGTGTATCCTTCGTATGGGACGAAGCCTGTCTGCAAGCATTTGACGATATCAAACGCTACCTTACTAATCCTCCAGTTCTGGTGCCTCCCTTTATAGGAAGACCATTTTTGCTGTATGTTCGAGCAATGAATCATTCTCTGGGAGCTCTCCTCGCACAGAAGAATGATGAAGGTCATGAACAAGATATCTACTATTTAAGCAGGATGATGGTCGGAGCTGAACACCGGTACAATCAAGTGGAAAAAGAATGCTTGGCCCTAATGTTCGCCATTCAGAAAATGTGACATTACGTCACAGGCCAGATTATTCATATCATCTCCAGAATCAATCCTCTTCAGGTATTGATGAACAAACCGAGTGTTCTCAATTCCCGACTCGCCACTTGGGCGATGTTTCTAACACCGTATGATATGGTGTACGTTCCGCAGAAGTCCATAAAGGGTCAGGCCTTGGCTGATTTCTTAGCTGCTCATCCAATTCCGAAAACCTCTAAACTATACGAGGATTCCCGACGAAGTTGCAGAATATAATTCTGCAATGGAAAGTGTTACATGGCAGCTATTCTTCGATGGTGCCTCCAGGACTAGTCCTAGGGGAAACATGGTTTCAGGAGTAGGAATTGTCCTGGTCACTCCTGATAAACTCGTCATCTATCGAACATATTCTCTTAGCGAACCCTGCTCTAATAATGTGACAGAGTATAATGATCTATTAATCGGGCTCCAAGTCGCTAAAGAATTGGACGTCGAATATCTGGAAGCTTTCGGTGATTCTCAGCTGATCGTCAATCAGGTCAGAGGAACATATGAAGTCCGCAATCCAGACCTCATTCCTTATCACCAAGCAACGATCGAGATAGCCATGTCTTTCAAAGGGTTCTTCCTAGAGCATGTGCCTCGATCTCAAAATTTGGAAGCTGATGCCCTGGCCAGTCTAGCTGCAGATCTAGCTATTCCTATAAGAAGGCAAAATTCGGTGATCCTTCTTAACAGAGATTTATTCTGTGTGAAAAATAACTTTCACATAGAACGCAGCTACGCTGTGAACACAGATCCTCCCAAGAGAGACTGGAGAAGTCCCTTTATAGATTTTGTGGCATACGAAATCTTACCAGAGGATCCTAAAGAAGCAGTATCCATCAAAAAATGATCATTACGCTTCTATTTTGATGCGTCTTCACAATTTCTTTATCACCGAACCTACGATGGACTGCTATTATGATGTCTCTCCGATGATGATGCACAGCAGATTATCCGTGAAGCTCACGATGGCGTATGCGGAGCACATCAACCCGGTCCTAAGCTACAGGATCATATCAGGAGGATGGGCTATTACTGGCCTACTATGATCACAGATGCAATAAAATATGCAAGACAATGCAAAGCCTGTCAGGTTCATGCAGATTTTATACATCAACCTTCTGAACATTTATATCCTACGGTTGCATCCTGGCCTTTTGAAGCATAGGGTATGGATATCATTGGTCCTATTCACCCGTCTTCTTCCAGAGGCCATCGGTTCATATTGGCCATCACGGATTATTTCTCCAAATGGGCAGAGGCGATCCCTCTTGCTGAGGTAAAGACATCCAATATGATCAGCTTTATCAAGCATCATGTCATTTATCGCTTTGTGATACCCCGAAGGATAATCCATGACAACGGGCCTCAATTCATCAGCCAAGCATTTCATCGATTTTACGATAAAAATCGGATATAAAATATGGCCTCTACGGCATACAATCCTGCTGCTAATGGTTTGGCGGAAGCTTTCAACAAAACCATTATCAAACTCTTGAAAAAGTTTCTCTCTTCGAACAAAAGAGATTGGAACGAGAAGCTAGGAGAATGGCTCTGGGCATACCGTACAACGGTACGAGCACCGATGGGGTGTACCCCATTCTCATTGGTTTACGGGAGTGAGGCAGTTCTCCCCATTGAAATCCAAATTCCATCACTCAGAATAGCAGTGGCTAATGAGTTGACTCAGGAAAAGAACGATCAATTAAGGCTTCAAGAACTGGAAGGATTAGACGAGAAATACCTTCTAGCTCAACAACGCATTGCGTTCTACCAGGCACGTATTTCCAAAGCTTTTAATCAAAAAGTGAAGGAAAGAGTGTTCAAAGTTGGCGAGCTAGTTCTAGCTGTGAAAATGCCAATGATCATTACACACAAGAGTAAGGGTAAATTCCAGCCCAAATGGGAGGGCCCTTATATGATTGAAACGACGTTTTCAAATGGCGCCTACAGATTAGCCAAGCCTAACGGAGATCTGATAATGGCTCCTATCAACGGCAAATTCCTAAAGAGGTAATATGCTTAATCTCCTTTGCTCAAATGGAGTATGGTGAAGATCTCGTTCTGACAACGCTACGTCCAAAGAACTAGTTGGAGCATATTCTACCATGTTCTCATGACCTCTGAATAAGACATGTTTAACTAATTTGGAATTTCAAAACCTATCACGTCCATATTACCTCTGATAGTATTTTATATATAAATTTAGTTGGATCACATCCTATCATGTCCATATAACCTCTGAATAGATATATCTAGCTGAAGCTTACCGAAAGTATATCACGTCCATATTACCTCTAATATCACTTTCACCCTAACCTATCATTTATATTCAAAAAAAATGATGGGTCCACCAAAGTCAGATAAAGTCTCTTTATTATCTCCAGAAAGAGCAACTTACATATAAAAGCAAAAAGTACATCATTAGGGAGGAGCAGTCAAATCACGGATCTGCTGCGCCAGAGCGGCCATCCTCTCATTCCTGGAGTTCAAGACGTTAGCGCGAGCCCACTCCAACCTTGCCGCATCATTGTTCAAGACAGACAGTTCAGATCGAGCATGTACAAAACCTGCGTGGATGACACCCGCATGTGCCTGGTTCTGCTGAGCCGCTTCCATTAGATCCTTTAACACATCTCGAGCTGCCGATGAAGCGAGAGCCCTCTCCTTTGCCTGGGCGAGTTCATCTTCCAATTTGCGGACCCTCGATGCCTCTTTCTCATATTCGGCCTCGCACTTAGCCAGCTGGGAAATGACATACCCCAATACGGTATGCTCTCCATTCATCTTTTGCTACTGTGCCTCGATAGATTTGCTCAGAGTTTCCATCTCCCCAACAAGTTTTGCAGTCATGGAGTCATACTCAACCTGAATCAGGTCATCAATGCTGCCTCGGGATAGTTGCAAATACTCGTTAATGGGTTGTTCTAAACCATTAACTATTTGCTCCAGCGCATCAGCTCTCCTAGCGTCGTTGAAATTTCTGATCGGCGCTATCGCAACCTGGGAGGACATCCTCAAAGCCTCGAAGCCTAGATTCTTCTCCAGCACCATTGATATCCGCATTTTCAAAGTGATGTAGAAAATGCTAGTATACTGCTCAACTAACATGGCAAAATTTGAATGGACGCTGGGAGTGGCTGTAATATCAGCAAATCCCCTTCCAGGAACGACTGCAGAGGGTGTCGTCACAGTCATCGCTTTAGCAGATGGCACGATAAAAGTAGTGGCACCAACAATGGTCGAAGTGGCTGACGTACTCAAAGGAGGCATAGTCGTGATGACAGGCTCATCCTCCTCTGAAGATATCGGGACTGTATTGGGTGAGCTAGCACCCAAAAATATTGCTTCTTCAAAGTCAAGCACCGCCGTTTCATCGGCAGGAGCTGCAACAAAGCCAAAGGTTGCATCGACGCTGCCCTCCCCGTAGATGTCTTCCCCTGAAAAGAAGACAAGAGAAAGTTAATATCAACCTGATGTTAATTTTTTCTAAAAGAGGCGTAAAGACGACATTTACCCATGGCTGACGGTATATATGTCGCATCTGCAGCCAGTGCAGCTAAATCATTTCTTAATGATGTTAAGCGAGCTGTCATACCTGGAGAAGAGGGTGCACCAAACGACGTCTGAGGGTAGTCTTCCAGGTCTTCACCAAGATCCACTCGAGGCTCATCGGGTGAAATCTCGCTGGATATACTTACAGACGAGGCAGGGGTTACTCCCATTACTGGTCTGGATAAAGGTATATGCAATCTTATTTTGCTCGGCCTCGAAGGCGATCTCGTAGCACTACCTGAAGCGGTAGCAGCGACAGCAGTCTCGAGCAAAGAATCTCCGGCACTGCCAGCCGGAACTGTGGAGGTTCTCTCTCTAATAGGCGAAGGACCTCTAGTCAAAAATTTATGCCCAACAGGGGAAACGACAGACTCACTCCTAGGAGCCTCATGGCTGGAAGTCCTGACAGGACCACTAACAGTCTTCTTTTTCTTGCGAGGAGAAGTCTCTTTCAGAGTAGAAGCCATTCGCTTACTGGGGATAACAAGAGGCTCCGCAGGCGGAGGTATTATGCCTCTCGGTATTGTCAACAAAAACTCATCTGGACCGATAGGGTCTTCACCTTCATCAGAGGAAACTGATGGGACCTCCTCTCTTCCAATGGACTTATAAGAGGGTATCCTAAAACTCCCACGCATATCAAAATCGCGATGGAAGGTATTGATGGCCACATAAAATTGTGCGTATGAATGGAGGATACGCAACTCCATGGAGAGAGAAGCCGTGGGCACAGTAAAGGTTGCTCCAGTACAACCCATTATGAAGTACCGCCACCCTCTCGCTCCGCCGATAAGCCCCCCTCTAAACTTGAAGCTGGTGATAGCATTCCCCACATGCAACTGGTCGTACCCAAATTGCCTGGCGAATCGGCTAGGCAGATACGGCTCCAAGAAGCAATAGTCCTAACTTCTGTACAGTAAATGGGAAGGTCTAATGCAGACCAACCAATAAAAAGCTTCGGGAGAAAGAACGGTCTTTCCGTGACTTGAATCCTGAAGTTTCGTCCCCTGTTGATTGATATGTACAGTGGGGACGATACAGAAGAGCTTTCAGCTATGAGCAAAATTTAATGCTCGCCGACAGTCTACGACGGTGGTCACATTCCAAGAGGAATTCTTGTAATTCAACAAGAAATTATTTCCCAAACTACTGGCAGAGCCAGGAGACATCACCCTAGGGTTATAAAAAATAAACCATCCCATCAAATACAGGAATGGTAACTCTACCTTGGGAAAGCTTTCATGCCGTGTTTCATCTGCAAGCAACCCATCAGTAATGGCCCTCAGGCCATCTTGTATCCAGCATACCATGGCAGGGAGCAGGCCCAGTCTTTCCCCAAACACCAAATGCATTATAGGCCATAAGATGTTACGATGAATGCGATCCGTAGATGTGATGCCAGGTACTACCAATCGGCGTAGCCATACAGAGAGGAAGCCAGCCAGTTGAGCTTCCCTTGAAAGAGGCTTGCAGCAATGCCTCATATAACTGTAGGCTTTAGTGCCTGCAGGATAACTCCCTATCTCCTCATCGAGAACTTGATCTGAAGCCCCAGCGTCTTCAATAAGGTCATCGACTATTTGAGCATTAAGCATGCTCAAAAAATTCAAAGGCTTACCCCTGCTATCCACAACTTTGTCTGGCTTAGCATCTCTGTCCTGATGAAAGAAGAGATAAGACGCCCATTTGTTGGTATGAGCCAAATCAGAGGGCTCATTGTAGAAGGTGGTGCAAGCAAGGTAGTGGCACATCAGCTCCTGATACACTGCCACTACCCGAGGGTTTGTATCCCTCAGCTCCCTGTTTGTGGGAACATACTCTTCATAAGGAGTATCCCCCATTAGCAGCCTTGAAATCTCTGCCATCTCATGAAGGGCCAATCCCAACTCCCCTAGCGGAGTGGCGAAAGTCCCAGTGAGCGAGATATACCGGTCCATCAAAGCCAAAAATAGGTTGGGGTTGAGAGGTAACCCAACACTGGTAGCATTCACAGCCGCGAACAGACCAATGCTCTCCAGCTCCGTCTGAAAATGCTTCAGGGCCCAGGCAGTTAAGCGAGCCCATCGAAGATTCCCAGGGCTAAGCCACCCGCTGGTCCGAGGATTAACCTTGGGGTATACTCCTCCATGCCCCCATGAAGTCATTGCAAAAAGTCGATATTTGGACTGGCTGAAGCAGTGAAGTGTCTTCACTCGGGACGCTGTCCGGCAGTAATCCCCTGAAAGGCATGACAGGGCCTGAAGGGCGGCTCACAAATAATCCTTGGCCTGATCATTTCTAATAAAATATCTTCCCCGGCTGGTCGTGAAGATCAGGGGTCAGGGTCCATGACATCTTCCTGGGATATGCGGCATGGAAGAATGCCGAGATAGGGTAATCTCTCGGCATCCTGGGCAGGTACATGACCTTGCCCTCAGCAGTAAAAACCCAGTTTTCCTTCTTGGGCTTCGTCTGGAATTGTTTATCAATCATATCCCCAAATAGGAAAGCTGGTTTTATATATTTGTTCCCATCTATATACGTCAGGGGATCCCCACTGATCATACTCAACAGCATTCGTTCTCCTTGAGACGATATCAGAATTTCCCTTCCTTTAGGATACTGGATTCCAGAAATAGGGAATGTCACATGGGACAAATCCTCCAGATAATTGGAGTTCAGCATCCCAGCAGCAGAACCCATCACCTCAGCCAACAGAGGGATCTGCAAGTCTACTACAAAATGCAAGAAGAAAAAGTCAATTTCTACACTAGACATTATAGTCTTGCAGCTTACGCCAAAGATCAACAGTCTGTGCTTTTACGCCAAGACTTTAAAAACTGGAGTTTTTATGCTGGAACCTATTTTTGAGGCATAAAATTTAAAGTTGGCAGTATACACAAAATCTAACAGTCTGTGTTTTTACGCCAGACTGCCAAAATTTGAGTTGTTACGCCAGAATTTTCATCCAGAACATAACATTCAAAGTTTGTACTATACGCCAAATTTCGACAGTCAAAGCTTTTACGCCAGACTGCGAAAATATGGAGTTTTTATGCTAACACATTAGGAATGTGGGCGTAAATGATAAAATATCTCTGTGCATCATCTTCCTCGAAGAGGCTCTCAGCACAGAAGATGACCTTGCGCGTTCACGTACAACGTGTGCGAAGGGTTTTCTTTGTTTTTTTTCGTCCCAAAAGCTTTACCTATGACGCCTGGTGCACAACTTGACGGTGGGGCGCTTCGTTCAGATCGGGGTTCACTCATCCCAATGGGAGTTGCTCGTGCTTGAGCAGAGGAGCGAGAAGAAGACGCAGATTTCTTTCCCTTAGGGGTGGAAGTTGGTTTCGTTGTCATGGATAAAACTCAGAGTTCTCAAAGAAAGAGACGAAGAAGAGTTCTCAAAGAGACAAAGGATTTTTGCAAAAGACAGATGAAGAGTTTCTTCTCTGAAATCCTTGGGGTATTTATAGAGTTCAGATAACTCTTTAAATTCCTAACCAAATCCGATATTTAATATTCGGTTATGATTTGGGACCACGTCAGCCTATCATTTAAAAGAAGAAGACGGACGGTCAGTGGATCCAGAATTTATACGCAGAGCAGATATATGATTTTACGCTCAGGAGTTTTTACGCTCTAGAGACCACAAATCTATGGTTTTACGCTCAGAGACTATAAGTCTATGGTTTTACGCCCGGATGCTTTTATGCTCGGTATCTTTTGCACTCGAGAGGCTATAAACCTACGACTTTACGCTCAGAAGCTACAAATCTATAATTTTACGCTCAGAAGTTTTTACGCTCAAAGGCTACAAATCTATGATTTCACACTCAGAGACTATAAGTCTATAGTTTTATGCCCGGATGCTTTTATGCTCGGTAGCTTTTACGCTCGAGAGGCTACAAACCTACGATTTTACGCTCAGAGACTATAAATCTATGATTTCACGCTCGGAAGTTTTTTTTTTTTTGCTCAGAAGCTACAAATCTACGATTCTACGCTCAATAGCTACAGATGGCCAACCGCAAGGATTTATGCAGAAGTGCTCCTTTTGGCTACAAAATATTCCAAGTACCTAAAATACACAGAAGTCAGCATTGAAGATGACTCTTCTCCTTAGGCCATTGGAAGTTCAGCCAAAGTCTAGCCGGAAATCTTTCTCAAACGTTCAAGTATGGCCGGTTTGACGGCCATTTCTTGCCCTATTTTAAGGGATTTTCGGGAAACCATTCTTGAAGATGATAGTCTGAACAGCAAATTCTTCGTATCAGAGAAGTGACAGTTCATAAATTGTACGTGACTCCTCGTTCAAAACAGCATGACAGTTCGAATATTCGACTTAAATGTTAAGCAGCTTTCTACGCGTCTTCAGTTACGCGTAAAAGATGGGACGAGACCAGACACTCTTTTATTAGAGTCGGCGTAAAATCATTCAGACATGCCAAAGTTGCACACTATTCAGACTTCCTCACAGCAAATATGGCAAATTATCAGATGCGTAAAAGAAGACAAATTTATTAATCATGATTACATATGTTGAAAATCCAGTCTACAAAGGTTTTTTCATCTTCATGATTACATATGATGGAAATCCTTGTTCTACCAAGGGTTTCTCATTTTTATTTAAGATCACGCCAAGAATCTGCTCTACCAGGTTCTTGTATTGGTGGAGATCTTTTTCGTCTTCTACAACAGTTCATCAGCTTCATGGACCGATGAACAAGAAAATAATAAATGGCGGAAGGATACAAAACTGGGCCTGTCTAAATTATTCAAGCCCACCCTCCATACGCTATGGCAAGCATGCCCTAGAATTGAGTTGAGGGTTCAGACCCAACTCAATACTGGAAGACAAGGCCAGACTGCCTACCATCGTCCAGCACCATGATGGGAGAAAATACAGCTTGTAAGCTGTGTGGCCAAATGAGACCATTCCTCTCTCCTGGACGAATCGCCATATGAAATTGCTGATCATCCCGAGCAAAGGAAGCTATGATATCCTTCCATGATCCATCGTTGCAGAGGACATTTGCTCGAAGATGCCTTTTTTTATGACTCTTTACATGCTGGAAGAACGTGATCTTCTTCTTCCTCAATTCGACTCGACGAAGTTTGGCAACCATCTCTTTGTGATGAAGGAAGTATGGGAAAAATAGGTTAACTTAGTCGCCCTTATATAGGCAGAGGAGATCACACCAAATCCCAACAAATCCCTAAATATTTGCCGAGAAATCAACCTCGTGGAACGAGTCAAATTTGACCGTTTTATGCTTCATTCAAAGTGTTTCAAATTACGAGGAATTTGAAAACTTTGAAGGGGGTCTTGTAGAAGCATGAAAAATATACTGAGGAATTATACGCGTAAAACCCTCAAACATGCAGGAAGCCGCGTAAACAGAGCTCCAGCACTGGGTGGCGTAAGACATGACTTCAGAGCCATTGGCGAAATAACAGAGCTTCAACGCTATTCAGCATAAAATATAGCTCCAGAACAACCCGCGTAATGCAGTATTTCCAAACTCCTTCAGCGTAAAAAGGTTGTTACATCGCCACTTCGGCGTAAAACCTATCTGTTTTTAATGCAGCGGGAAGTTGTACGAGGAACTCTTCGGATTCCTCGAATGAACCTGTCAGATCATGCAGTAAACCTGACCCCTGACAGAAAGTACTGCACGACGATCGAGAGGACGGCTGTAATAATGATTCGATACAGGGACCCAGACCGTCGTTTTGACAATTCCTTAATACAAATTGCTTTTACGCATTCAAGGAAATACGTTGCTAGTTTTACACAGGCAGACATGATCTTTTACGCTCAGTAGGTGACGAAACGAACCGCCATGTCAAAAGCTACTCTCAGTACAGAACTCGAGGCACGTCTCTGCAGTTAATGCGCGTGATGGAGGAAGATCTCTGCATTTAATCAATGATATTTGGTTCTACTTTTAACGACAGTGTGAGCCATAATTATGGATAATACATCCATATCATCACCTCTGCATATTACGCCATCAGGCTATTTTCAGTTATAGGAGTACGATGTACGCTATCTCCTTGAAATATGTCGACCTGGCTATTTTTAACTATAGGAGCACGTCGTATGCTATCTCCTCGGAATACGCCAACTCAGTCTATATTTGCATTGGTGCGTGATAAGGCTATTTAGTCCAAAATACGCTCAGGACCTCAGTCAAGCAAGGATAATCGGCTGTCCTTACGCTAGCTACCTATCCATGCAGCTATTGGGCTTCTATGCCTATTGGGCTTCTATGCCTACTTGGCTTCTACGCCAACTTGACAACTATCGGCTTCTACGCCTACTTGGCTTCTACGCCAACAAGATAACTATTTGGCTTCTACGCCATGGTGACAGTCATTGGCTTCTACGCCAACCTTTTCTACGCGAGGGACAGTTACCTACGTGGCTTGCATGTCGTGATCTTCGCAGCAGTTATACACGTTAACTCATAATAGGACACGCGTCATACGCGAATTCAGAAGATCATTTATATGTGGGTGGCAGTTATCATAATCGCCGCGTAAAAAGTGCCACACTCTCCACTGTTCGGCTTCTACGCCGACTGGACGGTTACTGTCACTAAACCCTATAAATTGAGACCTTCGGCCACGGAGGTCAAAGGTTGAAAGGTCAAAGAGTGGAAGGATCGGATCAGGGAGCATCAGATCGGATTTTATGGTTGAGAGAGAAGATCTTAGAGCACAGACAAAGGGGAGTGATTGACGACTTTGGTATCGAGCATCCAATCCCTCTTGCGATTTTTGAAGCTTTTCCTTCTTCTACAGCACTTCTTCGTCATCGTGTGGTCCAAGGGACAAAGTGATCGACTACAGATCAGACTCCTATAGCAATATTTACCCAGATTAAATTTTTGTACCTAACATCCTCGTATAGGATTAATTGTACTTCTTGTTTGTAAACCAAAGAAAGGATTTCGTACAAACCTAGTTTCATTTCTTTCGTTTATTATCAAACAGCAGCAGTGGTATTTGCACTTATATGGAGGTACTACTTATATAGTGATCAGGTAGAGAAATTTACAGATCACAAGAGCCTAAAGTATGTATTTACCCAAAAGGATTTAAACATGAGACAGAGAAGGTTGTTAGAATTGTTGAAGGATTATGACGTAGAACTCTAATACCATCTAGATATGGTGAATATGGTAGCAAATGCTCTTAGTAGGAGGGGCAGTGCCTATGTGTTGACATTACAGAAGAATATCTAAGAAGATCTTTAAGAAATGGGTATTGAGATAGTACTTCCACATGACATAGGAGTGTTGGAAAGTTTATTGATTCAGTCTACCATTATTGAAAGGATCAGGGTAGCTCAGGGGGAGGGTCTACAGATCCATAAGCTTCATGCAGAGTACGATTCTGGTCGCAAGAAGGAATTGACAATTCACGAGGATGGAACACATAGATTCATAAATCGTCTTTGTGTACCAAGCAGAGATATTCGACAAGAAGTTATAATCGTGGTACATAGTTTCCTGTATTCAATTTATCCTGGGGGTACCAAGATGTATCAAGATATCAAGCAACATTTCTGGTAAAACGGGATGAAGCTGGAGATAGAGCGATTCGTCTTTCGATATTTGGTATGCTAGTAAGTAAAGGCCGACCAGCAAAGATAGACAGTATTATTATAACTGCTTCCTATCCCGGAGTGGAAGTGGAAGCATATCTTGATGGACTTTGTGACTGGTTTACCTAGATCTTTGACTGGTCGTGATGCAGTTTAGGAGATAGTCGATCGACTCACGAAAGTAGCTCATTTTCTTCCTTTTCGAGTAGGACTGTCCAGAGAGCAGTTAGCAGAAATATACATACAGAATATGGTAAAACAACACGGTATCCCAGTGACTATCAAATCAGATCAAGATACTAGGTTTATTTTACATTTTTGGAAGAGCTTGCATTATAGTTTGGACACGAAGTTGAGCTTCAGTACCGCTTAACATTCTCAAACAAAAGGGCAATCAGAGAGAACCATCACGACATTTGAAGATATATTGCGAGCTTATACTTTAGATTTTGGAGGGTCTTGGGAAGATTACCTTTATTTTGTCGAGTTCTCGTAAAATAATAGTTATCAGGCGAGTATTTAGATGGCCCCCTCGAGGCACTATATGGGAGAAAGTGTAGGTCACTATTAGCATGGCATGATATTGGCGAACGAAATATGTTAGGCCAAAAAATGATCACGCAGACAGTATAAGTTGTCAAGCTGATCAGAGAGCGACTCCGGGTTGCGCTGGATAGGCATCGTCATTGGAAAGATCAATATCGTAAGCCTTTAGAGTTTTATGTCGATGACCACATGTTCTTGAGGATTTCGTCGACCCATGGAGTCATTAGATTCGGGGTCCATAGGAAGCTTAGTCTGTGATACGCCGGTCCATTCGATATCTTCGAGCGGATAGGCGATATTGCTTATTGTCATGTCCTTCCACCTTTGCTACGTGAGGTGCACGATATATTTTATGTAACTCAGTTGCGTAGGTATATCCCGGATCTGAGTCATATCCTCGACCATTCTGAGCTAGTCGTTGGTACCGACTTGTCTTTGGATCGAAGGAAGAATGTGCTCAAGAATCGGACTATTCATCTCGTTCGAGTTGCTTGGGGTCATCACTCTTTGGGAGAGTCAACATGAAAGCACGAGGATATTATTCGGTATCGATATCTGTATATATTCAACTCGAAAGGTATAATTGTTTAGATGCCTTCGTATGTCGAATCTCTTGATTCACTTACCCATGCAGTTTGATATTTCTTTCTTCATTATATGATTGGATTTGATCACATGTATAGGTATGCTTGTATTTAGTGTATTGCTTGTTTTGATTTCTCTAGCTAGCCTTGAGTCTGAATTTCGAGGACAAAATTTTTTCTAAGGTGGGTAGAGATGTCACTCTCCGTTCCCGATATGGGACGTATTATTTCTTGATTGTATGTTTATTAGGTTGCATGGAGGCTAGACCTATTGTTTGGTTTAACTTGGTTCAAGGTTTATTTGTTTGTGTTGGTTTGGTCATAAGTTGAACCCATGGTCTAAACCTCAAGCCATAACTATATAAATCAACCACTTTCTCTTTTTCATCATTCTCTTATTTCTTCTCCTTCTTTCATTTTAGGCAAGTACACCTTGCATAATATGAAGAAACTCTTAAATTTTAATCCTTGCTCTTTTCTTGCTTTTTATTATTCTAATATGTGTAAATTATGATTCTAAGCACTTTTAATACTTGGAGTTTTTGGTTTTTATGGATGGATTTGACTATATATATTTTTAGTTTTGATTATTTTTAGCCATAACTTTATAGGTTTTCCTGGGTTCTATAAGTTTTTGTTTTGATCTATTAAAACATGCTATTTTAGAAAAATAATTTTTCTAGGTGATAGAGAATTCTATTTCAGGCGTTTTGGCTTTTGGTTCACTTAATTTGGTGTTGAAATGAAGTCTTTATGAAGAAAATAAGTTTTTCGGGTTCTTAGAGCTTTTTCATGGTCAAACTTGCTATTTTGGGATGAAGGAGTTCCATGCTGCCCATCCCATGTGCCCTTGAACATGCGGCCATTTTGGTGGACGCATGTTTGCTCTGTGCATTCGTCCTAAAGTAGGACTCATATTACCTTGAACGCATGAAAATTCACTAAGGCCAGACTCCATGAGCCGAGAGTCCATGTGGCCAGGAGACTATGCGGCCATCAGCCATGCCTCTGCATGACCTTTGTGACTCTGTATAACTTTTTATGCTTTTTGTCTTATCTCTCTAACACTTTTTGGCTTGTCACATCAAGTTACATTAGTCACTTCTTTGACTTACATTTATTGCTTGTCACTTAACACGTGTCCCGAGCCATAGAATTTGCCTTGCCCATGCACCCAATGTTTAATGCGCCCTCGATTCTCATGCGTCCTTGCACATGCATCCCTGATCCCATGCGTCCCTTACTTATATTTGGCCCTATGTGCACATTTTATTGATTTTCTTGGTTTGGATGTTTTATTAGATTTTGTGATTCCATGTATGATTCTAATGATTGTAATTGTATAAGAACTAAGTGACCACATATTGGAACCGACTATGTGCCTAATCCGACTATGCACCTGACCTGACTATGTGTAGACATAGACCATGCACCAAGTGACTATGACTTCCCATGTGCCTGAACTGACCTATGTATTACAGTATGTTAGAACTCATGCGAATGGCCAATGATTGGTAACTTGGCTCGACTATTGGTGTCCGTGCTGATCCACTAACTATGTGTTATGTGTTCCTATGCGATTATGTTACATATTTTATACTGAGGTATACCAATGTGCTATTTGACACATGATATAATATGATTCCTCCAAGCATGGACAAAATGGTTTACTCAATTTCCAAGCGTGGGTAGGAGTTGTTTGATTGTTGCATCACGCTGGAGTGAATCAAAATTGGACTGCCAAGTGACAATGTGGATTTGTATATAGCATATTCGTACTATGGTACAACATGTAAGAGAAATATCATGTGACCACGCCAAAAGATTTCAATAACATTAGGGTTAACTAGGAAACTAAAACATATAGAGCATTGGGAGGGATAGAATTTCAAGATCGTGCTTAACTAGCCACCCTCAAATATTTATCTGTGGAGTACAGGTTTGCCCCATAGATATTGTTTAAATTCTCACTAGTGGATGGCAATATTCGACTATTTTATTGTACTATATGTTCTTTGTGATCTTAGCACGGTGGCCTTACGAGTGATCGATGCATAAACTATGTGCTATAAGGCGATTCTTGGCTCGGTTAGCCCTGACAGTACCTGGTTCGATCTGAAGATTCCTATTATATGCAACTCTAGGATAACCCAGACTTCATCTAGCAAGTCGTACAAGTGATTGGCCAATTTTGCAACTAAACTCGTTTGTGTTTGTACCTTCTATTAAATAGTTAGGAACATGGACTATCATGGTGCGGTGGTTTAACCCTTGTCGTTGTTTGGTTATAGGATTAGATTATTGTATCACGATAGGCTACGAACCAAACTACAAGACTGACTTATATATATATATACAAACTACAAGACTGACTTATATATATATATATATGATCATCCTCTCTGGTTTTTTCTTCAATCGTGCTTCCGTTGTGATACTTGTTATTTGGGGACAAACCCTACTGGTTTTGCGTGGCCAGGTTTAGAGGCAGCACCCGAGGTTCCAGCTTACTTCCCTCTAAACAATGGCATGAACCATACGGATAGCCATTGAGGGACACGAGTGGGTTTCTTAATCACTACTCGTTATTGTACATTTTTCTCTTTTTGGCGTTTAGTCATCGGCACTTGTTAGCCGTAAATCTGAACATTTAGTTTTTTTACATTATTATAATTAATCAGACTGCACTTGATCATGGTCATATATTTTTGTTATTCTGCCAGCTTCTTATTTTGTACTACTGGTTTCAAAAATGTTTTGGCAGGGCATTTGGGACGTCTTACTTTCTTGTCATATAAGTTCTATGATTTTTTTTCTTACTTAACTGATTAAGATAATATATATTATTTTTGACCCTAAGTGACTTGCATGTAGTATGCAATCCCTTGTCTAGCTATCGTTGTGACTGCCCTACGAAATTCTATACCTTGGTACGGGGTAGTTGGTCATATATGTCTCCGTATTTTGGTACTGGGCGTGACACACAGTATAACTTAGCATGCAATACTCTACTATTGAATTAAAATGGAAATGGTTCTTTTAATAGACAAGCATTACAAGTTCTCTATTTAAGCATAACAATGAGCATTTATCTCTATTAAGCAAGAACACAAGCATTCTTAAAGCATACAGTTCTCTAATTAGCATGCAGAGTCAGGTTCTAACATTCTTATTATGAATAATAAACTTCTTAGCAACAAGCAGTTATAAAATTATATCTTTATTAGGCATGAAAGAATCAGAAAATAAAGTTCTGCCTACTCACCCAGATCAATCATCTTGTATCCCAGCAGGAAGCTCTTTAGGAAGGCTTCCTCTTGAGACAACAAACGGATCTCTCTTGTACATAGTGCCAACGCAGAACGAGGCACAATATTTTTAGTGCCATACTACCTAGCATGAAGCATTGCGCTTCCTTGCAATGTTACGTCGCTGTGACATGGCTCGCGTAGCCATGGCTTTACATATTTTACCTCTTGGTGGTGTCACACCATTGTAACATAAGGTCACCGGCCTCTTTGTAGTGCTGCCTATAACTGTTCATTCTATAATATTAGGCTACATGCCTATGTGCGGCACTATGCCGCTTTGACATGGCCAGAGGTTGAGGCTTTACCCTCTTGAGGTACCTGTTGTGGTGTCACCCCACTGTAACCTGGAGTACTATGCTCATTTATAGTGTTGTGCTACCCATGCTTCCTGTAAAGAACGTCGAATATTCAAAATGCTCGAGAACTCATTAAGGCGTCTAAGCCATCCTCCCACAGGACCTGTTCTACTCAAAGAACAAATAGTAGAAAACAGTGGTTCTGGGTCCGTAACCTCTCAATGTCTCAAAGGACTACCCACTGTTCCTGATATTCTCCGAGTTAATGATCCTTCATTGAAGCAAAAGCTAGATGCTTAGTAGATTTATTGCCCTCGACCAGCTGGCGCTTGAGACCCTAGGTGAATGGATCCGCCATATTCTTCTGGCTCCGAACATCAATCATGGTAATGACTCCAGTCTTTATAAGATCATTCACTACCATGTGCCTCAGTCGCATAGTCCTCTTCTTACCATTGAAGAGGTTATTTGATGCCACCGCTGTAGTTTCCTGGTTGTCACAGTAAATCGGTACTATCAGAATCTGCGTACCAACCAATGAAAGATCATACATAAGCTCCCGAAGCCATTCTACTTCATTCGTTGCAGCCGCCAGTTCATAGTATTCAGATTCCATAGAGGAATAAGAGAGCATTCTCTACTTCTTTGACTTTCATGATATAGCAGCTTCACCCATGGAGAAGGCGTATCCTCCTATGGACCTTTCGCTCTCTACTTCTGGGCATCATCTTGCATCATTGAAGCCTTCCACTACTGTCGGATAAATATTATAGTGTAGTGCATACTTCTGAGTCCTCTTGAGATATCTCATCACTCTCTTTACAACTTTTTAGTGTTCCATACCTGGGTTGCTCGTGAACCGACTCAACATCCCCATGGACAAAGCTATGTCAGGCCGTGTGGAAGTTATTTCATACATCAAACTCCCGATGACGCTTGAGTACTCCAGTTGCCTAACACTTTTGCTTGGATTTAGCTTCCGCTTCTTGTCAAACCTGTATGGAGTATCGATCCTCGGAAGATCCTGATATCCATAATGTGTGAGCATCTTCTCAATATAATGATACTATGACAGCGCCACTCTAGTGTCCGTCCGAATGATCTTTATCCAGAGGATAACATCAGCTTTTTACAAGTCCTTTATACTAAACTTAGATGAGAGGAACTTCTTTGTCTCAGTAACACATGCTAGATCCGTACCCAGGATCAATATGTCGTCCACGTAGAGACAAACGATAACTCCTCTTTCGTCAACGAACTTTGTGTAAACACAATTGTCCATTTCACTAACCCTGTAGCTGTTTGATCTTATAACTTTATCAAACTTCTCATACCACATCTTGGGATCTTACTTTATACCGTATAATAATTTCACCAACTTGCAGACTTTGTCTTCAAGGCCCTTGATGACAAATTCTTCTGGCTATTGCATATAAATTTCTTCGGTCAACTCTCTATTCAGGAATGTTATTTTAACATCATCCTCTCGCCCACGCCACAAAATAAGCACGTTTATTAGTTATGATCACCGACTGATTATGTTGTCTTTCTAGTCTTTGCCTTAGGATTAGTTTCATGAAAATATAATGAAAGTAATACCCGTGTCTGAATCAAGAGTGTCGTACTGTAAATAGCTGAGTTTGTCTTACCCTTTTTTTACCATTCGGCCTTCCCTGTCATACGCAGCAATATAATCAATAATCTACTAAGTAGCGAAGAACATCTATTCAATTTAAGTGTTATGTTTGTGTCTCTACCTCAGACATATTTTTCTTCGAACTAAGTTATATGTCATGCATCCATTCTAAATGTGCAAAGTGTCATGCAAATGACCTCCCTCATGTTACTCATCTTTTGAATGTGGATAGCCACTATACATGCATGACTTATCTATATGAAGGTCACTGGCTCTGTTAGCCATATTGGAGATGATCTGGGATGGAATGGTTGTCTTTCCAGCTCGGTTGTGAGCCTTACTGGCGTTCCAAACCATCCAACGAGCCGACTGTCTTTCCAGGTTGGTAACAAGCCTTGCTGGATGTCCCACACTCGCCCGCTAGTACTTCAGCTAGCGTATTACCAGGACTACATTGGCATTTTCCTCTCTGACCGACATGATTTGGATACCTCAGCAATCATGTCGAGGACTCTTCTCTACCTGTTGCGCAACCAGTTGTCCGTGACCATGCAACTACTCCCCCACTCCCAATCCTAGCCGAGAACTTCCTTCTCAGTTTTTCTTATCCGAGGACATCAGCGCGGTTCAATCTTGCCGAGGACTAAACTCGAATCTTTCTTCTTTGCGCAGCTCCCTGATTAGAGACTGCATCAGTGATCTGGATATCCCGAGTACTTTCTTTTCTTTTCTTCTCCTAACTTGGAAAGACTACTAAATAGTCTTCCTCGTCTATGTATGCAATATGATTTTACTCTTTCCGTGTCGTATTCCGTGTGTTTGCGGTGCCTTGATATGAACTCAAAACTACTTTTATGGCATATATAATAAACTACTATATTTTAACTCAATAATTCAGATTAGCATATAGCAAGTAAGATCTCCATATTCTATACAATGATAAGGCGGGGTTATCCCCTTAGCTATGTGCGTTCATCTCTTTTTATTAGCATGCTAAGGTTATTGCTTAGAAACTAGCATGTATCATTCATTTTCTTAAGTGTGCAGCTAAGCAGGGACAGGTTAGCCGGGGCCACCCACTTTAGCGATGAATTATATCGGCGCAGCGAGACTCCAAGCACGCCTCTGAAAAGTCTAAGTCTGAACTTTATTTGAAGGTCCAAGTCAGAATATTATTGCATCGAATGAGTCATCTCGCTGAGAAAGACAGGTCAGTTCGCTGCACTTGTGTCATTTGAATTGGCCCTCCGGGTTGAGCAGAGCGGATCGTTACACACATAGTCTTCTAGCACATATCCGTGATAAGTGTTCTAAGAACAGTTGTATCCATGAACTTAAAGGAAAGTCATGTTATCAGCACATCTTCATGTCGAAGCCTTTCAGTAATGACAATGTGTGTCAAGCTGTGGAGTTAGGATACATATATTCTTGGCGATTCCTTGTCCATGCAACCGACTATCTTTGTGTCTCTGTTTGTGTATGCATGCTGACGGGAATCATCATCTCTTAGCCTTTAAATTTAGGAGACAAGAGCCTGCTCTCTCTACCTTCAATAGGAGAAGTCGTAGAAGAATGGTCAACCATCAGAGGCAGATGATCGACGAAGTGCTCGAAAGGACTTCCGGTGTCCGACTTTTGCATAGGGGAGAGTAGAGGCATCTTGGGAAGGAGAATAGAGTTCCTCTCTCTGTCCTCAGCCCCTATTTATTGAATTGTTTTCTGCAGATGGCGATTGGGTTCTTGAGTAGTTTGGCACCAAAATTGCAGAATAAACCTGCATCTCGGGATATTAGAAAAGCAGTTACGAGTCAAAGGATGCTTTAAAAACCTGCGATGTGCGCTTTAGGCTTGAGGCCGTACGTATCAAGCGATGGTACGTGATCCCTAGATATCTACTCCAAAATTAAAGCATCTTGTTTGTAAAAAGATTTGACAGCCTGTCAAAGCGATACGACATCCCACTCATGCGGCCTGAAGGCGATGTGACTTCAAGTCCATACGGCCTTAAGTCGATGCGGGGAGATCACTCAAACGACTTTTTTTCGTGCATGCTTCTATTTTCAAAGTGTTTCAAACTTAGTCAAATTTGAAAACTTTGAAGGAGGTTTTGTAGAAGCATAAAAAATGTTGAACCATGTGTGCCAAGAGTCATGCGACAAATGCAGCATCAATTCTGATGCGACAAAAGCAACTTAGGCTTGATTAGGCAAAGACAACAAGGTTCCAATGCGGCTAGAGGCCATATGGCTGATACCTCAGCCACAACCCCCACTGATAATAGCATTTAATGCTCAGTAGTGAGCCACCAAAAGTTGAGTCACTAGCAGTTATAATTACCCTGACCGCTGACAGGACGCTTCATAGTACGAGTAGATGTCAGCACAATGAAGTCCCCCATATGGTGGTTTTGTCATGCAGCAGTGTTCCTATGCACCACCATGCGACAGTTTTATCATGCGGCAAGTTCCCATGAACCCCTATACGGCAGTATTCTCTAAAAGCTCCGTGCTGCAGAATATTTCTGTTACAACCAATCGAGATCCTCAAGTAGTCGACACAGGCCATATGGCACATTGACTAAGTCATGCCTATGACGGTTGCCAACAACCCAAGATCTCAGCAACAACCATTCCTAACCATTATCACGTGGCAGTCACAGCGCCGCCTGCGCATACATGCCGCAACTTATTCTGTTGAAGAAGCCATGTGGCAGCTCAAAACTAGCACGTATGAGCTAAAAATGCATGCGCATGCATGGCCATGCAATGGCTATAAATAATAGGGACATATGCTTCCCACGATGCATATAGTGAGACGTATATACGCAGAGCTGAGAGAATTCGATAATTGTCTTTCTTGAGTGAGCAAAGACCTTGCAATCTCCTTTCGTCGTCGGATCGTCAACGGATTAAAGGAGTCATCTGCAGTACTCGATCTATACCTTCATACTTCCCTAGAATAAAACTGTACTTAGAGTTTCTTCCTAGGAATTCGTTGTACTTACAATCAAAAGTCAGTGACACTTATTTTTGTAATAGCAACATACACCCTAACATAGACGAAACTCCCTATTGCTGAAAATAATTGAACCCATTCCATGTCTTCCTTTTCATCCTTGGTCAATAGACAATGCTCAGTAGTAATCCTAAAGTGAGCTGCAAGGGGATGCTTGCTTTATTAAACTTGTCCATCTCAAAATGTTAAAGTACCTACAAATATACTTCTCTTGGGACAAATAAAACATCATTGACTAGGTCTCAACTGATCTCCATCCTAAGAATATTTGATGTTTTCAAATCCTTCATAGAGAAGGTCGTGCCCATTTGGTACTTCAACTCTACTTTCCTGGTGGAATTTTGCCCCATCAATAGCATGCTACGACATAAAGCAGTAAAATAACAAAATTATCCTTGAAAAAATATTTGATGAACATACAATTATCCGACGTCATACGAGCATAAAAAATACCATTCCCACGGAACCTAATTTAGATAAAAAAAATACTCTTCTTCAACCGGCATACCAAATATGACTTGACCTTTTCACATAAACCCTCAGGCTGCTCCATGTATAATTCCTCCTCTAAATTATCGTAGAGGAATATTGTCTTGACATCCATTTTCTCAATATCTAAATTGAAGCTTGCTGCTAAATCTTTTATGACTAGAATATTTGTCAACTTAATGACTGACAAGAAGATCTCCTCGAATTCCATCTCCTTTCTCTAATTATATCCCTTGACTACCAGCCTCGCCTTCTATCAGGAAAAGTATCGTCTTTTGTCTACTTTACTCGGAACAACTATCTATTTTTTAAGACCTTCTTTCCCTTTAGCAATCGTACTTTATCATAAGTAGAATTGACCTATAAGGAACTCATCCCCTCATTTATAGCCTACATCCACTCCTTCTTGTGTTCATCTTATGTCGCCTCTACGAAGCTTTCAGGTTTGCACTCATCTGTCAATTGTATGTACTCAGCAGGCGAGTAACTTATAGATGGTCAATGCACTCTCATGCTCTTTATAATTAGAACCTCTGGTGCTGGTTGTTCAATGACAGTTGTACCCCTTCAGGAACTACCTACTCGTCATGCTCATCTACTTGAAGGTAGCCCTGATCACCATCAACAGGATGATGACAAAGGTTGGAAGCAACTCAATGTACCTTGTCGTCGAAATTTACTCCCATAGAGGATAAATAGTCAACCATACCCTAGAACTCACTCAAGTAATCCGTATTTTATGAATAATCCTTGTGCCTAAGGCCCATCATCTGTGGAAACATGAATAATTTATTTACCCTGGTCTACTTTGTATACAATGATTCCAACTTCTCCTACAATATCTTTGTGTGCTGAATAATTGCAATATGATTATACATATTATTGCCCATGAACTGTCTGATATACCCATACACTTGTATAGTCCCAAAATTTTAGTCCTTATTCGATTTCTTACTAGACTTCTCGAAAGCAAATGTAGCTTCTTAACAAACATCAAATTGTTCATCTTTCTCTACATATAGTGATAGTTGGAACCGTTCAACTTTATAATATATATTGGTTTTGCATCTATCTCTTCTACCAAGTTTGACTGTCAACCACCTGATACCTTGCAACCACAAGATCTGATACTACTGTGTTAGGAGCGAACATGAAAATCGTTTCTAATCCGTAAAAACTTGTTGAGGATTGAACAAAAGACACAACCTAGACATAATATCAAAATCACAAATCACAAACAAGCACAATGCAAACATAACAATATTTAATTTAAAAAAATTGAGAAAAAACTACTGGACGATCAGAGTTCAACCTGAAAAAGCCTCCACAAATGAATAAAAATTATATACCGATTTATTTACAAACTCCTCCACTGATATACACAAATCACCACAGTACTTCAAATATAAGAAATTAGATTACAATAAGCGATAGGGGTTTGTGAAGATGAGAAGAAGAGAAAGAACCACTGAAGAACTCCTCGAAGCGATCTCTCTTCAAAATAACTCATGAAACTCTAAATGACCTCTTCCTTTAATTAGAAAAATACACCCAAGAGAATTCTCTCTCCTTATATTGTTATTCTTGGTGATTAGGGTTAGTATTTGAACCACATCAATCCTGAAATAATATTGGACCATTGATCACGATCAAGCGGTGCACATGTAACATCTGTTTTGGGCCTTCATCCATGATAGTGGAATGTCGGCGGTATACCACAGGTGTACAACTAAGCAGTTCTAGACGGTATATCGTCAAAATGTTCTGAAACAAATTATGCCTTGTCTGGCATACCAATGGTTTACCGCTGGTATACCATCTCATTTGATACGCTCTGCATAGCATAATGATATATGCTAAAATTGAGCCACGCTTATCGTTGTTTACCCCGAGATACTCCGACACTCGATCATACTCTAAGATATTACCAACATAGGTTGGAAACCCCACCCAACACGAACAATGCTTTCATAAAAAAAATCGTAGAATCAAAAATGAAGTTTTTATTTGTATATGCTAAATCATGAATTACTAATTACATATTATATCCAAAAAATCCTAATTATTTCTAACTTTTTATTTTGGAATTGGACATTTATCGAGATGTATAGATTCATTGGTTTATTTGTCTATATAGATCATGTTCATGGATTAGCGTAAAATAGGGCTTATGTTTATATTAAGAGTTGTGAATGTTGTTTGAAGAATCGGAGAAGCTCTCAAAGAGTCAAAATTGGGTAAAATGGATAATGTATCAGTATGGAGCATACCATCAATATGCTTTAAAATGTTAAAATAATCCAACATGTATTGAGTTAATTTTGGTGCCAACTAAGCTATATCAATGGTACAACAATGACATACTGATCTAGTCAGGGATGCTCTAATTTTTTATGAATGGTTCAGATTACTTGGTTCGGTTTCAATAGTCTAGATTACTCCTAACTTAAGTAAGAAAGGGTATTTAATGCTTTCTACTGGTCTAGGATTTAAGATTGGATGGTTTTAGGGGCTCTTGATTGCTAAGAGGTAATTTAGGAATTTTAGGAGGCCATTCAAAAAAAATTACGAGGAAGAAAAAGAGCTACTCAGAGGCCTCACAAAGAGAGATTTTCTCTTTGCGATTTGCGGTTGTGACTCTTTGTAAGATTTTTTTATTGATTAAATAAAGAATTTCTTCCCTTGCCTTTTGGAGTAGATTGATATTAACCGAATAACAAAAATCTTGTGTATTCTTGGTTTTGTTGTTTATTCAATCTTTTTATGATTTGTTAATTTCTCATTCTCATAAGGGTAGGTCATGTTTCCACATATACACAAAAATTAGTATCAAAGGTTAGGAAACAACGGGATTATAAACTCTTGGATTTAGGTCAACGATAGGTGAGGACACTAGTCCACTCCTTATCTTCTTAAATCAGAATTATTGAATTAGTTGGATCATTAAAGATCAAGGAAAATTTTGAAAATTCGTGATGAAGAGTAATAAAGATAATAACACCAAGTTTGGGGTGGAAAAATGTAATGTTTTATGGAACTTCTTATTGTGGAAGGGAGGGGTTAAGGCTCCACTTGTAAAAAGGGAAGTGTTTAAAGCCGTCGCAAGGAAGGAGAAAATGCCTCGAATATGATGGAGGATTCATAAGATAACATGGTTTGGAGTAGCGCGATTAAGTTTTGTCTGGCAAATGAGGCCATGAACAGTAATATCATGGCTGTTATGATTGGCGCTCGAGACTTTGTATATACAAAGTCATTGTCTAACAAGGTATATCTCAGGAAGCAACTCTACAGTCTATGTATGAAGGAAGGGGCGCTAATTTTTTTTATCTTATAGCTTCAACAAGATTGAGTGATTTTATGTCTCGAAGTAAATCTAAAGGAGGAGGACAAGGCATATTTACTCCTTTCTTCGCTTCTGCGGTCATGTGACCATTTGGTAACAACCATTCTTTATGGTAAGGTGACTCTTGATATAGAAAAGGTGACTAATATTCTTCTTAATAATGATATTATAGAGAGGTCAAATAATATAGGTGAGTCATTTGGGTTGATCACTAATAAAAGGGGAAGGTCAAAGGCAATAGTAGTCCATGAAAAGTCTAACTCTTCATGCAAGATAACAACGCATTTTTTTTTTTTACAAATTGTTGGGACACATAAAAAGATAATGTGTAAAGTATAAGCAGTGGTTATAGATGAAGGCTAGAGGTGCCAACTAAAGCGGTCAGGGTCAAGCAAAATATTTTCTGTCTAAGAATGAATTCTTGATTTTGGGTGCTCGTATCGTATGTTTCTAAAGAGGGGGTGGTTTTGCATCTATAAGGAGTATAATAGCAGTGTTTTTCTCATAGGAAATAATTCATCTTGCAAGATAGTTGACGTAGGAAATATCAAGCTGAAGATGTTCGATTGGGATGGTGTGGACATTTGTGAACATGAGAGATGTTCCAAATTTGAAGAAGAATCTCATTTTTCTAGGGATGTTAGACATAACAGAATGCAAGTTCGTTGGCAAAGTGAGTTCACTGAAGATAGTGAAGGGAAGCCTGGTGGTTACAAAAGAAGTGTTTCTATTGGAAAAAATTGATAAGATAGAAAAAAATTGTTTGCAAGGTTTTCTACTGAGTTTTTGTTTTCTATTGGGAACGAACAGTCTAAAAGAGTTTTGTATTGTAGGAAAATTTTTGATAAGTGGGAGACTTTTCGTTTGCCTTATAAGCAAAACTATCCAAAATTTGGCTAAAAAAATTTTTTTTTTGAAATATTTAGCAACGCTAGATTCCATTGCCATAGATAAAAATATCTTAGCAAAAATTTGATTCATTGTTAATCTCAACATGCAGAAAATATAGATGATTTAGCAACGATGTTGACGTTCTATTTGCTTTCTAGTCTTTGATAACGACTAAAAAATTTGTTACCAAAATTTGTTTTTAACAACGACAATAATATGAGTTGTAGAAACGATTTATTAGTAAAAAAAAAAATGACATATTGCTAAAAAATAACAAAAAATTATTGCTAAAAAATCATTTAGGGCCATCATTGGTTCTATTCAACGGAGGTATCAAATATTTATCACTTTAACTTATGACTTTCTAGGAAAGATGTCTGCTTATTTCACGGAAGGAATTTATTTATTTCATAGACGTCTTGTCACTTGTCAGACTTATTCTTGAACTCTCTCTCATAAGCGATGATGGATGACATTTGATTAGTGGTATAGCTTTCTAATAAGGACTTGTCGATCGAGACATCTAAAAAAAAAAAAAAAAAATCTGTTCGTGGAGTCGTCATTTTCGTTCAGAAAAATAATTACAAAATTTAATAAATATTTTTAGTTGTAATCTCTTCTTTTCTTCTTGAATTCGGTAAGGAGATTGAACCTTTGGACAAATGGTTCAACATATTTTTTTATTCAATTTTGTAATTTTATCTGAGTTATATATATTAGAATTTGTTCATATGACGTAGTCACTGAACACATATATTGTTTGATCTACCTTGACATTCATGGTAGATTAGTTTGTGTTGCCAAAGTAGACTCCCCAACGTTGTCGAATATGGTTGGATTCCCAACCAACTAGTACTTATCATTACATCAAAACAAGCCATTTGCATATTTCTGACTCATATTTTAAGTTGAATTAATTGTCTAGTGATTTATCTTCTTTTCAATAATTACCAACATGGCACAGTACAGAAACACCGATTGTCACATGAATGATCCAATTTTCTTGATCACCACATGAGAATTAGAAAATAACAATAACACTATCGATCAAATCAGAATAATATATTAAAAAAAAAATCTTGTTTTTTACATAGTTATATTTACAAACAAATAATTTACTTAGGCTCAACAATACAAATTCTATTCAAAGTAGAAAATTAATCAAAAGATAAATATAAAATGAATATAAAAAAATTAGTTAAAAAAAAATCTTTTAGTAATGAATTTCTCTCCTTTCACTGACAAGAACGTTGCTATTCTTGACGCTTTAGCTGTCGCTTTCATTGGATAATTATTTGAACTCATTTCCTCAGCAAAGGTGACTTAGGTGAGTGAAATATGACATTTGGATTGGCTTTATATAGCACCATTTGGTTGGCTTTTCATTTATAATGTCGAAGAGAAACGAATCAGACTTGCGAGACTTTTGTTGTTTATTTTTATTTCCTAATTCCTTTATTTGGAAGGACGTGCATGATCACGTCATCTCAACAAATTGCTTTGTTACGACGTGATAAATACTTTCTAATCCTTTTATAATTAAAGTGACAACGGAATCTGACGGTTTTGACGTGGACGAGGGATTAGTATCACTTGCGTTCACATTTCCTGACAGTGATATGTCATTAATTATTTTACTACTCTACTTTACGGAGGTGGTGTTGGAATCAGTGTTTTAAAAGTCGGATAAGTCGATTCAATTGGTTGGATCGTAAAATAGTAAAAAATTTAGACTGGGTCAATGTCGACCTACAATTTTTTGTTAAATCAATTATAAATAATTATATTCATAAAAATTAGTATTTATAAGAAATTGAATTTGGATAAGTTAGAATAATTTACTGGCTGGTTGAATCAATTTTTGGGTCTGGTTTTTAAAACACTAGTTGGGAGTGGGAATGCATCGTCACACTGCAATTTTTTTTTTTTACAGATAATTAGAACTTCGGAACTCTTTCAATGCACAATGGACTCTTGCAATCAAACATGACGGCTCATGCCAACAATCATAGCTTATTGATCCTTCCCAGAATCTCCATTTTATGTCCAGATCAGATTTGTGTTCCAAATTCGGAAAAAAAAAAAATCCCTTATGTATTCCTTAACTAAGTAGCATCTAGCAGTGATGTAAAAAGGCTTTAATTTCTAGAAATGAAATTCTCTTCATTCTCTTGAAATTCTCTTTGTTTTTCCTCAACAGGACAAAATGTTGGCAGCTGCTTAAATAGAAGTTCAATCTCCTGAAAGTTGTAACCATTCTATAATAACGTGGGCGAAAAATTAGAAAGTGACTTCTATTAGGACTTGTTTGGTAACTGAAATTTAGAGCCGGATTTGATCCAAATCCGGATTTGAGTAGAAATCCAACACTTTCTCCGTTTGGTTCACCACCGAATTTGATATGGGAACCCTCCTCCCTCCCATCCACACACACACACACACAATTCTTTTCATGATAATTTGTGAGACGGTGTGATACGGGACTCATTTTGAGTGTGTTGTATGAATGCTCTTCAATTCTTAGTGTAACAACTTGTATTAGTTATTATATTAAGTATTTGATATATAGGAATGAGTATTGTGTAGTATTTGAGAATTTGGTACTTTGTTGGATATATATGTTCATGCCAAGTGTTTGATTTAATACTCGTAGTGTTATATATATATATATATATATATATATATATATATGGATCAAAGAGATCACAACTGATACCTACAGGCACACTTAGCTCATTATATGGGGTAGTTAGTCATGACAACATTTTGAGCCCAGTATGAGACCAAGCCCATTAAACCCTCTTCCTTAGTTAATTAAGAAGATTAGTTTAATTTGCATTAGTTTAGAGCCTTTTTAATTTAGCCCTTCTTAATTATTCTTCATAATTAGTTAGAGAGGGGCACCTTGGACATTTGTTGTTACTTGGAGAAGAAGCAAGTGGGGCCGCCCATATGAGGCTCTTCATTCTCTCTCCTCTTCATTAGTTCATTCCAATTAAATCTTCAATTATGTTCCTCCCAAAATAGACTCATCCCTCCAAAAATTTAATCAAATTCACAACCATTCCCTCTTAATTCCATCATCTAAGAAGCATTGGAGATTGGATTGCAATGAGCACTTACATGAAGAGAATTGGCAAGGAGATCGTGTCATAATTGTGTCCATTGAGCATTTCATTGAGAATCCATCTCCCAATAGGTAAATTATAAACCTACCCCTTAAATTAGACTTTAATGCATGTATTTAACCAATAGGAATCATCCCTTGGCTTAGGGCTACCCATAGGTTCAAGAATTAGGTCCATATGACTTGTATTGTGTCAAGTTACATGGTGATTATTGTTGGAGGGACGAAGGAGATTGTTAGATTACACAGGTTGTAGTGAAGTATAGAGGTGTCATATTGTTCACAGTTTATTGTGATGCGTTTGGGAAAGGACTTGGATGTGTATTGATGCGGCACAAAAATGTGATAGCTTATGCGTCTCGACAACTTCGGGATCATGAGAAGAATTATACAACGCATGATTTGGAGTTAGCAGCAGTAGTATTTATACTCAAGTTATGGAGACGTTATCTATATGGCGATCGAGTGGAGATATTCACGGATCATAAGAGTTTTAAGTACATATTCACCCAGAAGGACCTGAACATGAGGCAGAGGGGGTGGCTAGAATTATTTGGGGATTATGACGTAGAACTTCAGTATCATCCAGGCAAGACAAATATGGTGGCAGATGCTCTAAGTAGGAGAGAAAGCACATTCATCTTGAAAACTCAGAAGCACATATTAGAAGATCTTTGAGAGATAGGCATCTATGTAGTGTTACTACAAGGAGCGGGAGTACTAGCCAGTCTCTAGATACAGTCAACCTTGGTGGAGAGGATTAAGGCGGCTCAACCAGAAGATTATCAGATTCAGAAGCTTAGTGCATAATGTGAGTCAGGCCTTAGGAAGGAATTAAGGATTTACGAAGACGAAACAATTAGATTTGGAAATCGTCTTTTTGTGCCAAGTAGAGATATCAGACAGGAAGTGATGATCGAGGCACACAATTTTTAATATTCTATTTATCCAAGAGGCATGAAGATGTACCATGATATCAAACAATATTTCTAGTGGAACGAAATAAAAAGAGGGATAGCTCGTTTCATTTCACGGTGTCTCATATGTCAGCAGGTGAAGACAGAGTAACAATGACCAGCATGATTATTGTAACCACTACCTATTCCAGAGTGGAAGTAGGAACACATTATGATGGACTTTGTGATCGGCTTACCTAGGTCCCCTACTGGACGTGATGCAGTTTGGGTAATAGTAGATCGACTCATGAAGGTGGTCCATTTTCTTCCCTTCCGAGTAGGGAAGTCCGCAGAGCAGTTAGCAGAGATGTATATGTGGCATATAGTGAGGCAGCACGGAGTTCCAGCAAGTATAGTGTCAGACGGTGATACCCGCTTTATATCTCATTTTTGGAGAAGCTTACACGAGCGCTTGGGTACTAAGTTGAGATTCAGTACCGTGTACCATCCTCAGACAGACGTCCAATCAGAAAGGACAATATAAACATTAGAAGATATACTGTGAGCTTGTACTTTGGACTTTGGTGGGTCTTAGGAAGATTACTTTTACTTAGTAAAATTCTCGTACAATAACAGTTATCAGACCAGCATACAAATATCTTCTTTCGAGGCATTGTACGAAAGAAAGTGCATGTCACCATTAGAATGTGATGACATTGGTGAACGTTAGATGTTGGGGCCTGAGATGATCACACAAATAATTAAAGTGGTTAAGAAAATTAAAGAGCGACTTTAAGTTGCACAAGATCGCCATCGTTATTGGAAAGATAAGCATCGTAAGCCGTTAGAGTTTTCTGTCGGCGACCAAGTATTTTTTGCAGATTTTGCCTACCCGTGGAGTCCTTAGATTCGGGATTCGCGGGAAGCTTAGTCTGCGGTACGTTGGACCGTTCGATATTCTCGAGAGGGTAGGAGATGTTGCTTATCGTCTTTCCTTTCTGCCTTCACTACGTGAGGTGCATGATATCTTTCATGTATCTCAGTTGGTTAGGTATGTCTCGGATCTGAGTCATGTCCTCGATCACTCTGAGTTAGTTGTCGATACCGACTTGGCTTACGAGGAATAGTCCATGTCCATTTTGGATCAGAGAGAGAAGGTACACAAGAATCGAACTATCTGTCTTATTCGTGTTGCTTGGGGGCATCACTCTCTGGGAGAGTCGATGTGGGAGTGCGAGGACGATATTCGATCTCGGTACCCACATATATTCGACTCATAAGGTATATTTTCTTTGTATGCCTTCACATCTTTTATTCCGTGATCGGCAAGCACTCATAAGAGATGATGTTTCACTTTATTATATGTGTTATTGTTATACTTGCTTGTTTGTATGAGTAGATTGCCTGTAGATAGTTATTACTTGCTTTGACCTTTCTAGCTAGCCTTGAGTTTGAATTTCGAGGATAAAAATTTTCTAAGGTGGGCTTAAATGTCACTCTTCGTTCCCAATATACGTATTTGGAGCATATTTATTTTTTTGCTTGCATAGTTATATGTTGTGGAGAGAGACTAGATCCATTCTTTGGTTCACTTGGCTCTTGGTATCTTTTTTTGGTTTTGTTTTATCTTGAGTTGAACCCTTGGTTCAAACCTCAAACCCTCCATATATAACCCAACTTCACTCTCTCTCCTCTCATTTTTTCTCTTCCATTCTCTTTCTTAGGTTTTTCTCTCCCCCTCCATAGGCAAGTACATCTTGCAAGAAATGGAAAAACCCTTTATATTTTTGTTCTATTATGTTCCTTATATGATTCTTCATGCATTTAGAACTTGGTATGTTTGGATTTTGTGGATAGTTTAGTGTAGATCTAAGTTTTAAGTTTTAGGGTTTTCTATGTGTTCTTGAGTGTTCTTGGGTTTTGATCTCTTAAAACTTAATGTTTTCGGAAACTTCATGTCCTATGTTGATAAGCACTTGATTTTTGAGTAGTTGAGCACTTTACTCTGCTGGATTTGGGCATCATTTGAGGTTTCTATGGAAGAAACAATTTTTATTTTTGAGCTTTTGGCCAGGGCCGAAATATCACCCTCACTTTTTCAACTAAGGGTAGTTTGGTAATTGGCATGGGTGTTTGTATTTTAGAATTTATAATATTAAATATTGTGCATGTTGTATTAATATTATTGTATTATTTATTTAATTGTTAGATGTTATATTTGTTTTGGACTTGTGTAGTGGACCTAACTAGTTAGTTTAGATCCATGGACCCAACATTTAATACTAGTTTAGATTGAGCCCAATAGTAGGCCCATTCATTAGGAGGATTAATTAATTAGTCAAACCAATTAGACTTGAACATTTTCTCCTTAATTAATTTCTTCATGAGAGGCCCCAAGGGGTATTTTGGATATTTTATAATAAATTGGAGGAGGGGCAAGGGGCCGGCCACCTTTAGGGAAGAGAGAGACTCTCTCTTCTCATTTGACATTCCAATCTAGATATAGAATTTTTTTCTCTTCCAAATTCTTCATTCCCACACCAATCATACTCAAATTTCTTCCCAATTCCTTTTCTATTCATCATTGGAGGCTAGTAAGGATCTACAAAGAGGAAGCAAGGATCTACAAGGAGGAAGTAAGGATCTACAAAGAGGAGCAAGGATCTATAAGTTAGAGGCTACTTTCACCCAATTTAGGAATTTTATTGGGAATCCATCTCCCAATAAGTAAAATTCAGTTTTTTCTCTCTAATTAGGTTCTAAATCTATAATTTAACCATAAGAAACTACCCCATATGCTAAGGCTACCCATAGGAATTGGAATTAGGTTCATAGAAGGCCTATGGAGAAAGTTATGTGGTATTTTGTGTCAATTTTGGGAGAATTACGAGATTGGCACATCTTGTATTTGTAAATTGGTCAATTAGATCAAATTGACATGTGTTTGCTTGTGTGTGACTAGTGTCGTGTCCATAATTGGATACGTGTAGGCCGTATCCCGACAATTTGGAGATACGGGTTGATTTGGAGATTTTTCTCCGACACGGGGGTTTGTGTATGTCATATCTTGACACAGACACGTAGTTGTGTATTTAATTCTTTGTATTGTTCATAATTAGTATTCTAGACTTGCTCGTGTCCTTCGGGATCCGTTTGGTTGTGTGGTGGAGCCGTATCGCAAGCGTATCTTAGAATGAGTGTGATACGGATGCGGTGCACTCCACGTGTTTGTTTTATTGCATTTAAATTCATTTGGCTTGGTATTATATATTAGTATGATATATTATATGATTGTGTGTATATGTATATGTATCTCTATAGTATTATATAGATATGATTATAACTAGTGATACATATATATAGTGTATAGATATATATATTCCTATTATGGAGGTGTATATATATATATATATATATATATATATATATATATATATATATATATATATATATATATATATATATATATATATATGTGTGTGTGTGTGTGTGTGTGTGTGTGTGTGTGTGTGTGTGTGTGTTTGATTATATGCTTATATGAGTGTATATTATAGAAGTATAGATATGTGTATATATCTATATATGTATAGATAAGTGTATATATACATATTGATATCTATATGAGTTTGTGTGTGTGAGTGTGAGTGTGAGTGCATAGGTGTTTGTGTGTGTGAGAAGTAAGTGAGGTTCGGGCTGCACAGTGGGAATTCAGCATAGGCATTCAGCACAACAAGCAGTTTGCAGTGTCCAAACATAGAAGAACATGTAGCAAGAAAAGAGCAGTTGATATCTATATGAGTTTGTGTGTGTGAGTGTGAGTGCATAGGTGTTTGTGTGTGTGAGAAGTAAGTGAGGTTCGGGCTGCACAGTGGGAATTCAGCATAGGCATTCAGCACAACAAGCAGTTTGCAGTGTCCAAACAGAGAAGAACATGTAGCAAGAAAAGAGCAGTCACCAGCAAACAGTGGCAGCTACAAGCATGCACTACAGCAGCAGTGCAATTCGAGCAAGGCAGCAACATCTGCACTGAAGAACAGCAGCAGTGTGCAGCCAGTGCATAGCAAGGTGCAGTGGCAGTTTCAACTCCCAAAGCAACCTGCAGAATAGCCACTGCAGCAAGTAGCATCAGTGCATCAGCATTGTTTCAGCAATGAGCAGCAACAGCTTAAACATCAACCTCAATATTAACAGCAACAGCAGGAACAGTGCAACAGTTAGTTAAGGTTTGGTTAGCTAGTAGTTATTAGTGGTTTAGTTAATTTTTAGAGGTTAGCTAGTAGTTCATTAATAGTTAGTAGTTAATTACTTTGTTAAGTAGTTATATATATAGATACATTGTTAGTCAAATAGTTTTATATATATATATATATATATATATATATATATATATATATATATATACTTGTTAGACTAATAACTATATGTATATAAGTATTGATGGTAAGTTAGTATTGTAGTATTGATATGTATTGTATGTTAAGTAGTTAGTAGTATTTAATAGTTTAGTTAATATTAGTATATAGTTAGTGTATTGGTAGTTAGCTATATATTAGGATTTGAATTACCTTGTGATACCAAGGTAATATCAATGTATTGGTCGATACTCGAGGTATTGGGTTTGAGTATCAAGATGGGTGTGTAGGTAGTGAGATAAGCATTGGCTCAAGCCAAGGTATCCAATTTGCATTAGTTAGCTAAGATTAATATACATATTGTCTTGTATATATATAAATTAGTATTTTTATATCTAAAAACTTGTGTATCTTACGATGCAGTTGTTTGTGGTATTAAACGAAAGAATGAAAGTGTATTTCAATGACGGGGTTTGTGCGAAACCCGCGCCCTTTGGTTTACAAATAAACTTGTACAATGTAATCCTATACGAGGATGTGGGAGTACAATTTATTTAATCTGGGTATAAATTGCTATAGGTGTCTGATCTGCGGTCGATCACTTTAGCCCTTGGACCACGCGATGTTGAAGAAGTGCCGTGGAAGACAGGTAGCAGCTTCGAAGGTTGTAGGAGAGGGTGGATGCACGATACCGAAGTCGTCGATCCCCGCTCTTTGCCTGAGCTCCGGGCTCTCTCTCTCTCTCTCTCTCTCTCTCTCTCTCTCCTCCTTGTTCGATCTTCTCCAATTGTTGACCTTGGATCTGATATTGGTACTCTTGACCGAATTTTCTGACCTTGTTCTCCATTGACAGGGGCCTCTATTTATAGAGTCTTTGGTGACAGTGACCACTCCGTTGGTGTAGCAACCGAGGAGTGGAAAGTACAGCACCCTTTTACACAACGGTTAAAGTAACCAATGCCTACGTATAGATGATCTTTTGACTGAGCGGGTGACGTGGGTCCAACTAAGGGGACACAACACGTACGGTTGCTACTAAGATCACGGCGTAAAAGCCACGTAGGTAAGTATCCATTGTGTAGAAGAGGTTGGCGTAGAAGCCAAATGTCCATCACCATGGCATACAAGCCAAGTAGGCATAGAAGCCGAACAGGCATAGAAGACGAGTAGGCGTAGAAGTCGGGCAGGCATAGAAGCCGAACAGGCATAAAAGCCGAGTAGGCGTGGAAGCCGAACAGGCATAGAAGCCGAGTAGGCGTGGAAGCCGAGTAGTCGTAGAGACTGAGTGGGCGTGGAAGCCGCATGAGCACAGATCCTGAATGGGCGTAGAAGCCGCTGCATATCGTGCCAGAATGGGCGTAGAAGCCGCTTGAGCACAGATCCTGAATGGGCGTAGAAGCCGCTGCATACCGTGCTGATGTGGACGCCTTAGCCGGAATTACGGCTTTTGAAGATATAACCAAATCTCTTGCTGAGATTTGCTATCATCTTATGCATTAAATGCGGAGGCGTGTTTCGAAGGTCTGCAGGCCTTCTGTGCACCCGTCGCAGAGATGTGTCTTGAGAGAAACTGTCACCGTTCTGTGCAATTAGACGTGGAGACGTGCCTCGAATCCCGTACGAAGTGCAGCTTTTGACGTGGCAGGCGATTTGTCTGCTGCGGAGCGTAAAACAGCTCATGTTTGCCTGTGTAAAACAGGGCGGCGTATTCCTTTGCACGCAAAAAGAGCAGTTTATGCTGAGGGGACTCCAGTAGACGACGGTTTGGTGATGTTTTACCAAATCCTCCGCATTAAATGGTGAGATCCGCCATCATACTATGGGATGCGTCCCGAGAGGTCTGCCATCGTTTCCAGCCGTCGTCTGGGAAGCCGTGCATCACCTTTTGTCAGGAGTCAGAGGTCAGATTCACTGCGTGACTTGACAGGTTCATTTCGGGGAAGATGAAGTGTTCCTCGTACGCTATAACGCTGTTTTGAGAGCGGATGAGTTTTACGCCATGGAGGCGATGAAGAACTCTGTTCACGCTGGAGCGGCCTGGACGCACTGCACTTACGTGGATGGTCCTTTGAGTTTTATTCTTCACGCTGTATTTTAGCGGAGAAAACTCTGTTGTACGCCTGATGGCTCTGAAGGCCTTTGCTTACGCTGCTCTGTATCAAGAGGCTGCGTAGCTCTTCCAGCGTATTTTTCATGCTTCTACAAGACCCCCTTCAGAGCTTTTAAATTTCTTGGAATTTGAAATGCTTTGAACGAAGCATGAACGGCCCCTCGTAACTCGAAACGTTTCTGAGTGGAGCGTTGAAACGGTCAGTGCAGACTTTATGGCGGATTTATGGGGGACCGCTGTGATCTCTTTTGCCTATAAAAGGCTGGGAGAGTTAGCTTGTTCTCCCCACATCTTTATCACCACGCAGAGATGATCACCGAAGTTCGCCGAGTCGATTTGAGGAAGAAGGAGATCATGTTCTTCCAGCGTGTAAGGAGCCGAAAAAGACGGCGTCTTCGAGCAAGTGTCTACTGCAACGATGGATCATGGAAGGATATCTTAGCCTCCCTTGCTCGGGATAATCAGCAACTTTGTATGGCGTTGCCCCAGGAGAGAGGAAGGGTCGTATTTGACCACGGTGGCTGGCATGCCGCGCCTTCTCTCGATGCCCTCCGGTGACGAGAGTCAGACAGACTCGTTCTGTCCCGGCTTGAGTGGCGGTGGTGCATGGGATCTGCAAGATCTATGCGAGCCCCAACTCTGTCGTACCCGCCGGTGATCATTGCCATGTCGGTCTGTTTGCTGGAGCTGACCGACTGCCGGAGGAGATGGATGAAGAATTGAAGCCCAGGGAGAACCTGTCAGAACAGCTTCTGGGCGATCTTCTGACGACGAGGGGGTATCTCCTTTGTAGGCGGAGTTTCCCTCAGATGTAATCATGAAAATGAAAAGAAAACCCTTGTAGATTGGATTTCCCTCATATGTAATCATGATTTTGATTTTTTTTAATAAAATTATCTTTCTTCTCCATATGATCATCTTGCCATACGTTGCTGTGAAGTCTGAATATGTGCAGCTTCAACACGTCTGAATCTGTACGCCGACTCTTGTAGAAAGAGTGCTTGGTCCTGTCCTTTACGCATAGCGAGTAGTCCATAGAACGCTGTAGAGCATTTTGAATATTTTTAGAACTGTCCTGTTGCTAGGACTGAATCGCGTAGAGCTCTGAACTTCTGGTGAACAGAATTTTTTGTTCAGTCTTCGTCTTCAAGAGTGACTTCTCGAAAATCTCTTGGAACAGGGTCGAGGAATGGCTGTCAAAAATTGAGCTGCCATCTTTTGATAGACGAGATATTCAGACTGGAGTCTGGATGAACCTCCAATTGACTCGAGAAGAGTAATTTTTCAATGTTTGAACTCTTGTATATTTCGGGTAATTGGGATATATTGAGGCCGAGGAGGAGTATCTTCTGTGTGAACTCCTGTAATTGACTGTCTTGGGGACTGTTCGAATATACAGAAAGTCGTGGAGCGAGAAATCATCAGTCTGTAGCCTCCGGGCGTAAAACACCGTCGAGCGTAAAATCGTAGACTTGTAGTTCCTGTGCGTTAAGTCATGGGTTTGTGGCCTCTCGAGCATAAAAGCTACTGAGCACAAAGGCATCCGGGCCGAAAACCTGACTTGTAGCTGTCGAACGTAAAGTTGTAGATTCGTAGCCGTCGAGCGTAGGAAGCTCCTTTAGCGAAGAACTGTATATTTGTAACCTGTGAGCGTAGAACACCATCGAGCGTGAAATCGTAGACTTGTAGTTCCTGTGCGTGAAGTCATGGGTTTGTGGCCTCTCGAGCATAAAAGCTACTGAGCACAAAGGCATCCGGGCCAAAAACCTGACTTGTAGCTGTCGAACGTTGTAGATTCGTAGCCGTCGGACGTAGGAAGCTCCTTTAGCGTAGAACTGTTTATCTGTAGCTCCTGAAAAGAAAATTTCTCCGAGCGTGAAGTCTTGCGGATCTGTTGCTTCTGAGCAAAAACTGAGCGCCACCGAGCGTGAGATCATCGATTTGGTATCTGTTGAGCGTAAAGTCGTAGATTTGTGGCCTCTCGAGCATAAAAGCTATTGAGCACAAAGGCATCCGGGTGTAAAACCATAGACTTATAGCTTGCGAGCGTAAAACCGTAGATCTGTTGCTGTCGAGCGTAGAAAGCTCCTTCAGCGTAGGACCTGCTGAACCGTCTTTGCACGAAAAACTTTTTGAATTTGCTGACTGTCCGTCTTTCAAGGTTAGTGGGCTGACGTGGCATCCAATCATAACCCATTATTTAATTTTGCGAGATTTGGTTAGGGTCTCGAGGAGTCGGTCTGAGGATTCGAGGAGTCGGCCCGAACTCTATATATATCTCAAGTTTTCTGAGAGAGAAACTTTTTATCCGTCTTCTGCGAAAGAGAGCTTTCGACTGTTCGAGTTTTTCTTCGTTCTCTCTCCGAGCATCTCGAGTCTTCAGAAAATGGCGTCGAAACAGACCTCCTCCGCTAAGGGAAAGGGTATAGGTTCCTCTTCTCATTCTTCCGCCCCAGCGAGGGAGTCTTTGGTCGGTCAAGGCGAACTTCCTTCTGAGCGAAGTGTCCTGCCGACGAGCAGTGCATCCGGTCTTAGAGGTAAAGCCTTCGGGGTGACAAAAACGACGAAAAATCCTTCGCACACGTTGAACGTGACCGCGCTAGGTCGTCTTCTGTGCTGATAGCCTCTTCTTGGGGAAGATGATGCACGGAGGCGTTTTCATCTTTTACACCCACATTTCTAATGTGTCAGCGTAAAGACTCCATATTTTCGTAGTTCTGAGCGTAAAAGCTCTGGCTACCAAAAATTGGGGTATATCGTAAAATTTAAATTTTACGCTTGTGGGGGGACCTCCGGCGTAAAATTGCCAGATTTGCACAATCCTGCATAGAGCACAGACTGTTGTTTCTTTCGGTCCGTATGTTCGTGCAAGACTTGTGATGACGTATTTTCCTTGCACTTTTGTAGTTGACTTGGGTGAGTCTCCACTGGCCGAGGTGATGGGCTCCGCTGCTGGGATGCTGCACTCGAACTACCTGGAGGATCTGTCCCACGTGGCATTCCCTATCTCCGGACCCCAGTACCCTGAAGGAAGGAGGGTCTTAATATCGGCTCAGGGCGAGCGAATGCTGCTGAGCATGATCAACGGGGAGCCTCTGACTTATGTAGACGGGAAGCCGTACGTAAAGCCGGCTTTCCTTTTTGGGGACATGATCGACAAACAGTCCCAGACGAAGCCTAAGAGGGAGCCCTGGGTCTTCCCAGCCGGGAATTTAGTTTTGTACCTGCCAACGATGCCGAGGGATTATCCCATCTCGGCCTTCTTCCACGCGACGCATCCTAGGAAGATGTCGTGGACGCTGACTCCTGATCTTCACGGCAAGCCGGGGAAGATTTTTTATCTGAAAGGAGCTGACCAGGGGTCATTCGTCAGTCGCCCCTCCGGCGTTATGACGTTGTTCAGAGGACTGTGCCCGGGTAGTGTTCCAAGTGAAGATAGCTTGGTGATCCAGCCGGTCCAATTGCCGACCTTCTGCAACGACTTCATGGGTCGAGGTGGGGTATATCCCAAGGAGAATCCTCGGTGCAATGGGTGGATCGCCCCAACGAACTCCCGATGGAGATGCCTAGTTGACTGGGCCTTGAAATACTTCCAGAGAGAGTTGGAGGGCATTGGACTATATGCCGCTGTGAGTGCGACGAGCGTCGGGTTGCCTCCGAACCCTAATTTGTTCCTGGCGCTGATGGAGCGGTACATTCCGCTCACCGGGACCTTTGCCACTCCACTGGGGGAGTTGGGATTGGCGCTCCACGAGATGGCAGTTGTCTCGAGACTGCCGATGGGGGATACTCCATATAAAGAGTATGTTCCCACCAACCGGGAGTTAGGGGATTTGGACCCTCGGGTGGCGGAAGTATATCAGAAGCTGATGTGTCAATACTTCGCGTGCACCCCCTTTTATAATGAGCCTTCTGATTTGGCTCATACCACCAACTGGATGTCCTACCTCTTCTTCCACCGAGCCAGGACCGCCAGGTCGGAGAAAGCCTCGGGTGGCAAGAATGAGCCCGTGAACTGTTTGGGCGTGCTTAGTGCCCAGGTTGTGGAGACTCTTATGGAGGAGGCTGAAGCTCCGGATCAGATTCTTGTCGAGGGGGTAGGAAAGTACCCGGAAGGCACTAAGGCCTGTAGTTACTTGAGGCGCTGTCGCAGGCCTCTTTCTAAGGAAGCCCAGCTGGCTGGTTTCCTCTCCATATGGCTGCGCCGAGTAGTGGTGCCAGGTACCGCATCCGCGGACAGCATTCACCAGAACATCCTGTGGCCGGCAGTGCGCCTGATGTTTGGGGCAAGACTAGGCTTGCTTCCTGCCATGGTGTGTCATATACAGGCTGGCTTGAGAGCCATAACTGACGGGTTTCTCGTCGACGAAGCCCGACGTGAGAGTTTTCCCAGGGTGGAATTACCATACCTATACTTGATGGGATGGTTGATTCTCCACAATCCCCGGGTGATGTCTCCTGGGTCCGGTAGCAGCTCGGGGGGTATATTCTTGCTGAATTACAAGGATTCCTCCTGGAATGTGAGCACAGTTTTAGACTGCCGGCTGGTGTTGAACCTCAGCCACGGTTGGAAGCTCCTCTGTACTGCTCCCCCCGTGCATCGCAATCAATCAGTGGTGCGGCTTGAGGATTCAGGTGGAGAGAAGACCGACCTTTCCCCGGAAGCTTTTAACTGGTTGGTCTGTATTAGACCCTCCCATCTGCTGTACAGGAGCAAAGATCACTGCTTCTTTGAGCCCTACTTGCCTAGTCGGTTTGCCAGGCAGTTTGGATACGATCAGCTGCATGTGGGCAATGCCGTTACCAGCTTTAGGTCCAGAGGCAGACTCATTGATGGAGCTAGAGGGTGGCGATATTTCCTCATGGGTTGTACGAGGGCAACCTTCATTGTGCCGGTCGTTACAACCTCAACGGAGCTTCGCATTCTCCATTCTTACGCCCAGTTTTACGTGGCGATTAACACCTTCCATCGTGATTTCGACGTGCGTAAAAGCTTCCGGGTGCCTTCTCCCAAGCCTGGGGGAGAGTTGACGTCCCTTCAGTTTCTTCGGACGAAGGTGAGGAGTCTGGTACTCCGGACGAGCCTCTGGTGTCGGTGCCGAGGTGCGAAGTGCCTCTGCCTGCGGGGGCTTTGGTAGTCCCTTCTGGGAAGCGATGGACTTCTGCTCTGAAGGAAGTTTCTCTTCGCAAGAGGAGGAAGGAGACGGTTGCTCGCCCTCTCCGCATTCCTGGTATTGCGGCTCCTGGGAGTGAGCCTGCCTCTCCCTACATCGGGGATGATTCTTTGGCTGGATGCTCCTCGCCTTCTTGAGAGGGACCTCCTACAGTTCCGGTCGTCGATGCCGGAGAATCCTCGTTAGAGGTGGCTGTGGCGGCTACTGCTCCAGGTAGCGGAGCGAGATTGCCTGTGTGGCCAAGGCAGATGGGAGAATCTTTCCCGAGGCCAGCAGCGGGCATGACTCCTGCCGCGTTAGTGAGCGCGTCCGGCGAGATTCTGGTCGATGAACTTTGACTACGTCTTGGTGGAGGCCTGACAGAACTCTCGGCGATATCGGTCGGCCCACCTCCTTCTCCCGGCATGATGATTCGTATTGCGTCATTAAGGTGTGGTTTAGCTATATCGACTGCAGATGCGTCGTATATGCCGTTGGCTCCGGGTAAATGTCGTCTTTATGCCTCCCTTCAGAAAGATTGTCATCATACTGATATTGACTTTCTCGTCTTCTTCTCAGGGGATAGCGCCCACGGGGAGTATAGCGTTGAAGCGCATTCTGGTTCCGCTCGGGCACTACTAGAAAAAGCGGGATTAGCGACGTATTTTAGCGACGTCAAAAGAAACGTCGCTAATAATACATATATTAGCGACTCATTATAAACACGTCGCTAGACGTCGCTAAATGGCGACAGTTAGCGACGTTTAGCGACTTTTAATACGATTTTAAAAGATAAGTCGCTATAAGTTCAATTAAGGTCGCTAAACGTCGCTAATATGTCTAATTTAGCGACGTTTAGCGACGTATATAGCGACATTTAAACTCAAAATATTTAGCAACGTGTTTAGCGACGTCCTTTACGTCGCAAATATTTAATTTAGCGACATTTTTATTGGACGTCGCTAAACGTCGCTAAAATTTGGTTAATTAGGGGTCGGTTTCCTTTTTCCCCGTCAGTTGAAATTTTGATTCGAAAACATATTCCCCCCCCTCCCCAGCTCCGTCGACAGCGACTACTCCGGCAAGGCAAGGTATACTCTCTCTCTCTCTCTCTCTCTCTCTCTCTCTCTCTCTCTCACAGGACACATGTGACATTGACACAAACACGACACACACACTGACACTGACACAGACACAGACACGGCACACACACACACTGACACAGACACTGATCTGGACCTAGGGTTAGGGTTAGGGTTAGGTTTTTTGACATGGGGTTAAGGTTAGGGTTAGGGTTAGGTTTTTTGACATGGGGTTAGGGTTAGGGTTAGGGTTAGGGTTAGGTTTTTTGACAATGTTCATGCATGTGCGATCATGTAGAGATCAGATTTTAATTTCTTCTTTCAAGTATAAAATAAATAAATAATATGGATCGATGAATAAGAAAGAAAGAACATAAGTGTATTTATTTGCACTTTTGCAATATATATATATATATATATATATATATATATATATATATATATATATATACATACATACATACATACATACTAATTGTTTGATTTTGTGGTTACTATTCATTGGTCCAATGGAGGAGGGGAAAAAATGATGGCTATTATTGAATCCATGTTCATATGTCATGACTACGTACATTGGGTGAACAAATTAGAACTAATTCCTGAATATTCGTACAATAACTGATCATGTGATCAAATTAATTAGAACGCCAATTATTCGACCAGGAAGTGTATGATCTAAGCAACCGTCCTTAATTGTGCCCCAAGAATTTTGAGCTCTAGCTACTTCCTCGTTCCACTCCCAATATATATAGGGGTTAATTGCCGAAAGCAAAGTACTGCGGAGTTATGTATCTCAGTTTCTCACCCTACTGCCAGTTTCAAGAAGTGCCTAATGGTCTAAATAATATGACTATAACAGTTGAATTAGCTAAACGAAACTTACAAATCAGCTTAAATAAATAAAAGATTAATTTCAACACTTACTGAAATCACTAGCTAGCAGTATGAAGAGCCTCTAATGGAGCAAAGATATCATCGCAGCATGCATCATTAAGGACATGCATCTCAAGAAACTTATTGGCTTCGGCTGGAGCCTACTACACTAAAATCCGGACACTGACACAGAAGTGGGTTAAGGTATAGTAGTAAAGTGGTATTAAGATATTATTTGGGTAATGTTATATATATATATATATATATATATATATATATATATATATATATATATATATATATATATATATATATATATACTGCTTTTCCAATAACGGACACTGACACAGACACAGAAGTTAATTTTGCATGTAATGATTTATATGATACATACTGTCAATTTTGCAGAAGTATCTAGAAATGGATATGAATTACTATCTGCGTCATCGTTCGTGGATGTACAACCGTCATCCTGATGACATGTGCGGTGTGCGGGATGAATTCATTGAGGGTGTACAGCAGTTCCTGCAGTTCGCCAAGGCGTTCCCTCAGTACATGGACGGTACCAAAATTAAGTGTCCATGTGTGAGATGTCGCAACAGGAAATATCATCCAGAAGTGGAAGTTACATATCATTTATACTCGAAGGGCTTTACGCCGAATTACTATCAGTGGACCGCGCACGGAGAACTTGTATCTCTAGCATCAGAGTCGGAGCCCTATGTGGAGCCGTATATGGATGTCCAAGACCACGATGCTTACGACGACGGGTTGGTGAACATGGTTTATGATGCGGCGGGGCCTAGTTTCAATCCTGACAATTATGATGCGGCGGGGCCTAGTTTCAATCCTGACAATTATGATGCGGCAGGACCTAGTTTCAATCCAGACAATTATGATGCAGCTGAGGAGGCACCGAATGCCGATGCTGCAAAGTTTATGGAGTTGCTTGAGAATGCAAGGACTCCACTATATCCTGGTTGTGAGGACCATTCACCGTTGGAGGTGGTTACAAGATTATTGAGCATCAAGTCCGATTTTAACATGTCGCAAGAATGCTATAATCGACTGCTCGATTTGATTATAGAGATCTTGCCCGAGGGTGCAAACTTGCCTAAAGACTTCTATCGATCTAAGAGGATGGTGAGATCGCTTTGGATGGGATACGAGAAAATCGATGCATGTCGCAATGGGTGCATGTTGTACTACAAAGACGACAAGGATGAAGATGCGTGTAGATTCTGTGGTGCTGATCGCTACAAGGCCACTGTTAGAGGAAAGTCTGTCGGTGCAAGGAAGCCTACCGATTCGATGCACTACTTGCCTTTGACGCCGCGGTTGCAGCGGTTGTTTATGGTTAAGGAGACTGCAGAAAACATGAGTTGGCACAGGCGAAAACAGATCGAAGGAGTATTGGATCATCCATCCGATGGAGAAGCATGGAAGCACTTTGATCGAGAGTATCCACATTTTGCCGAGGAAGCGCGTAATGTCAGATTGGGGCTCTGCTCTGACGGTTTTACTCCATTCGGACTTTCGGGCTCCCAGTATTCGTGTTGGCCTGTGATCGTCACTCCGTACAATCTACCGCCTTGGATGTGCATGAAGACTCCGTATATGTTCCTAACCGTTATTATCCCGGGTCCGAACAATCCGAAGAGGAACATCGATGTGTACTTACAGCCTTTGATAGATGAGTTGAATCAGCTGTGGGAAGTAGGTGCCAACACGTACGATATTTCTAGAAAGCAGAATTTTCAGATGAGGGCAGCACTTATGTGGACCATCAACGACTTTCCGGCCTATGGAATGTTATCGGGATGGAGCACCCATGGTCGTCTCTCATGTCCGTATTGCATGGACCGTTCTCAGGCTTTCCGTTTGAAACACGGAGGCAAACCGTGCTTCTTCGATTGTCATCGACAATTTTTGCCGAAGGATCATCCGTACCGGAGGAATCGGAATGCTTTTCGTGCGGGAGTTGTGGAGAAGGCCAATCCACCTCCAAGGTGGCCCGGATGCACGATATGGGAAGAGGTAAAATATTTACCAAGTGCTATCGAAGAGCCTGCTAAGGGGTACAAGTGTGACGGATTTGGTCGCACCCATAACTGGACGAAGAGGAGTATATTCTGGGATCTGCCATATTGGAGCACCAATCTGATCAGACATAACCTTGATGTCATGCATATCGAGAAGAATGTGTTTGATAACATAATTAATACTGTAATGGATGTAAAGGGGAAGACGAAAGATAATCCGAAGGCCAGGTTGGACTTAGAAGACATATGTAGACGTCCTGCATTGCATCTGATAGAGGAGGGGAATGGAAAGTTAAAGCAACCTAAGTCAGTTTTCTCACTGGATAAAGAGGATAAAGGTAGACTTTGTAGGTGGATTCAGGGTCTAAAGTTTCCAGACGGGTACGTGTCGAACTTGAGAAGATGCGTCGACCTCAAGGAGAATAAACTAGTAGGTATGAAGAGCCACGATTGTCATGTATTCATGGAGAGGTTAATTCCGATTGCATTTCGGGAATTCTTACCGCAGGTCGTTTGGGACCCATTGACAGAGCTGAGCATATTCTTCAGAGATCTTTGTTGTACTAAGTTGCTCGTCGATCGTCTAGAAAAGCAAGAGAGGGACATTGCGGTAACACTATGTAAGCTCGAGAAGGTGTTTCCTCCAGGATTCTTCGACTCTATGGAGCATTTGCCAATTCATCTTTCCTATGAGGCACGTGTTGGTGGTCCTGTCGGTTATCGGTGGATGTACCCCTTCGAGCGTCATCTGAATCACCTAAAGAGAAAGGTAAAAAATAAGGCACGGGTTGAAGGATCTATTTGTGAAGCTTATGTTCTCGAGGAGATTACAAACTTTTGCTCGACGTATTTCAAACCGCATGTTGCTACTAATAGGAATAAAGCTCCCAGAAACGACGACGCATATAAGGAATCTAATGATGCAATACTCAAAGTATTCAATGCATCCGGAAAGCCTTCGGAAAAAATGAAGAAGAGATATTTGAATGACGATGAGCTAAGGGCTGCTCAATTGTATATATTACTCAATTGCGACGAGGATGAAGTGGAGAAGCTAGAGGGGTAAGTAATTAATACGTCCACGTTTACATCATCTCAATGTAATAGTATAAGATACTATTATGCTACTAATTAGCAGTTGCATCATTGTTTTTTAGCACATATAATGATGAGTTAAGGTCGGTTAGACCCTACATAACAGACGAAGAAGTAGAACAAGAAATGAGATGCCATTTTCCTTCTTGGTTGAGCGCATATGTAAGATACTTGGTAATTACTTTTTATTTCTGCACTTGTAAAACAAATAACTTACCATCGCTACTTTGGTATTTAGGTCGATCGTCTAATATCATCCGAGACTGAATCTATTAGGACTCTAGCCAAGGGACCAATTACTGCCGTAAAAATATGGCCAAGTTTCTGTGTGAATGGGTTCAGGTTCAAGTCAACAAATGCTCCTATCAGAGACAGCTTTCTGGATCTTGATTCCACGAAAAACAGTGGTTTGTGTATCAAATCTACAAACTACAAAGACGTCAATCCGGGCAATGATTTTTTTGGCATCTTACGAGAGATTGTGGAGTTGACATATAATTATGGCCCAGAACCTGCTAATATCGTGCTATTCAGGTGTGAATGGTTCGATCCGATTCAAGATCAAGGTTGGAAAATTGACAAGCATGGCCTTGTGGATATAAACTACAAGCGTAGATATCAAGGCTACGAACCATTTGTCCTATCAAGTCAGGCTCAGCTCGTGTACTTCACAACTTATCCTAGACGGGGGTCAGCGAGGTCGGATTGGTAGGCAGTATGCAAGACTAAAGCTAGAAATACCTTTGACATTGACGAAATAGCTTATCAGGAGGACGATCTACCTCTTGTAACAAATATTGTAGATGTGGACTCAACGGAAGTTACTCATTACACGAGTAATAATATAGAAGATGTAGAATTATCCGAAGAGGACGAAGTAGATGAAAGTGAAGACGAGGAAGAGGAAGAGCAGGACGAGGAAGGCGAACAAGATGAATTTTCTGAAGATGATTGAAAATATAAAATATTCCATGTAGAATGTAACTATATTTGGACTGTAAAATGCTTTGAGATATGTATCACATTTTGACATTAACGAATACATGTATTATATTTTGACTGTATAATGCTTTGAGATATGTATCACATTTTGACATTAACGAATATATGTATTATATTTTGACTGTATAATGCTTTGAGATATGTATCACATTTTGACTGTAGAATGTAGTATATATTTGTGTTTCTCTATATTCATCATATGTTGTTATCAGATATGACAGGACGACGCGGAGGATTCGGCAGGTCCCGAGGTAGACAGAGTGCCACTCCGGTACTGCCTACTGTTGGTTCCGGATCATCGTCGCCCAGTACTCCTGTATATCGAGCAGCCACATCTCCGACTGCGACGACGTTGCGTGGCATCACTCCTGGGACGAGTAGTTCCAGGCGTGATAGTACTCGTGATAGTACTCCCTCGTCCAGCGTTCCTCCTGCTGACGGAACCATGGAGACTGATGAGCATGTAGAGGAGGTCGTGCCAACGTTGTCCCAGCATCAGCAAGATCCTCCATGCGCACCACCGGAGGAGACGAGGACAGAGATTTGGGCCGACGGTACAAAGTAAGTCAATTAGATGGTTTAGTATATATTTGTGTTTCTCTTTATTCATCGTATATTGACTTTTTCAGTAATCTAAATTATTATTTCTGTATAGATATCGTCCATCGTCGGTTCAGAGACGCCTGGGCCAATTTCTGAGGAACAACTACGGTGGCCCTTGGATCAACTACTCTGAGGCTCCGGAGGAGAGAAAGGCGTTCTGGTTTGCGCACTTCCAGGTAAAAGTATATTAAATAAATCCTCTAATTTATGCATATTCGTGATGCTAACTTAATGAATTATTTATTGTAGCAAACGTATTTTTATCCTCCGCACCGGGCCGAGTTGATCGAGCGGCTCTTTCCTACCGTTGCCGCCAAGCTTATCCGAGATGCTCTGGATGACCAGAAGGCTCGTGATCGTGCTGGAAAACCGATCCAAGGTTGGATCACGCCTGAGCAGTGGACTGCGATGAGGGCTAGATTCGACGATCCGAGCTACAAGGAAAGGTCTAAGAAGGCCAAGGCGGCTAGGCAGAATGCTGCCAAGTGGTGTGGTGGCTCGATTCCGATGACGGAACATTTCCGTCGTTTGGTATGTTTTTTCTTTTAAAATATATTATTTTAATATAAGTACCATAAAATGGTACTTGGAAAAAATATTTGAGTTTAGTAATAAAAAATATATTTTTAACAGGTACAGAGGGGTGAGGATGCAAACATGGTGACCGTCTTCTTGGCCACCCATCGCAAGGACGGAAATCTCATTGATGAGAGGGCCTCACAGACCTATGTAAGTATTACTTTACTTTGTGTTTATTTTAATATAACTTAGGCAATTATTGAGTTTCCAAACCTTTTCTAGGCCGAGTATCTTAGGCTTCGAGAGCGGGCGACTGCTAGTGCACCTACACCTGGAGAGGCTGGTGCTTCGTCGCAGCCCGGTCCATCTCCGTCGGCGGACGACCTGTGGGTGACCGCAGCTGGTGGTCTCCAGAGGGGTACGTACTACGGTACGGGCTCCTATGGCGCCCTGGTTGCGACGCAGTCATCTAGGGCCTCCCCGACAGCTGTGCATTCCACACACCCCTCGCAGTCGCAGCCCTCGCAGTCGTCGGCCAGAGTCCAGGAGGCCGTCCAGGAGGCCGTTGACCGTCAGATTGCGTCTCTCCGTGACGACTTGCTGCGAAGTATGGAGGACCAGTCCCGGTCCCAGCCGCAGGCGGACGATCCGATGCTTATCGCACGATTGGATATGCTCGACCGCAGCATGACGGAGCTACGAGAATTGACAAATGATATTAGAGCCTCCAATGATCGCAACATCATGGAGCTGCAGGCGTCACAGCTATCGATGGGCGAGAAGCTGACGAGGATGCATGCGTCACAGCTATCGATGGGCGAGAACCTGACAAGGATGCATGATTCAATGGGTGATAGCAGTATGAGGCTGTTAAATACCCTGGATTCTTACAACCAGCGACTCGCAGACTTGGAGCGGGCACGGCCGCCACCGACGTCACTGTCTTCTCCATCGACATCGGTGTCGATTCCACGGGTCGAGTATGAGGAGTTGTTATCCTTGAAGCGCGCCGCTGGTCAGCCTCCTGCAGATCCGTAGTAGTCTAGTTATTTTTATTATTATTTATGAATTATTGGTACTTCAACAATAGACATGATGTATGATGCTTCTTGTGGTCTTGAATTTTTTAGTTAATTTAATTGGATTATATAGTTATCCACATTTAATTGGATTGATACTTCTTGTGGTTTTTAATTTAATTGGATTATATAGTTAACTAGATTGAATCATGTTGGTGTGTATGATGAAGATGCTGTAAAACTGCAGGGAATCACCAATATTTGATTCTGGAAATTTTTTTTTTATTATTTTTTTTAAATTAGCGACGTTATTAGCGACGTGTAGCGACGCTTAGCGACGTTAATTTACGTCGCTAATTACGTCGCTAATCAGCGACTCTGTAAAACGTCGCTAAGTTCGTCGCTAATGACGTCGCTAAAGTCGTCGCTAAGCGTCGCCAATTGCTGACATGGCAAGTATAGCCAGGTCATTAAAGACGTCGATGTAACGTCGCGATTGACGTCGCTAATCAGCGACGTTTAGCAACTTTAATGAACGTCGCTTTTTAGTGACTTGGCGTCGCAAAACGTCGCTAAATTCAGCGACACATTGAAGTCGCTAAAAAACGTCGGTATAGCGACGTTTAGCGACGTTTTTTGTTTTAGCGACTTGGTGTTTTCCGACTGCTTCAGAACGTCGCTAATTACGTCGCTAAACCTAATTAGCGACGATTTATTGTTATTTAGCGACGTTTTTAGACGTCGCTAATTTGACTTTTTCTGGTAGTGGGGCTTCTGACGAGGAGGCGTTCGACTTTGATGAGGAAGTGGCTTTGGGGGCCAGTACGCCCTGAGTAGCCTCGTCACCTCGAGAGGAGGATGAACACATCGTCGTGACCTTGCCTCTTGTGAGTGTGGCGACGACTTCGACCGCCGTTACCGTACCTTCTTCGATTGCGCCATGTGTCGATGCGACGGCTGTGGCCACCTCGTCTGCAATCATCTCTGGAGAGGGACTTGCTGACATTGCGGGCGCTCCCGGCGTTCAGTCGGATCTAGTTGCGTTTACCGAGCAACATACCAGCCTTTTCTACACCGGTTTGAGAACGATGATATCAATGGTGCTAACGAAGAGTCTGGATTTTGAGCGCCTGAGGAAGACTTCTCTCGCTTCGATCGGGGTCATCAGGGAGCTCGGCGATCCTGGGGTAGCTGACGCCCTGGAGGCGGTGGTTAATGGGTTAGAGCAACCTATTAACGAACATTTGCAGCTGACTCGGGGTCTCGATGCTGATGTTCAGGCTCGGTTCGACCTCATGACTGCGCGGCTTGCTACGAAGCTGGAAAGCCTAGACAACTCTATCCAGAAGCATAAGCTGGAGGTGAATAGGAGAAAAGTTGTCGTGGAAGAGGCTCTTGCTGTTGAGACGCAGTGTCGCTCTGAGCATGAAGGGAATACAGCGAGGGTCTCCAAGCTGAAGGAAAAACTCGCTCGGGCAGAGGAGTGGGCTTCCCAGTCGTTGGCGGGTCTGGAGGTAGCGTTTGGCCGACTGAGTACAGCGCGACGGGAATTGGACCGTGCAGAAGCTGCTCGCGCGGGCTGTCTTCGGGCAAAGGCTGATCTGACCCTCACGGACACTCCCGAGGCACGGCTGGAGCAGGCTCGTACCGACGCCTTGGTTCTTAGAAATGAGAGGATAGCTGCACTGGAGCGACTGATTCACGATCTGACTCACCCTCCATCATGATGTATCATTTCTCCTTTTTTTTTGCCCAGATGTAATTCTGCCTCCCTCTCGGGAATAAATAAAGGCGACTCTTTTCTGACTTTTGTGGACCCATCATTTCAGAATGTAAATGACAGGTTTTGGTGAGAGTAATATCAGAGGTAGTATGGACATGATAGACTCCCGATAAACTTCTTAGCAGGACATATTTATTCAGAGGTCATACGGACATGATAGAGCGTAACCTTACCAATTGCGTTTTAGAAGTAGTTTTGTCAGAATCGAGATCCTTGCTACGTCCCACCCGAGCAGGGGAGATTAAGCATAGTACCTTTTCAGGAATTTGCCGTTGATAGGAGCCATTAACAGGTCTCCATTAGGCTGGACTATCCTGTAGGCGTCGTTCGAGAACGTTGTCTCGATCACATAAGGGCCTTCCCACTTGGGCTGGAATTTGCCTTTACTTCTGTGGGTAAGAATCATCGGCCTTCTTACGGCTAGAACTAGCTCGCCGACTTTGAACACTCTTTCCTTCACTTTATGATTAAAAGTTTTGGAAATGCGTGCTTGGTAAAGTGCGATGCGCTGTTGAGCTTGTAGGCATTTCTCGTCTAATCCTTCAAGCTCTTGGAGCCTTAACAGGTCATTCTTTTCTCGAGTCAACTCACTAGTCACTGCTATCCTGAGCGACGGGATCTGGATTTCGATGGGAAGAACTGCCTCGCTCCCGTAGACCAGTGAAAAGGGGGTACAACCTGTAGGTGTCAGTACCATTGTGCGGTATGCCCAGAGACATTCGCCCAGCTTCTCGTTCCAGTCTCTTTTATTTGAAGAGACGAACTTCTTCAGGAGTTTGATAATGGTTTTGTTGAAAGCTTTCGCCAAACCATTAGCAGCTGGATAATATGCCGTAGAGGCAATATTATGTATTCGACTTTTATCGCAAAATCGATGAAACGCTTGGCTGATGAACTGAGGCCCATTGTCATGGATTATCCTTCGAGGAATCCCAAAGTAATAAATAACGTGGTGCTTGATGAAGCTGATCACGTCAGACGCTTTTACCTCAACCAGAGGGATCGCCTCTGCCCATTTGGAGAAGTAATCCGTGATGGCCAGTATGAACCGGTGGCCTCTGGAGGAGGACGGGTGAATGGGACCGACGATATCCATACCCCATGCTTCGAAGGGCCAGGATGCGACCGTAGGATGTAGATATTCAGACGGTTGGTGTATGAAGTCTGCATGAACTTGACAGGCTCTGCATTGTCTTACATAGCTGATCGCGTCTGCGATCATAGTGGGCCAGTAGTAGCCCATTCTCCTGATACGATCCTGTAGCTTAGGACCGGGCTGATGCGCTCCGTATACGCTGTCGTGAGCTTCCCGGATAATCTGCTGTGCTTCGTCATCTGAGAGACATCTTAATAGCAGTCCGTCATAGGTTCGACGATATAGGCAGTGTGAAGATGTATCAAAATAGAAGCGTAATGATCGTCTCTTGACGGATACTGCTTCTTTGAGGTCCTCTGGCAAGATTCCGTATGCGATGAAATCTATGAAGGGACTTCTCCAATCTCTTCCGGGGGGATCTGTGTTCACAGCGTCGCTGTGTTTTATGTGAAGGTTGTTCTTCACGCAGAATAAATCTCTGTTAAGAAGGATCACCGAATCTTGCCTTCTTATAGGGGTAGCTAAGTCCGCAGCTAGACTGGCCAGGGCATCAGCTTCCAGATTCTGAGATCGAGGTACATGCTCTAGGAAGAACTCTTTGAATGTCATGGCTATCTCGATTGTCGCTCGGTGATAGGGGATGAGGTCCGGATTTTGGACTTCGTATATTCCTCTGACTTGATTGACTATAAGCAGAGAATCACCGAAAGCTTCCAGGGATTCGACCCCCAGCTCTTCAGCGACTTGGAGCCCGATCAACAGGGCGTTGTATTTTGCCACATTGTTGGAGCATGGTTCATTAAGAGAGTATGCCCGGTAGATGACGAGTTTATCAGGAGTGACCAGGACGATTCCTACCCCTGAAACCACGTTTCCCTGGGGGCCAGTCCTGGAGACGCCATCGAAGAACAGTTGCCATGTGTCACTTTCCATTACGGAATTACACTCTGCAACTTCGTCGGGAATGTCTTCGTATAACGTGGAGGCCTCCGGGATCGGATGAGCAGCCAGGAAGTCGGCCAGCGCTTGGCCTTTGATGGACTTCTGCGGGATGTACACCATGTTATATGGTGTTAACAACATCGCCCAGGTTGCGAGTCGGGAATTAAGAATACTCGGCTTGCTCATCAGTACTCGAAGAGGGTTGATCCTGGAGATGATATGAATAGTCTGGCCGGTGACGTAGTGCCGCATCTTTTGGATAGCGAACATCAGAGCCAGACATTCTTTCTTCACTGGGTTATACCGGTGTTCGGCTCCGACCATCATCCTGCTGAGGTAGTAGATAGCCTGCTCATGCTCCAAGTCGTTCTTCTGCGCTAGAAGAGCTCCTAGCGAATGATCCATTGCTCGGACGTACAGCAAGAATGGTTTCCCCATGATGGGGGGCACCAGAACTGGCGGACTGGTGAGGTAGCATTTGATCTCCCCGAATGTTTGCTGACAGGTTTCGTCCCATACGAAGGATACACCTTTCTTCATGAGGTACAAAAAAGGCTGGCATCTTCCTGAGAGGTTGGATATGAACCTCCGGATATAAGCCAGACGGCCTTGAAATCCCCGGAGTTCCCTCAGATTATGGGGTGGTCGTATTTCTACGATGGCCTGGACTTTGTCAGGGTCCACCTGGATGCCTTTGGCGGTGATAACAAATCCCAGGAATTTGCCACTAGATACGCCCAGGAAGGACTTCGTAGGGTTCATCTTGAGTTGATGTCGGCGCATTAACTCGAATACCGTCCTTAGGTCCTGAATGTGATCATCCTTGAGGCGGCTCTTGACGGCTATGTCGTCTACGTAACATTCTACTGTTTTGCGTAAATGTTCATGGAATATGTCGCTCATAGCCCGTTGGTATGTAGCCCCGGCGTTCTTCAATCCGAAGGGCATGACCGTATATCAATACACTCCCAACGGGGTACGGAAGGCAGTGTGCTTTTCGTCTTCAGGATGCATCTTGATCTGATTGTATCCTGAGAACCCGTCCATGAAAGACATGCGTTCAAAATCGCAGGTGTTGTCGATCATGATATCCGTGATGGGAAGAGGAAATTCATCCTTGGGGCAGGCCGCATTCAGATCTCGGTAATCGATGCAGATACGTACCTTCCCATTTTTCTTCATGACTGGGACAACGTTGGCGACCCAGTCGGGATATTGTTCTTCCCGGATGAACCCACAGGCTATCAGCTTTTTGACTTCAGCTTTAATAGCGTCCATCATGTCCGGTCGGAACCGGCGTTGGTGCTGCTTCACAGGCTTTGAGTCAGCCAATATGTTGAGTTTGTGAGTAGCCACCTTCGGGTCTAGGCCCGGTATGTCTCCATAATCCCATGCAAAGACGTCGACGTATTCCTTTATCAGCTGTATGATTTCTTCCCTTTCGGTTGGTGGAAGATTGTCACTGATAAATATCGGCTTTGGCGAAAGCTCACCCCCAACATCGATTTGGATAACTTCGTCTTTGGTTGGAGGTTCCCTCTGTTCGAAGCGGAATTCCCACTGTGTATCCAATTGTTGAGCCCAAGAGTCATTCTTAAACGGCTCAGGATCTCGTTCCTCTGCTTCTGAGGGATCTGTCATCACCATATTTGCTGATAGTGCTTGTTCGGGAGAACTAGGTGAGTCGGGGGGTGACGAGCCGTCCCTGGAGGAGGAAAAGATGTTCTCATCCGACGTGGAAGCCGTAAGGGAGGTGTCATACCCTAACCCGAAATGAGTTTGTTGGTAGCGGGGGTCGCCGCGTGGCGGCGTTCGTCTGCCTCTTCCGTAGTTGAGGCCCGGCTTTCGCTTCAAGTTGTAGCCCATGTTTTGCATGATCTTCAGCGCTTGAGGGCTGTATCGGTGAACCTGCATTTTCCCAGTATCGTCATCGAAAGGATCTTCCTGGATGGCTGGTTGATTGTGCATGCGGCCGAATACTATTGGACGCTGACTGCTGCAGGTAGGCGGGATTATGAAGATAGAATCTTCATGCGGTCCATACATTGTGATGACGTTGGATGATGACGCTGCTTCCCAGATATGCGGATGGTAGGAGTCCATAGCTTCCAAGAACTTTCGTGCTATGGGTTCTACCTCGTCACGGGGAGTGGGTTCCTGATTTGGAATCTGAGCATTAATGTACTGGAAAAGAGGATGTTTATTGCCATCTGGAACTCCGTTCCTGGTCGTGTTTACATCGGTCGGCTGCTCGTCGCGCCGAAGGTTGATGACCAAAGGTGGAGGCTTCTGGTTCAGAGTAACCATTGGAGAATTGCTTCTTTTCCCTGAGCTGGATCTGTTCAGGTGAATAGCCATGGGCTCTATGGCTTTTGGACGAGTAGTTCGTCCTTTCACTCTAATTGACAGCGGTAGTGCTGCAGAGGGTTCTCCTGGCTCCGGTGGGATTCCTTCTCTGTCTTGCCCGCCACTTCTTCCGTGTGGTCCTGCGAGTACAACACGGCGTCGGAATAGTAGGACTCTACTCCTTTAAACGGGTTTAGGTCGGCCACCTCCGTTTGTACCATTCCTTGGGGGTCTACATATTTAAGACATTGATGTAGAGTTGAAGGAACGATGTTGTGATCGTGGATCCACGGTCTTCCCAGCAAGATATTGTAGGATACCTCTGAATCGATCATGTAACATGTGGCCACCGATCTGAGGTTGCCAATCTGGATCCTCAGGCGAATCTTCCCCAACGGCTTACTTCTTGTGGCGTTGAATCCCACGATTGTAGTGGAGGTGTAAGCCAGTTCGCTGGTAGGAATCCTCAATGGTCTAAGCAGACTGTGCGGGATGATGCTGATCGATGATCCCGGATCTATGTGAATTCGATCAACCTCCATGGAACCGACGTACCCGGTGTAATAGAGGGGCCTGTCATGCCTGTTATGTTTTAACAGCATGTCGTCTTGGGTGAAGGTGATATTTGGGACCACCTCCATCACACTGTGGCATTGAGGGCACGCCACTAGTTCTTCATCGGGAGACTTGAGCTGGGTCAAGCATGCCTCCGCCTGCATCAGTGCTTCACTTAAGGCTAGACGAGTGTCTTGGGAGAGCCTGAGTAGCTCGAAGATGGAGAGCCTGGCCGGTGTATTAGCCAGTTGGGCTAGGATGTCGAAGTTATATGGCTTCTCAAAAACTTTGTTCGGAATATTTTTCACAAGTTTATCGAAGCGCACTTCTCTTTGTTTTCCTTTGTCCGTCGGCGTCGGTTTTGAAGGGTTGGCTTCCGGTATGACGGGGCTTGGCCCTGCAGGTTTGGCAGCTGAAACGTTTGCCGGTATATCCTCCTGACTTGCTCCGTAGTCGTTGAGGTAGGCTCTCCCTGACCGGGTTGCAGCAAGTACCTCATCTTCGTCTGATGGCGAAGAATTTGCGACCATATGGCATGGTTTGCACTTTGAGCTCCTCCTAGACACAGCTTTAGTAGCTTTAGTCTCTTCCTCGAGCTCTGACACCAAATCTGGATGAACCCACATAATCTCGCCCTGACGGGTGGTCCGGGGTACCAGGTTATGATTTTGATCCCTAGCCGGAGGGAGATTGACGATGTCCATTGTGGCTCGGGAAATGGGCATGATACCGTCCATGACTTCTTGGGGAGGCAGATCGCCGAACCGCAGAGAGATCATGTTGGCTGTGACCGTTTTCTCGGTGTTGTGCAGGGTGATAGCCTTAGCATCGATCAACCCCTGGATCTTCCTTTTCAGTACGTAACACACCTTTGTTGGGTTGTGTACGTATCTGTGGAAGATGTAGTATTTGAGGTCGTCGGTACTGCCGACCTCTTGGGGCCGCCTTAGCTCCAGCAGGGTGATCTTGCCACTTTTGACGAGACACTCAAATATGCTAGGGATATCGTCGTCGTCGAAAGAGTAGACCTCGACGGGCCTGGAAGTCCCGGGCTTTGTCTGCGTGGTCGCCGTCGTCTTTTGTCTGGACGTATTGACCGTCAGAGCTTCTTTTCCCTTGGAGCTGCGAGGATGGTCGCCGCTGGAAGATGACCTTTTGCCTCTATCGGAGGCGGAGATCATGATGCCATTGTCGCGCGCCTTGCGACTGTTGTCTTCGGCGGCCACTGCCGAGACGATAAACGAGGGCCACTCATGGAACTGATATGGTCCTGTGAACACCGAGACTATAGGAAGGAGGTTCTTCCTGCAAATGTCTACTAACGCCGAGTCTGGAACTCCTGGAGGCATTTGTAAGGTGGCCTGACGAAAACGTTCGACGAAGGTGCGAACGTCTTCCTTTTTCCTTTGCTTGACTTCAATGAGGGAGGACATAGATATGTCCATTCCACCCTCGTAGAATCGTGTGAAGAATAGTGCTTTGAAGTCCTCGAAGGAAGTAATGCAGTTGTCCGCCAAGCTACGGTACCACTGATAGGCTACTCCTGAGAGGCAGCCCTTGAACACCCGAGTGAGGAGGGCGTCGTTCCCTTGTAGCAACAGCGTCATCATACTGAAATAGTTCATGTATTGACTTGGTGATGTTTTTCCTTCGAACAGAGCCATAGTCTGAGGTTTGTACTTCGGAGGAAAAGGGACTTCTTCCTAGATAGCCGGGTAAGGCTGGTTGATTCCCAATTTTTTGAGCTGATATTTGTGCTTCAAGGCGTCAAATTGGGCTTTCAACTCCCGCACTGCCTGCATCGGATTCTCAGTTGGAAGCGGAGGGACTGCTGACTCTTGATCTAGAGCAGGTTCTTGGCTTGGGTTGGATGGTGGTAAGTCCACCCTCACACGTATCTGAGTTGGCGGGACCGACGCTTGAGCCATGGCAGTCGCGTGCTGAGTTAGCATCATCTGGTGCATGTTCTCCATTACGGATTGCATTTGCTTCAGAGACGTCTCTAGCACAGTGATGCGTTGTTCCGCGTTTCCTGAAGCCTCCTCGCGTTCGTCTTCAATGGCGTAAGCTCCCACTTTCCTGGGTGTCATCGAAGGATTAGTATAGGTCACCGCAGAAGTCGACTCTACACTCTCAACATCTGTTCTGGGAGATTGGCGACCCCCAGCGTCGGAATCAGATGAGTACGGAGCTGGTTGCTGTGACCTTGCCCGGGTGTTTTGGAACACCCCAGCTTCAGTGCTCCAGAGGAGGTCTTCGAATCTTCTTCGGCTCGGAGGCCCAGAGGGATGACGTCTTGAGCTCGACCTTCTGCTGGGTATGCGTGAAGCCATGTTCATGGACGCATACGCGTGCTCTCTTTCCGGAAAAGACTAAGAGTAGCTCAATCGGTCGAAGACCGACCGTTTTGCTTTAGAACAGCAGCAGTCAATCACAATCTTATGACTATTACAACATTGCTCTCTAGGGGGCATAATAGACATGTTGGAAGGTCCCCTCTCCTTACGCTTCTGGATTAGGCATTCGCGTAGGTCAGGAGTAGCAACCTGAGCTTGCTTTATGCCGCGGGACTTCGCCTGGCGTAATTTGGAGATTCGCTCAGACTGGCGTAAAGCTGAAGAGTTCCTCAGTCGGCCATCGGCTTCTCTCGTAATCCGGAGGGTAGGCAGATTGTTCTCTTGCTGGCGTAAAGGCCGAGAGGCTGAATATTCGCCTGCTTGCTTCCCCTTGCGGAGATCACCGCGCTCATCTGTTTTTCCGTAGAAGTCAGATGTTGTTTCGCGCGTTGAGCGTGATCTGATCTTCCGATTTGGCATTGAGGCACCATCGGAAGTTTTATTTATACCGCGCGTAGCGGGAGACTGATTCCTACTCGTAGAGCGCAGTGGATACTTCTGGATTAGCGCAGAGGCCTTGCCCGAAGTTTTGTCTGTACCGCGCGTAGTGGGAGACTGGTTCCTACGCGTAGAGCGCAGTGGATACTTCTGGATTAGCGCAGAGGCCTTGCCCGAAGTTTTGTCTGTACCGCGCGTAGCGGGAGACTGGTTCCTACGCGTAGAGCGCAGTGGATACTTCTGGCTTAGTGCAGAGGCCTTGCCCGAAGTTTTGTCTGTACCGCGCGTAGCGGAAGACTAAATTTTACGTGCAGGGCACGGAGGGAGCGATGCTACCACCTCATTGGTCGGAGAGATCGGAGAGTCCACAGGAATGGTTGAGGATGTCTTGGGCATCCACACTTTGCGCAGCTTCCTGTTGTCTTGGACGGAGAGAGAGTGAGAGCTACCCCCGGTTCGAAGCATGTCTTCGTAAGCAGACAGGTCAAAATGAACGACCAGCGTCTTCTTCACAGTTCCTATAGATACCACATCGCGTTGATCAATTACTTCCTAGTCAGAAGAGAAAGACGTCCCCAGCAGAGTCGCCATCTTGTTTGTGGTATTAAACGAAAGAATGAAAGTGTATTTCAATAACGGGGTTTGTGCGAAACCCGCGCCCTTTGGTTTACAAACAAACTTGTACAATGTAATCCTATACGAGGATATGGGAGTACAATTTATTTAATCTGGGTATAAATTGCTATAGGTGTCTGATCTGCGGTCGATCACTTTAGCCCTTGGACCACACGATGTTGAAGAAGTGCCGTGGAAGACAGGTAGCAGCTTCGAAGGTTGTAGGAGAGGGTGGATGCACGATGCCGAAGTCGTCGATCCCCGCTCTTTGCCTGAGCTCCGGGCTCTCTCTCTCTCTCTCTCTCTCCTCCTTGTTCGATCTTCTCCAATTGTCGACCTTGGATCTGATATTGGTACTCTTAACCAAATTTTTTGACCTTGTTCCCCATTGACAGGGGCCTCTATTTATAGAGTCTTTGGTGACAGTGACCACTCCGTTGGTGTAGCAACCGAGGAGTGGAAAGTACAGCACCCTTTTACACAACGGTTAAAGTAACCAATGCCTACGTATAGATGATCTTTTGACTGAACGGGTGACGTGGGTCCAACTAAGGGGACACAACACGTACAGTTGCTACTAAGATCACGGCGTAAAAGCCACGTAGGTAGGTATCCATTGTGTAGAAGAGGTTGGCGTAGAAGCCAAATGTCCGTCACCATGGCATAGAAGCCAAGTAGGCATAGAAGCCGAACAGGCATAGAAGCCGAGTAGGCGTGGAAGTCGGGCAGGCATAGAAGCCGAACAGGCATAGAAGCCGAGTAGGCATGGAAGCCGAACAGGCATAGAAGCCGAGTAGGCATGGAAGCCGAACAGGCATAGAAGCCGAACAGGCATAGAAGCCGAGTAGGCGTGGAAGCCGAGTAGTCGTAGAGACTGAGTGGGCGTGAAAACCGCATGAGCACAGATCCTGAATGGACGTAGAAGCCGCTGCATATCGTGCCAGAATGGGCGTAGAAGCCGCTTGAGCACAGATCCTGAATGGGCGTAGAAGCCGCTGCATACCGTGCTAATGTGGACGCCTTAGCCGGAATTACGGCTTTTGAAGATATAACCAAATCTCTTGCAGAGATTTGCCATCATCTTATGCATTAAATGCGGAGGCGTGTTTCGAAGGTCTGCAGGCCTTCTGTGCACCCGTCGCAGAGATGTGTCTTGAGAGAAACTGTCACCGCTCTGTGCAATTAGACGTGGAGACGTGCCTCGAATCCCGTACGAAGTGCAGCTTTTGACGTGGCAGGCGGTTTGTCTGCTGCGGAGCGTAAAACAGCTCATATTTGCCTGTGTAAAACAGGGCGGCGTATTCCTTTGCACGCAAAAAGAGCAGTTTATGCTGAGGGGACTCCAGTAGACGACGGTTTGGTGATGTTTTACCAAATCCTCTGTATTAAATGGTGAGATCCGCCATTATACTGTGGGACGCGTCCCGAGAGGTCTGCCATCGTTTTTAGCCGTCGTCTGGGTAGCCGTGCATCACCTTTTGTCAGGAGTCAGAGGTCAGATTCACTGCGTGACTTGACAGGTTCATTTCGGGGAAGATGAAGCGTTCCTCGTACGCTATAACGCTGCTTTGAGAGCGGATAAGTTTTATGCCATGGAGGCAATGAAGAACTTTGTTCACGCTGGAGCGGCCTGGACGCACTGCACTTATGCGGATGGTCCTTTGAGTTTTATTCTTCACGCTATATTTTAGCGGAGAAAACTCTGTTGTACGCCTGATGGCTCTGAAGGCCTCTGCTTACGCTGCTCTGTATCAAGAGGCTGCGTAGCGCTTCCCAGCGTATTTTTCATGCTTCTACAACAGTGCTTTATGTGTATCCTAGTATCTTAGCTTAGCTAGTATGGCCTAGTTACTTAGTGTATGGACCTAATATCCTAGCGTTAGACTCATACAACTTAGAAATAGTTAGTTTGACCAAGTTTGACTAGTTTGACTAGTTTGACCTAGAGTTGACCTAGTTTGACTGTTTTGACTTAGAAATAGCTTCATGACCTAGAATTGAAATAGTTTAACTTATTTTTATTCCAAAATCTTGTATTGATGCATATACCATATATATGTTTGTATAACACCAACTTGGGCATCGAGAGACATATCTTGCTTAGGACCTCAGGCGAGTACATTTCTCTGATAGTTTTTATTTCATAATAGTGTATATATCTCATGTTCTAGAACTGTATAATTGATTCGGACATAGTGGTTTCACGGACTGGTACTACATAGATTATGTCAGAAGATGTTATCCCCTACCGTGTTCAGAGGGTACTCCTTCACATGTATTTCATCGTGTGTATTGGATATTGATTATTTATATTTTATGTTCACACACTGCTCGTGTTCAGTGTGCTTATATTCGTGTACACACACTGCTCGTGTTCAATGTGCCCATATTCGTGTTCGTAATGTGTCGTGATTGGATCCATTGGTATTAGTTGGGGATGGGGGAGTAGGAGTTGATTATGTGATCAAAGCCCCAGTGTATTCGTGTATATGTCGATTACATATCACACTTGTAATCAAGTTATCTTATTGTATTCGTGTTCAACCTAATTCAATCACATAATGAACTTGTATTCTGAGGCACATTAGTTAGATTTCAGTTATTCCTTTATATTACAGATATTTATATTGCCTATTATTCATTTCAGTACATTATCTGTTCACTCTCGTTCATTTCATTCAGATTTTTAGTTATCTTGTATTCTTTTCTATTATCTATTTTATATGCTCGATTATGTATTTGAAACTGCTTTCAGAGGTTTGTACTTTGCTCCAATCATGACTGGATATATTTTTCTAGATGATTGGATCATAGATTAGTGTCCTACATTCTACGGGCCGCAGGACGGTGTACCTTTAGAGGATACTCCTGTAGACCAGGAGGACTTAGTTGCAGAACCTGAGAAGGTTCAGTTTATATTTTGGTGGACTTGTATTAGACTTTTATTGAGATTCATGGCATGTATATTATTTCAGACTTGTGGATTGTATCTTGATTCTTTTCTTCGTTATTCCATTCGTGCTTTATCTTCCTTAGTTTATATTGTGATTGAGTATAGTTACATTTGTGAGATACCTTATTGTTCCTCCGTTTGAAGTTGAGATGATTGAAAGGTACCATATTTATATTGTTGAGATGTTTAGTTAGTTAGAATTGACCCAGACAGCGTTCTACCGTCGATGTTGCGACATAGGCTGGGCGTACCCATGTACTCGTGCCCGAATATCCGGATGCGGATCATGACACAAAAAGCTGCTGTTAGAGGGACAATGGAGTTCTATGCGGCATAAAGTTCTATGCATCCTGGACTTCTTGTCTCGAGTCAGCATGCGACCAACCCTGTTGGACACATGACTGAATTTGCACATGCGTCCCTTGGCCAAATGCATGAACTTGAACGAATAAAATTTTACTAAGTCCCAAAAGATTTTATGCGCCAAGTATGCATACAGCCAAGCGGAGTATGCGGCCTCATCAACCATGCGGCCATGAGCTATGCGTCCCTCTTCTTCTGGACGTATAACTTATGACTGACTTGGAATAATTTTGGCATGACTTTTCGTGAATTTTTTCTTTTCTTTTGATACACTTTTATCACATGTCACATCATACACTTTCTGACTTGACTTGCATTTATTGATTGTCATATCACATATTTTTTGAAGAGTAGACTTTGCTCTGTCTATGCGTCCAAGCCAACCATGCGGCCTCGATTACATGCGACCTTGATCCTATACGGCCTCGACGTTAGGCGACACATTGCTATGCACCTTTGCTCCTATGCTTGTACTGTATCTTGCACACTTTGGACACTTGCTTGGTTTAATTTTGATGTTGATTGAACGATTGTGATGCTATGTGTTGAACTTACGAAGGACTTGTATGACCCAGATGTGACCATGTTCTAAATGACTAAGTACCTGGCCTGAGCCCTGTAGATATGGCCCTACATGTACTTACTTTCTAAGTAGGCAACTTTCCCTTGGTTACCTCATTATATGTTGGACAGAATAAGGGGCGTAGTTCAACTCGGGGGAGGGTCTGTGATTCCGGTTTTTATTTTGTTTAAGGATTGTGGATCTGATCTCGAGGGGTTCTCATAATACTCTTATTTTATCTATCGATATAATTAATGTGACCATCACTTGACTGTCCTATCCTGAATAACTGGCAACTTGATAAGTTGTCCACAACCTGGATACTATAACTTTTTTCTACCCTATTTTATCCATGCTGATATACTTGATCGCACCAAGAGTGCTACTTGATATATAGTGAGCCGTTGTGCCACATACACTTGCTACGTGAGATATATAATTATTTTCTTGCACGAATCTGGTAGTTGGACAGTGACTTTAGCCGTGGCTAGATAGTATTGATTATTGCATCACACTTTGATGAATCCAGATTTAACTTTCGAGTGATAATATGGATTCGTAACAAGAGTGCCCGTACTTAAAGTACGATATTTAGAAAAAAAAAGTTCATGTGACCACGGTATGAGATTCTAATTAACCTAGGGTTCACTAGGAAACTTAAATTACAATGGTCTACGATACAAGTCATAGTCTAATTCTAATCTCCTCTACAGAAGGTAAACACAATTTAAATGTCAGAATAATCAAGATGAAATATAAACCAACAAGTCTCAATAAAAATCACGGGGAACAACCCGATAATGAGTTTTAATACAATAAACCAAGAGATAGGAAATAAAGTATCAAGAACAGAAATGACTGAGTAACAAAATACTCAGAAGAAATCTTCTGGCATCACCCCGTCCTCTGGTGTTGGTACTACTTCAGTGTCTGCTCCTGTCCCGTATACCTCGGGGTAGATCTCCTCTGATAAACCTGGGGATATAATCCAGATCCAGGTCCTCAGGGGACATAGCAAGGTACAATAATAACTCAAGCCAAATAAATGCAATATAAAAAATATATCAGCAGGGCAAACTATGTAACTAGCTATGTGATATGCAAATGAGAGCATTAATCATATTCAAGTTGAAACTACTATAGGCTCTGGGAAACCCATAGCAGAATTTATTATCTCGAAGGGCCAGTACGTGTGCCAAAGCTCTAGTCAGAGTCTAAGGCACTCCCAGAATATCTATATATATATAATCAGCCTTTAGTATGGTAAGAATCTCCCTACCAATGTAATCACATGTCTCATGTCCACGACGTCTCATGTCCATAACACGCAAGATCATGACCTCTAACTATTACAGCGAGTCATAATGATATATATGTATATGCAAGTCATATGTCACGAATCTTGTAATTCTATACAGAATAACCATGAGTATCTCAGGAAATATTATGTCTCATGAATAGTGTCAGGTGTCCTATGGTATGACGTACTTGATAAAGCAAGCTCGAAAAGTATAGGATTGTGATATCAACTCTCTAAGTGACGTTATACGACTCCGCGTACAGTGTCGACACCCGAATATTATTCAAAAGTTAAGCAATGTCTCACGGTCCTAGGTCGAGCAGATATATCACAAAAATAAATCAAGAAAATAATATGAAGTAAGTAGTGCAAGTTTGGCAATGTACACTTGCTTGGGGTTTGAATTCCTTCAATTGCTCCGGTGTATTTGGAATCTCCAGGTATGCCTCCGGATGCTGAAATAAATATTACCATCACTCTCAGAAGATATGAAATAGTTAGGATTGCCTACCCATAAGTCCAATTTGGACACAGGGGCAAATTGACCATTTTTTGTCAAAGCAGAGTCCACATGTGGCCCACTTAGCACCGAAAAATGTGCCAGAGAAAAAATTCCCCAAATTCGTCAATCTTAGTGTCTACGAGTCCAGAACGATGATACGAACCTAATGGAATATCCAGAACTGGATTTCGATGAGCTGATCACAAAATCATCCGTCAAGTGGAGCCGTGGGGCTCATCATACGGGGTTTCGTCAACGTTCTCAGAATTGAACCAAATTTGGGTCATAAGACCAACATAAAGCTACAAATCCGATGACGTAAGTTTCGTCGCAAAACGACAAGCACACACGAAGTTACAACGAGTTTCAGAATAGGCTCGATACGGAGCAATTTCGACGGATACACGTTGATTCCGGTGTGCACGCACATCCAAATCAACTTTCACAAAATCTCACACGTCTGCATTGACGATACGCTCATTTCGGTATAATTCGCACACGACGAACTCGTCTTGTTTAGCGGAACACACCCAGTTTCAAAAAATTTAGGTTTTAAAAACCAAGATTTTAGTCATCTTTATCCACAAATAAAACACAACTTAAAGCACAATAAAATAAACTAATTACAAGGTTTAAAACTTGGTTGTAATGTCTAATTTACTATTCAGGTAAATTTTAGAATTATTAACCAGGTTGGACATAAAACGGCCGTGAACTTGTGAGTTTGGGACAGTTTCCTGAACTAGAAATTTGGGTTATTTTTTTTGTTTTTGCGTCGCGGTTTGCGATCGACACAGGATACGATACCCCAATCTAATTGCACAGGGTTCGAGAGGGTCACTCGGCGAATATGTCCCAATAGACCGTTCGAAAATCGACGCAACGAGGAGGAAGTAAACTCACTCAGAACAGGGAGTCAGAATCGTCTGTACTGCACGTGGACGGGGCGGCACGACGGTGCACGTCGAAGGCGGCGACTGCGGGTGCTGTGGTGGCTAATGATGGGTCGTCGGCACCATCATGGTCGGAGGGGTCATCGCCGAAGTTGGCTGGGTCGCAGCGGGGAGCTCGGGGTCGATGACCGGAGAGGTGGCTGTGCTGGTGGTTGTGAGGGGTGGCGGTGATCGGTGGTGGGGGTTTTATAGGGAGGGGAGGGCCGACGGATAGGGGAGGTGAAGAGGTACGGCAGCGGCCACGGTTGGGGGAGTCGAGTGGTCATGGAGGCAGAGTGTCGTGGCGGTCGAAGATGCGGCGGCGGGGAAAACGGCCGGCAGTCGACTACTGTAACGGTCGGGGGATTATTCTCTATATTTACTGTAGATAATGGGTTAATGGGTCAGGTCGGGTTGGCGGGTTAGGGTCGTGTCCAGATCCGACCCACTAAGGTTGGGTTTTAGTTGGGTTTAATTTGGTTTGGTTCAAGTTGGTTCAGTTTGGTTTATTCTGGTATAATTAGAAACGATGTTTTTAGCTATTTAAAAATAGTTTTTGAGCCCAAAAAATTTTAAAAAAAATACATTATATCTTATTATTTATTATACACTCAAAAGAATAATTTTATAATATTTTAATAATTAATTTAATTCACAAAAATATTTATCCCTAAAGAACATTAAATTTAAATAATTAAAAAATCACAGAAAAATCCCTTAAACTCATATTTTAATTTCTAAAAAATTAGGGTGTTTACAGTTTCCAGATAGCGGTGGTCTGAAGACACTTAAGTACCGTATCGCTTAAGGTTTTTTACACCTTATTGGCAGAAGGACCCTTTAGGCTATTTAACAATACTTTCTATACCTTTAGAGCATAATATTGAAGAATTATTTAGCAAAAGTTTTCTTCATACATATTTTAAGAATAATTGAACTATCATATTTAATGAGTACAGTATACTACTATAAATATGAAAATTGTGTTACCATAGTGACAATAGTCATGTTTTTGTTGTTGCTGCAATTGCCATGAGAATATTCATTTGGCTTTTTGCAATCACCAACTTTTCTCCTTTACCATTACATCTTGCCGCAAATTATTTCACCTATATGATTAGAACAAGACTTTGGTATCCAGGATTTGGATTCGTATTTGTTACTTTAGGAATTCACTTATACATATTCATATCAACCAATTTTTAAGCCTTACACTGATGTGTAATGTGTCCTTTTAAACCACAATAATGACATATAGCATAGGCATTTGTGTTGGGCATATAAGGATGAGTATGTGAAGTGGTATGAAGTATCTTACGTGGATATTCGTAATAAAATGCATGATTACATGAAGTATGTTGTGTTCTCCATGCATGATAGTGTGGAGCATTTGGTTTGCTTGCTGATTTCTTGTTATGAGTGCTCTTTTGTTTAGCTATGAGTCTCATGTTAGACTGAGTAGTAGGTTGTACAACCTGCTTTCCCAATCTAATCTCTAACTTTTTAGAGGTGGCATATAAATTATCATATTTAGCAGTAAGAGCATCTATCTTAAGTGAGGCATTAGAGTACTTCTTTTTTTTCTGTTTTATGTCCTCCTTAAGTTTAGCATTTTCTTGATTGCTTTCATCATAGCAGTCAAGAGCTTCTTGTAGGCTATGCTCAAGTTTGGATATTTTAATAGATTCATCAGAAGAGGAGTTTTCTCTAGCTTCCTTAAGTAAGAAAATAAGCTGATCATTCTTAAGCTGATAAGATTTGATATCTTTTCGAGATTGCTTATAGTTATTTCTAAGCTTATTGTAGTCTTCAAACATTTCATTAAAAGTATCATATAATTCATCATAGGAAATATCTTTTGTTAGTGAGTCATCTTTTACCTCGCTTACCATTAAGCACAAGTCTGTCATATGTTGAAGGTTTTTGTCATTCTCGTACTAGATGCTTGCATTGATTGCTAGACTTTTACTTGGGCATAAGTTTGCAACATCTTTTTTCTTGTTGTCATTATTGTTGTATTGAATGTCTGCATTATTCTTTGTACTTGCAGCTTCTTCATTTTGGTATAAGCTTGCAAGATTATGAGGTTCTTCGTCAATTTCTTCTTTGTCTCCATAAGTTGCTTCCAGCATTCTCCATATCTCATATGATGTTTTGCACTTGGAGATAAGTTTGAATTCGTCTTCTCCTAGAGTGTAGTAGAGCATGTACATTACCTTTGCATCATCACTTGCTTCTTTATTTTCATCTTCGGTATATTCATTATCTGCTTTGTCAACTCTTTTGTAACCATTAGTAACGTAAGTCCATAAGTTAAAGCCAAGAGATTTTAGAAAAGCACTCATATGTATTTTTCAAAATAAATAGTTAGTGCTGTTAAAAACATGTGGCTTATCAAGAAGTTGGGTTTCACCATTGATGGGAAATAGTGATCTTGTTGTTGCGATATGTTATACTTTTTGGATGTTAATCCGATAATCAAGAGAACTTGCAGTGGTTCTTATATAAAGAGTACCAGTTCTAATATCAATTGAGGAACAAATGATATCAGTAATATCTATATAAAGGGAGCACCTGTTCTGATACCAATTGAAAGAGTAGTTGTGATCAGAAACTAATTAAGAGATTATCTGCTCTGATACCAATTATGTAGCAATTGATGTCAGTAATAGTTCCAATATAAAAGTACCTGCTCTTATATCAATTGTAAGAGTAATTGGTATGAGCAAAAGTTTCTATATAAAAGTAAAAGTTAAAATACGAAGAGTAACTGCTCTGATACCAATTATAGGAGCAATTTGGATCAGAAACTAAATAAGAGACTACCTGCTCTGATACCAATTGTAGGACCGTGTATAGCAACTCTACAGGGAGGGTGAATAGAGTTTATGTATGCAGCGGAATAAAATTACCTGTTAAAATATAATTCTATGGCATGCAATAGTGATCAACTACTAGCAGTTAGAATATATCTCATGTGTAAGAATACTACTAGCAGTGTTATGAATATATGCAACAGAGTAAGAGCGAAAGCAAACACCAAGATGTATATTGGTTTCCCTCTGAGGGGACTAGTCAAGTTCCGAGAACTAAAGCTCGGAGTTTCTCCACTATAATCACCAATAGTGAATCACAAGCTTTGATCCGAAGGCTTGCCACTTCTTTACATCATGAGTTTTGATCAGAAGTCTCGCAACTTCACAGTTTGATAGAGAGAGTAACTGTCGGAACAAAGCTCTGTACAACTCAGAAGACTTCTAGACCGAGATCACACTTAGAACTAGAAAGGCTAGGGAGTTGTTCTTTGAGATCAGAAAGTTAAGGCTTAGATGTTTGCTCACAATAGGATAAAAGACTTAAGAATAGTTAAGTTGTTATGGTGTTGTAAGAATGAAGAATTCCAATCCTATTTATAGGTTGTAGGCAAATAGAATTCGGCCAGAATTCGGATAGGGTTTAATTTAAATTTCTAACTATTGGGCCAAGAAATTATGAGCTATTGAACTGGTTGATTTTATACCAAAAGGGTAACCGAGTTCGGTCCGAGATCGGCCCGAGTTCGGTCTCTTAGTATGGTAGACTTTGTAAATAATTGTGGCCTGATTTGGTGGATATGTTCTTTGGTTTATTTGAGTGGACTAAGTATCGGGGTATAGGTACTTAGGATTTGCCAGTGCGACTCAGCTTACATCAGTCCTAGACTCAAATAAATGAAAGATTACATTTGAATATAAAACCAATAGTTGTTACAGAGTCTAAGTTTGGTACTAAAAGTGTTGATATACTTTGTATCGAGTATCTGCTTTATCTGTGTTCTGGTCTGATTCATCTGATGTTTGACGATTATTAAAATCAGGTTGATTGTGACCACTTTGAGTCACCACCCTTGTCCTAATTTGGTTGTAAGGTTGGTCCTTTGCGCTAGGATATGCCATGGACCTAAGTAGCGACACTGAACCTATGTATTATTATATGTTTTCCTTGGGTTTTGTTTCTCTATTTCGTGCTTCCTTTGTGGTACTTGCTATTTGGGGTCTAATCCTACTGGTTTTGCATGTCCATGTTTCGAGCGAGCACCTGAGGATCTAGCGTACTTTCCCCTAGTTAATGGCTCATACCAGGAATATGATCGCAGGGGATAGAGAGTGTATTTTCTTCTTCCCTACTCGTCTTGTATATTTACTTCTTTTTGGCATTTAGGCACCGACACCTGTTAGCCGGCTCATCTGGACATTTATTTTCCTTACATGATTGTATTAAATCAGACTGCAGCTAAATCACTTTTATGTACTTTTGTTACTCTTCCATCTTCTTATTCTAGCATAGCTGAACTCCAGAATATTTTGAGAAAGCATTTGGGATACCTTATTGCTTATCATATATGCTCTATGCTTAATGTTTCTTATTTTAATGATTGAGACATAGAAGTTCTTGACCATAGGACACTTGATTGTAGCATGCACCCCCTTGTCTTATACATCCGTGATCGTCGTATGACGTATAGTACCATGTATGGGATAGCTGGCCATGTCCGTCTTCGTAATCTAGTACTGGACCATGATAAGGTTTTAGTGGTGGCTCATGCAGGTCTGTTCTTCAGACTAGTTGGGTTTTATGGTTATATGAGTCTCAATCAAATATGATCTTTCTTGAAATTCTGAATTCGTCTTCTTCGATACTCAGCTTTAATTCTTCCAGATTGATTGCTTTCTTGTTCCTTCTCGTCATGTGCTTATTGTTTCTTGTGCTCATCTTTAGGGCTTCTCCTTCCCTTGATACTGCAGCAACAAGAAAGGCAGAGTTTCCAGTGGAACAAAATCCTGTAGAACCCCAGCCAAGGATCCGAGTTGAGCCTGCGATGAATGGGACAGAGCAGCAGGCTCCAGGTATTCCCGTACCTCCCGTCGTACCGACAGTACTGGATACCCCAGCCTTTTTATAGATTATCCATGGATTTTTGGCTTTCCAACAACACCAGATGGTGGTGCAACAATAATAACAACAACAACATTAGCAACAACAGCTCCAACAGCAGGAACAGAATGTCATGTTGAACTAAGGGTTGCAAACATCCCTAGAACAAGGCAAGAGAAAAGATTCTAGGGCATCTGCTAGATTTTGTAGACTGAACCCCAGATATTTTGATGGCACGGAGGACGCAATTACGACAGACGATTGGCTCCAGGATATGGGGACCATTCTGACGGCGGCTAATGTTTCGTCTGAGGAACATGTTGACTTGGTTCGCCTACAACTCCAGATCTGGGAAGAGATTGGTAGGCTACGATGGAGGTAGGACTGAGGCATCATATTTCATAGGAGGATTTCAGGACTCGGTTCAGGGTAAAGTACTTTAGGATTGTGGCTCAATGTGAGATTTAGGAGAACTAGGGTTTTGGTGTTCTAATGATGGTTTTTCCCTAATTTTCGTGAGCCCTAGTTATGGGAATATGCATTCTTACATGGTTGTATCATATACATATGGATTTGAGTATGATTTTAGGGTTTTACGTTTGGGTTCATGAGTAATATTGTGGAATCTGATTTCAGCACATTGCGTGTTTGATGAAATGCCAAGAAGGATGAATACCTATCTAATCTACTCTAATATTATCTAATTTTGATGTATGATGTATGATGTATATATATATACTTATACATATGTATATAGATATGTTGTGTGATTTGAAGAGGGGAATACACTGTGGGGGAGTGAACTGTGCAGTCGGGTTTTCCCCTGAATTGTGCATCTGTGCAGTGAGCATCAGTGAAGCCACTGTGTTTGGTTGTGTGCAGTCAGATTTTACATGTGCCTGTGCACTGAGTTCTGTGTATCAATAACTTGGGGTTGTGTCAGTGTTCCGTTCCTGTGTGTAGGGTGAACCAGCATATAGTTGTGTGTGCTGTGTATTACTGTGCAGAATGTATCAGTGACTGTGTGTGTCCCATGTGTGAGTATCCCAAAACCTGTGTGAGTGCAGTGAGATACCTATGTGTCTGTGTGTATCAGAGATGGGGAGGAGAGTGTTTGTCTACCTTGTGTGTGAGTGTGGCTGTGAATTGGGTGAGATACTTGTGCCTATGTGAGTTAGATGTGTGTGAGTGTATTGAATTGGGTGAGATAGTTGTACCTGTGTTTCAGTGTTATTCTCCAATAGGTTAGTACCTGTGTGCAGTAGATTAATAAGTACCTGTGTGCATTAGGTTAGTAAGTACCAGTGAGGTGTGTCCCTATGTCAACATCAGTGTGAATACCTGCATTCCTGAGTTCTAGAGTGTGTATCAGTAAATAGCTGTGTGTGTGTGAGAGAGAGATAATTCCCAGGTTTCTATTCAGATGCAGTATAAATTCTGTGAGTGAGGCTTGTGTGTGTGAGTGAACCTGTGGTTGCCTCAATAAAATTAATGTGTGTAACTGTGTATCAGATATGGGGGAAATGAGTTAGGGCCTGTGTGTGAGTTCAGTGGGGGGGAACTGTGAGTATAGTGTGTAGTGAGGAACTTGTGAGTTCACTGAGTGTCTTAGCATTCTCTATTCACTGTAATGTATCAGCAGTAACGAGGGGGACACTAGTATCAGTGAATTATTGTGAACTGGAGAATTAATGTATCAGTGTGGAGTTGGGGAAGTGAGTTCAGTGTTTAGTTCTGTGTGTTAGAACCTGTGTCAGTATCTCAGGGAGAAGTAACCTGTGTATATCAGTATCCAGTTATGGGTGTGTGTGTATGTGTGAACCAGTGAGATTGACTATGTGCTGTGTACCTATACTGTGAGAACTGTGTGTGAGTATAGGACAGTGTGTGTGTCAACCTGGGAAGTGCTGTGCTGTGTATATATGTGTGTGTGTGTCCCAAAATCTTAATGAGCCTGAGAGTGTGTGTGGACTGAGAACTCTCAGTAATACCTACAACATTATTACCTGTGTGTGCTTTAGGATTAGTAATTTGAGTGTAGGTGTGTAAACCATTGTCTGTGTGCAGAATCATGTATCAGTGGCTCAGTGAGGTAGTTCTCAGGTAGCAGTATTTGGAAGAAAGAGGGGGGGGGAGAAATTTGTGTATCAGTAATAATCATTGAGGTGAGTTAGAAATCAGTGTGCAGTGTGGGTTTTTAGTATCAGTGAGAGGTAGGATTTGGGTATCAAATTAGTTAAGGACAGTGAGTTCCACTGTGTGTACCTAGTTGTCCTACCAGTAGCCTTATGTTGTCTCAAGGGTCAGGCCATACATGTATGAAGTCTGAAATTTCAGACTGAAAACTGTGATGTGCAGTGTTGTGTTTTACCTTGAGTATTTGAGTTTAGTTGGGTTGATGAGAGGGTAGCTAATATGTACAACACCTATAGTTATATAACTAAGGTAAATAAGTTGAATACTATACTATTACTAAAATAGAACAAATTATAAATACTAGCTAGTATAGGTGGACACCCTAGTATCAATGGCATATAGTATATAATAGTAGCTAGTATTAAACTAGATACCTTGGTATGTTAGAGGAGTTAACTAGTTTAATTAGGTTTCATCCAAAGGAACTATTATGGTGTAAATGGACAAGTTAACCTAGTATTGACCAGTAGGTTTTAGTATGACCTAGAGGCCTCATATTTAAATTAGTTAAACATATTTATTTCCTTAATTCAGTATCTAACATTTATACTCCACAAATAGGTCATTGTGATCCCACTTTGGACATCGATCCTCACACTTTGCTCAGGACCACAGGCGAGTACATTCTCTGACAGTTTTCATTGTTGATTATTTATATAATTCAGTTGTATTACATACTTGATTCCGACACTATGGATACACGGGTTAGCACCCTAGATCCCTATCATGAGGAGTCGTGATTGGAATCCATCGTGCTAGCTGGGGGATGGGGAACTATTAGTAGATTATGTGATCATATCCAAATCCTTTACATGCATCATAGCTCACCCCACTTCTTACGTCGGGTGCGGCCTGACCATTTACATGCATCATAGCTGTTATATATGATTAACCTGACCACTACATGCATCATAGCTAACCATATGGTTAGCCTGACCTACAAGAATCATAGTTAATCATATATAACCAGCCTGATCAAGTCCCAAGCCGATCACATAATAAACTGATAATTCAAACACTTAGCTAGATGTCTATTTTATTCAGATTCACTTGTTCTAGCATTCACTGTCTATTGTTCATTTCTAGATGCTCTATTGCCTATTTCTATTTTTTCCAGTACTTTACATTTCCAGCATTTATTTCCATCTTGTATTTCTTACACTGTTTATAGTCTTTGTCAATTTAATGAAACTGCTGTTAGTGCTTGTGCTTCGCTCCAATCCTGACTGGATAACATTTTTCATAGGACCTGGAGAATCTTTGCCCCACTCATTACGGTCCAGGATTAGAGGGAGATTTCATTCCAGAAACCCCAGAGGAGTTGCCTAGCCTAGAGGAGAATGTACCTGGCTGTACTTAGACTATTTTTCTGCAATTATTGTTCTAGACTGAGACTGAGTTATATTCATTATTCTGTGATTTTGTGAGGTCATCTAGACCCAAGATTTGAGTTGGACTTATTGTGATTGGTTTATATTAGAACTCTTTTCTATTCTCATCGTGCCATTATTTTCTATTAACTTGTGATTGAGTATATCATAGAACTGTGGATTATTTATCATTATCCTCCGTGCGGAGTTGAGACTATTGACAGAATATATTATATGTTGAGACCTAGACAGCGTTCTACCGCCGATACTGCGGCGTAGGCTGGACGTACCCACGACTCATGCCCAAATTCCGGGTGCGGGTCGTGACACGTTTTTAGTGGTGGCCCATGCAGGTCGAGTCCTAGATTCGCATTAGAGCGATATCGTAGTGGTGCTCGCTTAGAGTATTACTACGAGCCTGTTTTAGGAAATAGGAATTAGGCCAAGGATATGCTCATTCACAAATAAGGAATTCTGATTCTTATGATACTACTCTTAATAATTTTTCCTTAGAAATTTACTGTCCTTCCTTGATGATATCGTATCTATTACCTTAATTAAATCTTTCGATCTGTCTTCAGGATGCCGCCGAGGAGGTCCCAGAGACTCGGAGCAGCAGATTCAGAGAGGTCTGCCACCTCTCGCCCTGCCGGACAGACATCCGCAGCACCTCCTACATCTCCAGTACATGTGGGAGTGTCTGCAGCATTCGGGGGTCCTCCACCACTTGTTCAGAGGGTCCCCTCAGCTACGACGGGGCCTCTACCACCACCACCACCAGTTCAGCATCCAGGAGGTGTGCCTGTCGATGGGGCACAGATGTTCGCCTTGATTCAGGGCATGGTCGATGCCCAGAGGACATCGGCTGAGGCCCAGAGTGCAGGCTGAGGCACATCAGGCCCAGACAGAGATGATGAGGGTGAACATGTAGAATGCTCATCAAGTGGCTCTCCAGGCTGTGGAGAGAGTTACTCAGCAGCAGCAGCGTCCTGATCAGCACCACCAGAGGTCGGACACCATTGTGGATTTCAAGAGGATGATGCCTCGGGAGTTCAAAGGGACAGAAGGGATACTCTACGCCGATGATTGGCTAGAGGACATCGAGAGGAACTTACGCTTGGCCCAGCTTCCAGAGGCCCTCCAGATCGAGGCCGCTGGCAGCCAGATGTTCGACATTGCCTTGACGTGGTTTCGTACGGAGCCGAGACTCTTGCGCAGGGGACTCACTTGGGAGGATTTCAAGGAGCTCTTCAAGGAGAAGTTCTTTCCTGATGTTGCCCTGGGAGCTTTGGAGAGTCAGTTCCATGACTTAGCCCAGGGGAGCTCGTCCGTCGATGAGTATGCCGCAGAGTTTTTCCGCCTGAGCCGCTTCGCACCGTCGATGATTAGAGATCCGGGGGACAGGGCCCGGAAGTTCAGAAAGGGGCTGGCAAGGGAGATCAAGTCTCGCACGTCGGGACGTCGCACAGCTACCTACGAGGGCATATTGATGGATGCCCAGATAGCCGAGGACGACTTGGGCCTCAGGCCCAAGAGGGGACGCGATGGTTCCGGAGGAGCAAACAGTAGTACGGGACCGGGCAAGCCTCCATACTTTCAGCAGCAACAGCAGAGACCCTTTCAGCAGCAGCATCAGGCACCAGCCCGAGGGCAGGTCCAGCAGCAGCAACAGAGACAGACTCAACCCGCCATCCAGTGTACGTACTGCGGGAAGATGGGACATACTAGAGATATCTGCAGGAAGAGATTGGGCTCATGTCTGTCCTGCGGATCGACGACACACCAGCTGAGGGATTGCCCTACCATTCGTCCAGGTCAGGGTGGAGCAGCCGCCCAGAGAGGACCAGACAGGGTACCTACCATACCAGGAGGCCAACAACAAAGGGGACCATTTCCACCGCAACATCAAAAGTTCGCCCAGCATCAGCAGCAGAGAGGTGCACCCCAGGGGCGAGCGTACGCCATGGCAGTCGAGGAGATCGAGCCAGCAGGAGACTTGATCACAGGTTCAGTTCTTCTCGATTGTATTCCCGTATTTACCTTATTTGACTCTGGCGCTTCCTATAGTTTTGTGTCTGTATCTTATGCACTTCGACATCATTTAGACACAGAACCATTAGTTAGGACTTGCAAGATCATGACTGGTGGAGGTATTATCCTAGTTCGTGATCACTGTAAGGACCGGAGAGTGTCAGTTGGAGGCAGAGAGTTGAGCGTGAGCTTACTCGTCATGCCACTTCCGGGGTACGATATTGTACTCGGAATGGACTGGTTGAGTAGGCATCATGCTACTATAGATTGTTATAGAGGCAGAGTTTTGTGTAGACCACCAGGAGAGCCAGAGTTTGAGGTCGTCAGAGGAGCAGCGGAACAGAGGAGGAGCACATTTTGCGGAGCCAGGGCAGAAGAAGAGGAGTTGCCACATCCTCTGATAGCGGAGTTCCTGGATGTATTTCCAGAGGAGTTGCCAGGCTTGCCGCCAGACAGAGATGTTGAATTCTCTATAGACTTGGTTCCAGGAGTGGAGCCTATTTCACAACATGTCTATAGAGTCAACAACAGCGAGCTGGCAGAACTGAAGAAGCAAGTTGAGGAGCTGCAGGACAAAGGCTTCATCAAATCCAGTTCATCACCATGGGGAGCTCCGGTATTGTTCGTACCGAAGAAGGACGGCACGGTGCGCATGTGCATTGATTATAGAGCTTTGAACAATATCACTATCAAGAACAAGTACCCGCTACCAAGGATAGATGATCTTTTCGATCAGTTGAGCGGGGCGAGGGTGTTTTCAAAGATAGATTTGAGGTCAGGCTATCACCAGGTGAAGGAAAAGAAAGAAGACACGCCGAAGACAGCTTTTTGGACCAGATACGGCCAGTTTGAATTCATGGTGATGCCATTTGGTTTAACCAATGCACCGACAGTATTCATGAACTTGATGAACAAGGTGTTCCACCAGTACCTTGACAAGTTCGTAGTGGTGTTCATCGACGATATTCTTGTGTATTCCAAGACTCCGGAGGAGCACGAAGAGCACCTGAGGTTGGTCTTAGAGACTCTCAGGAGGGAGAAGCTGTACGGGAAACTCTCTAAGTGTGAATTCTTCCTTGACAAGGTTGAATTTCTTGGGCATGTGGTATCGGGTGACGGAATCTCGGTTAACCCACAGAAGATCGAGGCAGTGAAGTCGTGGGCTACCCCCAGTTCGGTAGCTGAGATCAGGAGTTTTCTCGGGCTAGCAGGATACTACAGGAGGTTTGTACAAGACTTCTCCAGGATTGCAGCGCCAATGACCAGATTGACTAGGAAGGATGTGGATTTTGTCTGGACAGAGGAGTGCCAGGCTACATTTGATGAGCTGAAGAAGAGGTTGACAACAGCTCCAATTTTGACGTTGCCAGCAGGGACAGGTGGTTTCACCATCTACAGTGATGCTTCAGGTAAGGGTCTGGGATGTGTTCTTCAGCAGCACAGAAAGGTAATTGCCTATGCTTCCAGGCAGTTACGCCCTCATGAAGAGAACTACCCCACCCACGATTTGGAGCTGGCAGCAGTTATCTTCGCTCTAAAGCTGTGGAAACATTACCTGTACGGAGAGCGTGTGGAGATCTTTACAGACCACAAGAGCTTGAAGTACGTATTCACACAGAAGGAGTTGAACATGAGACAGAGGAGGTGGTTAGAGTTGATGAAGGACTTTGACATCTTGTTGTAGTACTACCCAGGGAAGGCCAACGTAGTCGCTGATGCCTTGAGCAGGTATCCGATGGCTATGTACTTGACGACAGATAGACATTTGTTGGCTGATTTGGAGAGCTTGGAGATTAAGGTGTTAGTTCCCGGTACTGAGATTCAGATGTGGGGATTGCAGATACAGTCCAAGCTGATGGACAGGATTAGAGCTGCACAGTATGATGATGAGGCTCTGAGGAGTATCAGAGCACAGGTTCAGACAGGATTGTCGGACGACTTTACTATCGCAGATGATGGTTCCTTACGGCACGGCACGAGGATGTGTGTGCCGAGCGGGGAGCTGCGCGAGGAGGTTTTGCAGGAGGCACACCGCTCTCAGTACTCGATGCATCTTGGTGCCAATAAGATGTATCGAGACTTGAGGGAGCACGTATGGTGGTATGGAATGAAGCACGAGGTAGCACGCTTCGTATCCCGGTGTCTAGTGTGCCAGCAGGTAAAGGCAGACCGGCAGAGGCCAGGTGGTTTGCTTCAACCTTTACCGATTCCAGAGTGGAAATGGGAGCACGTGACCATGGATTTCGTTTCAGGGCTTCCACGTTCTCCAGGAGGGAAGGACGCAATTTGGGTCATCGTGGACAGGTTGACCAAATCAGCCCATTTCTTACCTTTCAAGGTGGGCACGTCGACAGAGAGGCTAGCAAAGATGTACGTGCGTTAGATCGTTAGACTTCATGGAGTTTCTGTGAGCATCGTCTCGGATCGGGATAGTCGCTTCACTTCCCACTTCTGGAGGAGTCTGCAGGCTAGCTTGGGCACTCAGCTCAAGTTCAGTACCGCATATCACCCCCAGACAGATGGGCAGTCTGAACGGACTATTCAGACTCTCGAGGATATGCTACGCACTTGCGTTCTAGATCTCGGAGGTTCTTGGGAGGATCATCTGCACCTGGTAGAGTTCGCTTACAACAACAGCTACCAGGCCAGCATCGAGATGTCACCATTTGAGGCTCTTTATGGACGAAGGTGTCGTACACCGTTATCTTGGGACGACGTTGGAGAGAGAGCCTTGCTAGGACCAAAAATGGTCGTGGATGTAGCAGAAAAGGTGAAACTCATCAGAGACAGACTGCGAGTGGCGCAGGACAGACAGCGGCATTGGGCCGACAGCCACCGTAGACCTCTTGAGTTCCAGGTATAGATTGTTATTTTTCTGGTTTGTGTTGTTTGTTTAGACTGCGTTTTGAGACTGTTTTGTTTTAGGTTGGTGATCTAGTATTCCTACGGATTTCTCCGACGCGTGGCACGATTCGTTTTGGTCGAGGCGGAAAGCTTAGCCCACGCTACATCGGACCCTTTGGCATTCTTGCGAGGGTAGGTGCAGTGGCGTATAGACTGGACTTGCCGCCTGCGTTAGAGGGAGTGCATGATGTGTTCCATGTGTCGCAGCTGAGATGGTACGTGGCAGACCCTAGTCACGTACTTGACCACTCGGAGATTGAGGTTGGTCCGACGCTCAGCTACCCCGAGCAGCCCGTAGAGATCTTGGACCGCAGAGAGAAGGTGTTGCGGAACCAAACTATTTCTTTGGTTCGTGTCGCATGGAGACATCACTCTCCAGGGGAGTCGACCTGGGAGAGAGAGGACGAAATGCGCGAGCAATACCCGTACCTCTTCTAGACTTGAGGTATATCCCTTTCTGATTATTCTTGCTCTGTTCAGTCCAAATTTTGAGGACAAAATTTCTTTTAGGAGGGTAGACTTGTCACTACCACTTTTCCAGATAAGGGCTTTTGGGTAATTTCACTATTTTGGATAATTATGTGTTTAATTAATCTGCTGAGATTTTTTAAACTATTTATATATTGTTAGTGATATTGGATTTAGGTCAAACCCTAGAACTCATTAGGACAAACCCTAATGACTAAGCCCTAATTTGAAAACCTAATTCTAGAGAAACCCTAGAATTCAAATTTAAGGTGAACCCTCAAACCCTAGACTGACTAAACCTTAGTTAATTAGGTTCTATAGGACCTAACCTGGGGGTTTAACCTAAAACTATTCATTGGAAACCCTAACCTAGTTTAATATAAAAAGGGAAGCCTCTCTCAAAGCCATTCTTCATGTAGAAAGAAGAAACCCTAGCCTCCATAAGAAAAACCACTTGTTCTCCACGGTTCAGGGTAAAGTACTTTAGGATTGTGGCTCAATGTGAGATTTAGGATAACTAGGGTTTTGGTGTTCTAATGATGGTTTTTCTCTAATTTTCGTGAGACCTAGTTATGGGAATATGCATTCTTGCATGGTTGTATCATATACATATGGATTTGAGTATGATTTTAGGGTTTTACGTTTGGGTTCATGAGTAATATTATGGAATCTTATTTCAGCACATTGCGTGTTTGATGAAATGCCAAGAAGGATGAACACCTATCTAATCTACTCTAATATTATCTAATTTTGACGTATGATATATGATGTATATATATATACTTATACATATGTATATAGATCTGTTGTGTGATTTGAAGAGGGGAATACACTGTGGGGGAGTGAACTGTGCAGTCGGGTTTTCCCCTGAATTGTGCATCTGTGCAGTGAGCATCAGTGAAGCCACTGTGTTTGGTTGTGTGCAGTCAGATTTTACATGTGCCTGTGCACTGAGTTCTGTGTATCAATAACTTGGGGTTGTGTCAGTTTTCAGTTCCTGTGTGTAGGGTGAACCAGCATGTAGTTGTGTGTGCTGTGTATTACTGTGCAGAATGTATCAGTGACTGTGTGTGTCCCATGTGTGAGTATCCCAAAACCTGTGTGAGTGCAGTGAGATACCTATGTGTCTGTGTGTATCAGAGATGGGGAGAAGAGTGTTTGTCTACCTTGTGTGTGAGTGTGGCTGTGAATTGGGTGAGATACTTGTGCCTATGTGAGTTAGATGTGTGTGAGTGTATTGAATTGGGTGAGATACTTGTACCTGTGTTTCAGTGTTATTCTCCAATAGGTTAGTACCTGTGTGCAGTAGGTTAATAAGTACCTGTGTGCATTAGGTTAGTAAGTACCAGTGAGGTGTGTCCCTGTGTCAACATCAGTGTGAATACCTGCATTCCTGAGTTCTAGAGTGTGTATCAGTAAATAGCTGTGTGTGTGTGAGAGAGAGATAATTCCCAGGTTTCTATTCAGATGCAGTATAAATTCTGTGAGTGAGGCTTGTGTGTGTGAGTGAACCTGTGGTTGCCTCAATAAAATTAATGTGTGTAACTGTGTATCAGATATGGGGGAAATGAGTTAGGGCCTGTGTGTGAGTTCAGTGGGGGGGGGACTGTGAGTATAGTGTGTAGTGAGGAACTTGTGAGTTCACTGAGTGTCTTAGCATTCTCTATTCACTGTAATGTATCAGCAGTAAGAAGGGGGACACTAGTATCAGTGAATTATTGTGAACTGGAGAATTAATGTATCAGTGTGGAGTTGGGGAAGTGAGTTCAGTGTTTAGTTCTGTGTGTTAGAACTTGTGTCAGTATCTCAGGGAGAAGTAACCTGTGTATATCAGTATCCAGTTATGGGTGTGTGTGTATGTGTGAACCAGTGAGATTGACTGTGTGCTGTGTACCTATACTGTGAGAACTGTGTGTGAGTATAGGACAGTGTGTGTGTCAACCTGGGAAGTGCTGTGCTGTGTATATATGTGTGTGTGTGTCCCAAAATCTTAGTGAGCCTGAGAGTGTGTGTGGACTGAGAACTCTCAGTAATACCTACAGCATTATTACCTGTGTGTGCTTTAGGATTAGTAATTTGAGTGTAGGTGTGTAAACCATTGTCTGTGTGCAGAATCATGTATCAGTGGCTCAGTGAGGTAGTTCTCATGTAGCAGTATTTGGAAGAAAGAGGGGGGGGGAGAAATTTGTGTATCAGTAATAATCATTGAGGTGAGTTAGAAATCAGTGTGCAGTGTGGGTTTTTAGTATCAGTGAGAGGTAGGATTTGGGTATCAAATTAGTTAAGGACAGTGAGTTCCACTGTGTGTACCTAGTTGTCCTACCAGTAGCCTTATGTTGTCTCAAGGGTCAGGCCATACATGTATGAAGTCTGAAATTTCAGACTAAAAACTGTGATGTGCAGTGTTGTGTTTTACCTTGAGTATTTGAGTTTAGTTGGGTTGATGAGAGGGTAGCTAATATGTACAACACCTATAGTTATATAACTAAGGTAAATAAGTTGAATACTATACTATTACTAAAATAGAACAAATTATAAATACTAGCTAGTATAGGTGGACACCCTAGTATCAATGGCATATAGTATATAATAGTAGTTAGTATTAAACTAGATACCTTGGTATGATAGGGGAGTTAACTAGTTTAATTAGGTTTCATCCAAAGGAACTATTATGGTGTAAATGGACAAGTTAACCTAGTATTGACCAGTAGGTTTTAGTATGACCTAGAGGCCTCATATTTAAATTAGTTAAACATATTTATTTCCTTAATTCAGTATCTAACATTTATACTCCACAAATAGGTCATTGTGATCCCACTTTGGACATCGATCCTCACACTTTGCTCAGGACCACAGGCGAGTACATTCTCTGACACTTTTCATTATTGATTATTTCTATAATTCAGTTGTATTACATACTTGATTCCGACACTATGGATACACGGGTTAGCACCCTAGATCCCCATCATGAGGAGTCGTGATTGGAATCCATCGTGCTAGCTGGGGGATGGAGAACTATGAGTAGATTATGTGATCATATCCAAATCCTTTACATGCTTCATAGCTCACCCCACTTCTCACGTCGGGTGCGGCCTGACCATTTACATGCATCATAGCTGTTATATATGATTAACCTGACCACTACATGCATCATAGCTAACCATATGGTTAGCCTGACCTACAAGAATCATAGTTAATCATATATAACCAGCTTGATCAAGTCCCAAGCCGATCACATAATAAACTGATAATTCAAACACTTAGCTAGATGTCTATTTTATTCAGATTCACTTGTTCTAGCATTCACTGTCTATTGTTCATTGCTAGATGCTCTATTGCCTATTTCCATTTTCTCCAGTACTTTACATTTTCAGCATTTATTTCCATCTTGTATTTCTTACACTGTTTATAGTCTTTGTCAATTTAATGAAACTGCTGTTAGTGCTTGTGCTTCGCTCCAATCCTGACTGGATAATATTTTTCAGAGGACCTGGAGGATCTTTGCCCCACTCATTACGGCCCAGGATTAGAGGGAGATTTTATTCCAGAAACCCCAGAGGAGTTGCCTAGCCTAGAGGAGAATGTACCTGGCTGTACTTAGACTGTTTTTCTGCAATTATTGTTCTAGACTGAGACTGAGTTATATTCATTATTCTATGATTTTGTGAGGTCATCTAGACCCAAGATTTGAGTTGGACTTATTGTGGTTGGTTTATATTAGAACTCTTTTCTATTCTCATCGTGCCATTATTTTCTATTAACTTGTGATTGAGTATATCATAGAACTGTGGATTATTTATCATTGTCCTCCGTGCGGAGTTGAAACTATTGACAGGATATATTATATGTTGAGACCTAGACAGCGTTCTACCGCCGATACTGCGGCGTAAGCTGGACGTACCCATGACTCATGCCCAAATTCCGGGTGCGGGTCGTGATAGAGCAGTAGAGTTCTGTATATAGTTGATGCCAAGAGAAGAACTAGTATCCTATAATGTGTACCCTATGTCGCTATGAGAACTTGATCACTTATATCGACACGTGGAAGAACTGAAGGCAAAGAAGTTTATTCGGACCAGTGTATCACCGTGGAGAGCCCCAGCGGTATTGGTAAAGAAGAAGGATGGATCGACGCGGTTGTGTATTGATTACAGGTGGTTGAACGCAGTAACAGTGAAGAACAAGTACTCATTACCATGGATTGATGATTTATTTAACCAGTTAAGTGGAGCAAGAGTCTTCTCTAAGATAGGTTTATGATCAGGATTGTCATGACCCATACCCGGAAAACTGGGCATGAGTCGTGGGTACGTCCAGCCTACGCCACAGAATCGTTGGTAGAACGCTGTCTAGGTTACAACTATCTATATCTCACAATAACATGTCAAGATAACCTCTCCAAAAGGAGGACAATTATTACAATATATACATAAATTCAATCACAATAACTCGGGGAAGAGTAAAAGCACGATAAGATATCAACAAAAGAAACAAAGAACCAAAGAGAGCAAGTACAATATCCAAAATATACAGTCTAAGTCTAAGAGTCTACAATATCTTACAGTAGTAACAAAATAAATAATACAGTCATCCAAAACCAACTGGGAACAAACCCAGTAAAACCCACCTAGCTATACTAGTGCGCTAGCGGCGTCTCCTCAGCTGGGACGGGCTCCTCCTCTATTTTAGGGTCGCAATAATCGTCAACCCCTGGCCCGTAGTAAGTCGGGCAAAAGTTCTCAGGATCCTCTAAAAAAAATATATCCAGTCAGGATTGGAGCGAAGTACATAACTCTGAAAGCAACTCCAAATACATGGTAAGGTGTATATGACTAGCAATAGAAAAGAATACAATATGCACAGAAAAGTAAATACATGGTAGAACTGATAAAGTAACTGCAATATAAAACTGGGGAACAATACAAGTAGTAGAGAAGTAACTACATGTGAAAAAATAGGAATACTAGCTAAGTGCCTTAAGCACAAGTTCGTTATGTGGTCGGTTTGGGTTACACATGATTTATTCTACGATAACTCCGTTATGCGTGAGTTGCATAACCGACATACCCATTAATACTGTTTAGATTTGATCACATAACCAACTTCTACTCCCCTCCCCCACTAATACTCTTGGATCCAACTACGACACGCTATGTACATAATAAATAACTAGCACACATGAAAGCGAGAGCACACGAATCACATGAAGCACACGAGAATCAATACCCGAAGCACATGATAAAATAAACGTGATAGAGTACCCGCTGAATACGGTAAGGGGGATAATATCTCATGACGGGATCCAACTAGTACCAGCTCATAAATCAATGTGTTAGAATCAAGTATTAACGGTTCTAGAACAGGTGATATATACGCTATCATGAAATGGAAACAATCAGAGGTAGGTACTCGCTTGACGTCCTGAGCAACTGGTGAGGACTGAGATCCGGACAGGCGTCGCAAAAACTTATTGCAAAAAGCAAGATTAAATAGGGTTCTAAAGAGTTAAACAGATATAAAATAACTAAAAACAAGCTTCTAAGGTTGTTCTAGGTCAAACGGGTCAAACCGATAAAATCTGGGTCAAAAGTCAACCCGAAATCCAAAAAGTCAACTCTAGGCCGAAACTAGGCCAAATGTCGACTCCGACGGTCAACCGGGGCAATTACGGTCAACTCTAGGTCAAACTAGGGTTCCCCTAAAATTTTAGGACAAAACTAGCTCATTAAGCTAGTAAACCCTCAAACTCGGCTCTTTGAGATACCGGGATACCCCCGATATCCGATATCTCAACCTACGCTATAAATCCTGCCTATACCCTCTAATATATACCCTAACACGTATATATATATATATATATATATATATATATATATATATATATATATATATATATAACCAACTCTAACCCTATTCCTAGGCAAAAACCGAATACCTCGCCCCGATACCCAATACCCAATACCTTGAGTATCTTGATATCTCAAGGTATCAAGATACCTTACCTTACCCTTCTCAACTCACTTACTAACTAGCTAGCTATATATATATATATATATATATATACATATATATATATATATATATATATATATATATATATATATATATATATATATATATATATATATAATGTGTATGTGTGTATATATATATATATGTATATATACACACTTACATATATATATATATATATATATATATATATATATATATATATATATATATATATATATATATATATATATATATATACTCACGCACATACGTATATATATATATACTCACGCACATACGTATATATATATATATATATATATATATATATATATATATATATATATATATATATATATATATATATATATAAACACACACAACCACACAAACACACATATACAACCACACTCAAACACACACACAACCACCAAAACCTATACGCACACTCACCCACACACATATAAATATATATATATATATATATATATAAATATAAACTCGAATACTCTAATACACACGTCCCAAGGCTTAACCAACCCGCGCACAAGCCCGAAACCAAGAAACCAAGTCGAAATGGCCATTTTGTCATTTCGACGGACACGTGGAGTGCAGTTTACGATACCTCACGAAACGCACGCCAAATTTAATCAGAATCGACCTAAAATTTATCCATGAGTTCTTATCGATGTTTAGAGCCTCACAAAAATGCTAACTCTTCGATTCTAGGTCCGTGGTAAAATTCCACATCCACGTGGAACCCACGTCGAAGAAAAAACCCCCAAATTGTCCGAACCGCCCAAAACTCTGTGATACTATCTCACGTGTCCGAAAGGGGACACGTATCTACCCTTAAGATACCCAAGCACGTCTACCTAGGTCCGTCTAACCTAGGGCAACACCCAAAATGGGCCAATCTTGTATTTCACCCGAAATTGACACAAAATCCTATGTCAAAGTCTCCAAACCTATCCAAACAAGTTCTAACTTCCTCCTATAGGTAGCCCTAAGGTCTAGGAAGGTTCTAAACTACTAATTATACTATATTAGAGTAATCACTAAGAGGACAGTTAGGGTTTACCTCTTGGGATTTGAAATCCCAAGGCCAAAGTCTCCAAAAACCCTAGAAATCACCACACCATGCCTCCAAGCCACCAAACCAAGCTTCTACACCAAGTATAGGCTATATACACCTAGGTTAGAGGAAAATGAAAGGTTAGGGTTTGCATTAAAGAGGGAAGTAAATAAAGGAAGAGAGGGAAGGTGAAGAAACTTACTTGGAAATGGGTGAGAAGTAAAGAAAGAAGTAAAGAAGTAAGGAAGGAGAATGGAGAGTGAAAAAATGAAGTGGAAAGAATGGAAAGGAAGGGGGGCATATAGAAAATATGGGGTTAGAGTTTAGGAGCATAACACAAAGACCATAATACCCTCAAATTAAGTCATCCAAACTAGGGTTTTAGGTTTAGGGTTTCTTAAACCAATCTAACTAATCCAAAATAACCCAGCTAGATAATTAAAAAAAACTATTCTACACCAATAAATAAGTCTGACAAGGGTGTTGGTTGGGTCTGACATGGGTCCACTAGGGTCTGACATGGGTCCAAACTAGCCAAAACCCTAAAACAACTAATAAAAATAAATACATGCAACTAATTAAATATAAATACAAATATTTATGATCAATACACAATTTACCAAATTAAAATAAAAAGAAAATCCTATTTTTAGAATTGGGTAGTGACAAGCCTACCCTCCTTAAAATAATTTTGTCCTCGAAATTAAAAGACGAAACTAGGACTGGAATGCAAGAAAAAGAAAGAACCATACCTCAAGGCTCGAAAAGATAAGGGTAAAGCTCGCGCATTTCATCCTTCCTCTCCCAGGTCGACTCACCTAGAGAGTGATGCCTCCACGCGACGCGAACCAAGAGAATAGTCTGGTTCCTCAACACCTTCTTCCGCCGATCCAGAATCTCCACCGGTTGTTCTGGATAGCTAAGAGTAGGGCCCACCACAATCTCTGAATGATCCAATATGTGACTGGGATCCGCTATGTACCGTCTCAACTGCGACACGTGGAACACATCATGAACTCCCTCTAGCGTAGGCGGCAAATCTAGCCTATACGCCACAGCACCGACCCTCTTAAGGATGTTGAAGGGTCCGACGAAACGTGGGCTAAGCTTCCCGCCTCCACCGAAGCGAATAGTGTCCCGCGTCGAAGAAATCCTCAGGAACACCAGATCACCAACCTAGCACAAATAAGGTCTCAGCACTTAATCTAAAACAAGCAATCACAAGCAAATACAAGTACAAAATCTAAATTCTAAGATACACCTCAAACTCCAAATGTCTCCGGTGGCTATCAGTCCAATGCCGCTGCCTGTCCTGTGCCACCCGAAGTCTATCTCTAATGAGCTTCACCTTCTCCGCCGCATCCACCACCATCTCTGGGCCAAGAAAAGCTATCTCGCCTACATCATCCCATGATAACATAGTGCGACACCTACGTCCATACAACGCCTCCAATGGTGACATCTCGATACTAGCTTGGTAGCTATTGTTGTAAGCAAACTCTACCAAGTGCAAGTGATCCTCCCAAGAGCCTCTGAAATCCAGAACACAAGTGCGAAGCATGTCCTCGAGGGTCTGAATGGTCCTCCCTGACTGACCGTCTGTCTGCGGGTGATATACAGTACTGAACTTGAGCTGGGTGCCCAAGCTAGCCTGCAGAATCCTCCATAAATACGAAGTAAAGCGACTGTCCCGGTCTGACACTATGCTCACAGGAACTCCATGCAGTCTGACTATCTGGCGCACATACATCTCTGCTAGTCTCTCCGTAGACGTACCCACTTTGAATGGTAGGAAGTGGGCCAATTTGGCCAACCTGTCTACGATGAGCCAAATCGTATCCTTCCCTCCTAGAGAACGGGAAAGCCCAGAAACAAAATCCATGGTCACATGCTCCCATTTCTACTCCGGAATGGGTAACGGCTGGAGCAACCCTCCTGGCCTCTGCCTCTCCGCCTTCACCTGTTGGCACACTAAGCATCGGGATACGAAGCACGCTACCTCCCACTTCATCCCGTACCACCATACATGCTCTCTCAGATCTCTATACATCTTGTTAGCACCAGGATGCATAGAGTACTGGGATCGATGTGCCTTTTGAAGAACCTCCTCGCGCAATGACCCACTCGACACATACAACCTGGTACCGTGCCGCAATGAACCATCATTAGCAATGGTGAAGTCATCTGATAATCCAATCTGAACCTGCGCCCTGATGCTCCTCAGGGACTCATCCTTAAATCGTGTAGCCCTGATCCGGTCTATCAACTCTGAATGAATCTACAGTCCCCACATCTGCATCTAAACTCCATGCACTATCACCTCAATGCCCAAGCTCTCTAGATCTGCCAGAAGATAACGATCTATAGTCAGGCACATAGCTACCGGATACCTGCTCAGCGCATCCGCAACTACGTTCGCCTTCCCTAGATGGTACTGCAATAATATATCGAAGTCTTATCAACTCCAACCATCTCCTCTGTCTCATATTCAGCTCTTTTTAGGTAAACACATACATCAAGCTCTTGTGGTCAGTGAAGATCTTCACACGCTCTCCGTATAAATAGTGTTTCCATAACTTCAGAGCAAAGATGACCGCTGCCAACTCCAAATCGTAGGTAGGGTAGTTCTTCTCATGAGGACGTAATTGCCTGGAAGCATAGGCAATCACCCTCCTATTCTGCTATAACACACAACCCAGTCCCTTCCCTGATGCATCACTATAGATAGTGAATCCTCCAGACCCCGATGGCAACGTCAATACTGGAGCTGTCGTCAACCTCCTTTTCAGCTCATCAAAGGCGACCTGGCACTCCACTGACCAAATAAACTCCATGTCCTTTCGGGTTAGCCTAGACAACGGCTCTACAATTCGGGAAAAATCCTGAACAAATCTCCTGTAGTAACCTGCCAGCCCCAGGAAACTCCTGACCTCTGCTACTAAACTCGGAGCACTCCATGCCTCAACTGCCATGATCTTCCTCGAATCCACCGAGATCCCCTCTCATGTCACCACATGACCAAGGAATTCAATCTTGTCAAGAAAGAACTCGCACTTCGAAAGCTTTCCATAAAGCTTCTCCTTACTGAGAGTCTCCAGCACTATCCTTAGATGCTCCTCATGCTCCTCTGGGGTCTTCTAATACACCAAGATGTCATCTATAAACACACCACAAACCTGTCCAGATGCTGATGGAATACCTTGTTCATCAGATTCATGAACACTACCGGGGCATTAGTCAACCCAAACGGCATCACCATGAACTCATACTGTCCATATCTGGTCCGAAAAACCGTCTTCGAAATATCCTCCCTCCTGACCTTCACCTGGTGGTAGCCTGTCCTCAAATCAATCCTGGAAAACACCCTCGCTCTGCTCAACTGGTCAAAGAGATCATCAATACGCGACAGCAGATACTTGTTCTTGATTGTGAGGTTGTTCAGAGTCCTGTAGTCGATACACATTCATATCGGCCCATCCTTCTTCGGCACAAAAACTACCGGAGCACCCCACGGAGAAGAACTAGATCTGATAAATCCTTTGTCCTGAAGCTCATCCACTTGCTTCTTCAACTCTACTAGCTCACTGTTGTTGACTCTATAGACGTGCTGGGATATCGGCTCCGCGCCTGGCACCAAGTCTATAGAGAACTCCATATCTCTGTCCTGAGGTAACCCTGGCAACTCCTCCGGAAAGATATCTATGAACTCCGCTATCAATGGATATGGCAACCTCTGCTCTACCACCAGGGCTCTGCAGAAGACTCCCTCACTCTGCTCTGCTGCTCCTCTGGAAAACTCAAACTCTGGCTCTCCCGGTGGACTAAACAACACTCTGCCTCCACGATAATCTATACTAGCATGGTGCATACTCAACCAATACATCATGAGTACAATATCGTAGCTCAAAAGTGGCATTACGAGTAGGCACACACTTAACTCCCGGCCTCCCAAGGTAACTCTCCGGTCTCTGCAGACATCACTGACTAGGATGATGCCACCCCCGGTCGTGATCTTACAGAGTCTAGCTAAAGGTTAAGCAACAATATGGTGTCTAACAGCAAAAGATTCAGACACAAAGCTATGGGAAGCACCAAAATCAAATAAAGCAAGTGTTAGAATGGAATCAAGAAGAACAGAACCTGAGATCACATCACCAACGGACTCGGCCTCCTCTACAATCAGGGCAAAAGCTTGCCCTTGCTGTCCTCCTCGGTGTTGCTGTTGGTGCTGGGAAAACCTCTGCTGCTGAGTCTGCAAAGGCTGTCCTTTCTGTTGTACAGCAGGTGCTCTGGCTGGTCCCTCTGAGCGACTCCTCCCCCCTGAGTTGTACGAGCGAATGCTGAAGGGCAATCCCTCAACTGGTGATCTGCCGTACCACATAACAAGCATCTACCCAGCCTCTTCCTACAAATGTCCCATCCGTGCCCCGGCTTCCTACAAAAAGGGCAAGTGATGGGTTGCCTCGGACCCTGCTGTTGTCTCTGCCTCTGTTGTTGGGGCATCTACTGGAAAGGCGTACAACCCTGATCCTGGTGCTGCTGAGTCTGCTTGAACGGCCTCGTCTGCTGGAAATGGGGCCTCTTGGCTGGGCCCACACTGCTTCTTGCTACGAAAGCATCTTTACTCCTCTTGGTCTTCAGCTCTAAGTCGTCCTCAGCCCTCTGAGCATCACTCACAATCTGTTCGAAGGTCGCCTTGTGGTCACTCCTAGTCAAGGACTTGACCGCCATGACCAAACCCTTGCGGAACTTTCACGCCTTCGCTGCCTCGCTGAAGCCCTCTATAAATCTGCCCAAACGGCAGAACTCTGCTGCATACTCGTCCACCAGTATGCTCCCCTGGATGAGTGCCTCAAACTGGCTCTCCAAGGCACTGAGAGCCACATCCGAAAAGAACTTCTCCTTGAAAAGCTTCATGAAAGTCTCCCAAGTAAGTCCCGATACCGCTATCCTTACGTTAGTATGGTACCAAGTAAGGGCAAGATCGAACATCTGGCTGCCCGCTGCCTCTATCTATATGCTGTCTGGGATCAGTGCCAGCCTAAAGATCCCCTTGATATGCTCAATCTAGTCATCCACGTACAGGATCCTCTCTATACCCCGGAACTCCTTGGGCCACATCCTCTGAAAGTCAATGATGTTACCCAGCCTAGGATATTGTGCCTGGCCTGTGGCTGGATCTGAGCCACTCTGTCTACTGCCATCATGGCCACCTGGTGGGCATTCGCAATGCCCAACCTCATTACGTCTACCTGTCGGTGCTGTGCGTCCATCATCTCCCTGAAGAATGCGAACAACTGGGCAGCGTCTATCGGTATAGGAGGTGGTGGAGGAGGTACCATCGGAATGATAGGGGTAGCTCTCGGATCGACATGTGGAGAAGAATCTCTGAGAGAAGCAGATGCTCCCTCAACCGTAGGAATGGTGAGTGGAGCGGTAGCAGCTGCCTGAAGTCTAGCAGGAAGAGAGGTAGCAGAACTCTCGGTGGCAGCTGCTGGAACGGTACGGTGAGACCGTGTCTTCGGAGGCATCCTGAACACAGATCAAAAGAATTCAATACGGTGCAAGATAAGATATCATCAGGGAAGGACAATAATATTTCAAAAGAAAATAATTTCATAAAAATTAAATATAGCAAAAGATCAGGAAGGGTCCTAGTTATGATTAAGCATACTCTCTCTCAGCCTATATCCTATATCCTATCGCAGGTAGACCTAGAAACTAGATCGGCATGGGCTACCACAAAAAACGTTGTCACGACCCTCACCCGAAAAATCGGACATGAGTCGTGGGTACGTCCAGCCTACGCCGTAGAGTTGGCGGTAGAATGCTGTCTAGGTCACAACTATCTATATCTCACAATAACCTGTCAAAATAACATCTCCAAAAGCAGGACAATCATTACAATATATACATAAACTCAATCACAATAACTAGAGAAAGAGTAAAAGCATGATAAGATATCAACAAAAGAAACAAAGAACCGAAGAGAGCAAGTACAATATCCAAAATATATAGTCCAAGTCTAAGAGTCTACAACATCTCACAGTAGTAGCAAAATAAATAATACAGTCATCCAAAACCAACTGGGAATAAACTCAGTGAAACCCACCTAGCTATACTAGGGCGCTAGTGGCGTCTCCTCAGCTGGGACGGGCTCCTCCTCTATCTCAGGGTCGCAACAATCGTCGACACCTAGCCCGTAGTAAGTCGGGCAAAAGTCCTCAGGATCCTCTGGAAAAAATATATCCAGTCAGGATTGGAGCAAACTATATAACTCTGAAAGCAACTCCAAATACATAGTAAGGTGTATATGACTAGCAATAAAAAAAATACAAGATGCACAGGAAAGTAAATACATGGTAGAACTGATAAAGTAACTGCAATATAAAACTGGGGAACAATACAAGTAGTAGAGAAGTAACTGCATGTGAGAAAATAGGAATACTAGCTAAGTGCCTTGAGCACAAGTTCGTTATGTGATCGGCTTGGGTTGGACATAATTTATTCTATGATAACTCTGTTATGCGTGAGTTGCATAACCGACATACACATGAATACTGTTTGGTTTTGATCACATAACCAACTTCTACTCCCCTCCTCCACTAATACTCTTGGATCCAACCACGTTATGCTACGTACATGATAAATAACTCGCACACATGAAAGTGAGAGCACACGAAGCACATGAAGAACATGAGAATCAATACCCGAAGCACATGATAAAATATAAGTGATAGAGTACCTGCTGAAAATGGTAAGGGGGATAACATCTCATGACGGGATCCAACTAGTACCAGCTCATGAAACAATGTATCAGAATCAAGTATTAACAGTTCTAGAACAGGTGATATATACGCTATCATGAAATGGAAACAATCAGAGGTAGGTACTCGCCTGACGTCCTGAGCAACTGGTGAGAAACGAGAACCGGACTGGCGTCGCAAAGACCTATTGCGAAAAGCAAGGTTAAACGGGATTGTAAAGAGTTAAAATAATATAAAATAACTAAAAACAAGCTTCTAGGATTGTTCTAGGTCAAACGGGTCAAATCGATAAAATCTGGATCAAAAGTCAACCCGGAGTCCAAAAATTCAACACTAGGCCGAAACTAGGTCAAAGGTTGACTTTGGTGGTCAACCAGGGCAATTACGGTCAACTTTAGGTCACACTATGGTGCCCCTAAAATTCTAGGTCAAAACTAGCTCATTAAGCTAGTAAACCCTCAAACTCGCCTCTTTGAGATACCGGGATACCCTCGGTATCCGATATATCAACCTACGCTATAAACCCCGCTTATACCCTCTAATATATACCCTAACATGTATATATATATATATATATATATATATATATATATATATATATATATATATATATATATATATATATAACCAACTCTAATCCCATCCCTAGGCAAAAACCCAATACCTCGTCCCGATACCCAATACCTTGAGTATCTTGATATCTCAAGGTATTGAGATACCTTACCTTACCCTTCTCAACTCACTAACTAACTAGCTAGCTATATATATATATATATATATATATATATATATATATATATATATATATATATATCACTCAACTGCTGCTGCTACTACCTGCTGCTGCTGCCACTTGCTGCTGCTGCTCCTACTAGCTCACTCACTCACTCACTCACCTTCTCACTCACTCAAACACACATCCATATATATATATATATATATATATATATATATATATATATATATATATATATATATATATAAGCTCACACACACATACATTATATATATATATATATATATATATATATATATATATATATATATATATATATATATATATACACACACTTACATATAGATATATATACGCTTATATATATATATATATATATATACTCACGCACATACGTATATATATATACCTATAGATACATCTATATAAACACACACAACCATACAACACACACACACACAACCACACACAACCACACTTAAATACACACACAACCACCAACACCTATACGCACACTCACCCACACACATATAAATTCATATATATATATATATATATATATATATATATATATATATATATATATATATATATATATATAAACTCGAAAACTCTAATACACACTCTCCAAGGCTAAACCAATCCGTGCACAAGCCCGAAACCTAGAAACCAAGTCGAAATGGCCATTTGGTCATTTCGACGAACACGTGGAGTACGATTTGCGATACCTCGCGAAACGTACGCCAAATCTAATCGGAATCGACCCAAAATTTACCCATGAGTTCTAATCAATGTCTAGAACCTCACAAAAATGCTAACTCTCCGATTCTAGATCCGTAACAAAATTCCACATGCACGTGGAACCCACGTCGAAGAAAAAATCCCCAAATTGCCCAAACGCCCAAAACTCCGTGATACGACCTCACGTGTCCGAACGAAAACACGTACCTACCCTCAAGACACTCTAGCATGTCTATATAGGTCCGTCTAACCTAGGAAAAAACCTAAAATGGGCCAATCTCGGATTACACCCAAAATTGACACAAAACCCTATGTCAAAGTCTCCAAACCTATCGAAACAAGTTCTAACTTCCTCCCATGGGTAGCCCTATGGTCTAGGAAGGTTCTAAACTACTAATTACACTATATTAGAGTAATCACTAAGAGGAAAGTTAGGGTTTACCTCTTGGGAGTTGAAATCACATGGCCAAAGTCTCCAAAAGAAATCACCACACCAAGCCTCCAAGCCTCCAAACCAAGCTTCTACACCAAGTTTAGGCTCTACACACCTAGGTTAGAGGAAAATAAAAGGTTAGAATTTGCATTAAAGAGGGAAGTAAATGAAGAAAGAGAGGAAAGGTGAAGAAACTTACTTGAAAATGCTGTGAGAAGTAAAAAAAAGAAGTAAAGAAGGAGAATGGAGAGTGGAAAAATGAAGTGGGAAGAATGGAAAGGAAGGGGGGCGGCCATGTAGAAAATATAGGGTTAGGGTTTGGGAGCCTAACACAAAGACCATAATACCCTCAAATTAAGTCATCCAAACTAGGATTTTAGGTTTAGGGTTTCTTAAACCAATCTAACTAATCCAAAACAACCCAACTAGATAATTAAAAATAAAATAACTATTCTACACCAATAAATAAGTCTAAAAATAGTATTGGTTGGGTCTGACATGGGTCCACTAGGGTCTGACATGGGTCCAGACTAGCCAAAACCCTAAAACAACCAACGAAAATAATTAAATATAAATACAAATATTTATGATCAATACACAATTTACCAAATTAAAATAAAAAGAAAATCCAATTTTTAGAATTGGGTAGTGACAAGGATATCAGGAGGTACGAGTCCGGGAGCAGGATATACCAAAGACAGTATTTAGGTCACGATATGGGCATTACGAATTCTTAGTTATGTCATTCAGACTGACTAATGCTCCAGTAATATTCATGGACTTGATGAATCATATTTTTATGCCTTACTTAGACTAATTTGTGGTAGTATTCATCGATGACATCCTAGTATATTCTCAAAATAAGAAGGAACATAAAGAACATCTCAGGATAATTCTGCAAAATTTGAGGGAGCACCAGTTATATGAGAAGCTTAGTAAGTATGGATTTTGACTGGATCACATATCCTTTCTTGGATACATTATTTCTGGAGCAGGAGTGTCAGTTGATCCTAAGAAGGTAGAGGCAGTAGAGAACTGGCCAATTCCGAAGACAGTAGCAGAAGTGCGTAGTTTTCTGGGCTTGGCAGAAAAGTATAGGAGACTTGTGTCAGATTTTACTAAACTCTCAGCACCATTGATTCTGTTGACACGCAAGGAAGTTAAATTTGTATGGTCAGCGGAATGTCAGATAGCCTTTGAAGAGTTAAAGAAGAAGTTAATCTCTGTACCAATCCTTACTTTTCTAGTAGGTTCCAGAGGATTCAACGTCTACTGTGATGCATCTGGCAAGGGACTTGGATGTATTTCGATGCAGCAAGGGAGAGTGATAGCATATGCTTCTTGATATCTCAAAGATCATGAGAAGTGCTATCCAACTCACGATTTGGAGTTAGTAGCAGTAATGTTTGCATTTAAGCTGTGGAGGCACTACTTATATGGTGATCGAGTAGAAATATTCACGGATCATAAGAGTCTGAAGTATGTATTCATGTAGAAGGACCTGAACATGAGGCAGAAAAGGTAGCCAAAGTTGTTGAAAGATTATGACGTAAAACTTTAGTACCATCCAGGCAAGGCTAATATAGTAGAAGATACACTTATCAGAAGAGGTGGAGAATTTATGTTGACTACTCAGAAGCATATTCTAGAATACTTAAGAGAGATGGTTATCGAGATAGTACATCTATAGAGTACAAAAGTTCAGGCTACAGATTCAGTCCACTTTGGTAGATAGAATCAAACTAGCTCAAGTAGAGGACCCGAAGATTCTAAAGCTATAAGAAGAATGTGAGTGAGGTCTTCGGAAGGAGTTGACAATACATGCAGATGGAAAGTTAAGATTTGGAAATCGACTATGCGTAACAAGTGGGGATATTCAAAAAAAAGTTATGACTGAAGCACACAGTTTCCAGTATTCCATTCATCCGGAAGGCACAAAGATGTATCAAGATGTCAAGCAACATTTTTGGTGGAACAGAATAAAGAAAAAAATAGCACGCTTCGTATCGCGATGTCTGATATGTCAGCAAGTAAATGCAGAACAACAGAGACCGGCTGGATTATTGCAGTCACTTTTGATTCCAGAGTGGAAGTGGGAACACATCGCGATGAACTTTGTTATTGGTTTACCTAGATCACCGACTGGTCGAGATACAGTTTGGGTGATAGTAGATCGTCTCACAAAAGTAGCTCACTTTCTTCCTTTTTGAGTAGGACAGTCTACAGAATAATTGGCTAAAATATATATATGCGACAGATAGTGAGACAACACGGTGTCCTAGTAAGTATCATGTCAGATCGATACACTCAATTTACTTCTCATTTTTGAAAAAGTTTGCACTAGAGTTTGGACACCAAATTAAGATTCAACACAACTTACCACCCCCAGACAGACGAACAATCAAAGAGAACCATCCAGACCCTAGAGGATATGCTATGAGCCTGTACCTTAGATCTTGGTGGATCTTGGGAGAATCACCTTTACTTGGTAGAATTCTCATACAACAATAGTTATCAGGCCAGTATTCCGATGACACCTTTCGAAGCACTATACGGAAGGAAGTATAAATCACCGTTGGCTTAGGACGACATTGGTGAGCTGAAGATCTTAGGCCCTGAAATTATATTGTCAAGTAGATCAGAGAGCGACTTCGGGCTGCACAAGATAGACATCATCATTGGGCATATCAGCATCGTAGAACTTTAGAGTTTCTTATTGGCGACCACGTATTTAATGACTCGAGGTTCGCGGGAAGCTTAGTTTACAATACGTAGGTCCGTTCGATATTCTCGACTGGGTAGGTGATGTTTCTTATCGTCTTGCCTTCCGCCTTTATTACGTAAGATACACAATGTATTGTATGTGTCTCAGTTGCATAGGTATGTTCTGGATCCGAGTCATATCCTCGATCACTTTGAATTAGTCTTTGGTACCGACTTATCTTACGAGGAGCAACCCGTATCCATATTGGACCGAAGGGAGAAGGTGCTCAAGAACTGGACTATTTCTTTTGTCTGGGTTGCTTGGGGATATCACACCCTTAGAGAATCAACGTAGGAGGGGGAGGATAAAATTAGGTCTCGGTACCCGCACCTGTTCGATTCAGAAGGTATATTATACCTTATACCTTCGTATCTAGTTTCCATGATCAAGTGATCACCTTTATGTTATGATGATATTGCTTGCATGAGTAGTTGCTAGTAGATTTATATCGTGCTTGTCCTGACTTCTCTAGATATTGCTTGGATTCGAATTTTGAAGACGGAATTTTTCAAAGGTGGATAGAGATGTCACTCCTTGTTCCTGATATATGTATTTGGAACGTATTTTTTTATTTTAGCATGGTTGCATGTGCATGGAGACAAGACCCATTCTTTGGTATAACCTTGTTTATGGTTTATTTTGTGGGTTGGTTCAACTCATGAGAACCTTTAGTTCAACCATCAACCCTACCATATATAACCAAACATTTTCTCTCTTCTCACTTCTTTATTACTTTCTCCTTCTTTAGCTCTCTCCCCATTTCATAGATATGTACACCTTGCATGAGAAATAGAGAAACCATCTATATTATTGTTCTATTATGTTTATTATGTGTTCCTAAGCACTTTTAGTTCTTGGAGTTTTCTGTTTTGATGGATGGATTAGTGTAGATCTACTTTTCTAAACTTAGAATTTTATGGATTTTATGAGTTTTTTTTATTTTTGATCTATTAAACTTGTGTCTTTGAAAACTAATTTTTGCTACATGATAGAGCTTTCAATTAAGAGTATTTTTTCTTTTGGTTCACCCGATTTGGGCTTCAAATGAGGATTTTTTGAACAAAACAAGATTTTAGTTTTTAAAGCTTTTTTGCTATGGCCGAACCTACTGTTGGAGAAGATGAAGTTCTCATGAAGCCAGTGAGCATATGCGATTGAGAGTGCCATGAGGCCCAAGAGGGTTATGTGGCCTAAACTCTTACCACATACTGACATCCCGCGTCCATCTTGTTGGACGCATGACTGCTGATTTGTACAGTGTCCTCGAACCCCTTGTGCTTTCACTCACTGAACGAATAAAATTTTGTTAAGCCTTAGGGAACTCCATGAAGCATTGAATCCATGCGGCACCGACACCCATGTGGCCTGGTTAGCATGCGGTCCCTATTTCTTGGACGCATGGCTCTAAACCGTTGGCACTTATTTATATAATTTTTGACTTTTTTTCCTAACATACTTATGGCTTGTCACCTCAGTCACATCAGTCACTTTATGTCACATCACTGACACTTTATTTATTTGATTATCACTTCAACACTTGTCCTAAGGAGTAGACTTAACCTTGGTCATCCGGCCAAGTAGTTCATGCGGCATGACTTCATGCGGCTTAGAGTCCCATGCGGCCTTACTTGTTTTGACTGAATATCTTCTTGACTCTTGTGACCCAATATATAATTGGTAATTGGACTCGAATACTGTATCTGTGTGGATACCCCTATTACTTGATTATTGTTTATATTTTAATATGCGCCGAGGTACGACATATTATGTCAGGTGTTAAAAGATTTTATTTGGGTTGTGCATCGAGAATGCCTCCAAATACCTGAACGCGTGATATTATATATATGTACATTGTTTCCCCAACACGGGCATAATAAGCGAGTCAAACTATCAAAATGTGGGTAGGTTATTAATTGTATAAATATTGTATACACGCTCGGGTGAATCCAGATTTAACTTCCATGGATTCGTATCAAGCGTGCCCGTACTTTATATGACATCTTAAGTATGTGAACAGGTCTTGAGATTTAAAGCACAACATAGGGCTAATTAGGTAACTAAAAATGGTAGTAACATTTGGAGGGAACGATATACCGAGATCATGACAACGAACCTTCCCACAAAAATTTATTCTAAGTGTGCTATGGGCTGGCCACCACAGATACTGTATATCACTTGCCTTTGTGGAGTGCAGTATCTGACTTATTATTATGTTGAGCCACTATTTCAATATAGGAATACTGGAACCGCTAATACCGTAATTTTAGCGCAGTTTACCTACGGGGGACTTGTGCATCCTGTAAGTGCATGTTTTATTATATTGGTTATGTTAGATCATGTTCGGCACTGGCATGATCTGAGGATACTTATTATGTATTATTTCTGAGATAATCTCAAACTACACAAAAATTGTACGCCGTACAAATGATTGGCCGACTTAAGAAGAAATAAATTTGGTTGTAGCTGTATTATTTCGCTAGTAGCCTAGGGAAGTGGACTATCATAGTGTGACGGTTCAACCCTTGTCCTTGTTTGGTTGTAGGGTTGGGCCTTTGCGCTAGGATATGCCATGGACCTAAGTAGCGACACTGAACCTATGTATTATTATATATTTTTCTTGGATTTTTGTTTCTTCATTTCGTGCTTCCTTAGTGGTACTTGCTATTTGGGGTCTAACCCCATTGGTTTTGCATGGCCAGGTTTCGAGCCAGCACTTGAGGATCTAACGTACTTTCCTCCAGTTCATGGCGCGCACTAGGAATATGGTCGTAGGGGATAGCGAGTGGATTTTTTTCTTCCTTGCTCGTCTTGCATATTTACTTCTTTTTAGCGTTTAGCCACCGACACATGTTAACCGGATTATCTGGATATTAGTTTTCCTTGTATGATTGTATTAAATCAGACTGTAGCTTAATCACTGTCATATACTTTTGTTCCTCTTTCAGCTTCTTATTTTTGTATAGCTGGACTCCAGAATATTTTGAGAACGCATTTAGGATTCCTTATTGCTTATCATATATGCTATATGCTTACTGTTTCTTGTTTGAATGATTAAGACATAGAAGTTCTTGACCATAGGAGACTTGATTGTAGCATGCACCCCTTATCTTATACAACCGTGATCGCTGTATGACGTATAGTACCTTGTACGGGGTAGCTGGCCATGTTTGTCTCCGTATTCTGATACTGGGGCATGACAAAGTTCTTGACCCTAGAAGAATTGATTTTAGTATGCACCCCTTTGTCTCTAGCCAACCTTAACACATTGCGGGTTACTTCGGTACTCTGCAAGGTGTGGTTGGCTAAGTCATTCCCCTGCTCTCCAGTATTCTAGATCTGAGAGGTGACAAGGTTTTAGTGGTGGCCCATGTAGGTCTATGTTTTAGACTTGTAGGGTGGCTTGATTATAGAAAATCTTAATAAAATATGTTCCTCCTTGAAATCCTGAATCTATCTCCTCGAACTCAGCTTGACTTCTGCACCATTGATTCTAATATTCTTTCTTATCCTGTTCTTGATTTATCTTGTTTCCTTTTTTTTAGGGCTTCTCCAGAATTGGTTGTTAGAAAACCAATAGTTTCATAAGGACAAGGATCCGTTGGGCCACAATGAGATGTATCACATGTTCCTGGAGGGATCAGGGTAGAACCAGTAGAGGAGCACGATGAACAACTTGTACCAGAAGTTCCAGTACCCCCGGTCGTACCAATAGTGCCAGTAGCACTTGATACACCGGCATTGCTAGAGATTATTATTCGAGAAATGATGGCGGCTCAATAACATCAGCATTTTCAACAGCAAGAGCAGAATGTCTTGTTGCATCAAGGATTACAGACTGCCTTGGAGAGAAGTGTTAGAACAGACTCAGAGCCATAGGTAAAGTTCTTCCGAATAAACCCTAAGTACTTTGATGGCACAGAGGATGCCATTACCACAGATGCTTAGCTGCAGAATATTGAGACAGTACTGACAGCAGCAAAGGTTCCAGCTGAGGAACAAGTTGATCAGGTCCGATTATAACTCCAGGACCTTGCCAGAGATTGGTGGGCCGCAGAAGAGGTTGTTTTAAGATAACCTGTCTCATGGGACAACTTCAGAACCCATTTTAGGGTCAAGTATTTTGGAGTGGTGGCACACTATGAGCTACAACAGAGGCTTATCAATCTCAAGCAGCTTGGGAGGACGGTGGACGGCTACATAACAGAGTTCTGCAGGCTTAACTGGTTTACCCCAACAATGGTAGCAACAGAACCGGAGTGGGCGATGAGGTTTCAGTTTGGACTCTATCTGGAAATTCAGTAACTGGTAGAGGGCCATAACTACCAGACTTTCGACGAAGTATTGATCGCATCTAGGATATATGAGATGACAATGCAGAGGTTAGCTTCGAGGAAAGAAGGCCAGAAGAGGTCTCATACACAAAGCAGAGGGGGTGGACCATCACAACGGACGTCAGCACCGTCTCTCGGCATTCGCATTTATGACACAGAGTCGAGGAGGCCAGTGGCATCGGCAACAACAGTACCAGCTCAGCCATATCATCCGAGGCAACAACAAAAATAAAAGATTGGGAGCCCTAGTCGGATGTACGTATTGTGGCAAGGGAGTCCATACCAAATATGTATGTAGGGCAGCACTTGGGTTGTTCCTGCGATGTAGTAGTCCAGACCATCAGATCATCAATTGTCCGATGATGCAGAGGATTAAAGGACCAGTACGATGATTAGCCTTACCAGCACCAGGGGAAGCTCAGTACAGGGGACCAGCACTGGCAGTCAGGCCTTTGGCTAAGCATCCATTGCCGACGCAAACTCAGATGTACAACCAGCAAAGAAATCAACAGTATAGGCAAGAGCGACCATAATTGTGTATCCAAGGGAGGCAGTAACTAGGACTACAGCAAGGCCAAGGCCAAGCTTTATCCTATCTCTGGAGGAGGGTTTGGCATCATGTAATGTGGTGCCAGGTAAAATTCTTGTCACATCTTTTCCTGCCATAGCATTATTTAATTCGGGAGCATCCTATTCATTTGTATATGCATAATTTTTGACATAAAGTGGATTGGAGTTCAGGGCATTGCCAGAGAGGCTTAATATACTCACTGTTAATGGTCTCGTAGGAGTTGATAGAGTATTTCTAGCATATCCAATCGTAGTTAACGGGCATTTATTACCTGCAAGGTTGATCGAGTTCCCTATGGGTAACTTTGACGTTATTCTAGGCATGGACTAGTTGAGAGACAGTCATGCGACAATAGATTGCTGTAGGGGTAGAGTATTGTTTAACATCCCGGGCAACGAAGAGTTATCTTCAATAGAACAGTGATGAACCAGCATAAAGATGGCATAGCTGCAGTAGCGAGAATTGGAGATCAGCTTCCCCAAATAAATGAAGAATTTCTTGATATATTTTTGGAAGAGCTTCCAGGATGACCCCTGTAAGAGAAGTGGAGTTATGCATAAAATTGAATCTAGGAGCGGAACCAATTTCCAACAAGGTCTATCAGATGTCACTAATGGAACTCAACCAGCTATATCAACATGTGGAAGAACTGAAGGCGAAGAAGTTTATTCTGGCTAGTAGATCACCATGGGGAGTACCATGACTTCTAGTAAAGAAGAAAGACGGGACAGCACGATTGCGTATCGACTATAGGCAGCTGAATGCAGTAACAGTGAAAAACAAGTATCCATTTCCTAGGATTAATAACTTGTTTGACCAATTAAGCGAAGCAAAATTCTTTTCCAAGATATACCTTCGATCAGGATATTATCAAGTAAGGCTCCGGGAGCAAGATATACCGAAGACAACATTTTGATCTCGATATGGGCATTACGAATTTTTAGTTATGCCATTCGGATTGACCAATGTGCCAATAATATTTATGGATTTGAAGAATCGTATCTTTATGTCATACCTAGATCAATTTGTAGTGGTATTCATATACGACATTCTTGTCTATTCTGGTAATAAAGAAAAACATGAAGAACGTCTTCAAAAAGTATTGCAAGTTCTGAGGGAGCATCAGCTATATGCTAAGCTCAGTAAGTGTGAATTCTGGTTAGATCATGTGTCATTCTTGGCAACTACTTAAATTAAGGGGATATGGTTCTCCATATTAAGGGGAGTTTATATTTGGGTTGTGCATCGAGAATGCCTCCAATTTTTTAAACACGTGATATTATAAATATATATTATTTTCTAGTATGGGCATGATATGCGAGTCAACTACGAAAGCGTGGCTAGAAAATATTTTCGTTGTCGCATAACACTAAGCAACTTGAACGAATAAAATTGGTCTAGATTCACCCGAGCGTGTATACAACATTCAGTTAGGATTGGAGCAAAGTACAAAACTCTAACATCAGTTCCAATACATGGTAGAAACTATAAGACAATAAATAGTAATAAAACACATGATGAGGTAAACAAATACAGTATCAGAACAGAATAAGCAACGGAGAATAAATAGGCAGATGCCATAGGTAATGAATAATAATGTAGAAATAAATAGGAAAACTGTACTTAACTATGTGTTTTGAAGTGCTTCTTTCAATATGTGATTAATCATCAATGTAACTGTATAATGTCAAAGATAGTACGGCTCAATCATTTTGGTAAAGTATAACCATCTATGAAATAATGCCTACAATGGTACGGCTCAATCACATACGTGATTAGGTATCAAATAATGTCTATGATGGTGAAACTCAATCACATATGTGATTAGCTATCAAACAATGTCTACGATGTCTAAAATGGTTTATCACAAAGCTACTTAGCACTCTATCACCCCGACTAGTACAATTGATCTAAGTCACGACACGTCATGACACATCATGACACGATAATCATGATGCACGATCTATAATATGAGCACGATGAGCACGGTCTATATAATCACTGAGATATACAAGATAATCATGATATAGTAACATCTCATGACGGAGATCTACTATATACCAATCTGTGTAACCATTATGTCAGGAATCAAGTAGGATATCACTAAATAAATGTATTATAATAACTATCAAGTAAAAAAACTATCAGATAATGTACTCGTCTGTGGTCCAAAGCAAATAATGAAAGTCAGTATCCGAACTGGTGTCACACTGACCTATATATGAAATATCAATGTCAATTGGTGTTCTTGAATGATAAATTAGTCAAACTAGGTAAACATGTGATTTCTAGGTCAATACTAGGTTATCTTGGTCAAACTAGATCAATCCCAAATTTCTATGCTAATACTAGCTAATCTCAACACTTATAGTATTTACCTATCAATATCTCATTATTTAGCATTGTAACTACCTTGGTGCCCTACACTTACCTTTGTATCCTAAATACTAAGGTAATTAACACACACACACACACACACACACACACACACACATATATATATATATATATATATATATATATATATATATATATATATATATATATATATATATATATATATATATATATATATATATATATATATATATATAGGATAAACGAGATATGAGCCATAGGCTCATATTCTTACATGAGCTATGCACACGTGGACCAATAGGAATGGATTCCTACTATCCATGTGCACTAGTACACTCCATTCATATTGGTCCACATGTGCATTAGCTCATGTTGAAATATGAGCCTATGACTCATATCCCTTTTTTTCATATATATATATATATATATATATATATATATATATATATATATATATATATATATATATATATATATATATATATATATAGCAGTAAAACCCAATACTCTAGCCTATAGGTAAATATCTAGTCATTACCTTAACATACCCCCAATACCTTAACTTAATACTTAAACTTATCTTCACTTACCTATTACCTATATTTGGTATCTCAATACCTTAATATCACTATCTAATTTAATACCCAAATCCCAATACCCATATCCTGACATCCCTACCTATGATACACACCAACACACTATTGCCCAAGCTCACCCTATTACTATTGTTGTCCCTAACTGATACCTGAAACATATACATATAGGTATCCACCCTCACATCTCACTAACACTCCTTTACTACTAACCTAACTTTGGATACCATGGTACCAAGTCACACCCAACCTCATGTTCAATTGAACAGATACACATCAGTCTTACTACCTGAACACCACCCCTAATTCAACACTCAAGGGTACCAAACCCCAACTCGATGCTATCTTACTGTTTGTACACTGACACTTAACTCAACCCACCGAATATCTTACCCTTCCTACTGCATTCATAAGTGCTTGCCAAATAATACTGCAAGGAACTTCCTCACTGCACAGTGGTGTTCACACCAATTCAAAGACCTCATTGCTCCAAACAACCTAACTCAGATACCCCTTTACCTGGATTGTGAATTGCTCTTCCCAACTAACATAGGCACTCTTCAAACCCTCACCTATACTTAATACCTACACAACAACACCTAATCTTTCCTAGGTCTGCTACTACCCTTCTGTTATTGGGTGCACAAGCAGAGCTCGAGCCCCCTATCAGTTCCGTAGACTAAAGTTAAAACCCCTGATGTTAAATCCTCCAAGTAATATGTTGATGAAAAGGTAGATTAGAAAATGGTTAGATCTATAGATAGGTAATTATTGGTGAGATGATTGCACTCAAGCTACTGATACTCTAGACATTAGTCTATACAGATACCACTGCAAGCATCCCCACACATCTGATGCTCGAACCTTAACCATACACTACTGCCCCAGGTCACACTGCCATAAACCAATTGCTCCTCAACCTAATAGTGCACCAATACCTGTAATTGATCACACATTCACCAATATAACCCCTTGCACAAATATACAAACAAAGCTTAGCTTATTGCACATGAACACTCCACAACAGTCCTTACATTTGGACACACCAACTAAACCACCCAACACCTACTGAAACTAACCAAGGTGATACTCATCCTGATCATCCAATCTATACTTGTTGTCCACCCAAGTTCATTAGTGCATTGCCACCCAATGGTCTCACCCTCGACTTAGGACCTCCTCAACTGTCTGTTGTACTTGTTCTCTGTTGCAGTGATCTGCACCTTGTCTGGTCTGCAACAAAGTGATGTTCCAGTGTAGATCTAACCTTGTTGCACACAGGTGCAGCACCCTTACAGTCCTTCCTCCCCCTCACTGTTGTAGTCCATCAAAAACCCCACAGACAAGTACACTTCACAAGTGCAGGCCAAAAATACATCCAACTGCTATATGAGAACCCTTCTCCCTAGTTTCTTACTATTGGCACACTCTCAGAAATCCTTACTGACATTGTCCCAATTCACACAATACTCCTCTAACCAATACACCCTCTGCCAACACTTAAACCCAGTCTCCATAATACTCAATATCACACAAGATACCAAGTACCTCATCTCCATAACACACACTCTAAATCTGAAACAACACATGTATCCACACCTACACAAACACAAAATAGTCATTCATTCATAACACTCTCCACATAACACAATATCAAATACATGGTGTGCACCATGTGTATCACACCATAATACACTAGGATACTCCCTCTTAACTCACGAAACTCCAATCCATAGTACATGAGACATCAAATACATATAATATCATATGTAAATAACAAGTATATATGTATGAATCTATTATTTAGTGAAGAATGATACTAATTGGGCAAAACCCGCAAAATTGGCTCCGGTATCATAGCGTATCACAACGTATCACGATACATCATACTCGTATCCAATTGTCGACACGTATCTAGCCTCACACAACCACTCTAAGTCTAATTAGACATAATTAACCAAATGACAAATACTTGGTGCACCCATCTCAAATTTTTTTCAAATTGGACACAAAACTTAATGTAATATTCACAATAGGGGTCATTAGAAGCTAATTCTTCTTCCTATAGGTAGCCCTAATGCACGGGTGGGTTCCTACTGGTCAAATACAATAACTAGAATAGAATTAGAGAGAGATTTGAGGATTATATGGGAGATATATTTCCAATAAAATGCTCAATATGACACAATTTGGACACAAGCTTCTATCCAAATTTCTCCTCTCCATGTGCTCTTTGCAATCCAAGATCCTATCCCCCTTTGGAATGGAAAATTGAGAGTGATGGGGTCAATTTGAAAGTGATTGGAAATTGAGATTTCTTCGCAAATTGGGGAATGATTTGGGGATGAACAAATGTGAATAAAAGAGGCTTAATGAACCAAAATAGGAGCTTATATATAGGCTAGGGGGGACAACCAGTATTTATTATGGTTAGGGTTAAGTTATGTTGGCTACAAGGACTAAAAACCCCTCTCTATCTCTCATGGATATGATCAATAATCCTTAGGAAGGAATATCCCATCCTTGAGTCCAAATTGATTTATTAAACCTAAATTGTTCATGACTAACTAGTGGCTCAACTAGTCTAGTCTAAACTCAATAAATAATCTATTTGTCACATATTAAATATATATACACATCATCAAAATTTTAAATTATAGTAAATTACCAAAATACTCTAGCCCTGAAAATGAGGTGGTTACAAACCCAGATAAAAAAAACCACGGGTCGTGTCACGCCCCAGTCCCAAAATACCTATGACCAGGAATACGCGATACGCCAGCTACGCATTCGACCAGACTCTGGTCTGACTCAAATACGTATAAGCTGTATAATAAAGGGTACTATCTAAAAATCCCGTAAATGTAAACTTTTATGTCTCAACCCACAATGTACAGCAATATACAAGAAAGAGCTATATGTGCTAAAGTCGGCCGCCCAATAACACACAAACTCGAATAGACTCGAGAAGAGAAGAGTCTACAAAAACTAGGCTACAACAGCAGATGAATAATCAATATGAATAAAGTAACCATAATGACGGTAGAAATGATATGAGTACCTGGTACAATGCCCGCAAGACATGCAACTCCATCAGCAACTCCAAATGCTCCGTAATCGTCTATGCTGCAAAACTGGCAGGGGACCAGGTCCTCAGAGGGACGTAACAAGGTACAGAAATACAGCATTCCAAATTACAACAGAAAGTACAAGTGCAACGACGGTGTAGTCTAGCATAACCAACTAAGTGAGACACAGTTTTGAAGACAATGTTCGACGTGTGGGCTGTCCAAAATAAAACCGTAGCTCCAAACACAGAGACACACGGGACGTACCGTAGCTCCAAGCACAGAGTCACACGGAACTTCGGATACAGGAATACTACATAATCTGGACATATACGTATATAAGCTCGTGCAGAGGAGCCCAAACGTCTAGTAACTGTCTTTCCCATCCCAAGCGGTCAACGATGGTGCGTTGAACCTGAACCTCTATCTAGCAGTCTCGTCATACTGGAGTGACTATCAATCAACGCGACCCTTAGTTCGTCCCAGGATCCGGTCATGATGTCAGTATCAGGATACAGAAAATCTGGCACGATGACAGTGTCTGAATATGTCCTAGGGTTATGATATACACAGGTACGAACATCAAGGTGTTGCGAACATCTAACATTTGTTACCAGACGTTACCGACGAACGTCTGCACCCGGTTTTGACCCGGACACGGAGTAACAATTCTAATCAAACTCACGACAATGCAGATAATAAAATAATAAATATCAGGTAACTGAAATACAGGGTGGCAAGGTACACTTGCCTGCATCCGGCTGCTGATGACGGGGATCCGGTACAACGTCCAAGTCTACGGGTCCCGTAGTACCTAGAGACGAGATACAAGCTCAATCAATAACTATCACGAGGCTGAAATAAGATGTGAAACACGTCTAACATAGGCTACAATATCAGTTACAACTCACTTAGACACGAAGCTAGAGGGTTGACCAAGGTTGACTAAGGTACGTTACGTCTGTTACGATTGATCACATATATAATATCACCAAACAAATCCTCAATCCTACTACATTTATCATGGTGCTTTCAGTAGTTCAAGTATGTTCATTCCTCAGATTTTACCCTGGTCTTTACAGACGTTATCATGCATGTTTACACATATCATCCTCAAACAAAATAATTATCCTTGAGTAAATTAATAATTTATTTATTAAACCTCATAAATGTCATTTCATTTATTCAGACACTCTCTCCTAGATACATAGCTCACAGATACATTTTTGTATTCCTCAAACGAATTCGTTAGTAGTACTCAAACCCTCTACCAATGAACAACCTAATGACATCACACACCATTTCATATTTATTTAACCTGCTCCTTGATAATAATTAATGCTTAATATCACAACATCATTCTACGATAATTAAATCCGCACCTCAATAATATTCAACATTCTTAATATCGCATCATCATTCCACTATCATTTTATAATAAAAATTCTTCTTAATTAAATTTATATTCATTATTCATCCCTTACTAAATGACCAACATTTAGGTATCGTGTCATATACATTGCATATAACATTATGTTTAAAGCCCTAAAAATCTAATATGGCATTTAGATCCCCACCTCGTTATATATCATATTTACAACCGTCAATGTATATAATTCATTACCTCAATCCATGAATATTTAAAGCATTCACAACCCTAAAATCTCAACTTCGCATTTAACCATTAATTTGCATATAATAAATAAACACTAAAATCTTAATGCATTCAAATACCCTAAACTCAATATAGCCTACAGGAACCCTAAACCAAGTAAGCTATACATAACAAATTCATAATAACAGACTAACCAAAACAATATTGCACTACAAGGAGGGGGAGTTCACCTTGGCGAGGTGGTGGTGATGCTGGCCGGTTGCGACACGCCGAAGGGGAGGTCGTGGAGGTGTTGATGGTGAAGTCGACCGGAGGGAATGTCTCATGCCCTAGTCCCAAAATACGTAGGACCAGGGTACGTAAGCATGCCAGCCGTATGAATATGGTACTCCAATATATGGAACCCATATCACACGTACGCTATAATATGAATAACAATTCACTAGAGGTAAACACATGTGTCACAGGCATAACTAAATCTCATCCACATAAATCATATATAAATGAATAACCAATACCTATAACTAGATCTCAATGTAAAGTAGCTAATGATGGTAGTCGGATGGAAACAAATCCATTACCGGACTAGAATAAAGAATAGACAAGATAAATACAATATAAGAACATCAACTACCAATCCCGAGCTCAAAGAGAAGTCCTCATCGCCATATACGTAGCAAGTCCGGAACTGTGCTCCTGCGAATACTCAAGAACAACTACACCTGGCAGAGAACCAGGTCCTCAGAGGGACATAACAAGAATACTTAAACACATGCCATAAAGTAAATACTGTGAAAACTCAAGGGTGACCTAACCATCTAAGTGAAATGCACTTTGAGGACAACTTGAGTATATGGAAAAGTGTAGGCTAGACATATGCTGACGTAATTCACCAATCGTGACAACTGGCTAGTATATGCCATATATGCCCCCATAGGAAGGGCGCTCAGTAATAACGTCCATCTCCGAAGAGCATGGCATCTGTATAATATAACGTCCATATCGCTCCGTAGAACGTGGCATCAGTGTAGTATATATCGTCCATATCACTCCGTCGAGTGTGGCATCAGTGTAAAGGAAGTGGGGTGTCCCATACGCCTACAAGTCGTCCTCCCTGCCCAATGATCTAAGCATGTTGACTTCACAACACGCGTCAGCTACTACGCCTCGGTGTCGTAACTCTGGCTCATAGTCTATCGCTAGAACAGTAGCCCAATTCTTCAACTAAACAAGGACAAGGATGGGACCATCGTACCACGCTAGTCTATGCTCTGCCTATCAATAACTGCTAAGTCTTCTAACATGCATCACTATTAGCAGTTATTTCCTATCCGTCGTACGCCTACACATACAGGTGGCCAACCACATACGCAGGACCGTGCCCTACATGAGACTCACAACACGTGTAAGAGATGTGTCAAGGCCTGGGAGTCATACGAATAACTCCACACTTTAGGTGGGTCCTCTAGACACTAGGTCAGACACTATCCTAACGTCAACGCATCCGTTGGCTGCATCCGAGTCTCTCTCGGACGCACACAATTTAAGATAATAAACATGCATCTAATGTACAGAATTTAAATAGTATAACAAAGGCAAGGCATACTTGCCTGGCAAGCGGTTGTGTAGTCCCAATAACCAGCTCCTGAAGTCGCACAGATAAATCCAACAGGTCTCCGGGGTCAGCGTGCACAGGTACGGGAATCGGGATTGACTGCTGCGGATTGTCTGGCAAAGGTGACGAGTCCACGATGACGACGATGGCGACGTAAATGATGATGTAATGATTGGGTTATGGTTAAGGGGATGATTTGGCCAATGGTGGTGGTTATATTGAGGATGGGGGGTTTTAAATGGTGATGATGATCACAATGGTGATGATTATGGAATCAAGATATTATTTATGATGCTAGTGGTGACATGGATGATGACTTGGTTGGTGGTGACGAGGGCGATGTGGGTGATTAGGGTTAAGGTATTGGTGACGATGATGGTTGCAGCTGACGAAGATGGTGATGACGAGGGTGGTTAGGGTTTAAGCGTTGAGGACGAATGATGATGATGACGACTTAGGATGACAACGTGGACGATGGTGAGGACAAGGATGACGAGGGTGACGACGATGTTAGGGTCGATGACAACGACGACGATGGGAATGATGATAGTAACGTGATGATTAGGGGTGATTCGGGTTTACGTGTTAGAAATGAATGGCGATGACGAGGAGTTAATATGAGGATGATGATGATGCTTGTGGCTGCCGTAGCTTTCCTGTCGGAGTCCGGCCATGGGGAGGCCCGACAAGGAGGGGGTTCGAACAGGGAGAAGAGGGAGGAGGGGATCATGATAATGGTGGTGGTGAGTCGGGTCAGGAGTCCTGTTCTTCGGTAAGGAGGAGAAGCGGGTGGTGGTTCGACCGAAACGAGGTGGAGATGCTGACAGGGAAGGGGGAGAACGAGGTGGCCGGAGGAGACTCAAGCGAGGCTTGGAGGAGTCTGTGCTCAGGCTGAGGGGTTTGCTCCGGCTAGTCGAAGGAGGAGGAGGATCGATGGCGTTCAGTCGGTGATTGATGGCGGTTCGGGGACGTGACTGGCGTCGGTGCAGTGGCGTTCAGGCGGCGCGGGAGGAGACGGCCAGGTTCCAGGGGTCGGGCTCCAGGCTCCGGCGTTGATGCTGGCGGCGCCGGTGTTGATGCTGGCAGCTCCGGGCAGAGCGCAGCGGCGTGGAGGAGGAAGAGAGGGACAGGGAGGCGAGGTGGTCGGCTAGGGCAGGCGGGGTTCAGCTCCGGTCGGCGGAGCCGCGGCTCGGGGGGGTGAATAGTAAGGGTAGGGGTGGTCGACTGAATATTTTCTAGGTTTTGTTTTCCCAAAAAGGAAAAGGGAAGAAAGTTGTTCTTATACCCATGTGGTCTTTGGGTTTGGTTTGACCAAGGATTAGGGCTTGGTCAACACTCCTTGGAATGGGCCTTGGGCTCACATGGGGATGTTTGGGAGGACTAGAATTTGCATTAATTAAATAAAATGGTAGAATTTAGATGGGGGCCGATGTGCGCGCTGTACATCTCAAAAATACGGAAAAAAATCCACGTAAAGGGAAAATTGAGTTTCTTCACGTATTGTCCAACGGTAGGGACACCTCGATGCATTTTTGCATAATATCCCCCAACAATTGGAAAAATTGCACAAAGGTAGAAATTAGATTTGATTAATTTAATTGAATGCGCACGATGTTCTGGAATTAATTAGGAGTACCTGGAAATAAAATTAGGCCGGGCACAAGCGTCTGGGCGTAGGGGATACAGTGTAGAATATTAATAAAGTTAGGGTTGTACAAAATGGTCAAGATTATGTCTCCTATTCCGATTGGAACGCACAAGGGTACAGAGTTGGAATTTATTCTAGAATTTGGAAATAACGTCCGCGACGTTTATTGTGCGATTAAAATATCGCACCAGAAAGCATGATTATAAATTATGCAGAGGTCGGAATAGATGGTGGTCAAGTCTAGGACAGTGTTGTGAAATTAGTTGGACGACAATGGCTAGTGTAGTGCTCCCATTAATAAAGCAACGGTAAGGTGCGCTACACGATAAATTAATGTACAGTTAACTCGAATATCATGTTCTAAATTCTAATTGGTTCAAACTAGCCCTAATTCCACTATATAAGCCAAGTAAACCTAATTTCGGGGGAGGGGTTTTACAATCTACCCAATTTAAAACAATTTCATCCTCGAAATTTAAGATAAGGCATAGTCTGCTATTCCTTTACCTACATAAGGCAAGTTAGTCGCAATATCTTTGCGATAATTAAAATTTTTATCAATCCTTCGTAATCACTTCAGAATTAAGATGGTCATTGTTCAAATCAAATTTCAACCTATCGTACTTCCTCATCAACATCCAATTTAGTTTCAATCCATATAACATCTTTGCATAACAAATTTTATATCACGATCCCCAACTAACAAATCTCTTTTAGAAATGATCCTAATCAAAATTTTCCTCCTATTTTTTTTTTAACTCGTGAACTTTTGTACTCTTCAAATTTAACTCACTTTATATCCTCAATAGTTTAAATAGGTAATCCTGAAATCAAAATGTTATTTTTAATTCAAATCATCAAATCTTAGAATTCAATCCGACCATGTTCATATTTAGAGTTCTATTTATTTTTCTCAAGATTCAAATCGATGATTCAACCTCCAATACTCTAAATTCAAATCATATGCTAAAAATTAGAATTCCTTGGTCCTCATCCTCTTACTTATTCGTCCAAAATTCTAAAAATTAGAATGACTTGAACCTTTCAATCAAATTTTGCTCGATCACAATCTAAAGAAATTTCTCTCACGCTGATAATGCAACTGCTACCCAACTTAGAATTTACCCATCTATCACATAAGGCTCTTACATTTAAGAAATATCATTCCTCACATTTACTTAATCATGTTACTCAATCCTCAAAAATTTTAACACTAAATATATTACATGTGATATGCCCTTGGTTACAAAATAATCATCAAATAATGTATTTGGCCCATAGGGCATATCTAATACTATTTGTGTATCAACTTATGCTAGGTACGAGGTTTCGTCTTTCCGAAATAAGGGAAGGCGGAAAACAATAATAAAGAGTTCAAGGGGAGGTATTAGATTAGAAGTATGGGGATCAAGGCGTTTAAAGAATTCAATAGGAATTGTCAAAGCAGTTGTGGATTGAAATCCTATTTTGGGTAATTCCTATTCACTTGCTCGTATCAGTACAGTTATGTAACGGATACGATATGCTCAGGCATATCTAGAGGGCAAGTACATTCTTCTACTAATCATTATCTATCTCAATCCACGTAAAGTAGTTATGCGAAGGGCGAACCAAGTGCACTATGGTTGATCAGACCGTAGTACACTGATTCTGAAATGTATTAGTGTACGCGTCCAATAATACATATGTCATGAACAAGCTTGATAAAAGGATGAGCTTGCAAAACTAGGTTGTAACAGCGGCATAAGTCGAGGTAGTACAAAAATATAAGCACGCTAGATTATGATGAGAGACATTACAAAATAACTCGAGTTCACAAACAAAACAAAATAAGACTCTACCGTCTCTCTAGTTGTCATACTACTCCTTATCTAAGTCGCTAGTCGATCAAATATAGGGGTATAGACCTCTAAGTTCTACCATCAGAATAAATACTATTGTCTTATGCAAACATATAGTTAATGTTATTCAATTATACTACAATAATTATGTCAAGAGGACTATGTGTCACTAGGTTGTGAGACATACTACCCAACTCAAAAATTAATTATCTAATACTGTGATAGTCTTGAGGGGGTTCTACAAAAATAATAATAATAATATTATCCTTACAAATAAAGCATAACTCTTATTGGAGTTTACAAGAAAATTAGCCTATTACATTATATCGGTAATGGTCACCTTAAGTTTTAATCATAGTGCTCATAGATCAAGTGTCAATCGTAAGAATGGAAGAGCTGCCGATTCTTAAATGAAAGGAGGATATATCTATACTGGGTTATGGGTACGAATTACGTGGTTTAGGACTAAGGGTAATCATCAAATTACAATCTACCAGAATAACTTAAAACTATCAAGTTCTAGCTACCAAGCACATAAATTCAAGGTTCAAGATTACAATTATCACCTTAGTAAACTATATACCCTATCATAGAATAAGGTCACTTGGCCTATAATCGGAGGAGCCAAGTAGCACGAGTTGAAGGATGAAGGAGGAAAAACACAGTTTAAATTGTTGCACTATTGGTGAACGTTAAGGTTACAGGGGACAAGATATGAGATTACAATAGAGGGACTCAAGATAATATCATGGTTTCCTAAGTGGAAGGTGGCGAGCAATTCTCCGTGTTTGGGGTAGGATCTCAAGGGGAATATCATACTCGTTGCTCCGGGCTTCCTGAGGTACTGTCTGCTAATATCACGACAAGAATCTATGTCCTAACACTATCTCACTATGCACATTAGGTTCAATCCCTACATTCGATCTCGGATTTCCTATTGGTTCCTAAATACTAGGGTCAAACACTAGGGTCAAATCTCTAACTAGCTCTAGTAGTACCCATACCACTCTTAAGTCATTCATAATTATGTCAAGGAATAATGGTAAGCCATTCTTTAGATAAGGGTACTAGGGTTTACTAAATATTCTAAACTTAGTGATGTGTCAGGGTTCTAGTTACTCTTAATAGAAAGTTTACCCTACTTATTATCTAACAACAAGGACTTCTATATTCTAGGAGAAGGCTACACTCAAGGAACTATAAGGGATGCACATGAATCAAGCAGGATGCAATTATTCAAATAGAATGAATTGGGAGGAGGAGGAGTCATAGTCAGATGTGGATGAGATCCTATACTCTAATCCTATGTGCAGGCTTGCTCGGTACAGTAACGTAACCGAGACAATATGCTCTGACCTGCATGGGCCACCACAAAAACATGTCACGCCCCAGTCCCAAAATACGTAGGACCAAGGTACGTAAGCATGCCAGCCGTATGAATATGGTACTCCAATATATGGAACCCATATCACACGTACACTGTAATATGAATAACAATTCACTAGAGGTAAACACATGTGTCACAGGCATAACTAAATCTCATCCACATAAATCATATATAAATGAATAACCAATACCTATAACTAGATCTCAATGTAAAGTAGCTAATGATGGTAGTCGGATGGAAACAAATCCACTACCGGACTAGAATAAAGAATAGACAAGATAAATACAATATAAGAACATCAACTACCAATCCCGAGCTCGAAGAGAAGTCCTCATCGCCATATACGTAGCAAGTCCGGAACTGTGCTCCTGCGAATACTCATGAACAACTACACCTGGCAGAGAACCAGGTCTTCAGAGGGACATAACAAGAATACTTAAACACATGCCATAAAGTAAATACTGTGAAAACTCAAGGGTGACCTAACCATCTAAGTGAAATGCACTTTGAGGACAACTTGAGTATATGGAAAAGTGTAGGCTAGACATATGCTGACGTAATTCACCAATCGTGACAACTGGCTAGTATATGCCACATATGCCCCCATAGGAAGGGCGCTCAGTAATAACGTCCATCTCCGAAGAGCATGGCATCTGTATAATATAACGTCCATATCGCTCCGTAGAACGTGGCATCAGTGTAGTATATATCGTCCATATCACTCCGTCGTGTGTGGCATCAGTGTAAAGGAAGTAGAGTGTCCCATATGCCTACAAGTCGTCCTCCCCGCCCAATGATCTAAGCATGTTGTCTTCACAACACGCGTCAGCTACTACGCCTCGGCGTCGTAACTCTGGCTCATAGTCTATCGCTAGAACAGTAGCCCAATCCTTCAACTAAACAAGGACAAGGATGGGACCATCGTACCACGCTAGTCTATGCTCCGCCTATCAATAACTGCTTAGTCTTCTAACATGCATCACTATTAGCAGTTATTCCCTATCCGTCGCACGCCTACACGTACAGGTGGCCAACCACATACGCAGGACCGTGACCTACATGAGACTCACAACACGTGTAAGAGATGTGTCAAGGCCTGGGAGTCATACGAATAACTCCACACTTTAGGTGGGTCCTCTAGACACTAGGTCAGACACTATCCTAACGTCAACGCATCTGTTGGCTGCATTCGAGTCTCTCTCGGACGCGCATAATTTAAGATAATAAACATGCATCTAATGTACAGAATTTAAACAGTATAACAAAGGCAAGGCATACTTGCCTGGCAAGCGGCTGTGTAGTCCCAATAACCAGCTCCTGAAGTCGCGCAGATAAATCTAACAGGTCTCCGGGGTCAGCGTGCACAGGTACGGGAATCGGGAGTAACTGCTGCGGGTTGTCTAGCAAAGGTGACGAGTCCACGATGACGACGATGGCGACGTAAATGACGATGTAATGATTGGGTTATGGTTAAGGGGATGATTTGGCCAATGGTGGTGGTTATATTGAGGATGGGGGGGTTTTAAATGGTGATGATGATCACAATGGTGATGATTATGGAATCAAGATATTATTTATGATGCTAGTGGTGACATGGATGATGACTAGGTTGGTGGTGACGAGGGCGATGATGTGGAGGATGGTGATGACCAGGAGGACGATGTGGGTGATTAGGGTTAAGGTATTGGTGACGATGATGGTTGCAGCTGACAAAGATGGTGATGACGAGGGTGGTTAGGGTTTAAGCGTTGAGGACGAATGATGATGATGATGACTTAGGATGACGACGTGGACGATGGTGAGGACAAGGATGACGAGGGTGACGACGATGTTAGGGTCGATGACAACGACAACGATGGTAATGATGATGGTAACGTGATGATTAGGGGTGATTCGGGTTTACGTGATGGAAATGAATGGCGATGACGAGGAGTTAATATGAGGATGATGATGATCCTTGTGGCTGCCGTAGCTTTCCTGTCGGAGTCCGGCCATGGGGAGGTCCGGCAAGGAGGGGGTTCGAACAGGGAGAAGAGGGAGGAGGGGATCTTGATAATGGTGGTGGTGAGTCGGGTCAGGAGTCCTGTTCTTCGGTAAGGAGGAGAAGCGGGTGGTGGTTCGACCGGAACGAGGTGGAGATGCTGACAGGAAAGGGGAAGAACGAGGTGGCCGGAGGAGACTCAAGCAAGGCTGGGAGGAGTCTGTGCTCAGGCGGAGGGGTTTGCTCCGGCTAGTCGAAGGAGGAGGAGGATCGGTGGCGTTCAGTCGGTGATTGATTGCGGTTCAGGGACGTGACTGGCGTCGATGCAGCGGCGTTCAGGCGGCGCGGGAGGAGACGACCAGGTTCCAGGGGTCGGGCTCCAGGCTCCGGCGTTGATGCTGGCGGCGCCGGTGTTGATGCTGGCAGCTCCGGGCAGAGCGCAGCGGCGTGGAGGAGGAAGAGAGGGACAGGGAGGCGAGGTGGTCGGCTAGGGCAGGCGGGGTTCAGCTCCGGTCGGCGGAGCCGCGGCTCGGGGGGGTGAATAGTAAGGGTAGGGGTGGTCGGCTGAATATTTTCTAGGTTTTGTTTTCCCAAAAAGGAAAAGGAAAAGGAAAGAAAGTTGTTCTTATACCCATGTGGTGTTTGGGTTTGGTTTGACCAAGGATTTGGGCTTGGTCAACACTCCTTGGAATGGGCCTTGGGCTCACATGGGGATGTTTGGGAGGACTAGAATTTGCATTAATTAAATGAAATGGTAGAATTTAGATGGGGGCCGATGTGCGCGCTGTACATCTCAAAAATACGGAAAAAATCCACGTGAAGGAAAATTGAGTTTCTTTACGTATTGTCCAACGGTGGGGACACCTCGATGCATTTTTGCATAATAGCCCCCAACAATTGGAAAAATTGCACAAAGATAAAAATTAAATTTGATTAATTTAATTGAATGCGCACGATGTTCTGGAATTAATTAGGAGTACCTGGGAATAAAATTAGGTCGGGCACAAGCGTCTGGGCGTAGGGGATACAGTGTAGAATATTAATAAAGTTAGGGTTGTACAAAATGGTCAAGATTATGTCTCCTATTCCGATTGGAACGCACAAGGGTACAGAGTTGGAATTTATTCTAGAATTTGGAAATAACGTCCGCGATGTTTATTGTGCGATTAAAATGTTGCACCGGAAAGCATGATTATAAATTATACAGTGGTCGGAATAGATGGTGGTCAAGTCTAGGACAGTGTTGTGAAATTAGTTGGACGACAATGGCTAGTGTAGTGCTCCCATTAATGAAGCAACGGTAAGGTGCGCTACACGATAAATTAATGTACAGTTAACTCGAATATCATGTTCTAAATTCTAATTGGTTCAAACTAGCCCTAATTCCACTATATAAGCCAAGTAAACCTAATTTCGGGAGAGGAGTTTTACAATCTACCCAACATAAAACAATTTCGTCCTCGAAATTTAAGATAAGGCATAGTCTGCTATTCCTTTACCTACATAAGGCAAGTTAGTCGCAATATCTTTGCGATAATTAAAATTTTTATCAATCCTTCGTAATCACTTCAGAATTAAGATGGTCATTGTTCAAATCAAATTTCAACTTATCGTACTTCCTCATCAACATCCAATTTAGTTTTAATCCATATAACATCTTTGCATAACAAATTTTATATCACGATCCCCAACTAACAAATCTCTTTTAGAAATGATCCTAATCAAAATTTTCCTCCTATTTTTTTTTTAACTCGTGAACTTTTGTACTCTTCAAATTTAACTCACTTTATATCCTCAATAGTTTAAATAGGTAATCCTAAAATCAAAATGTTATTCTTAATTCAAATCATCAAATCTTAGAATTCAATCCGACCATGTTCATATTTAGAGTTCTATTTATTTTTTTCAAGATTCAAATCGATGATTCAACCTCCAATACTCTAAATTCAAATCATGTGCTAAAAATTAGAATTTCTTGGTCCTCATCCTCTTACTTATTCGTCCAAAATTCTAAAAATTAGAATGACTTGAACCTTTCAATCAAATTTTGCTCGATCACAATCTAAAGAAATTCCTCTCACGCTGATAATGCAACTGCTACCCAACTTAGAATTTACCCATCTATCACATAAGGCTCTTACATTTAAGAAATCTCATTCCTCACATTTACTTAATCATGTTACTCAATCCTCAAAAATTTTAACACCAAATATATTACATGTGATATGCCCTTGGTTACAAAATAATCATCAAATAATGTATTTGGCCCATAGGGCATATCTAATACTATCTGTGTATCAACTTATGCTAGGCACGAGGTTTCATCTTTCCGAAATAAGGGAAGGCGGAAAACAATAATAAAGAGTTCAAGGGGAGGTATTAGATTAGAAGTATGGGGATCAAGGCGTTTAAAGAATTCAATGGGAATTATCAAAGCAGTTGTGGATTGAAATCCTATTTTGGGTAATTCCTATTCACTTGCTCGTATCAGTACAGTTATGTAACGGATACGATATGCTCAGGCATATCTAGAGGGCAAGTACATTCATCTACTAATCATTATCTATCTCAATCCACGTAAAGTAGTTATGCGAAGGGCGAACCAAGTGCACTATGGTTGATCAGACCGTAGTACACTGATTCTGAAATGTATTAGTGTACGCGTCCAATAATACATATGTCATGAACAAGCTTGATAAAAGGATGAGCTTGCAAAATTAGGCTGTAACAGCGGCATATGTCGAGGTAGTACAAAAATATAAGCATGCTAGATTATGATGAGAGACATTACAAAATAACTCGAGTTCACAAACAAAACAAAATAAGACTCTACCGTCTCTCTAGTTGTCATACTACTCCTTATCTAAGTCGCTAGTCGATCAAATATAGGGGTATAGACCTCTAAGTTCTACCATCAGAATAAATACTATTGTCTTATGCAAACATATAGTTAATGTCATTCAATTATACTACAATAATTATGTCAAGAGGACTATGTGTCACTAGGTTGTGAGGCATACTACCCAACTCAAAAATTAATTATCTAATACTGTGATAGTCTTGAGGGGGTTCTACAAAAATAATAATAATAATATTATCCTTACAAATAAAGCATAACTCTTATTGGAGTTTACGAGAAAATTAGCCTATTACATTATATCGGTAATGGTCACCTTAAGTTTTAATCATAGTGCTCATAGATCAAGTGTCAATCGTAAGAATGGAAGAGCTACCGGTTCTTAAATGAAAGGAGGATATATCTATACTGGATTATGGGTACGAATTACGCGGTTTAGGACTAAGGGTAATCATCAAATTATAATCTACCAGAATAACTTAAAACTATCAAGTTCTAGCTACCAAGCACATAAATTCAAGGTTCAAGATTACAATTATCACCTTAGTAAACTATATACCCTATCATAGAATAAGGTCACTTGGCCTATAATCGGAGGAGCCAAGTGGCACGAGTTGAAGGATGAAGGAGGAAAAACACAGTTTAAATCGTTGCACTATTGGTGAACGTTAAGGTTACAGGGGACAAGATATGAAATTGCAATAGAGGGACTCAAGATAATATCATGGTTTCCTAAGTGGAAGGTGGCGAGCAATTCTCCGTGTTTGGGGTAGGATCTCAAGGGGAATATCATACTCGTTACTCTGGGCTTCCTGAGGTACTGTCTGCTAATATCACGACAAGAATCTATGTCCTAACACTATCTCACTATGCACATTAGGTTCAATCCCTACATTCGATCTCGGATTTCCTATTGGTTCCTAAATACTAGGGTCAAACACTAGGGTCAAATCTTTAGGTGTTGGGATTAGGGCCGACCTTGGGGGAAGAGTGTGATGGTGATGTTTTATAGGGAGGTGTGATGTAGATTATGTGGTGAGGATGCTTCCAAATTTGAATGAGTGGCTAGGATTAGTCATGAGAGAATTTTGTTCACACCATGGAGAGGGAGGGGTGATGTTGGACCGGTCAATGGTTGAGAGAGTTTTCTTCATTTGGGTTTAAACCAATGAGGGGATGACACCTAATGCAACATTTGTAAATAAGTCCCTTAATTTTGGGTATTTGCACAAACACATAAAATGATGGAAAAATTATGGGAGAATTGGTGTTTGGTGTTTTGTAGGGTGAGAGAGTGTTGTGTGTTTTGCATGGGCTTAATTCATGGGACATTGGGTTAAGTTGGGATTAAAAATAGGATTAGTCAAAGTTGGTATCCCCAATTTAATTAGAATAAAAATGTCATGTGCTCTTAAATTAAATGGGGGCACCTGGGGTCTCAATTTGGAGTGACACAAAAGTCATGAATGGTGCAGGCTTGGTGTCAGTCTTGGACCCTTTAATTGGTCCGGCTCAACAGGTTGAGTTGGTGTCTCAAAATTTGATGGCAACGACACAGTTGCGCGACACGGGATTAAATAATGGATTTCGGTTACGAAAAATTGTACAATTAAATTAGAGCACAAGAAAATATGATTTTGAGTGTCGGAAAAGTCCAATGCCTAAATTGGCGTATCAAGTCAAGAGTGCAACAATCTGTTGGAATTTATGGGCTGATGTTGGGCTCCGAATATTTCAACAACGGTAGGGTGCGCCAAGAGTTTTAAATAAAAATCAGACATATGTAACCTTACTTTAAACCTCAAACATCTGCTGCTAAACCAAAATTTTCTAACCCATACCAGACTATCTATAGAAATAAATAAGGGGGTTTACAGGTCGTTCAGAGTCCAATCCTGAAAAACCTCTGCCAATAGAATAAAAAAAAGTACATCGACTCCTATAAACTTTCCACCGATTCAAAACGGATCACCACGACTACTTGAAAGAAAGAAAAAAACATGATTACAAACTCCGAAAAATAACATATGACGAGAAGAAGTATCTGAAATGATCTTTCATTCATAATAGCCTTTAATCCCCTTTCTCTCTCCTAAAAGTTACAAAGCACCAACTTGCATATGATATTTTTGTTGTTATATGGATTCGGTTAGGAAATACCAACATATAGACCCCTCAATCTTGCAACCAATCTGTACCATTATATTTGATCCAAGGGCGTATAAAATATCCCAGAACACGCACAACCCTGACAAAACTAAACAAGGACCGAGTTTAGTTTTTCCTGCCAGCAAAGTTCTGCACAATACTCTCCCATTTGGACCGAACTCTGTTTGAATCCCCACGGACCGAATTCGATCCAAGTTTCTCTGGGATTGGACAAAATCTTCCTACTCAGATACCCTGACTTTTTTTTAATACGCGAATGGTACTCGTAGTACTTCTCGAGCTTCTCTGACACATGGATGATGATCTTCGCACTTTGGGTTTCTCCACATAGGTTGAGATCCCTACCCAAGACTAACAAATCTCCCCTTTCCAACTAGGTGAAGGAGCTCGTCATACCAACGATCCGTCTACAGTACTCGAGCTTCCTATTTGGTAGAACCTTCGTGAGCATATATGTTCCATTGTCCTTCGTTGAACCTTCTCAAGTGTCGCGACCTTCGTCTCAAGCACATCACGTATCCAATAATACCTAGTTGCAAAATGCTTGGATCGACTATGAAAATGTCGAGTTCTTTCCAAGATGGATTACACTCTGGCTGTTGCAAAGAAAAATGTATTGTTCTTTCTTTAACCCCATTTTCTGCAAAAACTTCTTCATCTATAATAATACCTTGTAAGAGCCTCCGTCGCCGCAATAAACTCTTTCAAATTTTGGTTAAACATCAAATTTTGTGCAAAAACTTCTTCATCTATAATAATAATACCTTGTTGCATTTTCAACGGATTAAAAATGTTATTTAACATCGAAACCTATTTCATCAAAATTGTAGATTTAGATTCGACGGATTAAAACAGTTGTTAAACATCAAATTTTGGTTACCTCTTCCAATGAAAATTGTCTCTCAAATTTTTACCTAATCCGTTCACCCCCTCCCGTGGGAAATCTTTTTCTCAAAAACTTTCTGCCCCACTTTTCATCATTTTTTTATTCTTAAAATTTTTTTTTCTGTAGACGGTGGAACACTCTCGAAGCTCCGGTCGAGATAATTTGTGACGTTGGCGTCTTTAGCTACATTTCCGGTAGCGGCGGCTGTGGCGGTCATCTGTACCTACATTGTCCCTTCCTTCTTGCTACCGGAGCCTCGCATCCTGATCATCACATACAGCTTCTTGAACTCCCGCAGCGTCGCCTCCTTCCCAAGCCCAGTCCCACCCTCGCTGTCGCACCCTTCAATGCTCTCCTCGGACACGACATCCTTCACCGACGATGCACTCTCGTTCACCGTCCTTCTGAAGCTATGGTTTTTGAGAAAATGCCAGACCAGCTGCATTTGCAGTGGTGATCGAGCCATATATATATATATATATATATATATATATATATATATATATATATATAAAGTTTTGATTCTGGTAGTGCCTATTATAGCTATTCAAAATAAAGCCTGATGCTCTAGCACTAGTATCTACCCTACGATGTTGGGTTTGTGCCTCGCGCTGATTAGAGCTTCTTTTAAAGGGCTGTTGCATTTCAGACGCAACCAGTGATATAGTTAGTAACTCCAGCAACATGAAGTTACTATAAAACACCTTGAAATATGAGAAACAAATTCAACCAAGTAACTCTTACTCAAAATAGGAACAACGAAATTAAGCCCAAAATACTCTTAATAGGGGATTAAAATTCAACCAGATTTGCTTTGCTTGCAGATTCCTCTCTCTAATCCTTCGGGTCCTACTTAAATGCTTGTGATGCTATTATGGCTATAAGTTTTGAATACTCTGTTTCTGTTGAGACACAACGAAAATAAATCCAAAAAAATCAGAAAACAACTTAGAGGTAATTCACAACCGCAAAGATAAGAATTTACGTGGTTCGACCAAGATTCCTACTTTCACGGACGAAGGTGATTCAGTTCCACTATAAAGAAGAAAAGAAATTATAATTGCTCTCTCAACACTTCTCTTTTTGCTCTCAAAAACTCTCTACCATAAAGGTAAAGAAGAATAAGAAAAAAAAAACTCTCCCAAAACTTTTGTTCTCTTATGTTGAACTTATTCCACAATCATTGAGCACCTTTGAGATGTCTCTGGGAGAACCTTTAGGCCCCTTTATGTCATATGCCATGCAATCCAACATTATGTAGACTTAGGAATCCATCATTATGTAGGTATATGAATCCAACATTACGTAGGCTTACCATATCTATATTAGAAATCTATATAATCCAATATATATTCGAAGTCAAAGATATGGTCAAAGGTCAACTATTTTTCTTCATATCTCCACCCCGGCAAGGTTTTGCTACAAAAATGAGCTGACATACTTCTCCATCGCATAGCTTCACCAATTCAACTACTCGTCAACCCCGTTCCGAAGGGCTCTCAAGAAATAGGGACTTGAGCAAGTCCAAGCAATATTAGAATTTGGCTCCAGGAAGAACAATATATATAAAGATCCTGATTACAACTAGATGTTACTATAACAATAATCAGAAAAAAAAGGGGACATTCTTTCTTCCTTGCAATCGTAGTTACAGCCGGATAGAACAGAGATACAACTCACAGAAGAGGGGAGGAAGAAGAAGAAGAGACTCTGCTTGCTGGGGTGATAAAGATCACCATTACTCAAAGCAAGATTCGCCCCCACACGATCTACTTCCAGAAACCAGCAAGTTTACGAAGAACTTGTGGAACGCTCGCTGTCACCTCTGTCTGGACTCGCACGATCTACTTGGACTCCAATGGCGGCGGTAGCAGCAACTCTCTTCATCTCCTTTTTTTCGAAATAAGTTCACAAAGAGGCACGAAGAGAGTATTTATAGAGAGAGGGTAGAAACCCTAGGCGCCCATTTGTTACGGAAAGAAGATAGGAACCAGTTAGCCACGAACCCCTAAAATAAAGGCACAAATTAATTTTAAATCCCAAAAAAATGGATCTGAATAACTAACCATATCTTTCCATAACCGCTCAACCCACTCCGCAGCAGCACTCATGCGGCCTGCCCATGTGGCCTGTCCATGCGACCGCGCATGCGGCCTGCCCATGCGACCGCATGAGAGCATCAAATGTGCACAAGTGCCTGCGCCGATGCTGTCATGTCGCGCATGCGGCCTCGCAATGCACCACTGCTGACTCGCCGCGCATGCGGCCGCATGAGCGCATCAAATGTGCACAAGCGCAGATGCAAAGTGCAAAGTGCAAAATGCGTCAACAAAGTGCCACTTTGCGTCCGAGTCCGAGTGGCTATTGGGAATATCTCCTATAGAAATAATTCCAAGAGCATGACAAAAAGAATAAATGCTTTCAAGAAGGAATTAATTCTTTTTTCTCCTAGAAAAATACTCCACATGGCACCCATGTGCCCCACCACACCCCATGTGCACACCTCAACTCATATAAAGTATTATATTGAGATACCCACTTGGTGGTGTAGACAATGTAAAACTATTTTTACTAGTCCAAAGAAAATAACACCAATATTATCTAACCGATATGATGTACGTAGTTCGGTCTTCACTTTTCCTTTTGTCTGCATTATTTTCCAAAATGACAAAACCATTTTATATTCGTCTTTTGTCTCCAGAATATCTTAAACGAAGTGCTTGTTTTTAGGGTTGGGGTACGAACTTCCTGATACCAGCCGAACAACCTCCATTTGGTCAAATTGAAGACTATGTCTATCATAAACAAGTGTTTGTTTTTAGGGTTGGTATATATATATATATATATATTCTTGTCATTAGTCAATTGGACTAAGTAGCATTTCCACCTTCATTTGGCTTATGCTCTGCTCATAAAATTTTCATACCAAGTGAAGATTATGAAAACTTGGAGATCGGCAATGTACATTATTTATTATCGAATTAGTGACAAAATATCGAAGACTAAAATTTTGGAATATATAATATAGGTAGGTTAAGACAAACGTAGTTTATAGTTTTGATCATGCTTTTTAAGGCAAAGCTAATCGCAAATTGGTGAGGATCAAATGGCATAGATGGGAGTTTCATGACTAAATTTAAAATGTGTAGTAGATAATTTAGACAAGTTTGTGGTTTATAAGAGTGATATTTCCAGATGAATTGAAATGAGTGTATAAACAAGAAACAACTCAATTATCAATTCTACGGTTATGAGTCTTCTAATCAAAAGTAAATATTAAACATATTATATTAAAGTTAAAAGAAGGATGATTTGGTATAGGTCGAATCGAAGTTCAACCGGAGTTCAAATATGTCCATTACGAGAACCAAATCAAATAAGATATCTACATTTACTTCTTGGTTTGGTTCTTAGTATGTATAATTTGGTTTGATTTTACAACTATAAGGTCTCTCAAGACCAAATCAAGTACCAAATAGTCCAAATCTCACATGATAAACAATTTTGAGTTAAAAAAAAAAAAAAAAAAAAACCAAAATAGCCGGTTCAATTGTGAACCGGTTCGGCCGGTTCACCAGTTAAATTCCGGTTAAGAAAAAAATCGTCGGTTCTTTAAAAAAAATCATATTCAGGTCAGACCGGACCGATTTTTTTGTCAGATCCGGTCCGATCCGGTTCAACCGCCGGTCTGGTCCGGTTTTGGCAACATTGTTCTCACTTTTCCCTATATATAGTCTTTATTTGCGAGTATTAAAGTTTGTTTTTATATGCATTCTATAATTAGTTAGCTCACTTAGTTAACCAGTACAGTTATTAGCTAAGAGGTTAGGCATTCAAAACTTGTAAGCTATATTGTTAATTATATAATCCGGCTCAAAGCTGACACTGATGTTCCCTCAATTTAAGTCGGTCATACTCTACTTTTTATTATTTTACTTCCTAACATAACAAACTGTCACGACCCGCACCCGAAAATTCGGGCACGAGTGCGTGGGTACGTCCAGCCTACGCCGCAGAGTCGGCGGTAGTACGCTGTCTAGGTCATATCCACAGTTAACTAATCTAGCTCATTCACAAAATAATGAAATAGGCAAGACAATAACAGGAAAGAATACTGAGATTTCAAATGAAATAAATGTGACAACAGATCAAATGTTTAATACAGAATCCAGAATGAAATCGGGGACAAACCCGATTACTAAGATAAAGAGCAAAAACTAAGATAACTACTGCTAACTACTCAGCAGGAGTAGCTTCCTGTGCGGGAACTGGCTCTGCAACTGTATCACCTGCTGTCTCATAGGGACCATAATAGGTGGGGGCAAGGTTCTCATCATCGCCTAAACAACAGATCCAGTCAGGAAAGGAGCAAAGTACACAGTGCACAACAAGATTAAACTAAATATTCATGACAATAAAAAAGAACTGACAGGTATCATGTTGAGAATATGTATAAGTAAATAGTAACCATAACTAAGAGTTAATTGCTGTAAGACAGGGACATGAGTAAATCAGGAACAAGGTGACAGGAAAATGAATTACAACCAGGCAATAGGAACTGTAACAAGACAAGAAACTATGTGTGTGAACTTGTGTATTTAGAATACCTAGTTGGCATGTAGGGGTCTATAAGATTAAACCGGCCGTCATAGACGGCTATTAAACAGGAATAATCGAGATCCGGCTGATGGACAGTCGTGTACCAACAGCTATTAATCATGGCAAGGGTCAGGGTAAACTACATGCCTTTCAGTATTCTCCCACCCGACACGAAAAGCAAGACATGAAATACAGTATCCAAGACATGAAATCCAGTATTCTAGCACTACGTGTAATCATCAAGGGTACTAGTAAAGCAGGGAATTAACTATCACAATATAAAGATTAAACTTGAAGTGCAGGTACTTGCCTGTTGTTTGGATCTGATTAATATGGTTCTCGGGGAAAAATTCCAGAGGTGAGTCCAAAAGCTGAAATAGACATTACCATCACGCTCAGAAGATGTCAAATAGCTAGAAACGCTTGTCCTTGGGTCCAATTTGGAGACAAGGACAAAAACGACAGTTTCGGGTCAAAACGGGGTCCGCCGGTGGGCCCGCTTTGCACCGAAAAACGTGTCCGGGTCAACGATCTCCAATCTCACCAAACTTAGTGTCAACAGGTCAGGAACGCTGATACGAACCCAACGGAACTTCCAGATTTGGATTCCGATGAGCCGAACACAAAATCGCCCGTCGAGCGGGGCCTATGGGGCCCACGACACGCGATTTTGTCAACGTTCTCAGAATTGAACCAAACTTGACCCACAGGACCAGCGTATCGCTATGAGTCCGATGGCGCAAGTTTCGTCTCGATCTGACGAGTGTACACGAAGTTAGGGCGAATTGCAGAAAGGGCGGATACGGAACGATGTCCGCGGATACGCGTTGATTCCGGTGTGTACGCACACCCGAATCAGCTTCCACGAAATCTCACACATCCGTATCGACGATGCGCACGTATCTGTAAAGACCGCACGCGACCAAGTCATCCCGTTTGGCGGGGCGCACTCAGTTCCGGGGTGAAATAGGTTCTGGTTTTTCCTGTTTTTGGATCACGGTGTGCGATCACCACAGGACGCGATGCCCCGAACAGTTTATCCGGACACCGAGAGGGTCATACAGGCTTCACAACGCAATTTGCGGAATTGGAATCGGAGCTACGAGGTGAAAGTTATGAATACCTGAACATGGCTCGAAACCGGGCTTCACCGTGTCCGACACGACACGAGGACACTGTGTCCTGTGTCCTGTGTCCTGTGTCGTATCCGGTTTGGGGAAAAAATAGGGTTTTAGGGTTTGCTGAGCTCGGCGGGTGGCCGGCCGGAGGCGCGCCGGAGGGGGGCTGGACGGCTCGCCGGGGCGAGGCGGAGGCGCTGGCGGGTGGGGCGGCGCCGGAGTCCGGCAGGAGGTGGGCGGAGGCTGCTCGCTGTGCTGGAGGAGGCTGTTGCAGGCGGCGTCGGGTCCTCTGGCCGGAGCAGCGGAGGAGGAAGGAGAGGGAGGTCTGGGGCGAAGGCGGCCGGCGGCGAGGCGGTTCTGACGAGGGAGGCGGTGAGCGGCGGAGGGGAAACTACGGTGACGGTCGGAGGGGGAGATCTGGCCGGAGGGGAGACTGGCGGTGGAGGCGAGGCCCAGGGGGGGTTTTAAATAGGGCAGCGGCGGCCGGGCTAGGCGGAGGTCGTGGGGTGGTCGAGGCGAGCGAGGCGGGCGGAGCGCCGACGGTTGCGGCGGAAGACGCGGCCCAAGGTGACTGGGGGAGGCGGGTGAGGGGAGCCGGGTCGGGTCGGGCTAGCGGGTCTGGCCGACCCGCCCGACCCGCTAGGCCAGGAGCTGGGCCGGGTTAGGCTGGGCCGGGCCGGCCCAATGGGCCAGGGCCGAAAATAAGAAAATAATAATAATAATAATAATAATAATAATAATAATAATTAATAATAAATAAATAGTTTTTAGGTAATTAAAAATAGGTCCGGGGTCCAATAAATTCCAGAAAAATTACCCTAAGTCCAGTTTTCCATTTTACACCCAAAAATATTATTTCCATAATATTTTAATATTATTTATTAACAATTAAAAATCATTTAATAATTAAAACCTTGATTTTAATTACAGAAAATTCCAGAAAATTGCGAAAAATCCCAATTTAAAATTTTTGTAAAATCTGGGGGTTTACAATCTACCCAACTTATAAAAATTTCGTCCTCGAAATTTAAATTATGGCAGGGTTCTCTCTGTCCAAACTCACTTGATTACAGTCCAGCGGGTTTCTCTCAGGTGGACATTGCGGTCGCTACCCAACTTATAGTTTTACCCATATATCTGCTAAGGCCGTACAACTAGTGAGGCTAGGTCTCAACTTAATAAATCAGGGTATTGAATCTTAAGCCTGCAACACAAAACACAGCACCTAGGGTCTTGTCTTATAAAGGGTTATCATCAATTCGACCGGTCTGAGGGGTATGTCTAGCACTACAAATCAACTTGTACCAACCACAGGTTTTTTTTTTTTTTTGTCTTTCCGAAATAAGGAAAGACGAGGATCAATAATAAAGAGTTTAAGGGCGAGGTGGTAGAACAGAGGTATAGGGATCAAGGCGTTTAAGGAATTCTAATGGGAATTGTCAGGCGGTTATGGATTGAGATTCTATTCTGGTAATCACATGCTCGTATTAGTACAGTTATGTAACTGATACGATATGCTCAGGTGTATTTAGTGACAAATATGCTAGTCAACTATATATCTCAATCCATATAAAGTAGTCGTGCGAAGTGCGAATCAAAATGCACTAAGGTTGATCAGACCGTAGTACACTGATTCTGAGTAGACACTTGTATTAGTGGGGTTGATCAGGCCTCAATAATACAGGTGTCATGAACAAGCCCGATAAAGAGTAAGCTTGCAAAACTAGGCTATAAAATAGCAGCATCAGTCGGGTTCAGCAAAATTAAGTGCGCTAGATGATGATGAAAAGAGGTACAAATTTATTGAAGTTCACAAGACACAAATAAGCACAATAGCAAAAGCTTCTAAAAACTCTACAGTTATCAAAATTAAAAAGCATACTAGGTTATTTAGCAAGTTCAAAAATTACTAGGTTGGGGCTGAGGTCACGAACCAATAGGCACGAAAACAATACTAGAAAAGATATCTACGAATCACTTACGCGCATTAGCTGCTTCCAGAGTCTGCGCGTTCTCCACCGTCATTACGTAAGCTTGTCCGCGTCCTGGAGCAGTGGGGCAGTCCCTCACTTGATGTTCTGGTGATCCACAATATAGACAGGCACCCAGTCTCTTCCTACAAACTTGCCAGGTGTGACCTTGTTTTTGGCAAAAGTTACAAGCAGCCGCTTGTTGGTTCTGTCCTTGAGCCTGGTGTTGGGGTGCTGGAGCTCGAGGGAGAGGACGCTGAGTTTGCTGCGGGGCCCTCTGCTGTTGCTGTTGTTGAAAAGGGCGTTTGTTGGGTCCCGCATTTCCGGTATCTCTTTCTCGCTTCAGTTTGTGCCCCATATCTCTCTCTACGCCTTGTGCCACGCTCAGGATTTCCTCATAGGTGCAAGCTCGGCTGGTGGTGACAGCAAGGCGAATATCCGGAGACAGCCCCTTCTTGAATCTACGGGCTCTGTCCTCCGGGGTACGAACCATGTACTCCGCAAAGTGGCTTAACCTGCTAAATTCAGCAGTATACTCATCAACAGTCAGGTTACCTTGTTCCAGCTTCTCGAATTGGCTTTCGAGAGCTTCCCGGGCCACTTCGGCGTAAAATTTCTCCTTGAATAGCCTCTTAAAATCTTCCCAGGTGAGGTCAGGAGCAGATAGTTGGGGTTCATCTCGGAACCAGGTCCGAGCTATGTCGAACAGTTGTAGGCTTGCGGACTCCACTTTGAGATCATCAGGAACCCGAGCAGTCTTCAGGAGTCTCTCTACGTTCTCTATCCATTCATCGGCATAGAGAATGCCTTCAGTTCCGTAGAATTCCAGGGGTCTTAGGTTCTTGAAATCTTTGGCACTTCCTGGCCTCTTTTGTGGTGACTCTCGGGTCCGAAAAGCTTCTGAAAGGCTGGTCCGTAGCAGGGCAGTTTGTTCCTTCTGGGATTCCACCAATCCCTGGAATACTCCAAGTAGCTGTGCCCCATCTAGAGTAACTGCCGGGACAGATGGAGGCGGCGGGAGTGCAAGAGTCTCGGGCACATTCTGCTCAGCTGGTTCTGATGTGCCTCCTACTGTATTCCTCGTCTGAACCATTCTGAAAGAATAAGGGATAGGAAGATCAGAATAGAATACTTGGAAATCAAAGGCGATAGGAAAATTGAGTAGAAATGATATCAAGAATTGAAATAAGGACCCTATACTGTGAATGAGCTTTTCCTAGAATCCTCAATCTTATTCCATACCCTGTCCTAGGGTATTACCCTATTTTAGGATAGGACCTGCATGGGCCACCATAAAAATGTGTCACGACCCGCACCCGAAAATTCGGGCACGAGTGCGTGGGTACGTCCAGCCTACGCCGCAGAGTCGGCGGTAGTACGCTGTCTAGGTCATATCCACAGTTAACTAATCTAGCTCATTCACAAAATAATGAAATAGGCAAGACAATAACAGGAAAGAATACTGAGATTTCAAATGAAATAAATGTGACAACAGATCAAATGTTTAATACAGAATCCAGAATGAAATCGGGGACAAACCCGATTACTAAGATAAAGAGCAAAAACTAAGATAACTACTGCTAACTACTCAGCAGGAGTAGCTTCCTGTGCGGGAACTGGCTCTGCAACTGTATCACCTGCTGTCTCATAGGGGCCATAATAGGTGGGGGCAAGGTTCTCATCATCGCCTAAACAACAGATCCAGTCAGGAAAGGAGCAAAGTACACAGTGCACAACAAGATTAAACTAAATATTCATGACAATAAAAAAGAACTGACAGGTATCATGTTGAGAATATGTATAAGTAAATAGTAACCATAACTAAGAGTTAATTGCTGTAAGACAGGGACATGAGTAAATCAGGAACAAGGTGACAAGAAAATGAATTACAACCAGGCAATAGGAACTGTAACAAGACAAGAAACTATGTGTGTGAACTTGTGTATTTAGAATACCTAGTTGGCATGTAGGGGTCTATAAGGTTAAACCGGCCGTCATAGACGGCTATTAAACAGGAATAATCGAGATCCGGCTGATGGACAGTCGTGTACCAACAGCTATTAATCATGGCAAGGGTCAGGATAAACTACATGCCTTTCAGTATTCTCCCACCCGACACGAAAAGCAAGACATGAAATACAGTATCCAAGACATGAAATCCAGTATTCTAGCACTACGTGTAATCATCAAGGGTACTAGTAAAGCAGGGAATTAACTATCACAATATAAAGATTAAACTTGAAGTGCAGGTACTTGCCTGTTGTTTGGATCTGATTAATATGGTTCTCAGGGAAAAATTCCAGAGGTGAGTCCAAAAGCTGAAATAGACATTACCATCACGCTCAGAAGATGTCAAATAGCTAGAAACGCCTGTCCTTGGGTCCAATTTGGAGACAAGGACAAAAACGACAGTTTCGGGTCAAAATGGGGTCCGCCGGTGGGCCCGCTTTGCACCGAAAAACGTGTCCGGGTCAACGATCTCCAATCTCACCAAACTTAGTGTCAACAGGTCAGGAACGCTGATACGAACCCAACGGAACTTCCATATTTGGATTCCGATGAGCCGAACACAAAATCGTCCGTCGAGCGGGGCCTGTGGGGCCCACGACACGCGATTTCGTCAACGTTCTCAGAATCGAACCAAACTTGACCCACAGGACCAGCGTATCGCTACGAGTCCGATGGCGCAAGTTTCGTCTCGATCTGACGAGTGTACACGAAGTTAGGGCGAATTGCAGAAAGGGCGGATACGGGACGATGTCCGCGGATACGCGTTGATTCCGGTGTGCACGCACACCCGAATCAGCTTCCACGAAATCTCACACATCCGTATCGACGATGCGCACGTATCTGTAAAGACCGCACGCGACCAAGTCGTCCCGTTTGGCGGGGCGCACTCAGTTCCGGGGTGAAATAGGGTCTGGTTTTTCCTGTTTTTGGATCGCAGTGTGCGATCACCACAGGACGCGATGCCCCGAACAGTTTGTCCGGACACCGAGAGGGTCATACAGGCTTCACAACACAATTTGCGGAATTGGAATCGGAGCTACGAGGTGAAAGTTATGAGTACCTGAACAGGGCTCGAAACCGGGCTTCACCGTGTCCGACAAGACACGAGGACACTGTGTCCTGTGTCCTGTGTCGTGTCCGATTTGGGGGAAAAAATAGGGTTTTAGGGTTTGCTGAGTTCGGCGGGTGGCCGGCCGGAGGGGGGCTGGACGGCTCGCCGGGACGAGGCGAAGGCGCTGGCGGGTGGGGCGGCGCCGGAGTCCGGCAGGAGGTGGGCGGAGGCTGCTCGCTGTGCTGGAGGAGGCTGTTGCAGGCGGCGTCGGGTCCTCTGGCCGGAGCAGCGGAGGAGGAAGGAGAGGGAGGTCTGGGGCGAAGGCGGCCGGCGGCGAGGCGGTTCTGACGAGGGAGGCGGTGAGCGGCGGAGGGGAAGCTACGGTGACGGTCGGAGGGGGAGATCTGGCCGGAGGGGAGACTGGCGGTGGAGGCGAGGCCCAGGGGGGGTTTTAAATAGGGCAGCGGCGGCCGGGCTAGGCGGAGGTCGTGGGGTGGTCGAGGCGAGCGAGGCGGGCGGAGCGCCGGCCGTTGCGGCGGAAGACGCAGCCCAAGGTGACTGGGGGAGGCGGGTGAGGGGAGCCGGGTCGGGTCGGGCTAGCGGGTCTGGCCGACCCGCCCGACCCGCTAGGCCAGGAGCTGGGCCGGGTTAGGCTGGGCCGGGCCGGCCCAATGGGCCAGGGCCGAAAATAAGAAAATAATAATAATAATAATAATAATAATAATAATAATAATAATAATAATTAATAATAAATAAATAGTTTTTAGGTAATTAAAAATAGGTCCGGGGTCCAATAAATTCCAGAAAAATTACCCTAAGTCCAGTTTTCCATTTTACACCCAAAAATATTATTTTCATAATATTTTAATATTATTTATTAACAATTAAAAATCATTTAATAATTAAAATCTTGATTTTAATTACAGAAAATTCCCAGAAAATTCCAGAAAATTGCGAAAAATCCCAATTTAAAATTTTTGTAAAATCTGGGGGTTTACACAAACAAATAAACTTACGTTTTAGTCTCTTTAAAGTTGATACTAAGCTTTCAACAATTTTGGATGGTTTTGCCATTGATGTTGATTATAATTCAAGAAAAGTGATCAATAATCAACATCCTCAAAGCCTGTATTATTTAAATTGTGATATGTCACACTTTACTTTTTCGTATTCTTTCTACTTTGTAAACATATTTTTTAGTCTCTTTAAAGTTGATACTAAGTTTTCAACTTTCAAATAATTTTGGTTGATTCGACATTGTTGTCGATTATAAGTCAAAAAAGTTATGAAACCTAATCAACATTGTCAAAGCCTCCATTATTTAAATTGTGACATGTCCTAATTCACTTTTTCTTATTTCTACTTTGTAACTAACAGCAAACAAATCCTCTACTTTGTAAAGTTACTTTTAGTCTCTTTTAAGTTTTCAACTTACAAAAAAATTTGATGGTTTCGTCATTGATGTTGATTGTAATTCAAGAAAGTGATAAAAATTAATCAGCATTTGCTCAAAGCCTGCATTATTTGAACTAGTAAATAAACGTACGTTGCACGTAAATTTTTTTTTATATATTGTAAAAAATATAAATATTTAAATATATTTATTTATATATATATATATATATATATATATATATATATATATATATATATATATAAACATATTTTAATTACGATTTATTATAGATTTAATTATATTTTAATTATAATTTGTTATAGATGTATATCTACTATTTATAAAGATTATTTATCTTCCGTAAGTTTTATTTAAATTAAATTGGTTGAGTATTTAGTGATAGTTTTAGATTTTTTTAATCTCACGTAAGTTTTTTAAAAAAAAATTTAATTTGTTGAGCATTTAGTTATAGTTTGGACGGATAAGTTGAAAGTTGATTTCAGTTTTTATTTATCTTCGTAAATTTAAAAAAAATTGGTTGAGTATTTACTTATGACTTGGACTGTTCAATTTTGAGCCTATTCCAAAGTGCATTATAAGATTGGAGATGAATAATGTTATTAATTCATCCAAAGTCTCTTCAAACTATTTTTTCTTAAGTGTCCTCCTTAAGTGACAACCAATGTAGCGGTTAATGTGGTAGTTGCCCATACAAATTTTAAAATTAAAATTAATATTAAATTTTAAGTTTAAATTAATATTATTATTAAAATGATCATTAAAAAATAATATTAAAATTAAAATTAACATTAATATTAATATTAATATTAAAGAAATTTGGATGATTAAATTTTTTGGAATAAAATTTGTCATCTCAACTGTCATGTTAGATGTCATATAATACTATTTAACATACCACGTCGACTGTCACATAAGAAAAAAAATTTGAAAAAACACTTTGGAAGAATTAATAGTATTATTCTATTTAAATTTTGTTATGTTCTCATTTTTCTTATATAGTTAATTTACTTTCAAACTAACAACAAACAAGCCCTCTAGCTACTTTGTAAACATTTTTTTTTTTACTCTTTAAAGTTGATTGTAAGTTTTCTAACTTTTAAATAATTTTAGATATTTTTATATTGATGTTGATTATAATTCAAGAAACTGGTGAAATTTATCAATATCAATACTGACATGAAAAGTACACCATTTTCATGAAGACAGAAATAACAGGAGGTATTACACAACATAGCCATACAACTCGAGGAAGACTATCATGCATACCATTTTTTTTTCTTCTTTAAATTATTTGTTCTCGAGAACAACCATTGTGAAACAAATCAACAATACTGATTCTATTAATAGATGATATTAAAAAAAATACAACGAATATATATAGATGGAAAACGAATCCATATCCGTATAAGAGTAGTTGAAGAAATATATATATGTATCCATATAGGAGAAATAATCTAATCCTAAATTTAATTAATATTAACATCCCCTTTAAATTCATAGTGGGTCAAATAACATAAGTTTGTCCAATAGAAACTAAAATTGCGATGTGGGGTGTGACTTTGTAAATAAAATATGTCAACTGAGCAACAGAAGTCACATGTGGTAGAGAAATAGTACATTTCAAAAAATGCTCACGGATGAAATAACAATCAATCTCAATGTACTTTGTCCGTTCATGAAAAACCAGATTATTTATAATTTATATAGCACTCTTGTTATCACAGTGAAGCGGCGTAGCTCCTATAGGAGCAATACCAATATCAGAGAGCAGTCTACTTACATGGACGATCTCCCTGGTGGTGGCAGCCATAGCTCTATACTCTGTCTTAGAAGAAGAATATGCAACAACGGTTTACTTTTTTGCTTCGCAATAAAATCAAGGAATCACCAAGAAACAAACAGTATTCTCTAGTAGATCGTCTGTTGGTCGGATCTCTTGTCCAATCTGCATTAGATAATGCTCGAAGCTGTAGAGAAGACGTAGAAGACATGAATAATGAACGTATAATGATGCACTAAAGATATCGAAGAATACGGAGTAAGGCACCATAGTGAGATGGTCGAGACGAGGAAACGAACTAATTAACAATTCTAACTCAATGAGAAAATTTTGGCCTAGTCAAACAGAGATACACACAAGTTGTCCCACTGGCCGTCTATAGTGAGTAGGATCTGAGTAGGATCTGTGGGAGGTTTACCATCCATGTGGCGAAGGTTCACATGAAGCTTCAAAGGAGTATCAATCATCTAATTATCTGATAGACTAGCAGACGAAATAATCTCTGAAGTATAATTTTGCTAAGAAACAAGTATCCCTCTCTTACCTTGTGTAATCTCGTGTCCAAGAAAATAAAAAAGATGGTTAAGGTCTTTCATTTGAAACTGTTGATGAAGGTACCTCTGAGTAGCCGCAATCCCTGCTGAATCATTGCCAATCAAAATCATGTCATCCACATAGAGTAAAAGAAGAACTCGTTCCCGCGCGGTAATGACCACACAAACAGAGAATTATCCCGAGAACACTACTGAAAACCTGCCTCACAAATAGTACTCCAAAAATACTTCAACCAAGATCGGAGAGCTTGCTTGAACCATAGATAGAACGACGAAGGAAACAAACATGTCCCGACGAAGTAGAAAGACCTAGAAGAGGACTCCATATAGACAACCTCAGATTGAGAACTGTGAAAAAAGATATTCTTTACATCTATCTGATAAAGTGGCCACTGATAAGCGGCATCAATAGCTAATAATGTAAGAATTATGGTCATCTGAGCAACATGTACAAATGTCTCATCATAGTCAATACCAAGCTCCTGTGTAAAACCCTGGGCAACAAGACGAGCCTTGTGTCGCTCAATGGATCGATCAGGTCGATACTTAACCTTGAAGACACACTTGCAACTAATAGGATGAACCCCGTCTGGGAGTGGAATAACCTCGCAAGTACCTGTCTGCTGAAATGCTCGAAAATCCTCTATCATAGCCTCATGCCACTCCGGGTACTGAACAACCTCTTAATAAGAACTGGGCTATCATATATTATGCATAATAAGGAAGGAATAGAACTGTAGAGAATATGAGACTAATGTAGCAAAACCAAATTTGTCCGGTAGACCGGAATAGTCGAAAGTAAAAAAAAGAAGGTCGATGAGTACGTTGGGATTGACGGAGAGGTTGTGGTGTCGACATAGATGGTGAAAAAGATGGTGTGGTAGAGGCTGATGGAATATGTGGAGGATTCTCGTGAGTTAGCGACGGAGGCATCACATGAGAAGGAGTACTAGGAGAGTGGAGCAAATGAGTAGGATAAATGGAAACACTAGATGACAGAGCCGAGGAAACAAAAATGAACATCCGAAGGTGGGACAGTAAAATATGGAGAGTTCTTTAAAAAGGTAACATGGCGAGATATACGAAGACGACGTACCAAGGGATCATAACAACGGTATCCCTTGTGCTCGAAACTAAAACCATGTAAGATACACTTGGCTGATCGGGCTGTCAGCTTCGTGCACTCAGTCTTAGAAGAAAAATAAAACAAGTCCACCTAAAAGTATGAAGTATACTGTAATCAGGACAACCTAAAAAAGAAGACTCTTATTAGGTGTCCGACAAGCAAACAGAAGAAGGAGTGATATTAATAAGATTAATAGACGTAAAAATATCCTTTGCCCAGAATATTTGAGGAACTGAAGAGAATAACAAGAGAGCACGAGCAATCGTAAAATATGATGATTTTTGTCACACCCGACAGATTTGGTATTTCATGAATTTCTAGAATTTAACTTTTTCTGATAATGTATTCATGTTGTATTTCTCATGTTGGTTCCTGTCATTTTATTTATTGTTATTTTTTTGTTGTTGAGAGAGACTACCCGAGACTAGTAGAATACCCAATGGCTTTGCCGTAGACCCGGTTTATGACCCGCATATAGAATGGACACTTGGTTCGGTTCGTTTGATTGAACCCATGACTAAACCATCTTCCTCTTCTCTTAGTATATATATATGAGTATTTTCTCTCTCCTCACTCATTTTATCATTTCACTCTTCTTTCTTTCTTCTTTCTCCTCTCCCTCAAGCTCTCTCTAGCCAAACCCTAACCATAACCCTAGGGAAAAGTTGTTGTGACTTGGACTGTCACTACCACATTTTCTAGGAAAGAGTATTTTGGTCATTTCATATTTAATTAAATATTATGCATGTTGAATATTTATTTATTATTAGATGTTAGTTTATTATTTTGGACTTGTGTTAGTGGACCTAACTAGTTTAGATTAGATCCATGGACTAACATTTAATTCTAGTTAAAATTAAGCCCAATAAGAAGCTCAATCATTAGGTGGAGGATTAATTATGTTAAATCAATTAGACTAAAATCTTTCTTAAATTATTTTTTTGTTCATGATAAGCCCCAAGGGGTATTTTAGATATTACATAGTGGCTTGGGGAGGGGGAATAGTGGCCGACCATATAAAAATGGGGAGAGTTTCTCTCTCTTCATTTTTCTATTTTAAATCCTGATCTAGAATTTTTTCTTCCAAATTTTTTTATTTTTACATCAAATTTTATCCAAATTTTTTTCTAATTCCTTCCCAAATCATCATTGGAGGCTATTAGATCAAGGATCTACAAGGAGGATGCAAGGATCTACAAGGAGGAGCAAGGATCTACAAGTCGGAGGCTCTTTTCACTCAATTTGGAGATTTTATTGGGAATTCATCTACCAATAGGTACAATTCAGTTTTTTTCTTTAATTAGAATCTAAATCTGTGTTTTAATTATTAGAAACTACCCCATATGCTAAGGCTATCCATAGAAATTGGAATTAGGTTCATAGGAGGCCTAAGGAGAAAGTTATGTGTTATTTTGTGTCAATTTTGGAGGAATTTCGAGATTGACACATCTTGTGTTTGACAATTGGTCAATTAGACTAAATTGATATGTGTTTGATTGTGTGTGGCTAGTGTCGTATCCACAATTGGATACGTGTAGACCGTATCCCGGTAATTTGGAGATACGGGTTGATTTGAGATTTTTTCTCTGACACGGGGGTTTGAGCATGTCATATTTTGACACAGATACGTAGATGTGTAGTTAGCTCTTCGTATTATTCATAATTATTATCTTAGACTTGCTCATGTCCGTTGGGATACAATTGGTTGTGTGGTGGACTCGTATCGAAAGTGTATCATATATCTAGTGTGATATGGGTGCGATGCACTCCTCGTGTTTATTTTATTATATTTTAGATTCAATTTGCCTTGGTAATAGCTATTAGAATGTTATATTTATCATTGTTATATATATATATATATATATATATATATATATATATATATATATATATATATATAGTAATATTGTGTTTATATGTGTATATATATCTATAGTATTATATAAATATATATAAATATATATATATATATATATATATATATATATATATATATATATATATATATATATATATATGTTGATTGGTGGTTATATAGATATATATACATGTATGGTGATTAATGTGTATATGTATATATATATATATATATATATATATATATATATATATATATATATATATATATATATATATATATATATATATATATATATGTTGATTGGTGGTTATATAGATATATATACATGTATGGTGATTAATGTGTATATGTATATATATATATATATATATATATATATAGTGCTATATATATATATATATATATATATATATATATATATATATATATATATATATATATATATATATATGTATGTGTGTGTGTGTGTGTGTGTGTGTGCTAGGAGGGAGGTCGGGTTGCTGCAGCATGGAGACACAACATGCAGCAACAACAACAACAACAACTGCAGCAGCCACAGCATAGGCAGTAGCAGCAAAGCAGTGTAGCAGCAGCAGCTCGAGGAGCATTAGCAACTACAGCAGCAACATTAGCTAGCAGCAAGAGCAGCAGCAGCATTAGCTAGCAGCAAGAGCAGCAGCAACTGCAGCAGCAAGAGAAGCAACAAGAGCAAGCGTAGCAGCAAGGTAAGAGGTTTAGCCTTGGTTTATATTTTGTTAGTTAGTTAGATAGTTTATTGTTAGACTAGTTAGTTATATGTATATATATGTAGTTAAACTAGTTAAGTTATATATATATATATATATATATATATATATATATATATATATATATTGGTTGCTAGTTAGTAATATATATATATATGAGGGATATATATGTAGATGAATACTAGTTAGCATTGATTTAGTGGTATTTCTAGATTACCTTGAGATACACCAAGGTAATGAGAGTGAGGTGTCTTGGGTACGGGTATTGGATATCAAGGGGTATGTTAGTATAGTAGTTTAGTATTGTATTGTCTTAAGTTTAATACATATGTATAGTGAGGTGTATGGGTATTAGTTATATATTAGATATTGAATTACCATGAGATACCAAGGTAATGTCAAGGTATTGGATTTTATCCAAGGTATTGGGTTTGAACATCAAGATGGGTGTGTAGTAGTGTGATACCGTATCGGTTCAAAGCCAAGGTATCCACTTAGCATTAGTTTAGTTAGAAATATTATATATTGTTGATTGTATATACATATTATAATATTTTCCTATCTAATAATTGTGTATCTTAGGATACGGTATCTTGATGGTTTTCTAGTATCCTAGTATAGCTAGTATGGCCTAGTTACATAGTGTATGGACCCAATATCCCAGAGATAGACTCATACAACCTAGAAATAGCTAGTTTGACTAGTTTGACCGAGAGTTGACCTAGTTTGACTATTTTGACTTAGAAATAGCTTTATGACCTAGAAGTTGACTAGTTTAACTTATTTTTATTCTAAAACCTTGTATTGATATAATATTCCATATTTAGGTCTTCGAGGCACCATACTGGACATCTTTGATACTGTTCACCGGATTTTAGGCGAGTACATTCTCTGATAGTTTCTCATTTATGATATCCTCTGTCTCTTATATCTAGTGTAGATATTCTTGATTTCTTGACACGATGGTTATACGGATTGGTTTATCCGGATCTTGTCATGAGATGTTATTCCTTGGTATTTATGGTGTATCTTGTGTAAGACTTGTTTTCTCGTTCTTATTGTACAAATACAGATATTGGTTCAAGAGAAGAGTAGCGCCCTTCTTGTGGAAACCCGTGTCATAACGTACAATGGTTGGATCCACTATACCAGTCGGGGGCGGGAAGTATTTAGTGTAGATATATGATCATACCCTCTTTGTGCATGTCTTGTTCCTTGTGAGTGTTGATCATACACCGCACGTATGATTAACCAGGCCATAATCCTTGTGCAAGTTCCAAAGATGATCATATGTTAAAGCTAGTAGTCACTCACTTAGTCATTAGTATTTCTTGTTCATTGCTATATTGCTCATTTATTGTATTTATTTCCAGTATTCCTTTATTGCATATCTCTTGTACCTGTATATTGCATCTTCTATATTCACATCTATTTACTTTTACATAGTTTATATCATTTATTAGAACTGCTATTAGAGATATACTCTGCTCCTTTCTTGACTGGATATATTTTTTCCAGATGACACTGAGGAGTGGTACCCCACTCACTATGAGCCTCAGGACGTGGTTGGCTTAGAGCCAGAGACCTCGTCTCAGGAGAGTCTCATCCCGACTGAGACAGACGACCCAGGAATCGTAGCTTAGTAGTTAGTTTTCTTTTGTACTGGATTTGTCTCCAGCTCAGTTATTAGTATTTTTTAACTCATTGGATGTTATTTTGTTTCATGAATTATATTTGTGACTCTTCTATTCTTTTATCATATTCGTGCTTTATTCCATCTATAGATCTATGATTGAGTATATTCATATTACATTGGTAGCATTGTTATGTCTTGATTATTAGATAGATAGTTTACCCAATCAACATTCTACCACCGATGCTGCAGCGTAGGCTGCGCATTGTTCACTACTTCCATCCCTACACCGGGTGCGGGTCATGACATGGACTGTAAGAGGTAGAGGCTATGAGCCACCCAAGGCAAGTACATATTGCTCAATAGTGAAGCCTTGATTTTTGGATTATATATATGTTGTTTTAAAAATATATTTGATAGAAAATGTTCTCATTGAGTTACTGATCATATTTAGTTCTTGGAGTTTTGGATTTTGATGAGTATATTTGAGTAGATCTGAATTAGAAGTTTAGAATTTTTATGGGTTCCATGTGTTTTTCGTAGTTTTGATCTACTAAAACTTGGTATTTTAGTAAACTAATTTTTGTGGTGGATGTAGCACTTTATTTCAAGCATTTTGGCTTTTAATTCACTTGATTCAGAGTTTAAATAAAAAAATTACGAAGAAAATAAATTTTCGGTTTTTGGAGCATTTTCACCATGGCTGAACTTGATGTTGGAAAAGACAAAGTGCTCATGCATCTAACATCATATGCGACAGAGAGTGCTATGCAGCGTGAGTGCTATGTGGCCTGAACTCTGTGCCGCATATACCTTCCAACATGCGTCCATCTTGTTGGATGCATGATTGTTTATTACATAAAGTGTTATGGAACTAAGTCCTTGAACTTCTTGTGTATTCACTCGCTGAACGAATGAGAAATTCGCTAAGTCCAAAGGAAACACCCATGCGGCCGAGAGAGAATGCGGCAAGCGAACTTATGCGGTAGTGCCCCTATGCGTCTCTTTTCTTTGTGGACGTGTAACTCTGCTTCACCCTTGCATATATTTTTATGATTCTTGTCTTATCTCCCTGACACATTTTTATCGAATGTCACATCAATCATCTTTAGTCAATTCTATCTCTGATACGCATTTAATGACCCATCACTCAACACTTGGGTGCATGCGGCTAGTGAGTCCATACGGCCAGTGGGTGCATGCAGCCAGGAACTTTTGTGTGCATTTTCTGTTCCTTTTAATTATGTTCATTTAATAACTCCTTTTAGTGATTATTAATGTATGCTTTCTTACGACGATACAAGTTTATATTACTAGACAAGTTTTGTCTGTAGTTCACGAGACCAGTTTATGTATGAGTTTAAAATACTTACGACACTGTAGAAATGTTTGTGTATGAAAATCCATTGCATTTGACATCGGGAAATCGAGTGTGAGTATTACCCAATGTATTGTGTGTCATGAATACGATAATTCGTGAAAAGCTCGTACTCGTGACTCGTCATCTTAGGGAGTTCTCAAGTGTCTACGACTCAAAAAACTTGAATATAATTCAGTAATGATTAAATAAGATAATATTTACCTAGATCATTGGGAGGGAAGAATATTGCGCTACAGGCTATCCCGATCTGGGGGTTAGGGTTTTTGACCTGGGGTTAGGGTTAGGGTTAGGATTTTTGACCTAGGGTTAGGGTTAGGGTTTTTGACCTCGGGTTAGGGTTAGTTTACTTAGCACCTGTAAATCGGTACAAGGTATTCAGTTGCAAATTAGCCCACAAACCAACACTCTAAAATACACAAATCAGGTTATCAGGATTAGGTTGATATAAGCAAGCTCATCGGGTCTGTGTAACAACTCAATTATTTTTTGGTTTTTATGGAAAGTTGACAAGTACCTGATGCCACTCATAAAGGAACTGATAATATATATTCGTTCAAAAAGTATGGAATTTGTTTCATACTTGTACCTTCAAAAGAAGATACCAAGACTAAAGCTAGTAAAGTAGAAGGGAACTTTTCATGGTTGTTAACAAGGCAATTTTTTATGGCAACTTGGAAAAGAAACCAACTGTTTATGCTCCAGTTGTCCGAGGCAAGAGCAAATGTTCCCCCCAGTAATTATTCCTATAAAATTACAACTTTACTGAAGCAATTCAAGGAGGTATTACTATTATCTGAGGAGGTATTACTATTAATTATGTTTTTGACCTGGGGTTAGGGTTAGGGTTTTTGACCTCGGGTTAGGGTTAGGGTTTTCTGTACTTGTTCTCAGTGGTGCATTGTCTACAACCAGTAAATCGGTATTAATAAAAGAGCATTTGTATTATTTTGTAACTGAATACCTTTGTAACCGTGAGTTGTAAGCCAAGTTGGCTATTTAGAGCATTGGTATTATTTTGCAAAAAATTAATAAAAGAGATTATTTTCATATGTTATGTTGTGATTTAATTTGTCTACTTACTTCCATTACGATACCTTGTTTTGAGATCAATTATTAATTGTGCATATCCATGCCTTGTATAAGTACAATTTAGACTAGTACGACATCACGTCCAGTAACGAATTTTTGGTTCTGCGGAACCAGGACATGACACTACCCCTAGTCCTAGTAGGTCCTTTGACTAATATTATATTAGCTCCTTACTGGTGCATATATTCGTTTATACCGCATATGTCCAAACCATCTAAGATGATTTTCTCTCCTCTTATCTTCTATTGGTGTCAAATTCAACTTCCCACAAATACATTCATTTCTTATCTATTATTCATGGAGTTACCAATCATACACCTTAGCATTCTCGCTTCTGTCACACTTATTTTTTGGACATGTTCTTTTAATTGCCCAATACTCCTATCCATATATCCATAAAACATAACTAATCTTATAGTTGTCCTTTATGGTTTTTTTTTTCAATTTCAATGTATCTTGCAATAACAAGGAGTTGTATAAGTATTCTTCCATTTCGACCACTCATTTTAATTCTATAGACAACAACCTTCCCAATCTCTTCATGAATATTAATACTAAATACGAAAAAACATCGTTCTTTGGTATCTTTGTCCATTAATGTGTGCTTCTTCATTTTTGATATCTTTTGTCTATCAATATGTACTCAGTTCCATTTGAACCATTGATGTTGAACTTAATACCAATTTGTTGTAATAAAGGTATCCTTTGTATATATTTTTGTCTTTATTACTTTTAGTTTAGTCCCATATCAGTAAACTTCGTTTGCAATATCATGTTTCTTTTTTGGAAGGTGGAGTGGCAGGTTACACCTGAGTATAAAAAAGATAATTATCGGTACCAAAACCTATCTGTACAGTGAAGGGATGTGCACATGACTGCAATAGATGCAGAGTTTAGTAGCATGGTTAGACAAGATGTCTGTGATGTGTGCTGAGTACACACAGATTAGTGAAACAACTCGAGTTTGTGTGTGTGCAATAGATGTGGCATTGGTATCAAACCTTAGTGCAACCATAGAGGGTGGACTGGAACTAAGATATTGTAGGACTGGATATTGGAGTAAGAGGGTATCAATAAAGGCCAGTGAAAGGGGCATTTCTGGGTGTAGATTCAGTTCAAGGGGTATTGCAGTAGCTAAAGGAGCTTGTGAGTGTTCAGTTATGAGTGAAGTATGTAGTGGGGTAATGTGAGTTGGTAATATTGTGTGGGGATTGAGTATGGGCAAAGTTGAGGTGATAGGAATTGACTAAAGGTTGGTATTACTTGGGGTAACACCTAGGTAATGTGAGAGTATTGGATGTATCACTGGGTATTTGGTATTAGCTAACAAGGGTTAAGGGTGTAGATACTTGAGTATTATAAGGAATTAGTTAATGATAGTAGTGTTCCATTTGACACTTAGTTAGGGCATCCTAGTATGAAAAATATCGTTCTTTGGTATCTTTGTCCATTAATGTGTGCTTCTTCATTTTTGGTATCTTTTGTCCATCAATATGTAATCAGTATCATTTTAAACCATTGATGTTGAACTTAATACTAATTTGTTGTAATAAAGGTATTCTTTGTATATATTTTTGTCTTTATTACTTTTAGTTTAGTCCCATATCAGTAAACTTCGTTTGCAATATCATGTTTCTTTTTTGAACTAACTCTTTTATCCTTAGTTTGCAGTATCCGTCGATACCAATCCAATACAGTCGATACCTATACAGTTTGACATATTTCGATCTGATATTGACCGATACCCGATATTGATCAATTATATTCTTTGTTTTCATCTATCTTACCAGATGACACCCATGACCCGAGCACGTGCACGTCGCTTGAGAGAGACACCTCCTACTGTTAAGGAGGAAGTTAAGGAGGAAGTGATGCCTCCTAATGTTAAGGAGGAAGAGATACCACCTGCTGTATCTCAGACGGGGAGTTCCAGTCACCCACCACCTATAGCGGCTGTATCTCAGACGGGGAGTTCCAGTCACCCAGCACCTATACCGGAGATTGATCATAGACGATGTTTATGCGCAGTATCCGAGGGACTGGTATGTGCCCCAGCGTATTGGATATCCTCGAGATTGATACTGTGATGTTTCATATACTTTTATTGTGGTTATTGTGTGATTGTGATACTCATATATTATGCATTTTGTGAGACTGTGATACTTATATATTATGCATTTTGTGTGACTGTGATACTTTTATTTTGTGTGTATTGTGTAACTGTGATACTTAAAAATTACCGGTGTTGAGTGTTCCACTGAAGGGGTCGGCGAACCCAGAGAATTCAATGGAGGGTTGCTCCGGGTCTATTTTTAATTAGAAATTCATAAATTGCAAGAGATTGATAATGTGATACTTAAAAATTACCGGTGTTGAGTGTTTCACCGAAGGGGTCGGCGAACCCAGAGAATTCAACGGAGGGTTGCTCCGGGTCTATTTTTAATTAGAAATTCATAAATTGCAGAAAATTATATGGGTAATTTTTAACATTTTTTTTATTTTTTAATAAAAATTTAGCGACGTTTAGCGACGCTACTATACGTCGCTGAATACGTCGCTAAATACGTTGCTGATTACGTCACTGAATAAGTCGCTAATTAGCGACGTTTAGCGACGTTTTTCCTTTCAGCGACGTGCTGAGTTCCGACTTCTGTAAATCGTCGCTAATTAAGTCACTAAATGTGATTAGCGATGTTTTTTTGTCATTTAGCGACTTTTTTTACGTCGCTAATTTGACTTTTTCTGGTAGTGATTCCATTTTTCGCTTGGGAACTATTTGTGCGACTTTGTGGTTTAGCATTTTATCGGTCGTTTCGGTGCTTGTCTTTCGCGAGCGCATATTAGGCTCACATGGCACCATGATCCAGCGAGGACGTTCGGTCATATAGGACCGGGGGCGTGACAGCTATCTCTGTGGCGAAAGGAGTCATATCACAAGAAACTACAAGAAGCTTAAAGCTGAGAAGGCCAAAAGGCAAGGATGATCAGGAGGATCTACGGCTGTGGGAGATATCATCATCGCAGTAACTGATGTAGAGGAACCTTGTAACATGTGTCATGACGGCTATTGGGTCATGGACACAGAAATATCGTATCACGCCACTCTATATAGGAGTATCTTTACATCATACTACGGTGGCAGGTTTGAACGTGTGAAGATTGACAACAAGGAGATGGCTGCAGTTGTATGCATCAGTGATGTGCACTTGACAAAGGAGCTTGGTGAGAAGATCATTCTCACGGGTATGCGACATGTACCGAGTTTGAGCTATAACTTAGTTTCAATAGGAGGCTGGCGGATGATGGTTGTCGCAGTTTGTTTGGAGAGAAAGATTGGATGCTTACGAAGGGTTCCCAACAGCTGGCTCGAGGAGATTTATGTTGTGGCATGTACATGATCAAGCAGCAGAGATGTATAGACATGCCACAGACATTGGATGGAGGTTCGAAGGGTGTTCAACATGAGGTGGATCGTCGGAAACTTGCTCAGGAGGGTCTTTGAGATACTTTGAGGATTACGGAGGATTCAGTTAGTTAAAAAAGCAACAAATAGTGATGAGTCAAAGGTTGAGGGTCGGTCAGTCAGTCCCATGATAGCTGGTCAATCTCCAGATTGGGGTTGTTCCACGGATCCGATTTTGGGGACGGGTGGTTTGCCAAAATATTTTGGAACGACATCGATTTCAGCAGTTTGAAGTCAGGAAAGAGATCAAGGTTTGCAGCAAACTCATTATGAGTTAGGTGCATCTCCATTCACACAGTTCTGGGGGAGTTATGGTTCATCAACGGCGTGCATAGTGCATGATGTTTTGCTCGATGATGCATGTGTACAGAGGAGCTTCAGTGTCTGACACAAAGGTGGGCAACTTCAGGAGTTTGAATCTCGGAAGAATTCCACCGTTCGCTTGGTTGGGCCAACCAAGGGTGAAGAAGCTCGTTGGAACGGTAGTACGTTCTAGTGGAAGACGAAAGTCGGAGACAGGCAGCCAAGACTCACAGTTAGGCTGATCGTCAGGGACTTCAGTTTTGACCGTATCATTGATGTTGGCAGGATCTCATTGGTGCAGGAGGTGCTACGCATGGCAGCTAGCGTCGATGTGACGGTCGAGGAGCTGAAGACGAAGGAAGATGCTAAGCAGCTCGGTGGATCAGAGAACGGTGGCATGCGGGAGTATTAACTCTGTCGCGGGACGACAGACATGGAGTCCAGTTGAGGAGCCATGGGGTTAACACCCTCTTATCATACTGGAGGGAGAGTATGTGGGTCCCGTCTGAGTTGTGTTTCTCATCCTATTTATATGGGTTTGGTTGGAGGCACAAAGAATATAGCACAAAAGGTGAAGATTCGGGGTGCTTGTCCACAAAAATTCTAAGAGAAAGTCTGTGTTTTTCTCTTAGGACTCGTCATCTAAGGCAGAAGGAAGAGGAGATCTGATCGAGGAGTCATCGTCTTCGTTCAGGAAAATTGCTACGGGGTTTGGTGAGTGATTTAAATTTTAATCTCTTTCTTTTCTTCTTGAGTATGGTGAGGGGGTTGATCCTATTAGGGCAAAGGGTTCAACATTGGTTTTGTCAATCTTGTAATTTCACCTGAGTTATATTGCTTGGAATTTATCCAAGTGACGTAGTCACCGCCATATACTTGTTATTTATCTGTGCTTGATGTTCGTTAGACTGGGGTTGGTTATCTCAGGTGGGTTGGCCTAAGTTTTCGCTGCGGTCAGTCTCACATGCGTTATTGGAGCGCTTGCAATGCATGTCCGATCCCAACATAGTGGACACTTAAAAGAGTGTCAATTGATGCACAGAAGGAGCTCTTAGAGTATCTCTAATTCTCTATTGTCTTGTAATGCATTGTGATTCTTATTTGGCATTAGACACATGACAATGTCTTTCCTATATGGCAAGATTATATTCACAAAAGATAATGAAGTAAAAAAAGTTTTGTCCCATGCAAAAGTATTAAGATGCTTACTTCTTTTTTTTAACTTTCTTCTTCCTTTTTCTAAGTATTTGTTATTCACGATTGATGATATGTATGTAAAGACATTGTCAAATATATTGTCTAGAATAACATAACCAACTTTACAATATCATTCATAACTTTGTCAAGTAAATTTCTAATTATATTGGAGAATTTTCTTTAAATAAAATTGTCATTCCTCTGTGGCAACATTTTTTTTTCCAAAGTCAGAACGAGGATTGGAACGAGGATTGGAGATGCTTTAGCAACAATTGAATCAGAATTAAGGTGGACTTGTTTCAATTTTTGCTCATTTTTAATGGGTCAAAGAAATTTTTGAGTCCAATATTGGTTGTGGTCCTTTATCAGTACAAACCGTGTCGGAAACGTTTTTGAACGTTTTAAAAAAAATTCACATTTCTTTCACTTTAAGCAAAGTAAGCTCAATTTTATTCAATGACGACAATGTAAGCAGTAAGCTAATGAAGTGCACACCGCAGCTAATTAAGAGCGACAACCCTCTTGTTCCGACAGTGGTCCAACCGGACCGGTTTGGACCACAAACAACCACATCAACTAACCCCTCTTCCGGTAGAAATTATTCAGTGGAATGGGCTCACCACGTGGTAGTGGTGAGCCTTGTGTCTTATCCAGTAATGTCATGACACATCATGTTATATTTTAATTTTTTTCTCTAATTTAGTCTTACTGTTGTGTCATGACATTATTCGGTGAGACTCAAGACTCACCATTACCACATGGAGAGCTTGTCTCACTGAATAATCATTCCTCTTCCTACTGCGATGGTTTTCTAGAACACCGTGTATATTACTTATTAGGCTTAATTTGGATTTTAGTTTGGATAAATGCTTCTATTTTGAGCTCCTCCGATGCAGGATCGATCTGAGAATACTTGAAACCTATGACGGTGTTGGAAAGTGAGACATGTTGAAAGGGTAAATGAAGAACATCATGATTTCCTAAACGAATTTTATAAAAAAAAATTCTGGAAATCCACTTTTATCAATCAATTTAATAAATAAAATATTCTTAAAAAATTTAATAAAATTAAAAAAAACTAAGTTGAGTAACTTTAATGACACTTTTTCTAATAGTCAAGCAAGACAAATAAAAACAAAATTATTTGAAGACCAAAAAAAAAATTGTTAGAATAATAAAATATATTTGGAAAAAATAACAAGTTTATTAGTTTATCTCGTGTTAATGACGCACTCGATCAATTCATTTCTTGATCTATGGTTCAAACATTGTTATTGTCATGTTGGTTACTATAGCTTACTATATATAAGTAAGTGGATGAACGTTCTCTTTGGGTCGCCTTTATATTAAAGTCATTACTACGAAATACTACTTAAGTGGTTCTAGATCGTCTTTTTAGACATTCTCGTTGCAAGGGTTAGTTGGGTTATTTAGTAACCATTGACCTTATTTGGAGTCCTTATCTATTGATGGGCCTAGGACAGTCGTCCAGCTCGCCCTCCGTATGGGCTTATCCTACTCAAATGAATGGTAGTTCGGATATACGTCCATCTAGAGAAACAACAACTCTTCGGAGATCGGCTTTAGCGCAATGTTAACTAAATATCTAGAACTTTTACACATTTGCATGTTGTTATCTAAAACTATTTAAAATAGATATCTTGTTATCCTAAACTATTAAAATTAGTAATTAAACACCTTGAATTTGCACTGATTTTAAACTTGTTATTCCATGTCAGTAAGGTATGGCACCGTTAAGAAATATATAAAAATACGAAGATATCGTTGTATCGACATAATGGTAGTAACTTGGAAATTTAGAAAATTTAAAAATATTTTTGTTAATAAATATAATATAGGTTGAATTGAAACTTGATACGCTCAACTATTCCACTTTTAAAATTTGATACCCAAAATTTTGATATGCATCAACTTAATATCCTAAAAAGATAAAAATACTCCTATCCCCCCCCCCCCCCTTCTCTCTCTCTGTCCCTCCTCCATTTCTTCGCGTGCATTGGCACTGCCGCCGTCGCTGCTGCTATGCACGAAGAGAGAGGGAGGGGGAGCCGGGTGGGATGCAGGGGTGGGGTGGGGTGGGGTGGGGTGGGGTGGGGAAGAGGTTGGGTGGAGAAGGAGGTATAATTTTGTCCGTTTTTAATTTTGAATATTAAGTTGAAAATATTCAATAGTTGGTGGTATTAAGTTGTAGTGTAAAATAATTTAGAATATCAAGTTCAAATACTAAAACAATTGAGTATATCAAGGTACAATTTAGCCTATAATATATTAATATAGTAAATTATCAATTTTATTAGATTAGAATAGTAACATGCAAATCTGTAAAATTCAAAATATTCAATAGTTTGGATAAATGCTTCTATTTTGAGCTCCTCCGATGCAGGACCGATCTGAGAATACTTGAAACCTAGGACGGTGTTGAAAAGTGAGACATGTTGAAAGGGTAAATGAAGAACATCATAATTTCCTAAACGAATTTTATAAAAAATATATGGAAATCCACTTTTATCATTCAATTTAATAAATAAAATATTCTTAAAAAATTTAATAAAATTAAAAAAACTAAGTTGAGTAACTTTATTGACACTTTTTTCTAATAGTCAAGCAAAACAAATAAAAACAAAATTATTTGAAGACAAAAAAAAAATTTGTTAGAATAATAAAATATATTTGGAAAAAATAACAAGTTTATTAGTTTATCAAATGTTAATGATGCACTTGATCAATTCATTTCTTGATCTATGGTTCGAACATTGTTATTGTCATGTTGGTTACTATACCTTACTTACTATATATAAGTAAGTGGATGTACGTTCTCTTTGGGTCGCCTTTATATTAAAGTCATTACTACGGAATACTACTTAAGTGGGTCTAGATCATCTTTTTAGACATTCTCGTTGCAAGGGTTAGTTGGGTTATTTAGTAACCATTGACCTTATTTGGAGTCCTTATCTATTGATGGGCCTAGGACAGTCGTCCAACTCGCCCTCGGTATGGGCTTATCCTACTCAAATGAATGGTAGTTCGGATATACGTCCATCCAGAGAAACAACAACGCTTCGGAGATCGGATTTAGCGCAATGTTAACTAAATATCTAGAACTTTTACACATTTGCATGTTGTTATCTAAAACTATTTAAAGTAGATATCTTGTTATCCTAAACTATTAAAATTAGTAATTAAACAGCTTGAATTTGCACCGATTTTAAACTTGTTATTCCATGTCAGTAAGGTATGACACCGTTAAGAAATATATAAAAATACGAAGATATCGTTGTAAACGACATAATGGTAGTAACTTGGAAATTTAGAAAATTTAAAAATATTTTTGTTAATAAATATAATATAGGTTGAATTGAAACTTGATACGCTCAACTATTTCAGTTTAAAATTTGATATCCAAAATTTTGATATGCATTAACTAAATATCCTAAAAAGATAAAAATATTTCTATCCCCCCCCCTCTCTCTGTCCCTCCTCCATTTCTTCACGTGCGTTGGCGCCGCCGCCGTCGCTGCTGCTATGCACGAAGAGAGAGGGAGGGGGAGCCGGGTGGGATGTAGGGGTGGGGTGGGGGAGAGGTTGGGTGGAGAAGGAGGTATAATTTTGTCCGTTTTTATTTTTGAATATTAAGTTAAAAATATTTAATAGTTGATAGTATTAAGCTGTAGTGTAAAATAATTTAGAATATCAAGTTCAAAAACTAAAATAATTGAGTGTATCAAGATACAATTTAGCCTATAATATATTAATATAGTAAATTATCAATTTTATTAGATTGGAATAGTAACATGCAAATATGTAAAATTCAAAATATCACGTTAACATTAGCCTAAAATAAAACCAATAGAAACATCCCTGTCAATGTCAACTTTCTAGAAACAAAATGAAAAAGATATAAAGAAACATAATAAAAAATGATAATATCTTGACCAATAAATGAAGGCATGAACCCGGATGCCAAGGATGGGTGACTCTAGGGGGCTAAGGAAGAGAATCCATAATAAAGTTGGGTCAGGTTGGCACGAGTGACTGGCACGTGGGAACAAGCTCCACCCACGTTCTATAAATAGCGAGGTACTCGGACGATTTCTTCTCCTCCTCCTCCTCCTCTCGTCAGGAACTTCAGTGCTCCCCTATTCTCACCCTCCCTTTCGTAAGTCCACTTCCCTCTCTCTAATATTAGGTTCTTTATGTTACTTTTGTGTTTTTTTTTTTGGTTAATTTCGATTTTATTTTCTTGGTTAATTTATCATGGTTTTAGTTGTTATTACATTTGTTTTTTTTTCTGTATCTTTTTTTCATAGGGATTGATAAACATATAATATTTATAGGACAAGTAAAATTTATACCGTAAGACTACGTCCGTACATCTTAACTGTCTTCCTTGCACTGTAATTTCTTTTGGTGAAATATAATTTGAGCTTATTGTAATTCCTAAAAATCTTTAAAATTAAGGGTGTACTTGGTTACAAGATAAAAAATATGTAAAAAATAAATGAATTTTACGTAATTATTTTTGTGGAATTTAATGGGATGTTTGATTGTCATTATTTTCTATAAAAAAAATATTAGTTTTCATAAAAAATAATATATTTTGTATGTGTTGTACCAGTTTTATATTTAACTATTTTGTAAAAATATATAAATAATGATATTTTTTTTGAAAAATAATTATATAAAAAATATAAGCTATCACACTATCGTTGGTAAACAAATTGGTGATAAAAATATATTTTTTATGAAAAAAAGTCCAATGTTCATTTGCTTCTTTCAATTCCGTTGATGAAGATCCAAAAACATTTCGTTTGGCAAACTTCTATAAGTTTATTTAATTGTAGAAGATGAAGTAAAGCACAAAGTAAAGCAAAGCACATGTGGATGATAGTACTGTACATACAAAGAGTTTCAGGGTAAATATGGAGATTTAAAAAATAATAATTATTTATTACATATACTAGTGCAACATGTTTCAGAGTAAGTATGGAGATTTTTAAAAAGTAAATAAATAAAATTTATTTATTATATACATTATTTTAACAAAGCTATGTTATGACTACAACCAAATGCCTACAACCCTCTTACAACCGTCACGTGACAGCCATATGGCGTCCATGTGAAGGTGTGATCCGATAGTTGCCGGGTGGCCGTGATGTGACAGAAATGTCATGTGACAGCCATTCATTGGAGGAGAAGGAGGATCGAATGTGGCCCACATAGCAGTGTGAGAGAGGGTTGTAAGCATTTGGTAGTAAACTTAGCATTATTGATTTTAACATGAAACTCCAAAAATGAATAGTCGTCACCATGAAGCTAACCTTATCCTATCCGTTTCCTAGCCTACAACTGTTTTGAATATTTATTAATCATTTAAGAATTCTCCTGTCACCTTTTCTTGTGGTAGCCAACCAATGCTCTTTTCTTCTTAAAAATTACAAAAATGTGGGCCAATGCACACCATAGTCAGAGGTCACAAACATGATAAAGATTCTCATCTTTCTTACACACACACACATGCGCCAACAACTATTCCATCCAAGTACGGAACCAAATTACCAAATTGTAGATTGTACTGGAATGAGCTGGATTTGGACTGACTTATATAAAAAAAAATAAAAAAAAATTATATTTTTTTTTAGGGTTGGCTGGAGCCCACCTTAGCTCTCATCCTAATTTCGTCGTCGATTGCAGCTACAGATGCACACTCATCTGAACTCTCTGTTTGTGTGTTGCACGAACACGAACACGGAACGACACGGTAAAAACACGACAATACGGATTCGACACATATTTTGATACATCCTAGTTTAGTGGGTCGGGGATGTGGCCCGATATGCACCAGATACGTCTCCGACACGACCCGGACCCAGTTGGTGGTCCGTTGTTGGAGTTTCCATGCTTCCTATGATTCTGTTGGCAACGCGGTGTCATCTGAACCGGAGTTGGCCTATGAGATGCGATATTGGACTCAGCCTATATGTCTTAAAAGAAAAAAAAAATCATGTAAGACCTGAACCAATATCAAATATCCATATCTCATGATTCCACTTCCTATTCGATGTGGGATTAAATTATTAATTTCATTGTCGTCACATTTGAATGCTCAACCAGAAACGACATACAATCCAACATATTTCTCCTACCGCAAGTAGTTCCATTGTGAAATATCTAGGAAGTAGAAGAAATGGTTAAATTTGGTTCAAACGTTTAGGTCAACAAATTGTTTGCTTGCATAGATATCTGGTTGAGGGGTTTGATGACATGGTAGGCACAAAAAAAAAAAACATTAAAAAATTAAAGAGTTTGAAGAGTGAAGAAAAGGTTATGGAAACATCTATGTAAGTCAATTATTCCCTACTAATATATATTACATTGCTACTTCCTCCATCTGTGATGAAATTGCTTGTTTCAGAACAAACGACTATGGCCTGTTTCAATGAAACAGGAGACAAACGACTATGGCCTGCTCCTGCCGCGGCGGCGGCGACGGACGAACGGACGCCTCCGCCGCCGCGGCAGGCTGCGTGCTTCGACTGCAGCATCTGTCTGGACCCCGCGGTCGACCCGGTGGTCACTCTCTGCGGCCACCTCTACTGCTGGCCCTGCCTCTACAAGTGGATGCAGGCCGAGCCGTGCTCTCCTCAGCCCCAGCCCCAGCCTCAGCCCCAGCAGTACTGCCCCATGTGCAAAGCCCCCTTGTCCGAAAACGCCCTCATCCCGCTCTACAGCCGCGGCAGCCTCCCGACCAAGCACGAGAGGCGCCTCGGCGTCCCCAAGCGACCCAACATCGCAAGGGACGCTATCGCGTCGATGACGGAAGAAGAAGAAGAAGCACTATCTCCGCTTCACTACGGCCACTACTACCCTGCTGTTTCGCGGCAGGGCGCCGCAACCGTTTTCGGGTCGACGGCCGCGGGGGGCTTGTTGCGAGGACTGGCCGCCGTCGCTCTGCACCCCCTCTTGTCGAGGGGCTACTACTCGACGAGACCGTACCAGCTCGGTACGGCCTCGTCGAGTAGCCCGAGAGAGAGGGGGCAGGAGATGCGGGTCGAGGAGTCGCTCCACCAGATCTGGATCTTCCTCTTCTGTGGCGCCGTGTCGTGCCTGCTCTTCTTCTGATCGCGATCCCGACACGATCTCGTGTCTGTACATATATAAATGATGTTAAATGTATTGTGAATAATCATAATCATATCATATCATAGTAGAAATCAAGATGGTGCTTGTAAAGATGTTTGTACATATATAAGTGATATATATGTATATATATTATATATATATGTTTTTGCTTTGAAGATTGTATAGATTTCAGAGGATATCAGTTGATAGCGGAACAAAAAGAAAGTATAGCATTCTTAACAAATAAAACGTTGGTTGCCTCACAAGAAACTTGTAAATCAGTAAAAGTTCAAAATATTATGTTGTTATAAAATAGCCTAAAATAAAACCAATAGAATCATCCCTGTCAGTGTCAACTTTCAAGAAACAAAATGAAAAAGACGTAAAGAAGCATAATAAAAAAAATGATAATATGTTGACCAATAAATGAAGGCGTGGACCAAGATGCCAAGGATGACTGGAGGAGGAGGGAGGGTGACTCGAGGGGCTAAGAAAGAGAATCCACAATAAAAGTGAGGTCAGGTTGGCACGAGTGACCGGCACGTGAGAAAATAGCTTCCACCCACGTTCTTTAAACTGCGAGGAACTCGGACGAATTTTTTTGGTTAATTTATCATGGTAAAAGGATTTTAAATTTTACTAGGAATTTTAGTAGGGTTTTTCTTTTGCAGAATTTTTTTTAAAAAAAAAATTGAAAAAATTAATTTCATGTTTGATTGTCATTATTTTTCCAAAACAATATTTATTTTTTATTAAAAAAGTAATATTTTTCTATGCGTAGGACTAGTTTTATTTTCAATATTTTGTAGAAAAATGTAAAAATTATAGTTTTTAAAAATAAATTTTATAAAAATACATGCTATCAAACACTATAAAAAATGACGATAAAAATATTTTTTATGAAAAAAAAATTCCAATCAGCCAATAGCAGGTAGGTGATTATTTGCTTCTTTCAAAACCGCCGATGAAGATCCAAAAACATTTTTTTTTTTTTTTTTTTTGGAAAACTTCTATAAGTTTATATAAGTTTATTTCATTTTTGAAGATGAAGTAAAGCACAAAACTTCTATAAGTTTATATAACTTACTTTATTTAATTTTAGATGATGAAGTAAAGCACAAAGTAAAGTAAAGCAAAGCACATGATAATACTGATACATAGCACTGTATAAACAAAGAGTTTCATTAAGTATGTAGATTTAAAAAATAAATAAATAAATAAATAATTTTTATTTATTACATATACTATTGTAACATGACACTCCAAAAATGAATAGGGGTCCGGGGTCCCCCCAGAGTCGGGTCATAGGCTAGTCGTCACCACGGAGCTAACCTTATCCTATCCCTTTCCTAGCCTACAACTGTTTTGAATATTTTACTAATCATTTAAGAATTCTCCTTTTTGAATATTTACTAATCATTTAAAAAATGTAGGCCAATGCACCAGAGTCAGAGGTTACAAACATGATCAAGATTCTATTTTTACACACACACACACAATACATGCACCAACAACCATTGCATCCAAATGCAGAACCAGAAATTGAAGATGGACTCGGATGAGCTTGATGTGGATTTAATCATATAAAAAAAAAAATGTTGTATAATTGTTTTTTTTATTTTTGGTGGACTGGAGCCCATCTTAGCCGTCAATCCTAGTTCCGCCGTCAATTGCGGCTACGGATGCATGCTCATCTGAACTCTCTGTTTGTGTGTTGTACGGACACAGACACGAAACGGCACGTTAAGAACACAACGGCACGAATTCCACGCATATTATGATATATCCTAGTTTATTTTATCGTGGATCGGGATGTGCCCGATATGCACTAGATACATGTCCGACACAGCACTGACATAGTTGTTGGAGTGTTCATGCTTTCTAGGATTCTGTTGGGAACAAAATGTGATCCGAATCAGAATTGATCTATGATGTACGATATTGAATTGGACTTGTATATCTTTAAAAAAAAAATATCATGTACTGAATCTTCTTAATTATACACACCTTATGATCCCCCTTTAGGTCGGACGTGATACTAAATTATCAACTCCATTGCAGTCATATTTGAGCGCTCAACCAAAAAAAAGAGAATCCAACAGATTTCTCGTGCCACAAAAGTACAGGAAGTTTCATTGTGAACTATCTAGCGACCTGAAGAAAGAAAGATAAAAAAAACTTGGTTTAGTTTGGTTAACTGCTTAGGTGAACAAAATTGATTAAATTTGGTTCAAGTGTTTAGGTCAACAATTATTTGCTTGTATAGATATATGGTTGAGGTATTTGATGACATGGTAGAACAGGAATATTATAAATTGAAGAGTTTTTATTTTTATTTTTGGGAAATCCCGGCTTAATGTACTGGATCCGGCCAGGGGCGGAGCTAGAATTTTGGAGTAGGGTTTAGCTAATAGTTACTATAAGATTCTAAAA